>OW971940.1:8872500-10122500 GCA_943193695.1 Acrobasis suavella
ATTTACGAGTCGCGTCGGAGACGCGAGTGGTCGCGGCGGAGGCGAACGACGTAATGCGCGTATGGGCGGGCGGGGCTTCACGCTGCCAACAGAAGCGCGCGCCGGTCCCTAGTATTTCTCGTTCCTGGATAACCAACATCGACCCTAAGAATCCTTCTTTAATTTTTTATCCCGCGGTTGCTGTGGCGATTTCGTGAGTATTTTATGATGTATTTATGAGTATTATCGTGTAAAATCGTAGTTTTAAGGATTTTATGTGATGGACTTGCAGGCGACATGTGTAAAATATGGTCCCGGAAAGTCACTCTTAAGGATTTTATCGTTCATACACTTGCTACTACAAAGAATCTGTATGTAAGCAGAATAATTGTATCAAACGATTGCGTTAATTCAGAATACGGTGAAGAAATTACTCTATGCCCTCAAAAAGCACTAATCATTTCAACATAGGTATGTAACTATGTACTTACGAGTAACTATGTTGATCAGGTATACCTGACCAACATAGTTACTCGTGAGTATTATACTTACAACTCCCTAAAATATTTTTTTCCAAAGGTTTGGAATGATTTCTCCATAAAATTACCCAAAATATTAGCGGCTACTCAAGCTATGCTCAAACTTTTTCAGTTCAAAACTTTTCTGATGTTATTATTATACTATATACAGTACACGATTTAGTGAAAATTGTATCTAAAATGCAGTGTGACTACTTATTATAGTCATGTTATTTATATTTTTACAATAAACTCTACGAAATTAAGTCAGTAAATAAATAAACCATTTAAAACTGTTTTGATAATGTAAACTATAGAGGCTTTTGATAATTAAATTAATTTATGTTTCAAATATCAACAAACAGGTAGACGGTGAGATTAAATAAGTGACAAATTAATTGTAAAAAAAAATTGCTAAGTGCCTACCACATTAACATTTTTTTGCCGTTTTCAAACTTTATAGTCGTCTGTCTGGTCTTGCCTCCCTTAATTGGGAAAATAAATTATGCTGCCAAAGGCTTGCGAATTTCAGCCAAATTAAAGCAATAAAATCAGTTCCGCTGGCTCCAAATTAAATTTTGGATTGTCCGTTCCACATGTCCTACTTACGAGTATATACTCATAAATCCAAGTTGCAATAAATACTTTCTCAATTTTTTTAAAATCTAGATCTCAACTTATTTTGATTTTAATAAAATAATGTTTAGAATAATCATCATCATCATCATCATTTCAGCCGCATAACGTCCACTGCTGGATAGGCCTCTCTCAAGGATTTCCAAAATGACCGATCTAGAGCGGCCTGCATCCAGCGCTTTCCAGCGACCTTGGTCAGGTTGTCTGATCACGTAAACCTAAAAATATAATATTATTATAACACCATTTTACAAAATAAACAAAAAATTATAAACAACAAGTCTTTGCCATAAATGATTACCAGATATTTATGCAATTATCAGTAATAAAATACTTGCTTCGGGCCCTACTATTTACAAAATGAAATAGAATCCATACAATTACTCAGATTGTTATCACATATACGGCCTGATCTTATAGTGTTCTTTACTCGATTTTAATAACACACTTCTGGAGTAATGGTTTTATGATAGAGCTACTGTTCACTTAATTATTATATAGTTAGCCAAATAACAGAATTGCTTTACTACCGACCATTTCACTTCGCGCCTTGTTAAGCGGCAGGTTTGTAGAATTTTGTTTATTTACTTTAGATACAGTCTAGTTACTGTTAGTCTTACTCTGCATTTAGAAAAGGAATATATTAAAATATAACATTATCATAACCTTAAATTCGAGTTGACTTTTTATTTTAGTGCCTAATCAAACATTTTAGTTAGCTATATAGTTGACAAAAAGCTTTCCCTTTTTGGTTTCAGCAACATCTATTTTTTCTTGTATTCTGTGTCGGCATCCAACATTTGTTAAAATAATAAGATTGTTGTAGAATGAAAACCAGTACCTAAGGAGAAAATAAAAATAATTTAATTACAAATAATTTAAAAAAAATGTACATCTTGTTTTAGATTTTTTTTTTACTGTAGGACGGTTTTAATGTAATTCCAATGTAAAATCGTTTCAGATAGGGAACGACTTAATTTATTCGGACGTTTTGTGAAATTTATTGCGGCAATGATTCTGGAACATGCTATATCCGCTGCTAAAATATAATAAACTTTAAAACAAATAAACGAAACCAAGCGCCTACATGGCTGGTAATAAGGTTTTTTGTTTCTGCGTGGAAACCACTTAAGGCAAAATAAATTAATTCAAGTAATTACTCATAAAGATAGCGCGAAAAGTGAAGGCTTAAAAATTTACATTGAATGGAAAGAGCTGTGATTGGTGCCATTACTTTAAATATATTTTAGGAACCACTTAGCTCTTGCGAAATATCTTCAAATTTCAGCTTCATTGCCTATTAAAAATCGCACTTATCTTGTGGAATGATTAATTACGTGTCAATGTATTTTATTCCGGGAGATATGGCTAATAGCATTACAAGTACAGTTTTCTGCAATGTAATTACCTAAGCTGTGATTTACCAGTAAAAAGTATCATATATAGGTACGTTATACTAGTAAATGAAGTTAAAAGAAACTAGATTTAGTACTAATTTTATGTTTATAGGACGATTACATGTTTGTAGGAAATGCACAGGATAGTTAGAAAAATATACAAAGAAAATCACAATGTTATTTGAACTACAACAATATCTATATTCAAATAATGTAATTTTCACTTATCTGACATACCGTTAACGTGACGATTTGCCGCATCGTCTATCGGCGTAATTTATCTTAAGATATTAGTCCATTTCCTCTGGCTTTCACTTTCTACGTATTTTCTTTTCACCTATACCAACATGGAAGTAATCTAAGGTATCTAGATTCCATATAGGTAGATATTATTATGTAGCTACAATCGGGAGAGGTCCGTCAGAGTACGCGTGCCACATTCCATCGAGTGTTGACTCGGTGTGGCACAAAGTAACTGCAAGCGAGGGCGAGACGTACAGACAGACAAAATACTGAATTTTTGTTATAAAAATAGGTGACTTTTTTGTACCGATTTTTCAATGTAAGTTACGCTGATGCACATACCTAGTCCAATTTCTTGGCCTCTATGGTTTGGGCCCCTATAATAAGTAAATACAATTTTATCAAGTAGGTAGGTATCTTTAACCGCTAGTTTTTCACGCCAAATAAGGTTTTCACTTTATGGTATGTCCTTAAATACCTTTTTGTGACTGAGTAGGTATTTCAGACTTTGCGCATAAATGTCACGCAACTTAAAACAAAAAAATGATTTTCACTGTTAAAAATTTTGTAATTTTACTTAAAATTATGTCATTTTACATGTAAAAAATTACATAAACCTGTAAAATTTCCTAAAGAATTGGTGAAATTTACGGAAAATAGTCTGAAATTTTTTCAGAAATACTATTTAAAATATTTTTCCGTAAATTTTCCAGATTTTTCCGGATCTTTACAGTTTTATGTAATTTTTTTGCATGTAAAACTACATTAATTTGTAACAGTTAAACCTAACCTATCATTTACTTGCCATTGTAGTACTTCTAACAACAAATTTGGTGCTGTTCACGCGTTGCATCGGTAATTGCTGACGATACGCCTGTCTGATGGTTCATATGAATGCAGTCAATGTATTTCAGATGTTCACAAAAATTCAACATTTATCATATAAGCATATAAACAACCTGACCTTTTGTTTGCTACCCACAACTACCTATACAAATCCACAGGAGAGAGTACAGTTTGTTTGCTGCGTCATATGAATGCACTCGTAGCATTTTAGATATTCATAATAATTCAAGATTTATCATATAGACGCATATAAACAACCTGACTATTTGTTTGCTACCAGTAGCCACAATTACAAATGCACAGGAGTATGCGCTGTTTGCACGCAGCGTCGCTAATTGCTGATGAGACCACTTTTTGAGGGTCCATATGAATGCACTCGTCGCATTTAAGATGTTCATAATAATTCAAGATTTATCATATAGACGCATATAAACAACCTGACTATTTGTTTGCTACAGTAGCCACAATTACAAATGCACAGGAGTATGCGCTGTTTGCACGCAGCGTCGCTAATTGCTGACGAGACAACTTTTTGATGGTCCATATGAATTCACTCGTAGCATTTAAGATGTTCATAATAATTCAAGATTTATCATATAGACGCATATAAACAACCTGGCCATTTGTTTGCTACCAGTACCCACAACTATAAATGCACAGGACTGCGCGCTGTTTGCACGCTGCGTCGCTAATTGCTGACGAGACGCCTTTCTGATGGTTCATATGAATGCACTCGTAGCATTTCGGATTTTCACCGTAAATTAATATTTATCGCGCTGTGTACATTCAGTATTTTTTTATGAAAAATCAATGATCTGGTTTTTAAGATCTGAGATATCGAAACACTGACAATCTATCTATTTTCCAGTCGCAATCACTGTAATTTTATTTTTTTAATAGTAAATATATACGGACAAACTACACTGATCTCAAGCTAGCCCCAAAGTAAGTTCGAGACTTGAGTTATGGAATACTAACTCAACGATACTATGTTTTATGACAAATACATATTTAGATAAATAGGTACCCAAGATCCAGGACAATTTGAAAAAGGCCATTTTCCAACTTGCCCTGACCAGGGATTGAACCCGGAACCTCTGGGTGACAGACTAGCATGGTGACCATTACGGCACAGAGGTCGTCAAAAAATTAAATTGGTCAGAGTAGTCAAGTCATTGAGCTAATCCACTCTAATTATTTCTTATTATTTAATGAAACTATAGGACCTCTTATTGTACACGCAGCACGCTTAGTAACATCTAGTAAGTTTCTCAAAAACAGCATCAAATGATTTATTTTATCTTTATAACATTTTTTAGGTATCTATTTGGATTTCAAGTTCACCAGTAATGTATGGACTTCTCTATAACTTTAAATAGGACATTATCTCGAAGAAGGAGTTCAAAGTAACAAATCAGAGTGGCTAAAGGTTGGATGTTGCTATAATACGAGTGCTGTAAGTAGTTTTACCATATAGCCCTGAATTCCCCTAATCAATATAGATTTATATGCCTATAGGTATGTACTTACAAACCAAAAGATCCCAACTCGTATCCCAACCCCAGAGGCCCTTTAATAATCGAAATGCAGAATGCTCCCGTCTAATTCCCAAAGTGGATTGTTTTCTTGAGCCGATTGGATTTATCTGGAGTTTTACGGCGTCTCACATCCCTGTCGTAAAGTTTAATACCAGCCGGCTACCGACCGCTCTTCCACGCTTATCAACTATGCTTTTGGAGGCATTTTTAGAATAACTCTATTTATGAGCGTTATCTTTAAAAAAAGGTATCTTTTTACGAAATATAATATAACTATGAGACATTCAGAAACAAAATTGTCAACTTCGTTCTAATGAGACACACCAGCTCTTTATCTCCCTTTACCGGACCAATTTTTTGTCTAACTCTTTTTCTCTGCAAGCCTCACGGCCTTGGAATGCTTTACCCGTTGACATCAGAGCAATTCCTACCGAATTCTCTTTTAAAAGAAAAGTTTACGCCCACCTTTTAAACTCCCTTTCTTCATAAAGTCATTCTTGTTTAGTTCTTCTCTTCATAGCTATTAATTGTTAGTATAAATAAATGAATGTGTGTATTGTGTTAGTAAATATTTATTCTGATATTCATATATAATGGGTATATAATGTAATTGTAAGTATATTATATTGTAATATTTTATAATGTAAGTAAGTATATTGTATTGCTTTTTGTGCCGCACAATTTTCTCTGCCTATCCATATGGTTGATTGGGAGAAAATATTTTTAGCATTAAGTCCACCATTTATTAAAAGTATATTTGTACTTTGGAATAATAAAGTTTAATAAAATAATAAAAAAATATTTCCCACATCACACAAGCTAAGGTGGTCAACCGCCTTTAGGATTCTAAAACTTAGATGATTTATTATAGGTTGACTAGAATATAGACCTCCACCAAGGATTCTAGAACTTAGATGATTTTACAGGTTGACCTGAAAATCATCTAAGTTTTAGAATCCTTGATGGAGGTGTATATTCCTGCGGCTTATATGACTAACATGATTAAGATGAAGAAGTAAGTGTTTAGATTATTATGTTCAGTTTTATTATATTTAGTAACAAGCAAATTTTTGTAGTCAAGTCTTTTTTCTAAATACACTTTTATCCCTTAGTTCTTACAGCTAATTCATACCTCCTTCAAGTGGCAAACATTTTTACTAAAGTAAGTTATGCTAATCTTACTAATCTAATGATTCTTACAGATAGGTACTGGAACAGGTAAATAGATCTCCTTTTTCATTATAAAGGTTTATCAATGCAATATATCTGAATCAAACTTATCTAGATGCATTTATTTATCTTTTCTTGCACATTATAATGCGAATAGTTTAATTCCACGCATATTAATGTTCAATAACAGCAAATACGTGTGCTGTATCGAGGCTGTTTTTCGATCAACTTTCTATGTTATTTTATGAAGTTTTAATGATCAGTCATGTAGCCACGTATCCGCAAGCTGCAATTAACTCATACTCGTAAATTAAATAACGTAACACAAGTTATATGATAAATGTCTCACAAATGCTGAGAAATGTTTTATTCATCAAGGTATCTACAAATAATAAACTTAAATATAGTTTTCATATTTCTTTACAGGGTTCTGTCATATTAAAGGATGATAGTTACTTATATAAGTACTGCCTACTCGTACATACTACCTACCTGCGAACTCTCATAAGCCTTAGTTATACCTAATTAGATATGATTAAGTTTTTTCGTGGTCAGCAGTATTGTTGTTTTGAAATCCTAGGTTTTTTAGGTATAGTTATTATTATTAGTTTCTAAGTAAGGTTAATAAGTTAAAGGTACATGGAAAGTTCTTGTAGAGATTGAATTTCGAATATAATTAACGCATTATAAAGATTCGTCCAGCATGCAAAATACCTTATTACAAACAGTGGTAATATTTACCTAATTATAAACAGTGGTAATATTAGTAAAACTAAGAACTGATGTATAATATGAATGTAATAAATGAATTGAATTGAATTGAATACCTGCAATAATTTACAAAAACTACCAAAAAATATTTTTGCGTCTCTCTCATCCTTTTCAAACAAATATCAACAGACTAGAACAAACAGGCTCAGCCAAAAGCCGTCAAAGGGTTGTTTTAAATAACAAAGGCGATTCGGTAGCCGTTGTAAAAACATCTTTTGCATGCAAACGTAAATATTTATAGGAACAATAGCAAAGGAAGTGTGACGACGTCCACAATATGGCTTTCACTGATTTTTTCGGTGTTTTCGGAAACCCTTTGGGCTACTGTTAGCGATTCTCATTTGCATAACACTGGACTAAACAATAAAAGTTTATTTGTACGCGAAAAGTGAAAACGGGGTTCAAGGTGAACGGCTTGTGGCAGTCAAAGTTTCGATTTCAGTTGCATAGCACGCCTGGTCACAGATAGACCAACAGTAGGAATAAGTGGCCACCAAAACAAAAGCGAGAGGAAGGGTTAACTAGTGAGATTTCACTCTTGCAGAAGAAAATCAGGTAAATGATTGTTGAATACTTTTACTTACAACGATTACTTACTGCAATTTAAATTTAATGTCTTCAACAGTTGTTTGTAATTGATTGTTGAAATTCTAGCAATCTTGGTGGAACTGGTGTCGACAATAAATGTGGCGTTACTTTATTGCGATGAAATATGATTGTTTCAGTTGCTTAGATCTCTGGAGTCTATATTAGATGACAATTAATAAGTACTATTTGCGAAAATTATAGGAATAAAGCTTTCTGTAATAAGTACAGTGTATTGATTTTTGTGGAAAAAATATCTTGTGTTGATATTTTACTTCAATATAGTATGTAAACGCATCAAAGTTTAACTAGCCCAGAAACTCAATAATGCCTAGTTTGATTATAGCTTCTTTGCTAGCAATACTATTTCTGTTAAAATTTCTAAGTATGCAAACTGACATGCATACAGCCTACCTAATGGTAAATATAGACAACTGCAATGCCAAGAGGGCTAACTTAGGTCGCCAAGTCTAAAGAAATCTCTCCCATATTATGAAGAATTGACTCTTTTGTCAATCTCTGAAGAAAATCCTGAAATTCCTCAATCTCAACATAAGCGTACCTACTTGTTTGTAATTTGCTTTTAGAAACCTAACTAGTCATTGTAGAGATCGGGATTCAATTTCCCTTTCGTCACAAATCAGCTGACAAGCCGTTATACCTCGATCTCATTTATGATGCCTCTATAACACTTCACAAATTAGTCAAACGTTAACTCGGAATTGCCTGTGGGTGCAATAAACGCCGAACGAATCATCCGAATGCAATTTAAAAACCTACAGCTGATACACCAACTTGCACCCTTTTCCTGAATTTTAAAGTTTATAATCACTTGGCAAAATTTTTACGTGTTGTGTCATTTTTATTTGGTATCCCATGCATAGTGAGTATCCGTTAATAAGTTAGGTACACAAGGAGTGTTTGCGCGTTTCGTTACATCATTTTGAGCCGGCTTAACGAACCCATGTTCCAATATTTAGTGTGTATGAGACTTTAGAACCCATATTTGCTATTAAATATTAGTTTATTGTCCACTAGAGACATTGCCGCATTTCTGTGAGACACTTCTTAATTACGTGAAGGTGACAAAGTTAAATAGTTTTAATTCAAAACTTATTTACTTTTGTTTGATTCTTAACTCTGAAGTAGATTCTTCGAATAGGGTTAGAAAAGTATAATTGTAATTAGTCCGTCTATTAGATTATCCAAAAATAATGGACCCTTATTTTTCAATTTACCAAAAAAGTAATTCACAAAGATACGAAGCATCAAAGTTTCAGAGTTGGGCTTGCGAAGCCTCCTCTATGTAAAAATCGTATCATAGCCGTGACGTCATGTGAAATTTCAATGCGTTGTATCTGTGTAATTTTTTGGTTTTTTAGAGAAAAGAAAAAAACACGTGTACACTATTTTTTTATAATCTAACCGATGGGCTTAAAATATTTTTCTTTTCGTCATGCCTATTCATAATTTTTATACCTTTGTTAAGAGCAAGTCAGCATTACATATATGTCAAATCTTTATTGATTTACAAAATCGATAGGAATTCGTAACTTATTACATTATCTATAGGTGTAATTATAAGGCAATCACAATCAAAGAAAATTCTTAGATACAATCTCTACATGCGTGTAATACAAACTAAAAGTCAGATTTAAGAAAAATGGAAATTCTTGAAGACCTATGTCCAGCCGTGGACTTCCTGTGGCTGATATGATAAGATGATGTGTGGGAAAAATCATGAATATATTTTCAGTAAAATTCCTTTTTCTGATCCGAAAGCAAGTTTTTACTTTTATTTAGGTGCTTTGGAATCTGCCACAAACATTTCACGAACTTTCGCATACATTGTACTAACGCTAATGAACAGCCTAATTAAAAACCGCTGATATCCAAATTAGGTCAATGGATCCAAATAATTTGGGTCATAAACCACGTTTGAAACTCCAGCTGGCATCCACATAATAGATGCGCGGTTTATTAGGGCTCATATAACTCGGCCGTGGACTTGCCCGCCGCTTTAGTCCAATTTGAAACACAACCCAGGCCAGTCACTGCATTCATATTGTATTTGTGTAAAATTCCGTTGGAAATATTGTGTTTTGTTTATTTTGGTAAGTCCACTTTATGTATACTTAACTTTACTTAATTGTGTATTTTAATAGGGATCGTTTTCACTTTCTAACTTGTCATTGTTTGTGCTTAAATGCGGGCTTTTTCTCTGTTTTGTACATCTTATTTTAATACATTATGTAGGTACCTTTTAGATGAACTCTATGGCCTAGTAGTCACCATACCATACATAGGCTACCACTCCAGAGGGCCGGAGGAAAATGGTCTTTTACAGATTGACCTGTGTCTTGGATGTCTTGGATGTTTATCTATGTATGTATTTGTTATAAAATATAATATCATTGAGTTAGTATTTCATTGCGCTCAAGTCTTAAACTTACTTTGGGGCTAGGTCAAGCTATGATTTGTCCGTATATATTTATTTACCTATAGCTCCACAACGAAGTTAGTGGACTTAAACATGATGTTTTCTTATCTGTGTTATCGGCGATGCCATTAATTTCGGTTCAATTTTTTTTTGGAAATTTGCTAGGTTTCTTAACCTTAAACA
Source organism: Acrobasis suavella (assembly GCA_943193695.1). Taxonomy (NCBI): domain Eukaryota; kingdom Metazoa; phylum Arthropoda; class Insecta; order Lepidoptera; family Pyralidae; genus Acrobasis; species Acrobasis suavella. The sequence goes on from OW971940.1 coordinate 8,882,807, forward strand.
TAAAGAGAATTAAAATATCCCTGTATAGGTGTTGCATGAATGTATCTATTATTTAAACTTACTTTAGGGATTACTGAATTTTGCGGAGTCCAATGCTGCCCCCATTTAAAATAAATTATTTGAAAGGAAACGAAGATATCATTTAAAATTTTGTCTAGACCAAGCCCTGTATAACCTTTCAAAATATTTTATGATATACTGTTTACAGTTGAAAGTGAATTCGTACGGCTTTTCTACGCATATTAGCCAAAAGTGGCCGTTTATCGCAAATGTGCGTAGAAAAGCTTCACGTTCTTACTTTAAACTGTGAACAGTAGTTCATAAAATAGTTTAAAGTGTTATCTAGGGCTTAGACATGCCAAAAACTTAAATGATATCTCCATTTCGTTTCAAATGGGCAAAGGCACCACTGGACCCCGGAAAATTCATGTATCCCCTTAAATGAAAACTTGAAAAAAAAAGCCTTCTTTTTCTAATCCCTCTTTAATACCAATGTGATGCTTTTCATGTGTTTTCTTGACCCGGCCTTTTGCTGTTCACATCCTGTCTTGTCCAATACTTAATAATAAGCTAGGTATTCCGTCGGCGCGTTTGAGGGGCCCATCTAGTGGGCGGCAAGCCACTACCTGCCTATAATAGTCTGGAGGTAATCATGATTATAGCAGATAATGTTGCTTTTGCCATATCCCAGCATCAGTCCATCCCAATCTCATTTCATAACCCATTGACCTTTCCCTTTTTCTTGCAATAGATCTTTCTCCTGCCGAAACCTATTTAAGGTTAACCTTTCATAGGTATATTCAAGAATGGATTTTTGCGGGATCGCCACATTACATCAATTTCCAAAGGGCATCTACTTACTCTACTCTAGGGAGTTGGATCTCTATCCCCACGCAAGCCTTTCTAAAGACCGGGGTGAAAAACCCGTGAATCTTAAGGAGATACGTATATATATATATATATATATATATATATATATATATATATATATATATATATATATATATATATATATATATATATGATAATATAAAAAGCATTTATAAATATTCTCCAAATCTGCAAACAATGGTCGACTCTTCCAAGACTATTTACTGACGACGATACGACGATGCAGTATTCGTGAGATGTATTTCATTGCATTGTGTCTTTTGAAACTTTCACTTTGTTGAAAACCTTCTGTGGTAGATATAATGTATAGTGCAGTCGCAAGGCCTCCTTAGAAGCCAATTCCCTTCGAGTTCCCTTAGAAGTTTCTAATATACGCATTTATTACTAACAATAATTATAATCACCGTATATCCGCGGATCGCCCATTAAAATGTCCATTTACTATTTTCATAAGCCGTAAACTATCAGTATGACTGGATTGTACACACCTACATTTTCAAAAATAAGAAAATTTTCGCTTGCTATTCAAATACACTCACAATTATAAATTTTTGGATAAACGAGCTCAGAGACATATTAGCCACACTAAGTCCAAAAAATATGCGAATTATAAGCTGGGCATTAAAGGGCTTCTTAATTTTTATAAAACCTAATTAGTAGGTATTTTGTTCGTTTAGAATAGAATAGAATTTCCTATAGTGCCAAAAAATACCACTACACTAAATAGAAAAAACTACCTCAAACAATAAGATAAGAATAAAATGTCTCTTTCATCTCAAATATTTGTGCAGCATTGTCATTTCATAATTTTATAGCTGTACTAGCCCAAATTCTTACCCAACGCCACTGGTATAGTTTCAGTCTTTGCCGTAGAATCGAAAGACTCTTGTCCAAATTTCCATATTTTAAGGTATTATATTATCTTGAGTAACCTGTTTAGTATGACAGACTGACCATGCCCTGAAAATATTATTTCGCCTATCTGGAATACTCGTAACATGTTTCATATTTTGTTAGATAAATGTTTGTTTTAATTTTTGATAGAAAACTCGATTATAACAGACATATTTTCCCGGGTAAGTTGTTCTAAACCATGGACTCACCTGAGGGAATATTTTGCTTTCCAGAACACTCTGTATTTACCAAAACTTTAACGAATATTTCGAGAGACAGATAAGCTTTAATTAACTACTTTAAAAATAATATATTTATTGAAGGTTATATACAGTTTATATCAAATTTATACACACCTCTTAGGTACCGAATGTCTGAATAAGTATTTTAAATCACGTCCAATTATTTCAACGTTTGTTTGTAGTTTGCATTGACCTCATATAACATCCTACGAGTAACATGTCCACGATTCAACAACTCCGTAATTAACGTATTTTGACGTGCTTACGTAAATTTATTTTGGAAGCAAACATTTACAGTCCTACCTACGGTTTTGTGTAGATAGTAGCAAAACTAAATAAATGAAATCCGGCAAATTCAGTATAAATAAATAGTTTATTGATATCAATATAAATAACGGCTGTAACGATGATTTCTTCCTTTAGAAACGCTTTGTCTTTTCGTCAGCACAATCTGAAAAAAAAAAATATTATAAGTAAATAAGAGATTTATTGAAGTGAAATCTTCTTTAGCGGCATTGCACACTTTTTTGTAATGGGTAAAAAACGTTTAACTCGCGTCAGGACACGTGACCTGATCGAAAATTCGTAAGACGGATGGAGAGTAGACATAGGAGAGGAAGTATCCCCCTCTCTTTCTACGGCGCGGGGAAAATGTATGCCTGCGCCTACTGTTTCGTTTAAGCGGCGCGTATTGAGCGTGGCACGCTGTAAATAAATAAATATTGTATTCTACCACAAAAATGATGGTACTTTTATACTGATAATAATTAAAGCAATTCGTGTAAAATTATTCCCTAACCATTCCAAAATATCAAAAATGCACAACGTTAATATTCAAGTTTTCACTTCTGCCGGCACTCCCGGAGTGCAACCCGTCGTTTATTTAACCGAGACAAACAATTTTACTACTTGAATTAGATAGTGCTGAAGTGGACCAACTTTTGTGATTTTATTAATCAAAGGGTCAGAACTAAATTTACCCTATTTTATTATTTTGTTGCGTATGATGTGTCCCTTTATTAGGAGAATGCTTTTAGTCCAGCATGGCCCAATAAAGGCTGTTAAGAATACCTTGTAAAACTAAAAACCGACCTCAACGCAAAACTAAACAACGGATTTTGGTAAAATGTATCTGGAACCACCTCGCAAGTATGCCCTTTGTAACGAAAATATATATTTTTCTAATTTGTCCAGGCATCTTCGAGTAATCGGGGACCACACATGAAAAAATATATTCGAATTGATAAACTCCTTCTTTTAAGATATCGGTTTAAAAGATCCTTCTTTTAAACCGATGTCCTCCTGAACACCATTACTTATTCTATTACGTCATTGTCTTGAAGCTTATTATTTTAACCACGATAATCCGTTATTATGTATACATAAGTACAGATAATTTAAAAATCTATTTGGGTGTAGATTTGAAACTCAAGTGTACTTTTGTATAGGGGACGAAGGTACACTTGAGTTTCAAACAGTTCCGAAGGCGTGTCGAAAGATTTCTCTTGTCTATCTTTGAGTGCAATGCTGTGTACATTTTGTATGAAAGCAATGCAACATTGTTGCCCCTCGGAATCTTAGGAGTATCTCGTATTTGTTATTTCTATTTGCCAGCTTTTACTGTGTCAGCTACCAATGGCATACTAATAAAGAAACAGTTGGTTAAATATCATTATTTTCACCAAACATTTTTCTTCTGTATTTGCCAATATTTGCTGATACATTGGAACGAATGTATGAAATCATTTATATCCGAAACTAAATACCCAATTACTTTATTTAAAATATCTAGTTACTTTTTCTCTAGCATTATAAGGAGGATCAGATATATATAAATGCATTAGTTAACATTTCAGACATATTTATCATCTTATATATTTGACGACCTCCGTGGCGTAGTGGTCACCATGCTAGTCCGCCACCCAGAGGTCCCGGGTTCGATCCCCGGTCAGGGCAAGTTGGAAAATGGTCTTTTTCAAATTGTCCTGGGTCTTGGATGTTTATCTATATATGTATTTTTTATAAAATATAGTATCGTTGAGTTAGTATCCCATAACACAAGTCTCGAACTTACCTTGGGGCTAGCTCAATTAGTGTTATTTGTCCATATTTATTTATTTATTATTATTTTATACCATTACTACCCGCACTACGGTATTTCAGTATTAATTATTCTTGAATAAAATTACTACAACTTATGTACATAGGTATGTACAAGTACATAGTATTTATCTTATGTGGCATTACACTTAACAATAGGGGTGACGACACGGTTAGAAAAGTATAATTGTAATTAGTCCGTATTTTAGATTATCCAAAAATAATGGACCCATATTTTTCAGTTCACCAAAAGAGTAAAAATTCACAGAGATACGAAGCATCAAAGTTCCAGAGTGGGGGCTTGCGACGTCACCTCTATGTAAAAATCGTATGTAGACGTGAGGTCATGCGTACATATTTCATGCGAATCATTTTTGTTTCTATTATATATTATATTATTTAATAATCTAAACGATTGGCTAAAAATATTTTTCCATTCGTCATGCCAATTGGCAGACTTAACGCTAAAAGCGTTCTCTACCAGTCAACCATAGGGAAAAACAGATAAATTGTTGCGGCACAAAAAATAAAACTGAGTAAGTTACTCGTATAACGTCGTAGGTTTGAAACCTACGACGTTATTACGAGTAACTTACTAAGAAATCTTGTTATATTATTGTAACGAGAGCTTCCTATTTCGCAACAATTTTACTATTCCAATCACAACTGACTGGTTCTTTGTTGGCGGTTCGAGTTGACTCGAGAATTCGTGTCCGACGACCGGTGTCAGTTTTCACAGTTTTTGAGAAATATCATATTCTGCTCGTCGCTGCTTAATAATGACCACTTCTGACACGCAAGTTGTAGTTAGTAAGTATAAAATTTAAATGTTACCTTTGTTTATATCTATACTTATAAGAATTACAACAATGTGTGTCCATGAATACATGCCCCGAGAAATCCGATATCGCGTTCTTATGTACACTATCACGTCTATATACCTACTGGGACAGACAGCATTTTGGATATTTGCAGCTCTAAATAGTCAATACCCAATTTTAGCGTGATAGTAAGCGGGAAGGTGGAAAAAGGAATTAAAATAACGATGGGTTGCTAGTCGCCATGATTCCCATTTTCACCCATTTCCTCGGCATTCACAATACATTACTGTACATTCGTTTTCTTTTCTCTCAGACCATCATGGAAGAAATGAAATATCCGCATTCTTAATTACATATATGGAGCTATATTTTGTTTTATGGAATTTAATATATTACTACAATAGCTCGTTGATTACATCACACAGAATCTCTCTGTAATCTTTAAAACGTAGTGTAAATTTTACTAGTTAAAATAATATGGAGATTTAAGTATAGGAAAAATTGTATGATCTGAAATAGATTTGTAACTGGTAAGAATGATTTCTTCCAACAAAGTACATAAATAACGTCAAAACTAACTATAACTCAGATACCGTTACTAAATAGAATAATAAAAATAGGAAGCCATATGACGGCGACCCAAAAAGTTTTCGATGAAACCTATCCTCACATAAATTACCAAACAGAAATCTCCAAGTTTTTGTATTTAAAAATAATATTTTATCAGAAAGAGCAGGCGGACTATCAGGCTGTTAATCTGTGGGGGTATTTTTAAGTCGATAAATTTGACTGTCACATGTGTAGGTATCTATATAGGAGATAAGGGAAGGACCGTCTCACCCCGCCTCCCGGCGGGTCTCGTAAAATATTATCCAGTGTTAGACATTTATGGCCGCTGCGAGATGCGTACCATAGAATCATTTTTTGATATCTTCGTATATGTAGGTGGTAAAGTTCATTTAAAAAGAAAATTAGTTTTCTTTTAATTAAAATTTTTAACTTTGCTTCACATTCGTTTTAAGTTTGTTTTTAGTCTATTATAGTCGTTAAAGTTCATGATTTTTACAACTTTTTTTTTAATTATACGAAGCTTGAATAAAAATAATTTGGTAGTTTTGACACATTAACTGCAGGGTTAAAATAATGACATTTGATGGTGGATGGTGGTTTCTGAAATATATGGTTTTATATTGCTAATTTTTGTTAGAGTCAAATGTCCCCCTTTATCTATTAAACGGTTATATATGGACATGTAAAAAAATCACAGCAGTAGTATATATATAACGAAGTTTAAAGAAAAACTATCAGAGCTAAGTAGTGTTTATACATTCAAAAGTTATAAGCGCCCAACTTATAAAATGTACTCGCAAAAGGAAAAGTTCATACAAATTCAAAAGAAAACTTAATTTAGACGTTTTTAGTGGCTTGAACTCAAAGTGAGCATTCGCAACAACGGGACCTTACACTGCGCGTGGCCCGACACGTACTTCGCCGGTTAATTATTGAGCATTGTCATAAACAACTTTATTATAATTAATGGAAATAGTTCAATAAGATTTAAAACCTGCACTATTTGAAAATATGCCAAGCCATTGCTACATAATACATGCTAAGCGTGGCCTTTAAATCCTGGGGCTTATCTACCCCATCAGGGATAAAAACGTGAAATAGATGTGTATCTGCCTATTTAGCTATTTAAAACTACGATAGTAGTTTAAAATTAGAAACGCACCGTAACTTACGGACCTCGATTCTTTAGAGCTTAAAACTTGCAGAATTATAAAATTAGTTACGATTTTGTAGGTTTCTGAAATTGTGCACTATACATACTCTTAAATAATTAAAAAAGTGGTCTCACCATTTTTTTATAACACAATCACATCCATATTTTATTCATAACACTTTATTATAACATAATAGTATATTATGCAATTAGTGAATAAAGGACGGATTTACTTCGAGGGCCATAGATGAATCACGACCAGGTGAAGGATTTTAACGACTGAATCACGACCGTAGGGAGTGATTCATGATGATTGTTGATTCATGTGCTAGAATCCTGAGCAATGCGAGTGATCCATGGCCCTCGATGTAAATCCGCTTTATTCAAGAATTGCATACTATACTTTACGCCATGACTACGAGAATAATTTTTCAAAAATTTAAACTGACGTCACCTACAAACTACACGACCGGGTTTAATAATAAAATTATGGGACCACCTGATAGGTATTCCCTTAAAAAAAAGAATATTCTTAATCGGTACAAACGTCTTCGAATAAATCGATCAACATATATAAAACATAAGATTCCGACGAATTGATAACCTCATCTTTTGGAAGTCGGTTAAAAAGAAAAATTTAAGCGAAAATAGAGATTTAATGAAGACAAAAGAAGGTTAAGTTAATTAAAATGGACATTAAAATTGGAACAATTACTTAAATGAAGAGTAAATTATTCTAAATTCAAACATCAAAATAGTGAGTAAAAGTGCATTTTATTCACTGTTTTCGGTAAATAAAATAAACAACCAAAATAGTGAGTAAAAGTGCTTTTTATTCACTGTTTTCAGTGAATAAAATAAACTTTTTAGAGGGGGAATGGTACAAAGAATATTTAACTATTAGATAGACATTATTATTTTATCGGTATATTTCTCAGTTATGCGAGTATTTTTGTAATTGTAGGGATTTTGTATTCTGAAAAAATAACTATACTGCTCAAACTATTTCATGTCTCCCAGGGCTCTCTTGCTTTAGGCAAAGTGATTTAGATATTAAGTATGAAAAAATATGATTCTATTAGGGAGATGACATTATTATCTGATAAACATCACTTTGTACAAAAGTAAAACCATCAATAGAAATCATTGATAAATTGCATCTAATAGATCAGGCAGCGTACGGGTGCATTCATTGGCCATCATCATTGTCGTAAACTACACTAATGTCCCGTAATACATCGCTCTATATCTTTATTAACAATTCCCTCCATACATTCTTTTCAAGCCATTCAAAAGCTTTATGTCCTACGTTACGACGCTCTTACAACTTTCCTTTTATCTTCAACTATTTTTCTGAAAACAGTGTTTTCTTTATGCGATTTAATACGCCATATTTTGTTAAGTGACTCCGTAGGTACGTTACAATGTTGCGAATAATAAAGGGGATAAAAATATAAGTGCGGACATAATTCGTGCTCGAAAGGCGGCAGATATAAATCAAAGATGTTTCTGCTTTTTTGCGCGGCTTAAAATGGTTCGTTGTACATATTTTATTATGAGATTTTCATGAATACATCGCGAGTTAAAATATGCGCTCTCAACATTGTATAGGTAAGTTAAAGAATATTTAAATGTGCGCGGAAACGAGATTTGAGTAATTTTGAGAAGTAGGTTTGTATCTCTTTATATTTTCGGAATACATAATGCATACAAAAAAACTGAACGTTAATGGATTGGAAGAGAGGGCGGGGAGAGGCGAAGATTTATCTCTCCGAATATGGTGTGGGAATGAGCGAGGCTCCCAAGCCTCGGTTCATTTTAAATACAATCCCGCGTTCAAGTGGCTTTTTATTTATGAAGACACGCTTTAATTTGGGTTATTTTTCCACATGAAGCACCGTGGCAGATAAAATACGTCTGAAATTCGTTAAAAACCACTTCAATTAACTTTTAAGTCTCCTGTAGATAAGCAAGAACTTTGGGTGCGATTTTTTATATCTATTTATATCTTCCTATGTATAGTTTGCGATATGACCCTAATATTTTGTTGATGTTGGTGAATATATATAATATACATAAAATAGAAATCAAAGTATACGGATCAATAATAGTCTTATTTAGTCATTATTAATATACATTTATACATAAGCTATATTTTTACCCGACTACAGCAAAACACAATATGGTAATGATTTTAGCAGTCTTTGTATGTTTGTATATATGTGGGTTTGTACCTACGCCTGTTCCACTGTAGTATCGGAATCGCTTTTCTAATTAAAAAAAAATATGTTAATCGATTCATCATTATTGTCCGGGTGACATAGGCTACAACTTGTGTGCAAACATGTATACAACGAATGTTTCATACATTAAGAGGATTTTTTTTATGTTGAGGGGTATCAAATGAAAGATCTTCATTAGCACATTTCAAAAATATATACATTATTAGCCGTATATGCCTCCCGTAGTCGGCTGTTAGTTTTTTAAACGTATATTTTAAAATTGACAGAAAGTAGTACCTAACTGTGTTTTTTCCCAATTTCTGCTTTCAAAAAGTCTTATAGATACAGTAAAAATAAAGACTTTTTATAAATATGCCTCAACATATCTCTTTGTATCCTAAAAAAGATAATTTTCCCCAACTAATATAGAAAAATTCCTTCATCTACTTACCAGTTAAGTCAAAATCAGTTCACGATTGACCTTAAACGCGAAATCGTAACCGTTATCGGCGACCATAAACTCATTAAGCCGCATAACCGGCCAATCGAGCTTTCCAATCAAGAAATTAAAATTACGTCCCCTTTATTGCAGCCGTTACGAGCTGCGAAAAAAGGGGGTATAAATAAAAAAGGGGGTATAAATAACACACCTTTGGCTGCACGCGATGCCAGCAAGAATACGGTCGTAAATTATTTGCTTATAGTCGAGCGCGATCAATACCTTTCATTAACGGAAAATGTTGCTTTTGAGCTCTGCTTCGTGATTTAAACGTGGGATGGATGCAGATAAGCTGTATTTACAACGAGAAAATGAAATATTTCACGTTTTAACACATTTTGATAATTAAATGAAACGACTCTGCGACGAAAATTTATTTATAAAATTTGAGTGCTTAAAATCTTTCCCAAGAGTTTTTAAAATGTATATATAGTATGTACTAATTACCTCATTGGATATTTTCCTCCTCATAGCCAATTTTTCTATATCCCATTTATTTATTTGAAAGAGTATTAAATAAGTGCAACATACTTTCAAATCAATAAATGCGATTTTATTTTATTCATATTTGAGAAAAGTTCGATGGCTTTGTGGTGTGAGCGCTTGATTGCGTTATCACATAAAAATACTGGCAGGGTGGAGGCCGACCTTGAATTCATTCTAGTAGCACTATTTTAATCTCATTAAAACTTTTCTCTGTAGCTGAATTGAATAGATTGATGCTGGATTAAAGGCTCGTAAAGACATCTTGATCGTTATCACAAGGCTCCTCGCATGTCAGATACTATACATAAAATTAGGTTAAAATTGAAGTAATACACGTAACGACGGTAGACCGTACTTATTATTGTATTAATACTCCACTTTGCACGTAATTCACTGAGCATTACCCCAAAATATATAGCTATCTATATACCTCTACATATTCGTATAGCAGCTGTGGCCGGGCCTGCTGTTCCCCTGCCAGGGAGCCCCGGGCCGATCGATGCAGCTCTCACACGTGTTTCACAATTGAGTTTCTTCACTCTCTTATATAAAAAGAACTTTATCAAATTAGGTAGTACAAGTAGTTGGCATGTCACTTGCCTGTTTGATCGCTCTTACTTTTGTCTGAGGAGACATTGTCCTTAACTATTAGGTCTTATATCTGAGTAATGACAATGAAATATTTTTGCTGTATGTATATCTTCCTTTCAAGTATATAGTCGTTATTCGTTAGGGCAAGTAGCCCACTTAAGTTATGGTCAATAACTTTTTTCAAATAGCGCTTGGAAAATTATATGGTATAAGCCTACAGAATAATGACAAGGTGTATACAAATCCTAATAAAAACATCATTGAACTTCTAAGTAATCAATTATTTAGCATTTAGTCTAATAAATTGATACCTACTACTCGTAAACAAAGTACTATCGATTTAACTGATCACTAAGTTTTCTTATCTTTAGTTGAATATTGAACAAGTAGACTTACTTTGTCTTCAGTTCATCATATACCTACGGATATACCTATGGATATATACGAGAACCTATTAAGAAAACTTATCAAGAGTAGGCACTGAATTTAATGCCTCTTAGAAATTCTAACGAGCGGTAAGTCGGAGAGGGTGCGCAGAGAGGGGAACAAGGAGGGGAGATAAAGGGGTTTTAGATAACGAGCTTTCTGAACGGTACGCTAACTAAGAGTCCGGCAGAAGGGGAAATACGTGGAAAGGTAAGATTTTCATTCAATCTAAATTATTTAAAAGTTTAATTTATCTATTACCGATGTTTATGAATTTATAAAAAAAAAATGGAAATGTAATATCAGGTCGGTAAAATTTTTAACGTTTTAGAAATACCATTTCTTTTACCAACCTTATCACGGTCACGTTTTCTAAAGAATGTTGTTTTAATTGACTTCACTTTTGGTCAAAGTTTGAATATAAGTAAAATAACTAAAAGAGGTTCAGTAACCGTCTCAAGCAGGTACCCAAGGGAAAAAATTTGTTCATGACAGCTAATAATGAAATAAATTGTTAATTTTTGTTTTTATGAGTAGGAATCACAAAATCCACCCATTCTCATAGGTAACTACTTCCGCCACTTTACCTAGCTATAATTTAGAAGTCTTGAAATGTGGCTCGATTCACACGCCAAATAATATTTCACTTTTACGTGACAGTAATGCCTAGGTGAATAAATAAACTGTTAGTTTTATGATCGAAGGTTAAACACTAGGGCATTATTCTAGCACAAATTGTAGCCAAATACTGTCGACATTTTTGGCTCTATTACCTGACCCAAAATGTGCCATATTGTGTTGATTTACTGCCAGATTTGTAAATTCTTAATCGTTAACTCCATCGACTTATCAAAATAATTAATCAGACGCCCGAAAACCCAAGGTCTGAAAACATATTGGTATATGTAATTCATCATCATTTCAGCCGCATAACGTCCACTGCATAACATAGGCTTCTCCCAAGGATTTCCAAAATGACCGATCTAGAGCGGCCTGCATCCAGCGCTTTCTAGCGACCTTCGTCAGGTCGTCAGACCACCTTGTGGGTGGTTGTCCTACGCTTCGCTTGCCAGTACGTGGTCGCCATTCGAGAACCTTTTTGCCCCATCGGCCATCGGTTCGTCGCGCTATGTGTCTCGCCCACTGCCACTTCAACGAACTTATCCGCTGGGCTATATCAGTGACTTTTGTTCTCTTACGAATTTCCTCATTTCTAATTCGATCACGTAGGGAAACACTGAGCATAGCCCTCTCCATAGCGCGTTATATACATATATTGGTTGCATTATAATTTCAATGACACTGAAAGTTTAAAAGCGATGAGTACCAGTTAATTTAAATGTAAGAAAAAGAAAAAGAAATCCAATTTTTTGCACACAAGATTCAATGCAAAACATATTCTTTTTTATTTTTGCGCTAAAATATTACAAGTATGTAATACTTAATGCAACGCAATAGTAAGACCAGTACCTAGTTATTCTATCAAACTATTATAGGTACACATTTCTAGAAAAGAACGAGCATTTTACTGCAATATGCAAAAGCGATCAACTCAACAACAAATGCATCAAGCTTTAGCATTATAACAAAGCTGCAGGCTCTTATTCATCGAAGGTATCGGAGACAAAGGTCGTTGGCACCGATCGAGCCTTTTCAATGCTTGCAATTGTACCAATTAAGGCGAACACTCGAAAGTGAAACTGACTGAACCGGCCGGCATTCGAGTTTTTTTTGACAGATTTACATATTTATTGGGGCACATTTTATGGCCACACCAGAAAAACCTCCACTCGTTTAATGGACAAAAAGGGTGGCTGCGTGTATATTTATTCTGTCGCATCCTTTTTTACGTGCGAAAGGACGAAGCTGTGTATTTTTTCGGCACCGAGCGGCACATTTGGCGACACACTTTGCATAAAAATATTGGATCGTAAAGTCTACGCCGTCCCGGGGAATCGGGCGCATGTGTCGCTACAAAAATATAGGAATCCTGAAATAGGGTTTTATGGAGATCCGACGCACAGATTGAGATGTGAATATTTCAACGGCATCGGTTATTAATATGCGATTGCACACCTGCCGACGGAAACGATAGGTGCTGCTCGTAAAAGTAGCTATTATTTTGTTTAAAATTATACATATATACATCAGTAACAGTACTCATTCTCTTCGTGGCCTGGGTTTTCGCATACTTATTTTGTTTTGCATATTAGTAATAAGAAAATCATTAATATCTACGGTTTATTATTGTGTCTACGCAGTGTCTTATTGCTTAAATACAATTATTTAAATCCTGAAATAATTTAAGAGGCTATATATCTACGAGTTGTATAATTTAAAGCAAAAGTTATAAATAAATTAAAAGATCTCGAAATACAGAAATACATTTATAAAGTATGCCACTTTATCTTCTCATGTCTACAAACTTAGTTGTCGATCTATACATAAAGGTACTTGCCTAATGCAACTTCTTTAAAACATAATATCTATTTATTTACTTTTCATATCAGCTTTCAAATCTTAAAAGATTAGCATACCGGTTTAAATTCCTTCGTCTTTTTTTATCGGACCGGTTTGGGAGGAAATCGTATATCCGTGGCTCCTTAAGCAGGACCCACTAACTTGTATAATTTATGCATTACCTTCATAAATTACCCACTCGTATTACAATCGGCGCCTTAATCTCCGCAAACGGTTCAAAAACTTGGTCAGATACATCATATAAGACGTCCTTAGTGAAATGTCAGTTAATTTTCACCGTGTCCCAGACCTTTCGACACAAACTTACTGCTTTGTGTGGGCTGGCAATACCTAGGTATATTTTCTAGCTAAAAGTGAAATTCCTATTTACCTATTCAAAACAAGTGTTTTACCTACTTATCTATCGCAGTATTGAACTCGATATTTCTAAGTTCGCGATCTGGTTTATCTTAAAAGCACTTCAAAGAGTAATGATAACCTAAGTGCTTAACTATTTTTATCGATTTTTGGAAATCTTGGAAGAAGTCATGTTAAACATCTTAAAATAAAAAAAATGGAATTCAAGTACTCTTGTAAATCAGACATTACACAAAAACACATAGGAACTATTTAAAATTTGAGAACCACTGGACTTAACCAAGCGCATCGCTGTACCGTATCGTTTATTTATTTTGTTTCAGTCATTGATATTAAAATTAATCTTATTTGAAATTACATTCAAGCATATCGGTTTCATCACTAATTTATGCGTTATAATCTGACGCGAGGTTTTATGACAGCGATGCGTTTACGCACGGGTGGCCTGAAATTGTGAACCTTGTTTGCTTTTCACTCTATGCTCTTATTTCATGTTACTTTATATATGTTTTTGGTGATTATTATGTGAATCCTTCGTTTAAATATTCGTTTCAATAAGTAATTATTATAAATACAAGAAGTACTTGCAAACTTTGACGACTCTATGAATCAATAACTCTATTCAAATTACATGTCCAATATAATTATAAATAGCGTAAAATATTGATACTTCTCTCTTTGAAAAACATCAAGAAAATGGAGCTCAAAACAATTAAATATTGTCTGGAGTAACAAATACTTAACCTTAAAAATAAAGTACCTACTTATGTTATTTTAACTGACTGCATCGGTAGAAGATTTTGTAAAAAACTTGCTGCAATTTCTTGTTGAATAAAACTCCATTTACTATAAGCACCTATAACAGTGTTAATCCAAAGCTTTAAATACTATCTAGTTTGGCCGGTACTCGAGGAATGCACCCATGTAAATCATCAGCGAGGCACTAAAGTCCTTTAGTGCTCTAAATAGGGTGACCATGGTTCAATGTTTTATGAAACACCTCATAAATCTACACAATTATGTTTACGACACGCCTTTAGTGCCAACATTATATCTCAAATACAGAGCTTTAGCTTCTATGAATAAGCGCTTAGGTACCATTGACAAAGAGGAAACTGATTTTCATATTGTGTAAAATTTACGGGGGCATAGAACAAATGAAACGGAAGTAAAAACGTTGAATGATGTGTCTGTTTTTGGTATTAAAGCTATTGAAATCTGCATTAGGTTTGTTAAAGCTGTATTTTACTCTTTAAATACTCAGAACCTATACGTCATGCATATACCTATAGATAGCTCACACATACATCTTTGATGTGTTATGATTAAGTATATTTGTTTTATATGTTATACATTGTTGCATTCACAAGATATCTATGTGATTGTAAATATTAGGGACTTACTTAGGATTTACTTAATTTTTAGGGTTCCGTACAAAAATGAAAAGACGGTACCCTTATAGGATTACTCGTGCGTCCGTCCGTCGTCAGTCATTTTTCTCCAAAACCACTGGACCAAACCAATTGGTAAGATGGTGTAATCCTATGACGCAATTACAGATAAGTAAAGTAAACACATATATTTTTAAGCGTCACTTTTGGGGGACAAAAATTGACCAACCATGTGTAAATGTACCACTAAAATATATGTAAAGGGGTAACTTTAAAGGGATAATTTTACGTATACGGTCCCAATGCAAGGATATCAGAAAAAAAATTTTTTTTTTTACGAACATCTTCAACGACCGAACAATTATTATTGTTCGGTCGACTGAACATGACATGGGAAAGTCGAATTTTTCATATCATCCCGTATAATATATAAATACATATTTTAAATCAGTGAAACTCAATCCTTAGTACTATTCCCGAAAATGAAAGAAAAATTGTCAACCTACATTTAGGGAATGGTGCCGTAAGCCTGTACAGCAATATTGTGCCTCGTAAACTGGTAATTTTGTTGTAACTAAATACATCCCTACATGGTATTTTATCTAAAATGCCTTTCGAGTGCTAAGACCCTATCTATGACATTAGTCGAGTCGAGTGGCCGAGATGGAGTGTCCAAATAGATATATGGCAGTGATTTGTAAGCAATATGTTGTCATAAAAATGTCTAGTGATTGTCTATTCGATTTATTGTTGTTTTAGTCACAGTATTGTCTCCCAACTTCTAGATAATCAAGTCGCTATAAATATCTATTGAATGCTAGCTCTATAAATTCTCTCTAAACAAATGAACAATTCTATTTTTGAACGTTATCTTATTTAGAGAAACGGATTTTGTCCCTCGCATATTTATTAATTGGAAATAATATAACATTTATTATTTTAAACAAAACTCTAACATTTACACATTAACATGCGAACTAAAGTAGGTATAGTTTCTTTTATTTTTTTCAACTTTAGATACATCGATATTCATTCCATAGACTTACTGACTACTTTACAAAATTAAAAATTACATAGAGGATACTCGCGTTCATTAATCAGGATTACATACTTGGATTATTTACGAGCAAATCCAAAACGTACGGAATTTAATTTCATATGGGATTTTAGTGGCACCATGTTGTCACCCGCTGTGCCGCCGGCCGCCGACCGACATATTTCATCCAGCTGTCACGGCCGACCAATCGCGTTCGACGACCGCCGTTCCAACTTTAAAATTTAAAAATGGTGGAGATAATATTCATTGTATATTATTTGTGACAGGTCGTTATTTTGAGTTTTTATCGATTCCCGCTTTCAATATTTCTTGAAGATATCTCGGAATGATTTTAGGCTCGAATTTTTTAAGCTTTTTCATTTATTTTATTACTCCGAGTGTAAAGTGAATTACTAACACGAGTCATACCTACACACATATGTATCGAGATTTCATATATACTTTAACTATAATATCGGTACCGTAAAGTAGGTAGCGAACATAAAGATTGCCGTTCTATATATTTTCTCTCGGGCAAAGTCAACTACTAAAAAGTTCCATAAAACAACAATTTCAAACGGGCCATTTCGCACGGGAAAAACAGCATCCCGGGAACGGGGTGGTGGGTTCTGGAGGGGATGAGGGGATCCAAAGTGAAGCCTGCTGGTTTATGTCGCGGAATTACGACTTAGACGTTTCAAACAATAACTCCCCCCATAAATACGGGCCGATTCCTTCACGCGTCATAGCGCAGATTGTTTTTTTTAGCTCACCCGAAATTTGGTGCTATAAAAATATAAATAAAATATAAGTAATGCTCGTAGATATGATGCTTAAATTTTTGTTTATTAAAAAGAGCACCGATGCGTGGTTTATAAGCATATGAATTTTATTTTATTACGTGTTGTGACCTAGACGCATACCAATGTAAAAACTTTAAAAATATATAATTAGCTTAGTAATCTTTTATGCTTTAAATTTTCATATTTAATAATCATTTAAGCAGCGTAAAATTTACCTCTATAATTAAGCTACGTCAGTAATGTAAGTACCTAAAGAACATTCCTGAGGTAACGTAATTATAAATTTGAAGAACTAACTGCATGATTTTTGAGGAAATAAAACTTACTATTTCATAACTGAGCATAAGCGGAACAGTTCACACAGGGTCAATAAAGCTGGCAGCGGCACGTGGCGGCGATCCCGGAGCCTCTGCTAATCTAGCAACCCTAATAAAATGCCCCTAATAAAAGCGCGCGTTTTCACGTACCCCGTAAAAATATGATAAGGTTCACGTACGTTAGGAAAACTATACGTTCGCCACACACCTTATTTTCCAAGGACAATATGTGGGAGAATATATCAATAACTTATATTTAAAAAAATAGTGGCACTCCGAGAGTGCCGTCAGAAGCAAAACTTAAAAATTTAGTGTCGGTTACGGTTACAGTGTCGGGGGTCCAAAGTTTTTATGGATAAATAAGATAAGTTTGACCATTTTATTCGAAACTTCGCAAAAGTATTCCCAGCTCTAAATTAGTTACACGAATTTCAGGATTTTTAATAATTCATCCCCTAAGGGGGTGAAACGGGGGTCCAAAGTTTGTATGGAGAAAAAAGATTAGTTTAACCATTTTATTCAAAACTTCGCAAGAGTACTCCCAAGGGTAAATAAGTGAACACGTATTTTAGGATTTTTCAAAATTCTTCCCCTAGGGGGTGAAACGGTCCAAAGTTTGTTTAGAGAAACAAGATTAGTTTGACCATTTTGAAGCGTTCCGTCGCTCTCTTTTGGTCTAGCAAATGATAGGAATGGGAACGAAAACAGGGAACAGGGAACAAGGAAGGAAGGGAGAGGTAAGACATGGCTGACATAGATAGATAGAGCCTGATCGATCAACGCGCAGCTGAAACCGCAGGGTCTAGAGACTCCAAATTTGGCACATAGGTTGTTAATGAGGTCTAGGAGTACACTAAGAAAGGATTTTTCAAAACTCACCCTAAAGGGGGTCAAACGGGGGTCCAAAGTTTGTATGGAGAGACCAGATTATTTGGACTATTTTATTCGAACCTTCGCAGGAGTACTTCTGACGGTAAATGAGTAAGTATGTATTTCAGGATTTTTCTAAATTCAGCCTCTAAGGGAGTGAAATGGGGGTCCAAAGTTTGATGGAGAAAAAAGATTAGTTTAACCATTTTATTCAAAACTTCGCAAGAGTACTCCCGGCGGTAAATCAGTGAACACATATTTTAAGGTTTTTCAAAATTCATCCCCTAGGGGGTGAAACGGTCCAAAGTTTGTATAGACAAAAAAGATTAGTTTGACCATTTTGAAGCGTTCCGTCGCTCTCTTTCGGTCTACTAAATGACAGGAATGGGAACAAAAACAGGGAACAGGGAACAGTGAACAGGGAAAAGGGAACTGGGAACAGGGAACAGGGAACAGGGAACAGGGAACAGGGAACAGGGAACAGGGAACAGGGAACAGGGAACAGGGAACAGGGAACAGGGAACAGGGAACAGGGAACAGGGAACAGGGAACAGGGAACAGGGAACAGGGAACAGGGAACAGGGAACAGGGAACAGGGAAGGAAGGGAGAGGTAGACATGGCTGACATAGATGGATAGAGCCTGATCGATTAACGCGCAGCTGAAACCGCAGGGTCTAGAGACTCCAAATTTGGCACATAGGTTTTTTATGAGGTCTAGGAGTACACTAAGAAAGGATTTTTCAAAACTCACCCTAAAGCGGGTCAAACGGGGGTCCAAAGTTTGTTAAATGGAGTAACAAGATTATTTGGACTATTTTATTCGAAACTTCGCAGGAGTACTCCTGACGGTGAATGAGTAAGTATGTATTTCAGGATTTTTCTAAATTCAGCCTCTAAGGGGGTGAAATGGGGGTCTGAAGTTTGTATGGAGAAACCAGATTAGTTTAACCATTTTGAATTGTTCCGTCGCTCTCTCTCGGTCTAGCAAATGACGGGAACGGGAACGGGAAGGAAACGGGAGAGAGAGGTTCGCCGGGTCTGCTAGGCCTTTAAATCCCTACGTTATAATAAAAAATGACATATTTTATAAGTATTTTAACATTTTAACATAATAATTGATATGTTACGAGTATCACAAGATTAATTACGTAAAAAATACAATTAAAAATCCTACCATTTTCGACTTCTACGCGGACGAAGTCGCGGGTTAAAGCTAGTGATTTATAAGGAAATAAATTATGAAAGGCTTTATTTTAATATTAGTCTTGTTTTATTTTATAGCCTCAGGGCCGCAAGAAATATACCTCTAGAACTGCAGCTAAAAATGAGAACATAGTAAAAGGTCTTCCTACCTTTTGTGTCATATAAATTAGTTTATGTACTTACTTAGTTTTGAGTAATGATCATGACGACCTCTGTGGCTTTGTGGTCATCATGCCACGCTATCGCACCGGAGATCCCGAGTTCGAACCCTGGTCATGTCAAAATGGAAATTATCTTTTTCAGATTGAACTGGTCTTGGATGTTTATATATCAAATCAAAATATATTGCACGAAAAGAGTGTATAAAATAGCATATAATAGGTACATTAGTATTTATTTCTTTTACTACTTCATCATCATCATCATATCAGCCACAGGAAGTCCACTGCTGGACATAGGCCTCCCCCAAGGATTTAAAAAATGACCGATTGGAAGCGGCCTGCTTCCAGCGCCTCCCTGCAACCTTGCTCAGGTCATCTGATCATCTAGCAGGTGGGTGTCCTACGCTGCGCTTGCCGGAACGTGGCCGCCATTCGAGAACCTTTCTGCCCCATCGGCCATCGGTTCTTCGCGCTATGTGTCCCGCCCACTGCCACTTCAATGAGCTAATCCGCTTGGCTATGTCGGTGACCTTCATTCTCCCACGAATCTCCTCATTTCTGATTCGATCGCGTAGAGAAACACCGAGCATAGTCCTCTCTATAGCCCGCTGAGCGACCTTGAGCCTTCTTATGAGACCCATAGTAAGGGACCACGTTTCAGAGCCATAAGTCATCACTGGTAACACACATTGATTAAACACTTTCGTCTTAAGGCACTGAGGTATTTTAGACGATAAAACACTGCGAATTTTCCGAACGCTGCCCAGCCGAGTCGGATTCGCCGAAAGACTTCTTCCTCGAAGCTGGAACTTTCTGCCTGGATCAATTGACCCAGGTAGACATACTGGTCTACAACTTCGAGAGTGGAGCTCCCAACAGAAACAGGTAAAGGCGCAACGTGCATATTTGACATGACCTTCGTCTTGTCAATATTCATTTTTAGGCCGACCTGTTGGGAGACTCGATTTACTACTTATTACCAATCAATTCTTTATTTAAGAAACTAGTAAACAAATGCAATATTAACTTAATAAAATACAGCCTTAAATTTAAACTAATTAAACTAAAAATAATAAAATTAACTTATATTAAGCTGTATATACAAAAATTGAGGCCACATCGCTGCCCTTACAGGGCAATGCACCCAAGACACTGGCAGCATTTCCGCGTTGGATAGAAATACTTTAACGCTGTTCGAAATGCGCGTCAGCCCTTTGGTCATTACCTACATTCATTCTCATAGATCTAGAATATTCCAAGTCAAAAAATATTTTGTGGCATTTTGGTAACCCTACAGAATTCAGAATACGCAAACTGGGAAGCATATATTTGGGTTAACGAAATACACTCACGATTTTCCGTGTTCAGATAACGATTTCAGCTTGCGCTAATTAGTGTTTGAGAACTTTGCCGTCATAAATGCGCGGATAAGAATAGAAAGAATATACTGTTATACGACGTAGGTATTTAATTGTATCCACTGTAACGTTGATTTTATTTCGCATTTTATACTAACAATCAAAACCACATCAAGCTAACCTAAAACATTGCAATACTAAGTTGCTGCAACTTAAAGACTTCATATTGTTTATAGAAACGTGCTACCCTGCTCTTAACTATAATGTAGTAGCATGTAGTTATTTAGATGCTAATGTCTTTGAATCTCACATATAAAACAGCAAATAGAAGCTTTTAATTGTTAAAATCAATTTCATCAAGAAAATAAAAGTTTTTTTCTTTCTTGCTCGATTTTGATAATGTTCCTTTAGGTACTCCTACCGACACCTGAAACTTCCTACATAATCCCTTTTATTTACTTTTTGTTCAAAAATGTATTTACGCCTTAACTTACCGAACTATATTTTTAAAACTATATTAATTTAATTCAGTATATAGGAAAATCCCTGTTTTCGTCACATTTGCGTGCCGTCGGGCGTCCACCGTAATAAAAGTCATAGATAACTAATGGATTGTTAATTACACACCCGCACCATTTATATAAATAAATTCATTCGCGTGCTACTCATAATTTTTACTCTGTAATTGTTCGCTAATAGTTTTGTCAAAATTTAGTGTCATAATTTTTTTTTAGGTATTTTAAAAACATAAGTTTCTATGAACATAAACTGCATAAATTGCTAAAAATAAAATTTAATTTTATTCAAACTTTATTTTGATTATATTTGCATTTTAAAAGTAAAATTAATGATGTCTTTTTAACTATATACTTACTAGTTTATTTAGGTACTATTTACTGATCTCATACTACTTCTCGAAGCAGTCGAGTAAAAGCAATCGCATCGCAATCAGCTTACTCGCACATGAAATAAAACTGAAACGTTATCTATCTTTACAGCGAGACCGGAACGAGACCAACAATTCCATCTTACATCAAAGAAGAACATTATCCTTTCTGCAGGCAGCCATAAACCCTTATCTGGGAGAAAGCAAGGCGAGCGCGCAATCTACATGCTGATAATAGAAAGACCAGTCTATACAGACCTCCAAATCCTCCTTGAATAATCGGTTAAAGCAGTTTTAAAGGAGGCCAGATTTGGCTGGTTGCGATATAAGTAATCTTGGCGGAGCGCAGTGGGCGGTTTACGATCGCGGGCGGAGGCTTTTATATTTATTAAGTAAGTTGGGCTTTCGGTGGTATTAATCCACCTTTATGGAGGGGCGTCTAGGCGCCTGCTGCTGTTCAACTCGGCTGTGAATACTTGAGCTTAGAACAAGGAAGCTGTTAGGAAATTTTAAATAAGCTTGATGAGTAAATTTATTCGTCTTAGTGAATCTCACAAAAGCCAATGTCTATCTATAGCATACTAACACAATACTAAAATTAAAAGCTGAATCTTCTCTTACAGCCTATATCAGTCCACTGCTGGACTATAAACGTTACTTTTAATAAAAAGAGGATTTGCCTGAAATCACCAAGCTGTGCAAACGAGTTGGTAGTTGCTGTACCTAGCTAGATGTTACAACATTTACTGAAGTACATACTCGTATGTAACAAAAAAAAGTAACTTACAATTTGTTTTTCTTTTACTAGCTTGTAAGTGTAGTGTCCCACAGCTGGGCAAGGCTTCCCCCTATTTTCCCACAAGTTATCTTTAAATCATTATCTTCAAATTTTAATTAGTTATCTTTAAATCAGTTACCTATTATTTATAAATTATGATGCATT
Organism: Acrobasis suavella; assembly: GCA_943193695.1. Classification (NCBI taxonomy): domain Eukaryota; kingdom Metazoa; phylum Arthropoda; class Insecta; order Lepidoptera; family Pyralidae; genus Acrobasis; species Acrobasis suavella. Next base: position 8,905,509 of record OW971940.1, read on the forward strand.
TTTTTTATTTGGCCATATAAGCGTTCCTCGTGCCTTGTAGTCAATCGGTAGAGGTTATAAAATTAGTCAAATTAACACAACTTTGAGACCGCTTTAAACGTTACCTGTAATTAATTGGTTGCCTGTTTGTAGTGAGGCTTATGTTTATTGAAATAGGCGTATAACAATTCAATGTTAATGGGATAACAGTGATACATTATTATAAGTCCTTAATCTGAGTGGATAAATTTATGAAATATTATATTAATATAGCCGAGAAGTATTCCGCTGAAATCAAAACATGCTTGCAATCTGTAAATTATAGGGAACTAGAATATGAAACTACATACATACATGTGATATGATAATACAATATACCTACTATTATCATAGTTGTTAAAATATGAGTGGAGAGGCGACCGTGTAAATAGGTCGTCTCCTTGGGGGTGAAGCGGTTCGAGGACCTAAGGTTACATCTAATGTCTCGGATAAGACTTAGATCAAACGGCCTGTGGGTAGGAAGAAATGCTACAACTCGGTGATTTAACGAACTAAGTAATCGCTTACCTCGTTGACGAGCTGCAGACTTCTCTGGTGCACCAGTCCTTCTCTTCTCTGTAGCAGAGCGGTGATAAAGTTCCGGTGAGAATCAAGTTCGGCGCGCGAGGGTGGCCACGGAGGCGCAAATTCGCATGCGCTCTGTCACAATGACGTACGAAACAAGACTGATCATCAGGACGCTGACCACCGCCGATGAGGTCCACGTCTCCATCCCTCTCTGATCATACTCGCCGAAAGAGACAGCGATACCAAGCCGTCTTATCACCAAGTTGAGGAAGAAGGGGAATCCAAGCGATTGCCTTTCGCGTGGCATGTTGCCTTCTGATTTAATCGCTCATTCATTATGGTATAACGGACCTTCTTGGCTCAGTCAGCCTGTAAATGATTGGCCTTTGAAGTTTATTCCGACGGAATGTGAGACATTGCCGGAACTAAAATCAAAGACCTTTGTTGCTGAGGTTTCTAGTACAGAACCACACATTCTGGACACCGTAGTCAGCCGCGTGTGTTCATGGAACAAATTATTAAACGTATTTCTATATATTCTTAAATTCGCAAAAAGGTTAAATGGTCGTAACACTGTGGAAAATATTCAAACCGCTGAAAATTTCATTATTAGAATCGTACAAAATATTAATTTTTCAACAGAATTAAGTTTGATAAAAACTGGCAAACTTCCATCCAAAAGGTTGCGCAGTTTATCCATTTTTGTTGATGACTATGGAATCTTGCGCATCGGAGGCAGACTTACCAAGTCTGACCTACCCTATGAGGCGAAGCATCCCGCGCTATTGCCTAAACGCGATCGGATAGTTGATTTGATCATTGATCACTATCATAGCACATATTGTCACACAGGCCCCGGGCTATTGATGTCCCTTATAAGGCAGCGGTTTTGGATATTGGATGGTAGGACAGTTATTCGCTCTCGCTGTCGCAAATGTAATACTTGCTTTCGTCTAAGTCCTACCCACCTAACACCCAAAATGGCTGATCTGCCGGGATACCGCGTGCGCGATGCTAAGGCCTTTGTACACACTGGAGTCGATTGAGCCGGCCCTATTGCATATATACCTATGCGTCGCAGAGGACAACATTCGCAAAAGGTTTATATATGTCTATTCGTTTGTTTAGTCACTAAGGCTATACATATAGAACTTGTTTCGGATCTCACATCCGAAGCTTTTCTTTCTGCCTTTAAAAGGTTTATTTCTCGCCGCGGTCCAGTGTCTGTCATGTACTCGGACAACGGCACCAATTTCGTTGGTGCTAAGGCCCAGCTGAATGAAATATACGCTTTTTTACTAAAGTCAAGTACTCAATCTGATATTAAACAAGAGCTTCTCAAAAGCCGTGTTGAATGGAACATGATTCCCCCCCGCGCTCCACACTTCGGAGGGATTTGGGAGTCCAACGTTAAAAGTGTCAAAACGCACTTGTATAGAGTGATAGGGAAGCAGCTTCTTACTTATGAAGAACTCTTGACCGTCCTAGTTCAAGTAGAATGTCTCTTAAACTCACGGCCTCTTAGTGTTTTGTCATCTGACCCGCATCCTGACGTTCTCACACCGGCACATTTTTTAATGTTCAGTCCGCTCACATATTTGCCATCTTCTGAATTGACAGAGGAAAGCATGAATTTGACAAATCGTAAAAGACTCTTAGATCAACTCGTGTTATCATATTGGAAAAAATGGCGTATTGAATACTTGCATACGCTGCAAGTTCGTCAGAAATGGTGCAATCCCGATCATCCTATAGAGATTGGCACTGTCGTTCTTTTAGGTCAAGATAACGTACCGCCCCTGATCTGGCCATTAGGCGTCATTACAGAAGTATTTCCTGGGTCGGATGGAGTAATTCGGGTAGCTTTAGTCAAGACAGTTTCAGGTACATATAAACGTCCTGTCACTAAGCTGTATCCTTTACCTACACAATAAGTAAACCGCATTTTTTATTAAACCGCATTTTCTTTTTTTTTACTTTACTTAACCGCATTTTTTTTTAAAAAACCGCAATTTTGATCTAACTGCAATTAATTTATACCGCAGATGTCAATTCGCTGATATTCTCAGACCGCTATTATCTTAACTCTCCTTTGAATCTATCCACTTAGCTCCCTAACGATGTTAGAATTTGAAAGCTCTGGACCTTTCAAGGCGGGGAGCTATGTTGAGGCCAGGCGCCTCAGTTTTTAATTTTTCCCTTTCTTCCTCAACTTGGTGATAAGACGGCTTGGTATCGCTGTCTCTTTCGGCAAGTATGATCAGAGAGGGATGGAGACGCGGACCTCAACGGCGGTGGTCTGACGTCCTGATGATCAGTCTTGTTTCGTGCGTCATTGTGACAGAGCGCATGCGAATTTGCGCCTCCGTGGCCACCCTCGCGCGCCGAACTTGATTCTCACCGGAACTTTATCACCGCTCTGCTACAGAGAAGAGAAGGACTGGTGCACCAGAGAAGTCTGCAGCTCGTCAACGAGGTAAGCGATTACTTAGTTCGTTAAATCACCGAGTTGTAGCATTTCTTCCTACCCACAGGCCGTTTGATCTAATTCTTATCCGAGACATTAGATGTAACCTTAGGTCCTCGAACCGCTTCATCCCCAGGAGACGACCTATTTACACGGTCGCCTCTCCAATGAGCTTTAAGCTATGAGCGAATGTATCAAGAGTATTATTTTATCAGTTATATACGCAAAACATATTAGAATAAAATTTATACATTTTCTACCCACAAAAGCTAGTTCTTATATTTTATGCATATGCATATTCATAGTCGTGTATTTCTCATTTCGCAGATCAGACATCCGCATGCTGTGTGCATCGGCCGTAAGCCTCGGCGCACACTACAAAGTTGCTATAATTTATGGCAGGGCGTTTTATGGCCAAGGGCCAAGTTCGCACATGCGTCGTCGAGTGCGCCGTCGCGACGTGTACCAGTCGTAAATATCCTCTAACCCCTTCCAAGGGTCAGGTATGTATCTACACGCATAAATTTTCGTACTTTTTGACTTTTTGCTCGAAGAATTACGACAGAATTATTCGGTTTCGAAATAAATTACTTGAGTCTTTTATCAAAGATTTAAACTATACAAGACTGATTTGCATTTGACTTTGATTTTTGGTCTTGTTCCAGAACTCGTATATTGTAAATCTTTGTTCCAGAATAAATCTCAACGCGAAATGTCTAGTAGCAACTGTCGTCAATAAAAAAAAATTCCTGGAAATGGGAAAATAATGAAAGCACAACACGATATAAGTTCGATGCAGAACGAGGATTGAAATTCATCATTGATATGTTGAGCCACAGAAAGTCCCCTACTCAGCATAGGCCTCAAAGGATTTCCATAAAGTCCGATTAAAAACGGCCTGCTTTTTTATTTTTAATTTAAATTTTATACATTTTTCGATTCCTTAATTTTCACAAAAAAAAATTAAAACATACTTCCACCACTTTCGCATGGACATATATGATGTCCTTTTCCAACCTTGATATACTTATAAAATAAAGAATAATCTATAAAGTACCTATTACAAAAGTCATGATGCCGTAAGCCTAGCAAAAATTTTTTCGTCTAGTTCATTGCTTAGGTAAGTACAACAAAAGGGCGGACGCCCATTAATCATACATCATATACCATTATAACAACACTGAAGACATAACATTTAAAATTTTTAACTGTTTAAAAATACAAAGCGGTTATTACAACGCTTATTTCAATTAATAAAATGCTTTACGCCTACTTAAAGCAACTTAGTAGTAGTAGAGAAATCACCATAAAAATAACACTTAATTTCAGTTCGCAATTACGACGCCATTAAAGGGCGGCTGCCTGGGACCCGACATAGCCATTACATTACCTCTACAGTTACCATACTCACATACTAACTAGCTTATACGTTCACTTAGAAGGCGGCAGATCGTAAAAGAAGGAATACATTAACGCGCGCCAAAGAGAAAAAGTAGCGACGTTTTTCTTACGTTCGGCGGGCAGTATATCTCTAGTGTGCGGCTGTAGTAATTACTTAGAAATTAGATTATAGTGTGTGGTTGGTACGCTCGCCGCTAAAATAATGAGCTGCCGATTTTATCCGCTCTTTTTCTTTTCTTGTAAATATATATATATATATATATATAAATATAATATTATATAAAGCTACACTTACCACTGACTCACTGACTCACTGACATAGTTGTTTGACCTGTTCCCGAATAGTGGGGGTGATGGCTTATGGTGGAATGTATATGGGTGTGGGGGTCGAGTACCAGAAAAATCTGAAAGTTGAGGATTTGCAGAAACCTGAGGTGGAAGGGGTACGGCCTGGCTAAACGCTTGGACTTGGAGATTTGACCCCATAGACAAAATGAAAGGGGTTCCTGATCAATTACCAGAGTCGGTATTTTTGTTTTTAATTTTCGCTAAAAACAATTCCCCCCCATACAAATTCCATACAAATGTCCCCCCAAGTAATTTGGCGCAGCCTGAGGCCGAAGGCCGAGCCCCTCCCCTCCTTCCCCCCCTTTCACCCCCCCCCCCCCCCCTCTCCCCAAGTAAATTTCACGAGGCCGCAGGCCGAGTGATGCGAGCCCGAAGGGCGAGCTGCGTGGCGAGGGCGAAGCCCGAGCCACTCCCACCAAGCGCTGCGTTTTTTTTTTAATTTTCGGACATCCAATATGGCCGCCGAAAGTCGACTGCCTCCGATTTGGCTGAAAATCAATATCTGTATGTATTTTGAGCTGAAAAATCCAAAAATGGCACATTTTTTGGAATCCAAGTTGGCGTCTTAAAATTTTGGATCCAAAATTGCCGCCCACACATTTTTCATGTTTCTTCAACTGACTGCAGTTTTTACCCATTTTATAAACTGGAAACATATTATAGCCTACTTAACAGTTGCACCGCTGCACCGCGGGCTGCTTGCAGCCCGCGCATTACCCGAAACACTAGTTATATTATATAAACCTACAATACCACTCACTGACTGACTGATTGACATAGTTGTTTGGTTTGTTCCCGGGTGACAGGGGTAATAAATGATGTACCATCGTGTAGAGGGTGTTCCAGTGAGTACCAGAAAAATCTGACATTTCAAGATCTGCGGAAACCTCATGTGGAAGGTGTACGGCCTGCAAAAACGGTTGGGGTTAGGGGCGTGATTTTTTTTCCAAAATGTAGGGGGTTGTAAGCAATTTGACGACTGTCATTTGTTTTTTGATTTTTTTCATAATCCAAGATGGCCGCCATACATGGACAATTCCCCTCCATACAAATTTCATACAAAAGTCCCCCCTAAGTAACTAGGCACAGCCCTCCGCGAGGCCGCAGGCCGAGCTGCGTGGCGAGGCCAAAGGCCGAGCCCCTCCTTCCTCCCCCTCAGACCCCTCCACCCCGCAAGTAAGTTTCGCGAGGCCGCAGGCCGAGTGATGCGAGCCCGGAGGGCGAGCTGCGTGGCGAGGCCGTAGGCCGAGCCACTCCGACCAAGCGCTGCGTGTTTTTTTTTTAAAATTTTGGAAATCCAAGATGGCCGCCGAAAGTCAACTGTATCCGATTTGGCTGAAAATCGATATCTATATGTATTTTGAGCCAAAAATCCAAATTTTATATATTTTTTGGAATCCAAGATGGCGTCTGGATTTTAGAATTTTAACCTATATTTCTTCGTAGGTGTTTGAAATTTTGTGTGCTGGGGTAAAGCACCCCGCGGAACTCGAAACTGCAATCAGATTTTGGATCCAAGATGGCCGCCCACACATTTTTTCATGTTTCCTCAACAGACTGCAATGTTTATCCATTTTCTGAACTGAAAACATATTTAGCCTTCCTCAACAGCTGCACGAAAAACCGCGGGCTGCTTGCAGCCCGCGCAACGTCCGAAAAGCTAGTATATATATATATATATATATATATATATATATATATATATATATATATATATATATATATATATATATATATATATATATATATATATATATATATGCAAATAACAAAAGTAGCGGAGTTTTTCTTACGTTCGGCGGGCGGTATTGCTATTTGGTTGTGAGCGGTTTTAATTACTGGAGAATTAGATTAAAATGTGTGGTTTGTATACTCGCCGCTGAAATAAGTAGGAGCAATTTTTTTTACTCTTTTAATTTCTTATTCCAAAGAGCTCTTCACATGTCATTCTCAGAAAAAAGAAAGAGCTGTTAGCGCATTCTATTAGAACCATATGTTGTTAGAACCATAGAATATTAAAGATTGTTACAAAGAATTTTAAAAAATTGTGGTAGAACTGGAGTTGCATTCACAAAATGAACAATTATAATTAGCTGTAGGTATATTAACTAAAAAAAATAATAAGGATATAATCAAACAGTTTTAAGCCCTTAACCCGCATAGCTTAATAGGCAAAATTCGTCATTAAGCTAATAGTCATCTAGGCGCCCCCCCACTGCTTTATATGACGAATAAATTAAACACACGTGTCGCCTTAATTACTAATTAATCTTAGTAGGTACCTAGTCAACTAGTTACTTGGCTTATTTTATGTCTGATTGTATAATGTAAGTAACATTGTAAAGTAAACAGCAGGGTAAGTTACGCATCACTCACCTTTTATGCTATGAGTGGTGAAATTGCAACATTATAACTCTACATTGTATTCTATTTTTAATGGTAGTTATCAAAAACACAAAAGAAATTGGGCATATAAGTATATAGAAATAGAACATAGATTGGCGTATTTTCTGCAATATTGTGAATTTTGTATTTCCACCAGCAAAGCTAAAAACATGGCAAATTTGTAAAAATGCGTGTGCTTTAGGATGTGTATTTACTTGTCACAACTACATCGTGTTTTGAATGATTTTAATGCGTCCTCAATGTTAATGCAAACCATTACCAAAACGAGAAGAAAAACACAATTTTTCATGCAATTTGGCAAAGCGTTAAAAGTTCAAGCAGTAAATTAAACACGTAGCAGGTTTTAAAATGTTCATTGTCATCAAATATTGTAAAATGTACGTAGTCGTCGTAAATACGTAATGTTCTGGATTATTTTATGTAATAAGTTACTTTATAAAGAGAAAAATAATCAATTTTCCGCACAATTTGGCTTAGCTTAAAAACGTGGCAGGTTCAAAAAAGGTGATGCAGCCCTCATATTATTTGTCTACTCGCCGTAAATAATTCATAATTTGGATGATTTTTTGTAAATTATCAATGTTAAAAAAAAACCAAAACAAGCCGTGCTACTTGGCGAAGCATAAAATGCAAGCAGTAACTAAATTAAAAACGCGATATCTAAGGAAATGCTCGCTCATATGTCTGTACTCGTCATAAATACTTCATTTTGGGTTTTGGATGATTTTTATGTAAAAATCAATGCTTAGAGCAAACCATTACCAAAATGAGAAAAAATCAATTTTCCGTGCAATTTGGCGAAGCGTAAAGTGCAGGCAGTAAATTAAAAACGTGGCAGGTTCGGAAATGCTCATGCACCCCTAATGCGATCAAATAACGGAGAGTAACGACGTCGATAACGAGTGCTATAAACTCTGTGTCAACTCAAATGCAGGGAATTTCGCTTGAGTGCTTCAGGATGTATGGCTTAGATAAAGAAATCTATAAAATACTTCGTTGAATTTATTGGTTAGGTTAGATAGGTTTTTGTTAATCATAGGTATTCTCGTAGTATATTCTCCTATATATTACAATATGTAGAAGAGCATAAAAATTAAAATCTAATTTCAGTGCTCCATTCTGTAAATTAGTAAATGCAAGTTATATAGCCACAAAACTTAAAAGGTCATTGTTCATTTAATCTATTTGCTACAAATAAACTAACATTTACTGGGACAAAGTAATGTTTTTAAAAATAGGAAATAAAAGCACAGAATAAGTACTAGTACTCACGTACAGAAGTCTTGCTCAGAAAATAAATTCAAAGAAATATCTACGTAATGTGTTTAGCGCTATGGTTTAATTTAGCTCGCGTCAGAACTCCTGACCTCTTTGTTTAGATACCTAGACATCCATTGGAAGCCAATTTCACTCTTATTACTCTGGATAAACGATTCATGTAACTGAATTTTCCCCTTCGAAGTGGTCGCCGTGCGCATAGTAATATTGTGGGTATATTTTCGATACCTACACGGGGAGTAATACAGGCCTGATAAAAGTAGGAAATATTTAAACGATTTTATTTACCTAAAGGTAAAAACCTATATGCACCATAGTTTAAGGCTAGGAAAATATTAGTAACATTTAGGTATAACAGATTTCTGTTTACCTGTTTTTGAATGTAACTTACAATAAGTAAGTTTCTGAGACCGAAACAATCATATTTGTCTAAAATAAAATATATCTACATTCTACACTCTTTTTAATTTTTTCCATCTTGCATCACACCAAAGAATTTTGATTAAAATTCCTCAGCTTCTAACAGTCGTAAAAGAAAATAATACAATCAGCAAAAAACAAAGGCGCAGATAACCTCCTAATTTATTGTTTTTAATTTCAGGTGCCATCAATTCGAGTTTACTCGTCAGTGCCTACTACAAAATGCAAGAAATGAGATCATCACTGTTTTACAATTCACAAAGCTTTCCCTTATTCAAGCGTATTTATTTCACATTTGAACAATACAAGGTCTCTTTTCGCACCCTCGCTATTCCTTCCCTTTCACACAAGTCTTATTCGATCTTCCGTCTCTGTTACTCGTTGCTGTAAATATGGCGGATGCTGCGTGCTTGTGAGAACGCAGGGGTGAGGGGAGCGGATGCTCTCGGAGGGTGAGATGGGGACGGAAGTTGAAACGTGACGGAGTTTAGCAAAATTTTCTAGGGAAATGATCAAGACAATTTCAACTTTGACTATTAAGTACCAGTCTTACTTTATAATTTTAAATATTCACTTTTAATTCATTTTCAAAGGTACCTACCTAAATCTTGTTTTTATGTACCTATTCCCCAAGCTATATACAGAATCTACGAAGATACCTCATTATCAATTAAAAAACAAATGTAATTACCTATGTAAACTAACTGTAAAATTAAATGTCTTTTATGTAAAAGTTTCAGGTTTTCCTTAGAGTTGTTAAGTAAATATTTATGTCGATGACTTCTTCCATCTTCTCACAAAGGACGTACGATATCGTCAAGATTCATATGATAGCAAGCCACAAGTTACTATGTAAATCATTTCCATACTGTTTACAATAGTCTCACTTTTAACTTAAGTACTTACATGCAATGTGCAGACCGGGCTTTGGCTTTGTGGATACGGGTTGAGGTCGATTTTTGAACATGAATTGAAATCGTACACGGCAATCTCAAATCTAAACTCGGAATCCTTCGTTTGATTTGTTTTTAAGCTAAAGAAATTTCCGCATCAAAATAATTAAAACCATTAATAAAAAATATGAGACAAAAAATATAGTGTAGGTATTAAAGATTTTCATGCCAGATTTCCATTCGATCAAGTTCAAAAATCGACTTCTTGAACAAAGTTCTTTGTAAAACAGATGCAAAATGTTTTGAAATTTTATTTGTGGTTATATCGTGGTTTCCAATATGGCCGCAAAAGATATTTCTGTTTCCGAAAAGAGCACTCTTATACCTACACAAACTTTTTTTTATGTTACGAGTATGTTATGATTGTTACATTGTTTTAACTAGGTGGGTGCTATTAAATCGATTTTATGACACCTTGAATATTTATTTATTTTAGTAAATTTTATAAAAATACTGAAGTGTATAAAGTTCTTGACGGCCACAGTCATATTATTGTCATTCAGTAACTTACAAAAATAGTTTATTATGCAGTTAGTGTATAGAGGACGGATTTCAAGCGAAGTTCATAGAAAAATCACGAGTAAGTGAAGGATTCTAAGGGCTGAATCACGACCGTAGGGAGTGATTCATGACGAGCGTAGCGAGTGATTCAAGAGTTAGAATCCTGAGCGACGTAAGTGATTCATGGCCCTCGATATAAATTCGTTTAATTTAAACGCGAAAATTGACATTTAATGAATAGAAAGGAAGGTTATGTTAATTAAAAAAACACATTGAAATTGGAATAATTTCAAAAAATTTTAGAGGGGAAATGGTATAAATGTAAGTATTTTTATATTGGTTTTGCATTTCTTCTTCTTCTTTACCTGTTTATCAATACATATACAGATAGATGCATGTATACTTGTTTAGTATTATTTAAGCTTCTAATCTTACAAGGTGATAAAATATCTACAATAGAAATTAAAATTATTATTTTGTTTAATGCTTTAAAATTTCTAATAAAACTTAATTTCTAGAAGCATTACTTTAATCTGACGACAGACTTCTTATATAACGATAACAAGTTCTATAGCAGTCCCATAAAATGACGAGATAAACTTGGGAAAGAGAAATTATAATTAACCAACTGACAAAATTGGAGTGTTGTCATTTTATAGAGCAACTCGAGACAATCCACATCTGCCATAAAGTGTTGATTAGCGACCACTAGCGGATTAATGATTACGTTCTACCGTAATTATAGTGCTACCTCGTTCATGTTACTACCATAGTAATAGGTGGCGTAATGGATTTTGGGCTAGTTCGCTAACACAAATTAGTGTAGTACACATTTGTGCCTACTTACAGAGAGGTAGTTGTATACTCGTACTAAATTAAACCAGGCACTGAAGAAGAATTAGTACTCTCGTACAGAAGTCTTCTCAGAAAAAAAATTCAAAGAAATATCAACTTAATGTCGTTAGCGCTATGGTTTAATTTAGCTCGCGTCAGAACTCCTCACCTCTTCTATTATATACCTAGACATCCATTACATGCCAATTTCATTCTTATTACTCTGGACAAACGATTCATGTAACTGAATTTTCCCCATACAAGTGGGCGCCGCGCGTATAGTAATAATGTAGATATATTTTCGATACCTAAACGGGGAGTAACACAGGCCTGAAACAGGTAGGTTAGATTACCGTCCGGTCTGACTTGTAGCTCTGAGTTTGTAATACAATCAGATTTATTTATGTACGGTTACTTACACTACTTGCTTCAGCTGGAGAATAACATCCTGAACTGCTCACTAGTGTAAAAATGACTGTTAACAGTAAATGACAGTTATTGAGTTACATCCGATGCTTTACACTAACTTAAAAATCTGACACCAGTGTTAGCTATTAACACAGGGGATAAGAAATAACGAGATTTCTGTAAAAAAAATGTACAAGAATTTATTCTGAGGCCTAAGTCCTTATTAGACAAATGAAATAAGCCAAAACTCAATGGAGTAGCGGCGTTTTATTACTCAGTCCCATCGACCACCTAAAGGTCTCCGTGATCAGACCCTTAATTAACATCGTCTTCCATAAAGTGCTCGTCAAGAAAAAATCAAACTAGTCTTAGTCAATGGGGTTATGTTGCTTTACAACTGAATCTAGTCGAATATCTCATGGTTCCATAATCGGAATAGCTAATTGACTCCATATCATTTGAGGTTGAGAATAACTGGTCGAAAATTGAGTTGCAAGATTTGATCTAAACAAACATACATACAGGATAAATTGATCTATGATTGGCAGGATCAATGTATTCAAGCATTGTTTAAGTTTCAATGGGGAGGATTTCTTTTTACTTATAGAGAGTTCATAGGAAACCCGTAACCATTTTAGAAATTTCCAAAACCTGTATATTCCCCGAGAGATATCTATATGCAGACCCAAGTCTTTACTAAGCCGCGTGCCAAATATTATGACTGTGCCCATATAACAAACAGATGAGAAAATAAGGAATCAATGATAATCCGCCTAATAAAGTAAACTACCAACTAGTAAAACCTGACATTTTTGGAATTGACCTTAACATCAAATTTTCGCGACTACTCAGCTACGGAACTCAGAGCAGTATTGACTTGATCAATAGCAGCTTCCAGATTGTCTATATCAGCTTGTGCATAAAGTTGCAAATCGTTGACATAAAGGCGATACGAACACTGAAGATCTTAGTAATAGAATCTATAAAAATAGAGAAGAGAAGAGGCGAAAGAATACCTTCTTCAGGGACGCCTGTCTCAAGCTCACACCAATCTGAGGAGCATTCCTCAGTATGAACCAACTACTGTCGTCCTCAAAGATAAGATAAGAACCAACTAACAACTGGTGAAGATACCTTGATATGTGTTTGTATGGCTAGAAGAATATCATGGTCCTAGGTGTTAGAGGCATTGAAGAAATTTGCCAATGCTGTGACTTTCTCATTTTCCATCCCCAATCGAATGTCACTAGTCACTTTAAGGAGGGCTGATACCATGCCGTATCCACGGCGAAAACCTGATTGGAATGAACTTAACAGGTCTTTATCTAAAAAAAATATGAGATAGTTGGTAATGGGTACAAGCTTCAAGTACTTCTGAGAGAAACGGAAGAATGGAGATTGGTCGTAGCTCACCTAATTGTTAGGGGAACTTCGGAAAAAGGACGAAAGAAATCTTTTTGCTAGGGTTCAGGAAATTGTGCTATAGAGAAAGATGAGTTAATTATGTGGGTGATGATGGAGAGCACAATACCAAGGATGATTTGCATCTTGTCACAATCCACAGCTCTTGATTTCAAAGACTTTATTAACTTTTTTAAATCCTTCTCACTTAAAACAAAAAAACACGTGAAATCGTAGCCACTTAAAATGATTGACGAAACTGAGAAGACGTTACAAAATTATTATTTATGTCATCTAACGTCATTGAAGAAGAAATCTCATGATTACGAGACAGTATAACTCCGTGATAGGACCACGGGCAATAAATGGAGATTCGTTTATCAATGCCTAGTTTTCCAAGGAACGCCCAGACTTCAGTAAAAGAGGAGGAGGATAGTGTATTATGAATTAAGCGGCGTTTAGCATCACGGATCATCCTATTTCACCGATCCCTCGCAAACAGAGCCCAATAGGGAATATGCACGTTTATTTTTATTTGCTTAGTAAAATCCTTATTATCCACAGTAAATAAATATGAAAGAATTTATAAAATATCTTAACTAGCGACAAACATGTGATACTTTAAAGTTTCGATTAGAAAGAGAAGTCCTATATGGACTGGTGAAGTCAAAGTCCATATCATCTATACATTTGCCATAGAAAATAGCGTTTTTGCGAGTGAGATAGACATATTTTCGTAAAATCGTTATATTTCGTTCGTTATTCAACCAATAATTTTTCTGTTTTACTGTTAGTACTTTACTTTTGAATATTTATGGCTAAACTAGTTTGATAACACATATTTTTTTCATGTATATTCTCTATTCTCATCACACGATGTCTCTTAAACCTACATACATACCTAATACCTAGTAGATACCTAAAGGTAACTAGTTGCTCCACGTATAATTTAAAGTACCTATCTGCTATCTAACTAATTTCTTATTTAAATGAGATGTATTCTCAAAAGGCCCTAAAATTACACCCTCCACTACTTTGACCAATATTAGATCCAAATTGCGGGGTCCAAATATACCCCTAATGCGATCCCTGGACCGGAAATCACGTACTACGCACCCTCTGATTTATTTGGAGGGGTAACGAGGGTGCCATGATACGTTTTGTGAGTATACCTATTTACAACACTACTTGGAAAAATTATAGTTATGAAAGTCTAAAGATTTAATTACCAAATCAATTACTAACTTATTTTGCTTAGCTTATAAAGTGCTTATATTAAAAAAACGTTACGTGGAAGTCCCTAAACAATCTCCGAACTGGCGTTGGGACATGACACGAAAACCGAGCAAAATGGGTTTTTCCAAACCCCACACTCAAATAATATATGTAGTCCATTCCGACTCGCTAAAAAGAAGATTAAAAAACGTTAAAAATATTTTTGGCTTGGAAACTAAGTAGGTGACTCGTGTTGTAGAATTTGTCAATTCAAGTTGTTGAATAGATGTAGGTAGTACCTAATGGACTATATAAATTTCATTTTAGAGCACTCCCGGTCCCATCGTCAGCTGAGCTGCTTCGGAGCCCGGGGTGCGCAAAGCCAAGACCGAGTAAAATCAAGAAGAAATACCCGGAACGATTTGACTATAGTTTCTATAGTTTTACTTTACGACCGGCTGCCTGGCTTGGCCAATTCACTCTTCAGGAATGCATTTATGCGAAAAGTTTAATAATTACCTGTGTCGCCTAGTGGTCATTTTGCTACGCTATCACCTGGAGGTCCCGGGTTCGAACCCCGGTCAGGTCAACATGAAAAATAATCTTTTTCAGATTGACCTGGGTCTTGTTATTAAATATAGTATTGTTGAGTTAGTATCCCATAACACAAGTCTCGAACTTACTTTGGGCCTTGGGGCTAGCTCAATCTGTGTAATTCGTCTTTATATATTTATTTATTTGTTTATTCTTTTTATTAATTTCGAGGAATTGTGCGGATGAAGAAGCAGCTACTAGAAACTAATAGGTAACGGGAAACGCTGTTGAATGTTGTAGACTTTCGTTTATGAATGAAAATAACCAACCGTTCGAAGCCGTCGGCTTAGAAAAGCTTATGTACGTACGTTAAAGTTTTATGGCAGTGTCACAGTGCTTAGTGCATGCAGCGAGGTTCCGTGAACGCAACGCATTTCGATATGTGGTAAGTAGAGTCAACTATTCGAGCGAATGTGTTTCTTTTTTTACTCGTTACACGGATTTCTTAAGTACGTATATTTTCTTTTCTCTGATAAGCAAAAAATTATGAACATACAGCACATTAAATTTGACACGACATCACAATCAAGTAGGTAAGTACGAACGGTGATCACTAACTCCCACTCTGAAATTTGATGCACCGTATCTTTGATGGGTCCATTATTGTTGGATAGTCAAATTGCCGGACTTAATAAAATAATATTTTTTAGACCTAGTCTACATACCTATTCCCTATCATTCATAAACATGTCTACCTACCTTAGAATAGTGGATCTCGTTGACTCTACGTAGAGATGCCGTCAGGAAAGGATAAAGTGCATATAGGAATCCGCTACCTCTCTAAGAGGAACTCAGTAGAAAATTGTAACTTATAAATTAATTTTACTAAATCACCTCATTATCCCTATCGTGGCACACAAAGCATTTTAGGTTTGCAGACAGAGCCCAGGGCCGCAAGACCCAAAAACCATTTTGGGGACAGAGAGTGGTATATGAACGCCATCTGTTAAAGTTATTCAGAACTATAAAGCTTTTAAACGCTTCTGTGATGCTTTTACAAAGCACTAACCCTTCATGCTTTTTGTTTGTTCATAGATACACGTCAAAAACCTAGATAGGTCCAGATGGATTATAGGACCTAGGGTACGTAGCCTACCTTCCTAGATACCTACCTGTTATGAGGAAAAACGACTCTGTTAGGTACGGTACGCCTCAGAAGTGTTTGATCATTTTTGAGGCTTACCGTACAAGTATGTACTTACTTCAAGGCCGTGCAAACTAGGTAATACAAGCATAAGGTACTTAGAAAACATCTAATACAATAAAAACGAGTAGGTACCTAACTAAAATATTTTATTTTTATCGTGATCTCAAAACTTTTTACGGTGAAGAAGACTAATTTGCGATTGTTGCGAGATTGGCATTTCTCAACAAATATTGAGGGGATTTGGGTGACTAAAAGTATACTATTGACAGCACCTACGATAAAAATAATGTCCAAAATTCTAAACATTTACCACTTTTCCTTCATATACACGGTGATTTTTCATTGGTTTTGGAGCCGAAAGCCACTTCACAAGGAAAGTTAGTAAGACCTAATTAGCTAGTCAAAATAAAAATTCAGAAACAAAATATGTTGACTAAAACTCGAAAGTAAAATCGTGAGATCAATTAGTAGTACCCCGGCCGGCTAGATTTCGAGTTCATTGGGGTCACGTGTCAGTTATGAACGGGCGTAACTACGTGGTCTCGATCGAAAATCATTTTCACAACTTTTTTATCTTATATCATTTGGATAACGTATATGGATAGAGGAATTTATTTACTACTTGACATTCTTTTTTCCAAAACCAATGAACAGTCAGAGTGCATATGCTAAAAATGAATTTTCCGGGGTCCAGTGCTGCCCCCATTTGAATTAAATCATTTAAAAGGAAACAGAGACATCATTTAAAATTTTGTCTTGACCAGTCCCTAGATAACCCTTCAAACTCTATTATGAATACCGTTTACAGTTTAAAGTGAGAACGTAAAGCTTTTCTATGCACATACGCCAAAAGTGGCCGTTTTTCGCAATTGTGCGTAGAAAAGCGTCACGTTCCCCGCTCTGCACTGGACCCCGGAAAATTCAGGTATCCTCTTAAGGGGATACCTGAATTTTCCGGGGTCTAGTGCTGCCTCCATTTGAAATAAATCACTTGATAGGAAACGGAGACATCATTTAAAATTTTGTCTTGACTTAGCACTAGATAACCCATCAAACTATTTTATGAACTACTTTTTACAGTTTAAAGTGAGAACATGAAGCTTTTCTATGCACAATTGTGAAAAACAACCACTTTTGGCGGATGTCTGAGTTTCCTATCAAATGATTTATTTCAAATGGGGGCAGCACTGGACCCCGGAAAAATCAAGTATCCCCTTAATCTAATACCCAAATTTGAGTTATTAATGATTGGTGAGCGAATGTGTGCCATGCTCATCTTGGTTAGATACTAGATCTGCTAGCTAGGTAGGTAGATATCTATTTCATTATTTTTAACTTTGAGTCTTGAAGTTTCGACTAAAACGCCATCTACCGAAAAAGCTCGATACCATAACACATCGTTACGCCTTGGCAGGAGGAGCTTTTGAGCTTTTGCATTACGCCATCTGGCGATTCTCTTTGAAACTTTAATGCTTAATTCGTACTTATTCTCTGTGTCTCATGTTCTCTGTTCTCAGGTTCATGCTTTTCAATAACGCTTTCATTGTGCTTATTTTTACCCAACTGTATTGACCAGTTCTTCTTTACTTTATTATACTTATCCGTTTTGTGTGCCTTGCATTTCCGTTACCAGGATTAGACTGCTAAGTAAAGACATTTTTTTACTTATTGTGTAAGTGCTTATGTATGAGGTAACATTAAATATAGCTAGAAATTAAAGGCTGGATTTAGGAATACTTAGCAATATTATTTACACACTGATTGACCAGTAATTATATGGATAAACAGATACCTTTTTAGACGCAAATGTTATAAGTATTTAGCGTGATGGTGGACGTGAAGGCGGAAAATGGGAATCAAAATAGTGATGGATCACTAGCCACATCGCATATTATTTATCATACAAATTGGTTCTCCATTAATAAGCTATGTTTGCTAGTACCCCAAACATTTTATTTATCCGTAGGTTACTTAATAGTATTTTATAAGCTATAATTAGTATCTACCTATTTATTTATCTACCTAGTTTCTAATTAGTCTACTTACCTAATAATTTGCTTAATAACTATACGTGCGATTGCCTATGTTTTTCTATAAATCTAATCTTCTGAAGCTAGGTACTACACGGACAAATCTGTGGAATTGGAACGTAACACCAATCCAAAACTTTTTTTTTAACAAAGGCACGACTCCTTCAACTTTGTTTAATTTGGGTTATAAATCGAACAAACAGCTGTGATTATGGTGCGCATTGTTCGTAAATGGTGCCCATTCAAGCTTTTTTACAATGCCAGCTAAAGGGTTACAGAAACTAACAGGGATGGATTTAGTTTCGTTACGTAAGTTGGAACTTGAATTTTTACACGTCATATTTTTTTGACTATATGTCATAAAAAATCTAAATTAGATAGTCAACATCATCATCATTTCAGCCGCATAGTGTCCACGGCTGGACATAGGCCTCTCCTAAGGATTTCCAAAACGACCAATCCAAAGCACCAAGCCAAGCCCGCATCCAGCGTTTTTCAGAGACTTAGGACAGATTAAAAATTTTATAGAAATAATATACATTTTGATATTTTTTAAAAAAACCACGTATGTCTTGTAAATCTATTTTAATAAATTACTTATTTAGGGTAAATTAAAAAGTACTTAGTAGTAATTTAAAATTAAATAGAAAACCTTTCATTAAATTACTAGCTTGTAAATAGGCAGGTCGATAGATTTATAATAGACCTCATTCGGCAGGAATTTTAGTTAATAATGATACGCATAATTAAAATGAGACAAAGATGCTAAAATCCGGCCCTGTATCATGGAGCGGTGAAAACTGGGTCACTTTTATAGACGTGTGATTTTATAAAAACAAGTCTTTAGTAAACATGGCTATTCAGAAAACATAAACCAATCAGTCACGATTTAACCTCGAGCAAAGTGAGTCTTGTGTTATAAATATTCCAATTTACGAAACTTGTGAAAGATAAGAGTCGCACTTATTTGCAAAACATTAAGACAAAGATAAATTAGTTTAAATGATGAATGAGTTCCTAAGAGTAACGTAAGAATTAAAGTGTAGTATGGATACAGGACAATTAACCATGGTAAGTGTCAATGTATATAATGTGGTATAATAGGTAGTACCTTAAATTTCACCACTTCAATACTTGTCACGTACCTATTTATATAAGTAGGCAAAATAGGTACATAATACACAAGTTACCGTAGGTAGGTTAGGTATCTGAAAATAAACCTAAACAACTTTGATGGGTAGTAAAACTTACCTTAGTTACCCCCATTTTTATTATACCTACCTACTTTAATAATAATAATAAAAAACTAGAAGCAAAAAAGACTTACCGTCTCACCAAAATTATTGAATTTTTAACTATTGATACCACGATAGAGGTTTCAAAAACAATAAAACTCAAATAATCCTGTAGATCATCGTAGCCGCTTGTAGCAGTTCGTAACATCTTGTAGCTCCGTACAAAATATGGCATCCGAACTTCTACCCAAGCAATATTTCAATTCCAAAAATATTATCCAATTGTAAGACTTGAAGCAAAATATCTACCAATCAACATGGTGTGTTATAAAGCTCTGTATCCTTGCGGATTAAACTTTAGACGGCCATGTTGGTGAGAGCTTTATAATAAACATGCGCAGTTGCATATGGGAGAAAGCTCGGTGACTCTGGCCAATCAGAGTGCGGGATTTTGGCAGCCATTAAAGTAAAGGCGGGAACACATGTCACCGCAATCGTTTGGATCGATTAATGTTTCGATTCCTTCTAAAGTGAATGTTGAATTTTGACAAGGGAAGAGAATAATGGCTTCCTTTTTCTGTAGGTTGGTGATTAGGATTTATTAAAAGTAGGCGGATACCTACTTTACAAGATTTTGATTCCATTTTGTTCAGATTTTGATTGTTGTTGCAAAGAGATAAACATAAAAACTTGAGTGTAATAATTTTCATCGATTTTATTGTATTTTTGTATGAACTGATTAATGTAGATCTAGTAGTACTTAGTTTATAGTGTGTTTAATCGCAGAAATTAAAAATATTATTATTATTTTTAATTTCTGATTTCTAGACCGAGTAGGAGGTACTAAACACGGAAAAAATACTTACCTACTAACAAGAAAATTTCTTACGTCAGATACAAACCTTATATTCTATTTTGTATTGATAGGCACTTAATCGCTTTTCTAGATCTCGAGTGATAGGTTAGTCTCCAATACGATTGAATAACTAATCAACTGATGTCACTAAGGTTTGTGAACATATACAACAACATTCTTCTAAAAATATACTTATAAGTAAAGAAGGATAATTATGACAGAGAATACATTAGATACCTTCAAAAATCTGAATAACTCTTCTTTTTTAAATCCCTCTAGAATCACTGCCTTTCGTACAAAATCCTTTGAAAACAATTTTACTCAGATGAAGTTATAACCTGTGCAAAATAGTTATAGGTACCTACTATTTTTTCAAAATTCAAATGTTAACTCACTCATAATACCTTTACAGGCACTTTTACACTTCAATAAGTAGGTATAATTTGCATTACATATAATGTATATTAATTTTGTTTTTTAAAAAGAAATCTATCGATACCAGCACTTAGCAACGATCGCTGCTGAGATGAAATACTTAAAGAAATTCATTTTCACAAGTGCTAAATTTATATGGAAAACAAGTGGGTGCCCGCAACTTCGTTCGCATGTAATTATTTATATTAACACATTGTTTGTCAAATAATACAAATATCTTTAAATTACGATAATTTTTGTCACTGACATCATATTGCATGAAGCCAAAGTGTTCGTGCAAAGCCGAACATCTTCATAGTTAATATTATTGACAAATGCAGCACTTAGCTGCGACCTAAATTTAGTACACTGATATTGTGACACCTCAAATAAGTAGCATTTAATTTTAGTGTAATAAAAACACTCGGTAGATTCGATCATTTTTGATTTCTACATATACTTAGCGACCTGGGTTGTCTGACATCATTGACATACATTAAATGTACGGAGCCTATGCAAGGAACTCGTACACAAAGCGTAAATCTTCTTCGTCTTCTTGTAATTTAAGAGCTTGCTCTTGTGGGTGGAGTTAAGTGGAGATGCCATCATTCGTCTATTACATTTAGCACAGTTTCAGAATTTGGCATCAAATGCTGAATAAATGGATAATAAAGCAAGCGCGGTCAACCGCTCGCCCGCCACTCTGTTTCTCTAGAAAGATTTTATTCTCTTTTAGCACAGCTTCTCTTTTAGTCGGAAAAATAGGGTCACACCTACATCCAAAACTTGCATAATTTCGACGAATTTTTTTCTATATTCTTTCATTTGGCACATCACTGTACTCTTTGTTAATTTAATGAATCTCCAATACTATCATCCCCATACATTTTTACATTTTCCAGTTCGCATAATCCCTTCGTCTACATTATTTGGAAGAACGATTTTGAAAGAAGAAAGCAGATCTCTTTTATTGACAAAAAAGGGCTTTCATCCCAAAAAACAAAACAAATCAAAGGTATAAGAAAGGTTCGCTGGAATATGGAGAACGACAAGAAGGGGCGTACGTAGTACTTCGTAACAAAACGAATACAACGGACGCTTGCATATCTCTACGCTCGCCAATTTTGAATTATTCCCATTTCTATATCTAATTTTTTCTGTACTTATTTTTACTTTGACGCTTGACATCCGTGGCGTAATGGTCAACACCGATTCGTCCGCACATCCGGAGGGCAAGTTGGAAAATGGCCTTTTTCAAATTGTCCTGGGTCTTGGATGTGTGTGTTTCTTATATTTATTTATCATAAAATATAGTATCGTTGGGTTAGTATCCCATTACTTACTTTGGGGTTAGCTCAATATGTGTGATTTGTCCCTATTTTAATTTCTTCACCCTCTAAGCTGAGCTTAATCTATTGAAAAACTGCATAATAATCCGTTCAGTAGTTTCGGAGATGAGCGTGTACTACATACGGACAGATAGACAGCCAAAAGATGTAGATTACCATTTTCTTACCGCTCACACAATTTTTAAATCTTTATGTTGTAATATAAAACTTCGGAACTCTACTATGAGCATGGCGCGACACCAATATACCTAGTTATTTCTTTATCCTTCCTTCACTTCGCTGAGAGGAGCAAGAGATTGACGTGTATGCATCAATACTTACGTTTATTTGATCGAGTAACTATAGTAATGCAATCTTGCTCTTACGAGATTTTATCTCTAATCTCTTCAAAATCGAATTTGCGCTAAATATTGGGTACAATTATCATTTTTCAAAACTAAAAACCGACTTCACCCCCAAACTTCACTACCGATTTTGTTACAATTTCTAAGGGAAAAAATTTCAAATCTGTCCAAATGTTTTTAAATAATTGGTGAGCATATATCTCTATAAAAATAACTGGCCAAGTGCGAGTACTTCGTAGTCTTATCTACCTATCAAAAAAGCGTTTACGCTAAAAATGCCCGCTTTTGAATGAAAATGTCATGCACCTGCCTACTTACAAAGTTATGAACACAGTAGATGACAGGAAAAATTTGTTTTATAGGGACAGCAAATATAGTTAACTTTTATGGCGCATATAAATAATTGAAGTAGACGGTGGCACGTCCGCAGTAAAAATAAAAACGCAATACGGTCGGCCGCGATAAAAAGAGAGCCGACATTAAATTCTTCTACCCTATTTCTTCGAGTGCACATAGTACCTATGTACCTATCTACAAGCACGAGTGATAAATTTTAAGGTAGGTACTAAGACTAGATAATCTCCTTCTTGTACGTTTTCGCCAGACATTTCTTTTCAAAAAAATTACCACGTTATGTATAATTATAAAGCAAATACGCAAAATAATATATATAGTAAAAAGATTTACAATCTATGTGTTGACAACTAAGTAAGTAGCAATAGTAAATGATAGAGCCACCAAATATTTGCGGAAGAGGTTTATTTTATCTATTTTTATAACCATTATTAAATAAAAACAGACAAAACACAAGGTATAGTACTGTAGCTAAAAAATACTCATAGGCATGATGATGCATAGTGACACATCAAAAATAATTGGCCAAGTGCATGTCGGGCCACGCGCAATGTAGGGTTCCGTAGTTACGAATGCCGACTATGAGTTCATGCTACTAAAAACGTTTAAAAACTAATTTTCTATTGAATTCATATGAAATTTTCCTTTGCCGACATTTTATTAGTTGATCGCCTATAACTTTTTAATTTGTAAACCCTACTTAGCTCTGATAGTTTTCCTTTAAATTTCATTATATTTACTATAGCTGTGAATTTTTTCACGTGTCCATATATAACCGTTTAGCAGATAGAGGGGGGGGACACTTGACTCTAACAAAAATGTTCACTTTAAAACCAAATAATTCAGAAAACGGATCCCTAAATCGAAAAACGGTGTTAACAAGCTCATAATAATGAGCCTAATGAAAGACTGAGAAATGAAAGACCTATTCAACGATACCCCACATGATTGGTTAGTCGACAAAATAAAATTGACTTTTGACTTTACTTGCATACAAAAAATTTTTTAATATTTTATTTTACCACTTTTTCCGCATAATTAATATACATACCTATACCATATTACAGCTTTCTAGTACTTATAGTCGCTGAGTAAAACCGCGGACTGACAGACAGACAGACAGACATGGCGAAACTATAAGGGTTCCTTGTTTACTACGGAACCCTAAAAAGGATAAATAACACAGATAGGTAAGTCAGTCATTCATAACCTAAGAGAATTTTGGTATCTCATATTTATTACGAGACATATTTACTTTGACTTTACTTATCTTTCGCATGATAAATTATACTTAGGTACAAATCTATATGAATCATTACATAGTCGATGCGGATCGCAAACCTTCGCTATTTTGATTCAAGCTCTACCAACCCAGCATCAAGCTGACAGTTGCCGTATAGTGCTGTCAAGCTCTGTATACCTCGCGTGGGACACACACGTGATTACTATAGGAATTATCTGTGTAAAAGGAAATTCCTAATTTTTTTTGTACTTTATACTTGAACATTTTAGCATCTTACGTAGTTGCAGGTACAGCAGGTATGTTTCTTGCAGCTGCCAAACTACAAACATTATCATGCCAGAAGATAAGATTTTTTGTATTCATCTTTTCAATTCATTTTTCATCTTCATGCCCTCCTTCAAGAGCGGGCTTTGAGTCTTGCGGCCTTAGGCGAAAGACGTCATAGTCTAACTTTTTTTCTTTCTATATGTGTAACCAATTTTTTATTTAGAAACTTGACGTTCGCAGACGGGACGTATGATGCGGTGAGAAAACGTAATGACATTCAATGACACCGAAAAGAGCTTGGCTCTGAAATGAACACAAGACATATAAATTCCACCAGATGTGACGCGTACTCAAGAGATTCCATTTTACGATCTTTTTCCATTAACGTACCCCTCACATTTGCCGTCAGTATTACATAAACCGTACCTCCGTACATAAAAGCTGTGGGGTACTAGATGGGAAAATATTGATCTAGCGGACTGATTAGTTCGGGTTTACGCGATCTGTCGTAAAAGACGCTGTAACGCTAATTTGAGATTTACGACGACCATAAATTAAGACTGTTTGGTCTCGTTGTGACAATAGCACATAGGGATGCATGTGGCGGGTCGTAAATCAAAAATCAAATAAGTTCAATGCGTTTTGATATTATTTCTCGAATGGTGTAAGAAGTTAATAAACAATTGGGTAACTAAGTGATTGTCATGCTTATTTTTTTTTCTGTAATCCTTTCGCGCATAAAAACTGCGATTTATATTATTACAATCTTTAATTTAGTTTCACGTGTCCCGTTGTTTGTGGGTCGGTTATCATCTTGCAAGCTAAATTAAACCCACTTCCCATTATTCGATTGAGCTGAAACACTACATATATAAGTTGGATGACAATTAATACCTACCTATATGATTTAACTCCCGAAGGTGGCCATAGCATCTTTGTGATGAAATAACATAACTCCACTGAGTTTTTTTTTAATTTATAATGTTCTTATTAAAGAGTCTGGTCTTAAGCAAAACAAATAATTAAGAATTTTTTAGGAAAATAGAACATGATAAACTAAATCCTATCTATTTCTAGTACTTATTTTTTTCTATACCTAAGTATAATTTATAATTATGGGATAAAAATGGGATCAAATTCATCTCTGGATGTCTACCTACCATAGATAGGTAGTCTAAATTGTTCGACATCAATTCAATTCATATACATAAATAAATAAATATATGAGGACAAATCGAACTTACTTTGGGGCTAGCTCAATCAGTGTACCTAACACTGATTGAGCTAGCCCCAAAGTAAGTTCGGGGCTTGTGTTGGATACTAACTAAACGATTTTATATTTTATAAAAAATGCATATATAGATAAACACCCAAGACCTAGGACAATTTGAAAAGGCCATTTTCCAACTTGCCCTGATCGAGGATCGGACCCAGAACCACTACGCCACGGATGTCGTCAATATATCTTTATTATCAATGGATATTTATAATATCTCTTAATAATCGTCACTTTGTTTTGTTGCACAGTTTTTGATGTCAAAAAGTTACTTAGAGCTAAGTTTACTGCCGCTTCCGAAGTGCTAATGCAGAACAAAAGGTAACAAACTGCACTGCATTTTCTCCAAGGTCTTTAACTCACAATGAAATTAATATTTATAGTTGATATGTGGACAGAATATACATTGATCGTTAAGTCATAATTTAATTTTAATTTAATAAATGTCGAAATTTTAACATAACGTCAACTCAAGCTGTAGATTCAGTATGTACCAAATTATGACATTTGTGAGTTTACAAAGCTTTAAGAGATAGATAATTATTTTATTTATATCAAAAATACACACATTATTACACTTACATAAAATAAGAGGACCCGTGTTAAGCTTAAGCCAGACTTTGTGTCTCTAAGATAGTCATCGCTCCTATAATAAGCCTTCTCACAAGGTACTTTCTTTACATAAGCTTTAAATTTTTTGTCTGGCATATCAAGGACCGATTGTGGCAATTTATTATAAAAAAGTATACTGTTCCCCATAAACGTTTTACTAACTGTTTTTTGCCTATAATACGGGGCAACTAGTCACTTATTTTAAGGTTTATATTATAAAGTCCTTGCAATATTTGAATTTTTAACTGCTTATTGTTTTTCTATTTTACACAACTGGTATTGAAAAATAAAAAAAATTAATTACATATCTATTTTTTGTCACTTCCTTTTTCCGCGCTCACAAAAATTCGACTGATAGTTTACATGAATAATACAGTCTACACATATCACACATAGAGTATAAGGAATAGAGTTTAATGAAATCATGTTATCAATGTTCTTATATTAGTTTATATCACAGCTTGAGTAAAAAATAACCGTCTTACTACAAAAAAAGATGTCATTATTGGATGTGTAATAAAACTTCATTATGTTCAATCCACAAGGGAATTGTTTTGTTTTCCACCATGGTCAAACGCCCAACAACCCGATTGAGCTAGCCCCAAGGTAAGTTAAGACTTGTGTTATGGGTTACTTACTCAATACTATGTTTTATAATAAATTAATTTATAGATAAACACCCAAGACCCAGGACAATCTGAAAAAGACCGATATTCCAACGTGCCCTGGCCGGGGATCGAACCTGGGACCTCCGAACGGCGGACTAGCGTGGTTACCACTACGCCACGAAGGTCGTCTTAGTGTGTTCCGGACCTTTTAAAATACAGATAACATGCCCGAAAATGTAGCCATTATTGACGACTTTTTAAAGAAGACACGATTTTTGTAATTCTTGGATCATGCATTACTTTACCGGCCTAGGGAAGGAAAGTAAGTATGAAAATTCATTCCTGGCCGCTGCTCAAAACTTATATTTGGGTACTACCTGGGACAAAAATTAATTATTTGGTACATTTTTATATGAACTATTCCGAGCGGGTCAATGTATCGAAAAGTTACTCCTCAACGAGGGGTCTCGTTAAATATAAGTCTTTTACTATGGGATTTACGTTAAAAAAATACCATCATTACAACTGTGGAACAATCAGATAGCGACGTCATGCGAAATTTAAATGCGCTGTATCTTTTTCATTATTTGCTAATCAGAGTAATGAAATCTACTAAATTCCAAAAATTGTTTAATATTTTAATCGCTAATTTTGAGTGACAGCATCTCTGACCCTTATTCATTTTATTGCTTAAAAAATATTTTGCCTAGAAAACGGATGAGAGGTCCACGAAGTATAATATCAGAATCTAAGACTCTACCATAAGTTATACTATTCTTGTGGCTCTGTACTAAGCATTGTGTATCTTGAAAACCCAAAACTGAACCAAAATATGTCTAGCTATGGTTGCTCCGTCTTGCTTTAGCGTCACGAATCCTATTGTTGTAGTCATAAATAAATCCATGCCATACACAATTCTGCATTTACGAGCAGAACGCGAGGGGCATTATGCAACGCATGCAATTTTCTTCCCAAACTTTATTCTCTTTTTATGGGCGTCTACTTGAGTAATGAAAAACTATTAAAGTCGTGAGGGGATAAAGCGGGGTCGTTGGGACCTTCCAGTTTTATGGCCTTGCGGCGAATGGCGCACAGCTATTTTTATGGCCCCGCCAATTTCGCGAGACGAGCTAAAATGGCAACCGATGTTAACCTATAGATGTATGTACTTGTATAAGCGAACTGTTTAACTACCTTTTTTTTTTCAAGCTATATATCTATGATACTTAAAAATAAACGCAAGCTTGCACCCCGTACTGTGAACTCCGGACATCTTTTCTGAACCCTTAATGCGTCATCCCTTGAGCGATTTTGCATGTCTGAACTTAAAATTTGATTGGAATTATCTCATTTGCCGACCTCTGTGGCGTAGTGGTCACTAAGCTAGTCCGCCACCCAGATGTTCCGGGTTCGATGCCCGGTCAGGGCAAGTTGAAAACTGGCCTTTTCAAATTGTCCTGGGTCTTGAATGTTTATCGATATATATATTTGTTATGAAATATAAGTTGAGTTAGTATACCATAACACAAGTCTCGAACTTACTTTGGGGCTAGCTCAATCAGTGTATTTGTCTCTATATATTTAAGCTTGGCAAACATGAGGTTCTGGAAAGCCAAATTATTTGAGGTAGGTATATAGGTACTTCATTGGGCTAAAAATATTTTATAGATAGTAGAATACCTACCTACTTACACTGTAAGTTGAAGTTGTATTTACACCTGTAAGTTAAGTGTTTACTTATATTCGTATCTTGAAAGATTTTGCTTACCAATCTGCGTCGTTCCCTACTACGTGTATTAAGCACAGCTTGTACTTACCTAACTACCTACCTACGTCGCTTCCATTTTATCCTATCATTCATTAGGTATATTTGCATCTGTGGGACATACTTATTATATCCCAAATGAGTCACTTTCGCAATTTGTCATTTTAGCAATTTGTCACTTTTGCAACTGGTCATTCACAGCATATGTCTAACTATTTTAGTTATGTCACAATAAGTGTGTTTTTTTTAAATTATTTCAAATGCCGCCGCTAGAATATGCTCTTTATTTGTACCTTGATATTAATCCTTATCAAAATAAATTACCTACCTTGTATTTAAAACTGCTTCAATACCTTTACCTTTACTGCTTCTATAACTTTTTGAAATATTCAATTCGGACATTCGATTCGATAGATACCACGAGTTTAAAGATGTGGGTTTTGCGACTCTGGGCTTTGTCGACCTCATTAAGGATAAAGACGTGATGAAGACGTGATAGTTTGTGTGTGTGTGTATGTGTGTGTGTGTGCGTGCGTGCGTGCATGTGTATGTGTGTGTACTTTGAAAAAAGTATGAAAACAACATATTTTTGAATATCACTTTCAGATGCCGATAAATCATTGTGGAATCATCCTACTGGTTGTTAGTGCTAACCATCTGCCGCATCGTCGGAATCTGGCCGGCACTTTTTAGATTCCCATAAATCATTGTGGAATCATCCAACTGGTTTCATGCCATACTAACAAATGCTCGCAGTCACTATTGCTAACAATTTGCTGCATAGCCGGAATCGAGCCGGCACTTAGGAAAAAATTATAAAAAATACAAATCTTTGAATGTCAATAACAAGATGTACCCTACAGGTTTTATGCCATACTAACAAATGCAATCACTTGTAGTATTAACGATAGAAATCATAGCCGCCTAATAGCTGAAACGTTGACATTGGGCCCAATTTGAATTTTCTCTTTTGTCTTCCGGAATATAAATTTGGTGCGTTTGTGCTATAGAATTCAAGTACTGCAGAGCTCGATCTATGGTTTCTTTGGTATGCAAGCATTTTGATGTATCTATCAATTTATGATAAAGAAAAATAGTAGTTACCTGCGCAAGGAAAAATATAAACTTTTGATTTATTACTAGCTTGGCGGCCAGTTACTAAATTTGAAGTACCGGCCCCTTTCAAAGGTACCTGGTAACTGGCCGCCTATGACAGTACTAGTAAATGCTTATAAAATAAATCAATATTTTTTATAAGAAATCCTACTTTAAAAGGTTATTAATCAAGTCTATTTCACTAGGAAATTCATTATTGTAAAAAAATGCAGTAACTGGCCTAGCTGGCTAGTCACTGAAAATTTACAAATAAAAACATTTGTTACTGGCCACCCTCTACCTATATCTCGATTAATAATAAATTTTATTTAAATATTGTAACAAATAAAGTTTCTTGCAATTAAAACTTTACAATTAACTCAATTAGAATACAGTTTCTTCATTTAAAACAAAAATATACTTCTTTTAAAATAACCACTCCGCTAATGTCATTGGCAACAAAATTGTAATTTCGGCGGGAGTCGCCGACTGACTGTCCAAACAATGGAGACATCAGTACTTGAAAGTTCTTGTGACCCCACTGACCCACTACAATGGAGACATCAGTACTTGAAAGTCCTCGTGACCGAAATGGTGGGGATGAGCAGTGGGGCCACCAGTCCGTAGGGAAAAATAGTGTGTATTGTAACACTTACGCGCAGGTGAACAGATGGCGTCGTGAGTTTAGACAATCTCTTGTTTCATTCAATTAAAGGAAAATGTGGAGAGTTACTGCATATGGCCAGTTATACTTAGTTTTACCCTATTATATCATTGTATTAATCTTTTTTAGGGTTCCATACCTTGAAAGGAAAAACGGAACCCTTATCGGATTACTTTGTTGTCCGTCCGTCCGTACGTCTGTCTGTCGGTCAAGACCTTTTTCTCTGGAACGCGTGAAGGTATCAAATCAAGCATGGAATTTATATCAAATAATCAGGTTTACTGTCCCTTAGACCTGTGAAAAAATCAAACTTCTAAGCCAACGCAATGAAAAGATACAGTCGTTTACCCCGCAAATTTCCACATTTTTGACACTCGCAAGGGAATTAAAACCTACAGGGAACTTCCCGTGAACTCAGAATCTTGAAATTTGGTGCGAAACAACGTCTTAAAGCACAGATAAAGGAAAAATTGCGATCAATTTAAGTTACCTACATCATATATTAAACATATTTTTAATAATTTTAAACTTACTATTCCTGCAGGTTTGTATGGAACCCTCGGCGCGCGAGTCCGACTCGCACTTGGCCTGTTTTTTTTTTAATAATAATAATAATATAATAATAATCATTTATTTCGGTCATTGTACAACCATATTATTGTTAGTAAAAAGAAACTTAAAAGCCTAGTATTAGTAGTGCGTTCATTCAAAATACTTATTAAATATATAAATTAAATTAATCTAGATTACAAAAAAATTCACAATTAGTACAATTACGCACTAAATTAATTTAAGTATCTTGTGTGCACACGCCCTGGGATCCTCTTCACGTCACAGTGTATACGCGTCCAGTGCCACTGGATTGGACATTCCGGCTTATCAGTGATTACTTTCAGAATGTTGTTACGGCTCCCACAAATTATGCGCCTCAAGGAAGCCGTTCTTTTGCATAATATGGCAAAGAAATCGTCAGTACGCGCCTCAGCAAACATTTTTGATGCACTACAGAATCGCGGGAGCCCCATCAGTGCCCATCCTGAAAGCATTATTATATTGTACACAAAGTACGTTGTAGGCCCTCTGTGTATATCTGACCCATAGGCTACAGGTGTAAAAAGACTGGCAATATGCCTTAAAAAGAGTAATTTTTACCTCCTTTGTACATTTTAAAAACCTGCGGGCCAACATATTACATCGGACCGACAACGCCCTTCGTTACCTCTCAATATCCTCATCATCAGACAAATCATCGGTGAGAACATGCCCTAGGTACTTGAACTTGGATACCAAGTTCAGGCGTTTTCCGTTAAGGTACACAGGCGGAATTACACGGGGCTTCTTTGACCCTACCCTGAAAACCAGGACTTCGCTCTTGCGCACGTTGTACACCAGCCCATGTGACCTTGCGTACCTCTCACATACACCCAGCAATTCCTGCAAAGCGTCTGCAGAAGGAGCCAACAAAATCATATCATCAGCGTAGCTAATGCTGTTCATGGTTAGTCCATCAATGGAGCATCCGATACCTGTTCCACTGAGTTCCTCAATCAGCTGGTTTATATAAAGTCTAAAAAGTCAAGCCACCCTGTCTGACTCCGCATTCCAACTCATATGGCTCTGACAGCGCACCTGACCATCTTACCTGGTTAGTCTGGTGGCTGTACCAGTACTGCAGTAGGTTTACAGTTACCCCTGGTATAGGTAATCAACCAAATCAAAAGCCTGTGAGAGGTCCAAGAAACTCGTACACAGGTGTGTTTCTGTCTGTATAGTATCTCACAGTGTGCTTAACCGCCAGTATTGCTGTCTCTGTTGACAGCCCTTCTCTAAAGCCAAAATGAGAGTCGTGTAATTTAAGGTGATTTTTTATCTGTCGCTCAAACACACCTTACTATACCTTAGCTATAATAGTGGCTAATGAAATGGGTCTGTAATTGCTGCTGTCCGAGATATCACCTGTTTTTTTTTTAACAATAGGGACTACTACAGTCTTCATCAGCTCATCTGGCAGATAGGAATGTCCCACACAACAATTATACAAAGCACACAACAGTTTCGGTATAGGTGCGGTCCTGCATTCTGAAGGTGTGTCCCGGTGATTTGCCTTTATTCATAGATTTAATTACATTTGTTACCTCTTAAAGCGTAATCAAAAATGGCGTACCCGACACGACGCCCGGAGCACCCTTCCCCTGCTTATCGTACTCGAGCACGGGTTTCACCCTAAAACGCTTCATAAACATGTTTGCAATATTTCAGACCAGCAACGCTCACGGGGGCTGCAGATTTTGGATTTAGTTTTCGAGTAGACTTCCAGAATTTTTGGAAATTCTTTTTCTTATGCTCTGTGGCCAAGATATCCATTTTAATCTGCTCCTCACTATCTTGACAGAATTTTAACTGGCGTTTAAAAGCACGCCGTGACTCTCTCATAGTATTGATTAACTGCCCAGACTAAGTTTTACCATTATGTTCTCAATTTAAATACGCGTCCCTTGCGTACCCGTGAGCATCCCTGACATATTTATTCCACCCAAACACGGCACGTCGGCGGTGCACCCTGCCTGCACCCACTTCTGAACTATTCGTTGCCGCCTGTCTCAGTGCTTCTACAATGCTACTATAAAATGTGTCAATAAGTTTTTTATGTTCTAAATTATTACAAAATTTACCACAACAGTTTGAAAATTCTGATGGTAAAGCAATATTCTCTAACCTACTCATACACATTTCATAACAGCATTCAGTCTGCTTTACATCCCTCTCACCCCATATAGCCGTATCACGTACAGTCTCCTGCATGGTTGGGACAGACCGAGACCTGTCCTCCTCCAAGCTAATGTCCATACATAGTGGTAGATGATCCGACCAATATATGTCATAACAAACCTCTATGTTCTTAATATACTTCCAGGACCCGCCTGAAACTAGGAAGTGGTCAAGCCAGCGTCTGGATCCAGTGGCCTCACAGACTAAAGTGTATGTGTCAGAATTCCTACCCAATTTTATGTAATCAGCACAATACCAATTTTGTTCCTCACAATAGCTTGTCATTTCTTCATGAAAGGGTTTACCCGGGTGTGCATTAAAATCACCTAAAATATACACATATACAACGCCAGCGCTTTCAACGATGGCGGCTATTTCACTAAGAAGTCACAAAATTCATTCAAGTTTTCTGGTGAATCGTTTGGCATATACACATTTATAAATAGCAAAGTACGTTCAGCACAGGAGGCTCTAATTGCGATAATACGGTCACTTCTACATGGAATTACAGAAACTGATGTAAATACCTTTTTTTTCCATAAAAGTAGTCCACCATACGGCCGCCCTTGTAGGATTCCTGCTGATGTGTCCACCGACGATTTACCAAAATACCCGAAGTTGTCGTCAACACCTCATATCAACGGAACATCATGCGGTAAAAGCCATGTTTCTTGCAGGGCAATAATGTCCATTGACTTACACAAATTTCTTACACATGTAATCGATCTTTTAAACGACTTATACAATTGAAACTAACAACCCTGGCAACAAAGTTTTTATTACATTGATTTAGTCCACTCCATCATCATCCGAGCGTATTCCCGGTTGCATCCTCAGCAGTAACGCTTCAGAGCCCGGGGTCCGCTACCTAGCCAAGGAGATTTGACGAGGTTACTGGTTTTTACACAGAGCGACTGCCGTCTGACCTCCACAACCCAAAGGGCAAACCAGGAACCAATCCTTGGGTAGTTTGATGATCAAACGCTAGGTGGCGTTCGGGACCCACAGTTTTACGTGCCTTCCGAAACACGGAATCATCTTTCTTTTCGGATAATCAGGTGATTCAAGCCTGCAATATCCTATCCAGACTGGAAACAACTTTTAACAAAGTATGCTTCCCAGTGGGAATCGAACCCATGACATTGATTTAGTCCACTTTCCATTAGAAAGTCTGATATTTGATTCATTCTGCGGTGCTTCTACCCTATGCCCTCGCGCAGCTGATGTGCTACACTTTTATTTTGCAACTCACATTTGACTTATAGCCCAAAGGTTTAGGTAGGCAACGCTTTTAGTGTCAAGTTCGCCTTGTTTTGTACAATTTGTATTTGATGACAATAAAGATTAAATAAATAAATAGAAGAAACTCCTGCAAGAAAATGAAGCAGGTCGTTTTTTTTTTTTGTAAATCTTTTATTTATTTTTGTATGTGTATTATAGCAGCAAATAAAGAGTTTATCTATCTATTTACTTCTGATGAATCAGTCAAAGAAGGAGTCCTAGAGTCGAGGTAGAGTGACTAAATTCATTATATTGTGCCGGTTAGTCTCCTTCAAAAGATGGGTAACCGGTAGAAAAAATAAATACCTTCTTACTTGCAGCTAGCCCATGAAAACGTTTTCGAAGGGTAATCTTTCAATGACACTAAAACGTACACTCATCGATATGTATAATTATCGTCTGGGAGAATAGAAATAACTTAGAATGCACCAGCTGCTTCTCTTCCCGTGCAGGTCGTAGGAGCCACTCGAACGAATGGGCGAAAATGCGAATCATTTTATAGGTGATGCGGCTAGCAACCCATCACTATTTTGATTTCTTCTTCCACCTTCTCACCCAGTAAAATTATGAACTTGAGAGAGAATAATAGTGTATTATATCATATTTGACCAATAGTATGGAAAACTTCTACACCCTTATATTTTCTTTCCAGTTCATAATTTTACTGTAGAAAACCAATTATAACCCTAGATAATTGCAATTTCTTTAAAATTACAAATTATTACGCGTTTAATCTATGTAAAATCAAAAATAATGTTGGCAATCCAACAAAATTTTGTTTTAAAATAAAAAATAATACACATGGATGAATATAGGTAAACATTTTAATGTTCTTCGCTTCGGAAAAAGACATAAGAATAATAAATTAAAAAAGCGCAATTTTATCTCTGATTCAAAACCTAAAAACACTGTGTTAATTACACAGGTTTTGTATTGACAATATTGGCATAGATAATATATAGATTAGGAGATTGTGCTACAAGGGGATAAGGTAATATTTTGAAGGCGAGGGCGCTACTTTGAATCCAGAGCGAAACGAAACAGTTGAATCACGAGCGGAGCGAGTGATTCTACGGAGGAATCCCGAGTGTAGCAAGGGATCCTATATCGCCCGAGATAAAAATATTACCGTACCCGAGTAGCACACTCTACTTTTCATCTCCATTTATGAGAAAAACTAGCACATACAAAACCGAATATGAAGAACAGTAGAACACCTACATAAAATTATTCTTATTCTTATTCTTACCTAACAGACTTCAACCAACAATTTAATAGTAACCATGGTTTGGTGTCGTTTTCATACAATAAATACTAAGAAATATTTTTTCGAAGACCAGCAACTTAAGATAAAATGTTCACTCATAACTTTGTTCGCGTGGTCCTTTATATCTTTTTATTTTTATAAGTAAACTTATTACACTAATACTTATACTTAACTAATACTTATTCACTATTGGCTTAAACTCACGAAAAAGTATTCACATTAACATAAATATTTACGTTTCAATACAAATAACCTAAAACTTCTGTAATTACTTGAAACAAAGGGAAAAATTGCGCTTTTGAATTATACTTATTTCTTTTTCCGAAGCAAAGAACATAAATTTTTTAACCTACATTCATCAATGTTGAAGATGATATGTATGCCAAATTTAAAAATTTACGAAGTCTGTGCTTATTATTTTTTTATTTTAAAACGAATTTTTTTTTTTGCTGGGCTGTCAACATTATTTTTGGTTCTACATAGATTTCACTCGTGTTCTGTTTTAAAATTGGTTTTAATCCAAAATTAGAGATCTTCTTTTTCACGTTTTTGTCCCGAGAGAATAACCAGTAACTTTAGTTCCAAATGTTTTTTGAAGAAAACATCGTTTTTTGAGATAAAAAATTATTTGTGTAAATGATCATACTTTTTCCTACATTTAAGCTGATAGCATTTAATTTTATTAATTGACAGTTTGATCGACAAAAAAAAATTTTACTACATAAATCCCGGACGACATTTCCTACTTCACCGGACAAGGTTTGAGGAGTGAGCCAGAGGCCCGGCTTCTTATATTTACGATATAAACTACTAGCAGCAGCGCAAAGGGTTCCCAAGGGGGAAACCTCGGCTTTGGGCGCGCTAGGGACTAGGGACTATAGCAAATTTTGGGGTGCTGCAACACCCATGTTTTGTTTGAAGGGCCGAAGCTACAGTGCCAGAAGGACCTATTTGGGACGCAAATAGTCCAGGTATAGCCGGGCGGTACCTAGTAAACGAGCTAATGTTCCTGCTTATACCTAATTGGTGATCTTTCATTGGTTTTGAAAGGCCACTTCATAAGGATTGTTGACGACGTCCACGTGCTATTTTCTTCCAGCGTGTTAATTTAGAAATACCTGGAAGGATCTCAGCCGCCGGCCGAGAAGCGCCAGCCAATCAGAGAACAAAGAACGCCGGCATTCTCACTCGGCAGCCTACCTGCTGATAACAGGACCCACATTTTTTTTACCCGCACCGACCCGAACGGCCGGAGCGAGGACCCGAACGCGCGCTCTGATTGGCCGGTGCACTTCGCCGCACCGCATACCTTAAGATAGCGTAGATTTAAGATAAAATAGGAACCCCATTGTAAATAGTTAGTGTGTGTTATCAGACATCAGAGAGTGTAACAGCAGAGTAATAAAGAGTGTGCATTGAATCGTCGTGTTTCTTTGAAGATCCGCCAAGCTCAAAAAAAGGGTTTATAGTCCACTTACTGACTGGTCTTATTTCTTTGAACGAACGAATCGCTAGTCTATCGCCAATAGTTCCTGGTCCTTCAGAAGGGGATCCAAATAAGCAGTCTTCGCGTGAGCCAGCAGAAGAAACGGCAAGATAATCAAGATGGTGGCAACCAGGAGCCAGACCGGCCGGGAGGGAGAAACCACATGTCAGGTTTTCAACCAGTCATCGAGATCGCCATTAACGACGGTATGAGATCGGCACGACTCTAAGGAAGCCGGGGAGAGTCAACGCGACACATCGGAGAATTTCACGCCCAGTGACTAGTGAGATCCTCACTGGGGATCAAACCTCCGGGGACCACGTCGCCTCGGCTACCTCGGAACGATAGTGCAGCTCGACAATGAACGACGACGAGCCGAGTTTTCTGAGCCGGTCTACCGAACCGACCGGTGCGAGCGCCGACAACCCGGTTTGTCTGAGCCGATCCGCCACCCGACCCGCGATGATCGCTCGCGACCCGAGTCGCCGAAGCCGGTCTACCGAACCGACCGGTACGAACGCCCGCGGCCCGAGTCACCCGCACCGATTCGCCGCCCGACCCGTGATGATCGCCCGCGACCCGAGTCGCCGGAGCCGGTCCACCGAACCGACCGGTACGAACGCCGTCGTCCCGAGTCGCCCGCGCCGGTCCGCCACACCTATCGCGATGACCGCCGGCGATCCAAATCGCCTGAGCTGGTCCATCACTACGAACGGCGACGACCCGAGTCGCCTGAATCGATCCGTCGAATCGATCGCGATAGCCGCCGGCGATCCGAATCGCCTGAGCCGGTTCACCGAGCCTTCGACAACGAACGCCGTAGATGGGAGTCGCCGGAGCCGTCGGAGCGTCAAATGTCACGAGGCATCGAGCAACTCGCCTCGGCTTTGAAGGAGGTCGTCAAAACGCGGCCGCCTCCACGTCTAGCCTCAGACCTGCCTGCATTTTCGGGCTCACCGCTCGAGTGGCCGCAATTCACTGCCGCAATGAAAGAGACGACGCGGCTCTACAAGTTCTCGCCGTTAAAGAATATGGCCAGGCTTCGCAACTGCCTGAAAGGCGAAGCCCGAGAATCCGTGGCCGCCCTGCTGAGCTCCGCCAGGCATCCAGAGGAAATTATGAAGACGCTGCAACGCTGCTACGGCCGACCTGAGACCTTAGTCGCAATGGCGCTCGGCGAATTGAATACTCTGCCGAAGCTCGGAACTAGTGCTTGTGACATAAACAAATTCGCAGTGCAGAACGCCGTCGCCGTGCTTGACGAGAGGTCAAGCCAAGCTACCTACATAACCAGCAGCTAATGAAGGAGGTCCTCGAGAAAATGAATCATACCGCACAAGTGGGATGGTATCACTACGCCGAGCAGCAGCCCAAGACAGAGACACCGATCGTGACCCTGTCAGAATACCTGCTGCACGAGGCCGATTGTGCTATGAAGCATGGCTACGCTGCGTCCACCGCCGTCGCCGCCGCCCAGCCAAAGCGTGAGCCGCCCCGCACCGTCTCCCGACCGAAGGCAAGAAAGAAGCCGGTGTACGCCACGACGGAGGAGACACCGCAGTGCCCAGCTTGCCCTGAACCACACAGGCTGCCAAGCTGCATGAAGTTCAAAAATATGAATAACGACGAGAAATGGGACCTCGTTAAGCGCGATGGGCTGTGCTTCAAGTCCATAGCTGGCCGACATAGGAGGGCCAAATGCAGGGCCAAAGCATGCGGCGTGAACGGATGCAAACGACCGCACCACCGCCTGCTACACAGCGACGGGCCACAAGCCGCTTCAACCACCGGCAACGACGCGAGAGAAACAGCTACCGTCACCGCTGCCTCTACGTACGGCAGCGTG
Source organism: Acrobasis suavella (assembly GCA_943193695.1). Taxonomy (NCBI): domain Eukaryota; kingdom Metazoa; phylum Arthropoda; class Insecta; order Lepidoptera; family Pyralidae; genus Acrobasis; species Acrobasis suavella. The sequence continues at coordinate 8,944,189 of OW971940.1, forward strand.
AAATTGAAGATTTGCCCAGTGATCGTATCTGGGAGGCGCGGCTGTCAGCAAACGTACGCGCTCTTTGACGAGGGCTCGACCATCACCCTCATGGACGACGACTTGGTGCGACAGATCGGCGCCGACGGTCCCACCACGCATCTCGACGTCAAAGGAATCAACGGTGAGACGCCAGACATAAAGAGCCGGCGTGTCAACTTCACGATTAAGGGCACGCGCGACACGAGTGATCACCAAATCAGCGCGCAAACTATGGCGCGCCTGAACCTCACGCCTCAATCGATTCCGGCAGAGGTGCTACAACTACAGTACCTCATAACGATCTACAAGACGAAGACATCGTGTACGCAAACGCGAAACCAAAGATCCTCATCGGGACTGACAACTGGCCGCTCATAGTTACCCGTGAGTTGCACTGCGGACAACCCAAAGAACCGGCCGCCTCAAGAACCGAGCTCGGCTGGGTCATTTACAGAACGGCGCCGAGCACAACACTGCAGCAAAATCATGAAGTGCTGCACATCGTGACGACAACGGAGCGGCTAGAGTCGCTAGTGGAAAAGCACTTCGATATCGCGGCGTTAGGGGTGTCTCTCACATCACAACACCTAAAGGAGGAAGATAAGCGTGCCGTCGCCATTTTTGAACGCACGGTGGCGCGCAAAGGTGACCGATTTGAAGTCGGCCTACCATGACGCGAAGACAACCTGAAGCTGCCGCACAGCTACGACGCAGCGCTGCGCCGTCTCACCAGTCTGGAAAACAAATTGTTGAAGAACCCCCGAGATAAAGAAGAATATCAAAAGAAAATAGATCATCTCGTCGAGAAGGGGTACGCCGAACCTTGCGACGGGTCCGAAGACTCTAGCCCGGTCGCATGGTACCTCCCGCACTTTGCTGTCAAGAACCCAAACAAGCCCGGGAAGCTGCGACTCGTCTTCGATGCTGCAGCCAAAGCACGTGGAGTTAGCCTGAACGACCATCTTCTCGAGGGGCCGGATCTACTTAGACCGCTGCAGACTATTTTGTTTCGGTTCCGAGAGGGGCCTACGCCGTGACCGCCGACATTGAAATGTTTCTGCGTGTGAAGATACGCCCGGCTGACCAGCCAGCCCAGATGTTCCTGTGGCGCGACTTCAAACAACATAAAGTGCCGAGAAAATTGAAGATGACATCAATGATCTTCGGCGCGTCGAGCTCGCCTTTTCTCGCACACAGCGTGAGAAATCGCAACGCCAAGGACCACGCAAAAACACACCCAGCTGCACTGCGTCCCATTCTCGAGGCGCATTATATGGACGACTTTGTCGATAGCTTCGACAGTATCGATGAAGGACGCAAAGTCATCACTCAAGTCGACGAAGTGCATCGCAAGGCGGGATTCGCGTTGAGACATACAAACGACAGCTGGCTGGCATACAAACGACAGCCGGCTACTAGAGACGACGCATCTGCGGCAGCTAGCTGAGAAGAAGCAAACCACATCGCTGGGAGGCACAGAGAAAATGTTGGGGCTACTGTGGGACTCCCACACCGATCGGTTGAGCTTCAACTCGGCTCTTCATCGGGTCCCACTGGCAGTAAAGAAAAGAGAGCGCCCGCCTACGAAAAGAGAAGCCTTAGCGACGGTGATGAGCATCAACGATCCACTCGGCCTTCTTAGCTGCTACTCGATCACGGCTAAGATCATTCTTCAGGAGCTGTGGCTGCTGAAGACTGGATGGGACGAACCGCTGCCCCATCACATCACCGAAGAGTTCGACGCAAGGCTAGCAGATATGGAGACCATTCAGAAACTGCAGATCCCCCGACGCTATCACGGGGGGAGAGACGTACGTCGCCGGGACCTGCACATATTCTGCGACGCTAGTGAAGAGGCCTATGCCGCCGCAGCCTACTGGGTGCTGAAATACGCTGACGGCCGCCAAGAAACCAGACTCGTCGCAGCCCGAGCAAAGGTCACATCGCTCAGGACACAGACCGTGCCCCGACTGGAACTTCAAGCCGCACTCATTGGGTCAAGATTAGCCAAGACGATTCGCGAGGAACATCGAGTACAAGTCGACCAAACAACGTACTAGTCGGACTCGCAAACAGTACTTCAATGGTTGAGGAACGGTAGCAGACGCTACACACCGTATTATGCGCACCGCCTCGGAGAAATTACAGAGGCAACAGAACCAGCGGAATGGCGATGGGTGCCGACGCACCTGAATATAGTAGACGTAGCAACGAAAACAGGCTACACACCTTCGAGCGAACAAGACGAGTGGTTCACTGGGCCTTCGTTCCTAACCAGACCCAAGAGCGAATAGCCACGCAGCGAAGTGAGGGTAGAAAAACTACCCGAAGTGTTGCACGTCGCTGCGGCACTCATAGACGATCGAGACGCCATTCTTCCCGAAATCGAGTGCTTCTCAAACTACGACCGGCTGATAGGCGCTACGGCTCACGCACTGCTCTTCGTGCAACGGTGTCGTAATCGCAAGACGAGACGCTCAGCCATGAAGATGTAAAGACGGCCACCGACCTGTGGCTACAACGGGCACAGCGGGACTCCTTCCCAACTGAGATCGACTGTGCTAAGAAAGGAGTCGCCGTGCCTCGAACGAGTCCACTATACCGCCTGAACATCGTATGGGAAGATGGACTGCTGAAACTCAACGGGCGAATCAATAAAGCCGACGCGCCTATAAGTATGAAAAGGCCTGTCGTGCTAAATGGGCGTCATAAGCTGACCCGACGTCTCATCGAACGAGAACACCGGTGAGCAGGCCACGCAAACTCAGAACGCGTGGTCAACGACACGAGGCAGCAATTTTGGATCCTGAGACCAACAGTACGAGCGATCGCCGCAGCCTGCCCAATGTGCCGCCTCAGAAACAGAAAGCCGCAGAGTCCTCCGATCGGGGTCCTACCGATAGAACGCCTGCAGCCTTACACCAGACCGTTCAGCTGCCGCGGGCTGGACTACTTCGGTCCGATGACTGTGACCATCGGCCGCCGTCGAGAGAAGAGGTGGGGCGCACTATTCACGTGCCTCACCACTCGAGCCGTCCACTTGGAGTTGGTGGCATCACTATCCACCGACTCCGCGATCATGGCGCTTAGAAGGATGGCGGCGCGACGTGGATGGCCGAGCGTCATGAACTCCGACAACGGGACCAACTTCAGAGGATCAGACGCAGAACTGAAGAAGGCGTACCTAGAGTGGCTGCCCGAGTTGGAAAGATACGCAATAGGCAGACTGATGACATGGAAGTACATCGCGCCGGGAGCGCCGAATCAAGGAGGCGCGTGGGATCGACTGGTGCAGTCCGTGAAATCAGCGCTCCACGTCACTCTAAGGGAGAGGGCACCTAAGGAAGAGGTGCTCTCCACGCTGCTCATCGAGGCGGAACATGCTGTCAATTCCCGAGCCTTGACACATGTTTCCGTCGACCCCGACTACCCCGAAGCGCTGACCCCGAACCATTTCCTGTTGGGGTCATCCAGAGGCCTGCCACTTATCGGTGGACCGATGGGCCTGGAGGACAGCACAAGCGCTTGCTGACCTCTTCTGGAAGCGATGGAAAGTATTTACCCACACTCGTGCCACGCATCGACCAACACGGCCGGCGAGAGGACATCAAGACGGGTGACATCGTGATCATCGCCGACTCCTCTCTGCCGCGAAACATCTGGCCGAGAGGAGAAGTGGTCCGTACCATACCTGGGCCTGACGGAGACCACTCCGTCAGGCCCAGGTCCGCCTTTGGTGCGTACTTCCACCACTCGAACCATCGAGTGGTGGAAGTACGCACCAAAGGCGGCGTATTCAAAAGCCCGGTCAGCAAGCATATCAGTATAGGAAGTACAACCGCACCTTCCCCGGACCAGAGGGAAGGGACGCGCTGCACGTCGAGCACGGGGACATCGACCGGAGGAGGCTGCGGAGAAACTCCTGCGCCAGGAGGAGGATGTTGACGACGTCCACGTGCTATTTTCTTCCAGCGTGTTAATTTAGAAATACCTGGAAGGATCTCAGCCGCCGGCCGAGAAGCGCCAGCCAATCAGAGAACAAAGAACGCCGGCATTCTCACTCGGCAGCCTACCTGCTGATAACAGGGCCCACATCTTTTTTAACCGCACCGACCCGAACGGCCGGAGCGGGGACCCGAACGCGCGCTCTGATTGGCCGATGCACTTCGCCGCACCGCATACCTTAGGATAGCGTAGATTTAAGATAAAATAGGAACCCCCATTGTAAATAGGTAGTGTATGTTATCAGACATCAGAGAGTGTAACAGCAGAGTAATAAAGAGTGTGCATCGAATCGTCGTGTTTCTTTGAAGATCCGCCAAGCTCAAGAAAAAGTGTTTATAGTCCACTTACTGACTGGTCTTATTTCTTTGAACGAACGAATCGCCAGTCTATCGCCAATAAGGATCGTTAGTAAGACCTAATTAGCTAGACAAAATAAAAATTTTGGAAAAAAAAATGTTGACGAATCAATACATGACAGCCGTGCAACATACAAACATACATAAATAAGACATTATATAATTTAGGTTTCCACGCCAATACAAACTCTCTGTGGCTTGTAAATGAATCAGTGAACGTGGGTCGAACCGTTCATAAATGTGAAGCTGCATACTGGTGTGTTTTGGTTAAAGTGATGCTTTCAGAGTTGTGTAATTATACTAGGCAGAGAGATCAAAATACGAGGGGGCTGCGCACGAAGTGCACAGAGTATTATCAAAATAGTGTCCGGAGCTAATATCTAGCGTAACTTGCTGTACACCAGCCCGCCGCGCTCGCCACACCCCCTTGTTCCTCGTCAAGCCTAAGCGCTTCAGAGTGTGCTAAGGGCTTCTATTGGGCGCATAACAAACACATACAATACGGATGGAACTGAGTGACTTAGATATCATTTTTCTGTCAAAGCCTGCATTCAAGAAGCAAATTACGAGATTACTAATAGGTAGTTATGTCATCTGCTGCCATGCTGTAGAATATTTGTTGTACCGTTTAACTCTTCTAGTCAAACAGATTTAGAATGTGTGGCATTGTCTTAATTAATTAAGGTATTCATTTAATTAGGATCCTAGACATATTAGAAATGAGTAGGTTATTACTATTGTGCTTTTCCTTTTGTTGTGGACTCATACAATTTATATATATTTTTATTATAATAATTTATTCATAATGTGAATGGTACTGTAATAAACATTAGTGGTATTTAGTTGAATATACATAATTAACAATTTATTCTGGTAAGAATCTGTGAATGGTAGTAAGGCACGAAGGTTGTGATCCTTTTAACTACTTGCACCTTTAATCTGAGTTTTGTACACTTCTGTTACACTTGATTAAGAGAGAGAAACCTGTTATGTTATTTTATTAAACTTGTTAAGAGTTATACTATTGTAAAAAGCTGTTGGTTTCTTAAATAAATAAAAATAAAACTCGAAAATAAAAACGTGAGATCAACTTGTACCGCCCGCCGGCCGGCTACATTTCGAATTATCGGGGTCACTCGTAAGTTATAAACGGGCGTAACTACGTGGTCTCGAACTTGATAGAGGAATTTATTTAATACATGATATTCTTTTTTCCAAAACCAATGAAAAGTCAGCGTGTAAAAATAAATAGATGTGAAGGACCACGCAAACAAAGTTATGACCGAACATTTTATCGTAAGTTGGTAGTCTTCGAAAAAAATTTTTATTATTGTTTATTGTGTAAAAACGACACCAAACTATTAAATTGAAGATTGAAGTCTGATTAGGTATTGTAGGTGTTATAATTTTCTTTATATTCTGTTGAGTACCTATTTGCTAGTTTTTTTTTCATAGATGGAGACGAAAAGTAAAGTGTGCTACTCGGGTACGGTAATATTTTTATCTCGGGCGATATACATGAATCCCTCGCTTCACTCAGGATTCCACCGTAGAATCACTCGCTACCCTCGTCACTCAATTGTGAATTCCTTCGTTTCGCTCTGGATTTAAAGTAGCGCCGTCGCCTTCAAAATGTTACCTTGTCCCCCTTGTAGAACAATCTAATATTTAAAATATCTTTTTTTTTTTGTGTGTTTAATTGGGGTGAGCCAGATATTAAGAAGAGTTCCACCAACCTTCATTAGACATGGATGATGTTCTTATTATTATTGAAAAGTGAAGGATAATAATATTGTCGAATAATTATGTAATAAAAGATTTTACAATATTTTTGTTTAATTTTACGTTATTAGATACTTCATACGAGTATTTTCTATATTATTTTTGATAATCAAATGTATACATATTTCATAATTATCTATTAAAAACGAACTTTTTCAAAAATACTTATATTGAAATAATACGCCTTAACAAAAACCTTAAGCAATTATTCAAAGTGTTCGCCTCTGATATCGGTGTGGAGGACTTTTTAGATTTATTTTACTTACCTGATTTTACGAAAAATCTGAGATAGTTTCCTTCACCGCCAGAGCTAGGCTTAATTTTCTATGGGTCGTGACCAGTCTCCTTTATTCGGCATACCTATTTAATACAATGCGCCGTAATTATTATTCGTCGAATGCACCCAATATGCCCGTAGATATCTTTAGATGTATTGCTAGATGGGAAAAAATAGAGTTAAGTTGTAGAACAAATATGATAATATATGAGTAGGTAAAGAGATTTTTATTAAAGTTTAAAGCCCATATTCAACTTGTGAATAACATAACTTTCCTTTTATAATCGGGTAGAAAAGACCATCGTGAAATTGCGACGACGGCTTCAGTAATAAAAAATATATATATTGTCTATTATTACCATAGTGTTGTTTGTGCAGTTTGGAACAGTTAAGATTATATTGAAGCATTACTCGATTGTAATCGATTTTAATCGATTGATGATACAATGTATGTATATATCTACAGATCATAACTTCATCTTGGTTCTTACAAACATTGCATTCTTTTTCATGCTGCTTTTCTTATTGATGTAGATTTTTTTCTGAAACTAGATAAATTTGCTTTACGTAAAATATTATTTTTTACTAAAGGTTAGCCGGACAACGGTGAGTGTATTGTGTTGTGTGTAGAGTGTATCATTGGAAAGATTGATTTTTTTTTAATATCTTCTAAACTGTTAACAATTGTTATTTTATAAAAGGCCTTAGGAGCTCATAATTGAATGGCACATCATGCTAGAAATAAATAGTTGAAAATAAAATAACATAGTATAAATAAATAATATTTTTCATTTTTCGGTCCCTCCGGAACCGCGAACTTCAAGAATTTTTTTCTCGAAAACTATCCATATTTGAATAAGACAATTGCTCAGTATAACAAACTACGTCAACCTACGGGGTCAGTTAAAAATGTCCGGTCCGAAGGGTCTTTGGAATACTGTGCATCAAGATCAGAAGTCCGTATTTTAATAGCCAAGTATAGCCACATCATTTCAGTATAAAATTAAAAAATTCAACAATAGTAACTATAAGGTCTTACGTACAGAGCAAAACAATCTGCGTGTATTTACTTTTTCACAAAAACAACCAAAGCGCGTTTTAAAATTTCTTGAAGCGCCATCTGTTGCTATTTTATGTAACTATTTGGAGATAAAATCGCCCATAGAAAAATTATCTTTAAACTTTAATCGACGATAACTTTTTTATCTGACATCAGATTTCGATGAAACAACATGTTGCTCAGACATGAGCTTAATCTTTTAATGAAAACCGCGTAAAAATCTGTTCAGTAGTTTTAAAGATTAGCGAGTTCATACAGACAGACAGACAAAAAAATTAAAAAAATATTTCTTGTGTTCTGTTACTCTTTTTTTATCGCCCACACCCATTTTTTGTTAATTTTATCAAATTTACAGACACGCGGTTCCTACTGTTTTATTATATGTATTGATTTATTAAAAAAAAAAGTTCAATTGTTTAAGAAACAAACCACACAATATCAAACCTTGAATAACATTTAGGAAGTTTTTGAATAGTGTTAATAATATTTGAATAATGATTGCTACGGATCCAAAAACGTACCTTTGTACTCATTTTGGTACATAAACGTACATATATTGGTTATTTATGATTTATTTGGAAGTCATACATCCGCCACTCTGACGGATACCATTTAAGCTTACGAATCTTTTTGGATTGAATTGAATTGAATCTACACCAGATTTTAACATCTTTCAAGCGAGTGGACTCCTTGACAAAAGATACAAATACACCTGAATGATGAGATGTTGTTGTTAATAACAGATTTGTGGACATAACTTATATCGGTAAAGAAATTGTCAAGAAATGTGGCAGATGTAGTGGTGGTTCTAGTGGGTTTATGAAAAACGTTTTCTTAGTCATAACATTTAAAGAGATTTAAGAATTGTGTACTTCTTGGATTCTGCACTAGAATATCAACATTGAAGTCATCACAAATAGTTAAAATCTTTTTTCTATTTGAAGTTAACTTAAGAACCGGATCAATTACTATTTTTAATTACTTTTACAATAATCGCTATCAGATGGACTGTATACGCATACAATTAAATGATGTTCTAGCTCGGTACAGGCCACCTCGTTTGTTCGTATGTAATACCTTTATCTTACTATGAAAACACATAAACAAACCTAACTAAAATAACGACAAATGCATACTTACTACAAGATATATACATACACTAGCTAATGCCCGCGACTTCGTTCGCGTGGACATGACTCCGGCGTATTAATATAAATAAAAACTAATGCAGATACATAAAAAAAATATTTGTAGCAGTATTATAAATTCAAAGTCAATATTATTTTAATTTTTTTATATATTTTAAACAAACTTTAAAAATGTTTAAATTATTAATTTAAATACTCCCAACATAAACATTTACTTAAATTATGTATATGGATGTTAGAATAAAGAAACCCACCTATATGAATTAAGTACATTAACCTAAAAATATCTTACTCTTATAATGAGCACCCCGAAAATCCCTAAACCTTTGTTACAAACTTGCAAAACATAATGAACTTATTAAATGAGAAGTTCTGAAATTTTTGTACCCTACTTAATTTTTTGTATTTTTTCAAAAGCGTGTCTTTACTGGCTTTTAATGGAAAATTAGGTGTAGTTAATATTCATCTTATGTTTTTTATTATCTACAGCTTAAGCTACGGTTTTTTTCTGGCCATGGTTACTATTTGTGTTACATTTTGTTACTATTTATTTAATCAAACTTGATTTTAATAATGGTATTTTATGTTAAATATTAACATTATTGCAGTTTAAGGACAATAAAGTTATGTATAACTCAAAACACACTTGATTAAAATATATATAGATCGATATTGATATTTAGGTAAAAAAATTAAGCCTTACCTTAAAATTTTATATGCGTGGTTAAAAGTATAATGGTCATTGTCAAAACTTATCATTTTCTGTAAAATATTTAATGAGTTATTAATATTATCTAGAAATATAATAGTTTTAGGACAGAAAAAGGCTTTAAATATTTTAAGACAGTAACAAAGTTGAGTAAGATTGGTAACCAATGAAAAAGTAAGGACTCTTTTATGCTGGTACTTTAGTTTTGTACATTTTTGTTTATTTACCTAAATCTACAATCTAATCTATACTTCCAAACAATATTATAAATGTGAAAGTAACTCTGTATCTCTACCGTCTGTCTGTTATGTCTTCATGCTTCAACCACTGAACCGATTTAGATAAAATTTGGTATGGATATAGTTTGAGACCCGGGGCCGGAGAGGATATAGAATAATTTTTATCTCAAAAATTATTCATTGAGGGAATGAAAAGGTGAGTGAAGTGTAGTATGAGTAATCCAATTTTGCCAAAAAAAAAAGAATTTATTACAAAGGATAAGTACTAAATTAATGAAGTCGAACGTTTAAGTTGCGGGTAAAAGCTAGTACAAAATATGTCTTTTATTTCTTGATTCTTGGTATAGATTCTGGTTTTCGACGGCTTCATTTTGAACTCTGAAGGATAAAAAATATATAAAGGGTCGTTATCAGCCCTTTGGTGCTTATACAATTTACGTCAATTTCGTACGGAGCCTAAATAAGTTGACGATGATAAAGATAAATTTCATATAATTAACACAAACAAATTTAAATTAAATGTTTCCTAACAATTCAATTTTGTTACTAATCAGATCCACTTATATGTTACCGTACCAAAAGTATCAAATTTGAAGTCACAAAATTTTAAGGATAAATGACTTCCAAGGCTTTAAATATTCTTCAGTTTAGCGTATAACCATGTATTACTTACAAAATTATTGAGTAAATAGCGTAGCGTAAGCAGTTTTATTACAAAAATTAAAATAACATGAAATATAATACTAACCAGTCAAACCAAAAATTAACCCAACACTTGCTTAGATACACTGATGTTTGACGAGCAATTATTCAACACAACACTAATTAAAACACAACTGTTAAAAAAACAATAAATGAAAAAATATACAGTAGTTAAAAAATGAGTTTTCATATTGAATAATTGGGGTCGGACATCAAAAAACCCATACATTGAAAGTATCCAATTTCAAGAAAGAAATATTTAATAATTTTGTGGCATTCTAATGCTACATATTATCCTTAATTCTATTGATTGAACTACGCAATAAACTAATAGAAACGCTTTGGTAAATAATAACAACTGATTATTTGTCTTAAATTAATCTCGAATGTAAACGATACCTAATTTCAGTTAGGTACAAACATTTTGATAAAACGCATTAAAGTTGATTATGATCGACATTTTACTCATATCATTATCGAGTAATTGATAGTGTAGTTCACCACTAGTGTGTCTATGGGCAGAGTAGAGTCGGCTTGTCTGATTGGCTGTTGAAATTTATTTCTCCTTGTTTTGCCAATATGGCGCCTCTTGTGTTATGAGATGACAACATCGCAGTTTGTGTCCTAATTGTCATGGAAATGTTTGAAAATCAACGCCAATTAACTACCTCATAAGTTCAAAGAGAATCAATTAATGTAATGGAATTCAAAACAATTTAATACAATTGTTATCATAGCAATTCTCATGCTAGTGCGTCTGTGGTGGTAAAAGTACTTGGCTCCCGTAAAAATGGCGGGTGTGTTATCTTTCTGGATTGTGTTTTCGTTCCAATCGGAGAAACTTTAGAGATTGTTCTCGAGGCGTTTTGAACTGAACAGCAAAATTGTGTGCAAGGTGTTAAACGCGTTGGACAACGGCATGTGCTACTTATTAATTTGACATTAGAAGAAGGTGATTGATTTGGCAAGACGGTGCAGGTGTCATCGGTTTTGATGAAATTATCAGTATGTCGCGCTGGGGCAGAGGCCGAGCCGGCAGTGTGGCCGTGCCGCTGGATAGTGCCCTGTTTAGGGAAAACAGTAATTGCCCGTCTGCTGCCCGTTCTGCGGGTACTGTGGGCAAGTGGGGAATCACAAGCTTTACTTCAATTAGAAGCGCTCCTTACGGTATGTATTACTCATAAATATCATGAATAGCTTAAGTTATATCCTCTATTTGTTTAGTGACCATATGTGAACTTTGCCGCACATTCAACTGCAACAAGATTCTCATTAGATAACTGGTGAAAGTAAATTTGGTTCACATAAGTACCTACCAAATTAACTACCTTGCTTGTTTCGATACTTTTGATAGTGGAATCCATGTACAAATTGCTTCAATACTGTATCACATGGGATTGTTTACTGTTTTGATGACACTAAGTATTGATTTCTTACAGTAAATACCTGTACCTTTTCTTTCAGCTTTTGCCAATAATGTTGCTAAAAAGCCAGTTCAAGATCAAAATAGTCCACTGACAGTGCCTGCAGTTGAAACTGAGCAAGCTCCACCAAAACCAAAAAAATTCTTCAAGTCACGCAATGCTGAGCCATACCCTCCAGTACCACAGATAACATATGCTCCACCAGTACCTGCAGCACCACTCTCTCCTGAACATCCATCAAACAGCAGGGAAAAGAAGTCTACTAAGAGGAGTAGAGCTTACACTAGAGACTCGTCTTCACCTGAATTGCCTAGACGTAACTCAGAAAAATCTAAATCAAAGAAAACAGTAGCCACTAAAGCCTCCAGGAAGGAAGAGGTACCTTCACCAAATACTCAACCTCCAAACAAACGGTATTTGGTTCGTAACCGTGACAAGGTGATTAATTATGCTGAGGATGGAAGTAACAGCCCTATACCAGATTTCAGCCATTTTGAACCACCTCCTATGAAACTACCTTCCCCAAAAGTTCCTTCACCAAAAGCAAGCCCAGTAGTATCTAGCCCTACCCCTGTTACCCCTGTACCAATACCGGTTAAAGATGCTGTTAGTCCTTCCACCAGTAAAGATTCAAATGAAGAAAGAAAGCCACCTCCTATTGTCCTAAGGATATCCAAAGGCACATCGAGAATTGTTAGTACAGATTCAAATGAAGGTTTTACTTCACCTAGCTCTGACAGGCATTCCTCTTTAGATACTCATTCTGATGTAGGGTCTGATCACAAGAAAAGTCCTTCTGTGGAGACTATCTGTTCTCCTAAACATGAAGGTTTAAAGATCACAATCAAATGTGCTGGTCTCAACCAAGAAATTAAGAAGGAGAGGAAAAAGGAAAAGAAAGAACATAAATCTCACAAGCGACATCACAAAAACATTGAGGAGCATGTGAAAAAAGCAGTTTCACCAGTGCCAGGATCTGATGCATATGATCTTTATAAGACTCTAGCATCACCGGGTCATGATAATGAAAAGGAATCTTTGAAAAGTGATGATATTGAGAGTCAGTTGGCTAAATTGGATTCTGCTGGTCCAGTATCCAAATCACCAAGGTTAGAAGTTCAGCCTAAAGAACTTCCACCAGAGCCCAAGCCACCTGAAAGCTCTACAGGAAGAGCTAGGAGAAATAGACCCAATATTAACTACAGTGAAAATGATGATTATTTAGATGCAATAACATCCAGTTACTCAAAACAAGGAACAAAAACAGTGAGTGATATCAAAAAGGAAGGAAGAAAAGTGAAGAAAAAGCATGAAGTTGTTGAAGCCACTACAGTAGCATCACAGGAAGAAAAGATAAGAATTGAGAAGGAATCTGACACCAAGAAGAGTGAATTACTTGATATATTATCTGGAAGTGAAGGGAAGTCCACTGATTCTCATAAAGTCAAGGGTAAGAAAAAACAAAAACAGAGCAAACACTCAAGTCCAGACTATAATCCTGATATTCAGGAAAATAATCTTCGAGAAAATAATGCTGAACCGGAATTACCTCAAGAAGAGCAGAATTTGGGAGAATCAACTCCAACCACCAGCATTGATGATAATCAACTGTATTCACAAGCAGCACAGTCAACAGATTCTGCTTATAATAGTTGTCCAAATGAAAATTCTGAAGAAGACTCTCAGAAAACGCAGAATGATGATGTTTTTAAATCTCCACATGGCGTGTCGGAATCTGAAGAGCAAATGGATGACAAGCCTAGTGTGAAGCTGGTGATAACCAAGAAGAAAGGTTCTATATTCAAGAGTAAATCATTGGTTAATGATAATCCTTCTCCACTGCCTGCGAGGAAAAGACGCCATCTCTATAGACATGAGTGGGATGTAAGTAATTCTTTTTTTAGCAAATCGTACGTGCAACTTTGCCTTAGTTACATTAACTTATTGACTACTGGTTACCTATTGATAACATGCAACTCTGGGATCAGGCTTTGTTTCCAAGTAGCTACTGATCTAGATAGAGATGGATTATATTATAATAGATTAGTTTTACTTAAATATTTCAAAGATAATGCACACATACCATCTGACAACTAGTATGTGGACAGGATTCTGGTTGGGTTAATAAAATAATAAACACCTTATTTACATATCCATAAAAAATTTTTTTACTAATGATGGTATTATAACTGTTACAGAAAGGAAATGAGACTCCTAGGCCAGAGACTACAGAGAACCCAGAAGTTAAAAACCCAGTAGCACAGGTGCCTGATGAATTGACGAGAGTCACACGGTATAGACCACCAGATCCTATAACTGACCCTATTGACTCGACGGAAACTGTTAAACCATATACAAGTGTCAAATGTGCAAAGGAAGCTAAAGAGGTAACATAATTTAATTTCTTCAAATTCATGAACTTCTAAGTTCAGCCTAAAGCTGTTCAGCATCCACCTAACCTATTGCATGTTCAGTAGACATATACAAAATTTTTCATAATTTTTTATGAGTTCGGACAATATTAAGGTCAAATGAAAACTTCCAATTAATCATTCTTGTTAAGGGTCTACAAATTAGATAATGATGTTAAATTTTGAAATGACCCTATACTTGTATGTTGTGATAACATCCAAGGATATAAGTAACATCCCATACCCAGAACAATAAGATCATTATCCATCTTGAGTTGGCTTGGATGAGATCTAAGATAGCCCTGACTGAGGTACTGTAACAATTTTTCCCTAAGTAAAATATATGTACAACCGGTTGATGACATACTTAATTTAGGTTCGTTTGAGAAAAAACCTTTCATTGAGTTCTGTACAATCAGTTGATTGTTTTAGTTGGTTTTGTTTAAGTTCAAACCAAAGGGTGTCTGTAGTTAAGTATAAAGAAGTCTTAGTAAAAAACCTGTGAATGTTGTCAAATATGTCATCACATCATCACCTTCAATAACCTTGAAGAACATACAATGTTTCTTGTCATTGTGCAATTTTAGATAAGGGATCACCAACATAATAGTTTGTTACTAGAATGATAAGTTTAGAGTTTATGTTTATTTATGTGATAATGTTTATTATAAGAATCATCATCATTATATTATTATCAGCCATGGAAGTTAATTGCTGGCAAGGCCTCACCTATGAAATTCCAAAATGACAGATTGCTGGAATTTAAGTCACTTTGAAAGAATAAAAATTAAATTTTATTTTTAGTTTTACACTGTGGTAAGAAATGTCAAGAAAGCACACCAGATACAGGAAATCGGAGAGTTCCAGGAGTTGAATGATGATGTGGAATACATCCTGGATGCATTGCAGGTATGAATTATCTCTTATTAGTGTCATTGAGTGGAAAGAATCATATATTCATCAATAATTTTGACAAAGATAATGTAATAGTTTGCCTTTGCATTCTCTATTTCTCACAATATTTTTAATTGCCAGATGTAAGTGATGGTAGATGAATATTAAACAACATCTGTGAATAGGCATGACAAATAAAAAATATAATAGGTTGGGGAAAAAGTCTTTACGCATTTTATATGAAAATTCAAAACATTTTTTAATATAGTTTATTTACATTTAACTAAAGTATGTAGGTACCATTTTGTTAAATAACTTTTTGCCATCTTATAGGTAGGGCCATGATCCCATTGCTATAGAAATTAGCGATGCATCCGATACCGATACCGATACCGATATATCGGCGATACTTCGGGTTAACCGATATATCGGTATCGACGATATTTTTATGACCGATTCAACGATAATTGTTTTTTTTAAATCGCCTTTCCCCGCAAAACTTAAGATTACTTTGTTTTTTAAATAAAAATTTTATTAATGTTAATTACTAAAATTTATAATAATTATCTAATATCGACCTATGTAACTACTTTTCGTATTATTTCAATAAATAATCCGACTGGTGATTTATTTATTTTATCTTCATGTTTGATTCAATTAACGTATCGGTATCGGTATCGCCGATATTTGTATAAGAGTATCGGTATCGGTATCGTATCGGCGAAAAGGCGTATCGATGCAACCCTAATAGAAATTTTGGGGCTTCTGATCAAAAAACTGCACCAAGTAGTTTTGGCAGTCCTCTCGTGATGTTAACCTGACACTGCCTAAAGAATTCTGAAGAGACCGAAACAGGTGGAAATCTGAAGGTGTCAGGACTATACTGCGGATGCATTAACACCTCCCAGCCAAACTCTCTTAAATTTTGCTGAGTGGTTAAAGATGTGTGAGGTCTAGCGTTATCATGATGAAAAACCACACCCCTTCTGTTGATTAATTCCGGCCGCTTTCTCTCAACTTCTTGCTTTAATCTTATCAGTTGTTCGCAGTAGAGTTCTGAATCGATGGTCCTGCCTGGTGGTAACAGCTCATAATAAATAATGCCCTTCCAATCCCACCACACACACAGCATCACCTTGTTGCGAGTTAACCCGGGTTTCGCCACAGTCTGTGAAGCCTGACCGGCCTTTGACCATGACCTTTTTCGCACGTTCTTGTCGTACGTGATCCACTTTTCATCACCAGTTATCAATTTCTTCAAAAATGGTTCGGTCTCATTACGTCGTAATAAAGAATCACAAATGAGTACACGGTTCATTAGGTTTCTTTCAGAGAGCTCGTGAGGTACCAAATATCGAGCTTTTTTGTGTACCCATTTTTTTTCAAATGCGCCAAAACTGTTTTGTGGTCAATTCCCAGTTCTTTAGCTACGTCGTAACTACTGATATGGCGATCTTGCTCCACTTTTTCAAAAATAGCATCTATTTTATCCGTAACAGGGCGACCAGAGCGACGTGCATCTTTGACATCAAAATTTCCGGATTGAACACGCTTAAACCAAATTTGTGCGACTCTCACAGACACTGCACTAGGTCCATAACATCGCAAATTTTTTTCGCGGCTTGCGTTGCATTTTTACCTTTTTGGTAGTAAAATTTTAAAATGTATCTAATTTCTTCATTAGATTCACTCATCTTGACGGTAAGAAAAACAAATGAAAATCACGCATTTTCCTAATTTGAATTTGGAATTATCTTCTTTAAAATTTAAACTTTTAAATGATGCCAAAACCAACCAGGTACAAATAGTATAGCCAAAGTGGTTTTATTACAAGTTCATACATACTAAATGCGAAAAGACATTTTCCCCAACCTAATATGTTGTTAGATTATTAAAAAATATTGTACAAGTATTATTTCTTTTCTCTGAGAAATAAAAAATTACAAAGTTGAGCGCATTGAGATTTCGCATGACGTCATGGCTAGGTACGATTTTTACATTCATCTTTGTGAATATTTACTTTTTTGGCAACTGAAAAATATGGGTCTTTTATTTTAGGGTAATCTAAAAGACGGACCAATTACAATTATACTTCAAATCATGTTGTCACCCCTATGACATGAATTGAATTGGTCTCAAAACTCGAAGCCTCTTTCTTGGGTAAAATGAGAATTTGTTTATGTTCATGTTTGTCCAGTGAAAGATAGGCCGAGACCATGTTTATTACTTAGGTCCATATTCATATCATCAATGCTTTTTTTAAATAGAATGGGGATGTGATTGTGGATGAAACTTTATTTTTTGTACTAGGACAACAACCCCATGTCGATTCGCTGTTTGTCTGCAATCTCGCTGGCCAGCAAATGCACTGCACCTGCATTCCGTATGCATTTACGAGCGCACGGCATCGTGCAGAAGTTTTTCAGAGCGTTGCATGACGCTACCAACGATCAGGTAACTTATCAATAATAACTTGCTTACTGCACTAAAAATATTACTTGACTAGGGCACATAAATAAACTTCTAGAACTATTTCTTTATTAACACTTCTTCTACAGACGTAATGAAAGTAAACTCTTAGTTTAGTTAGTTCTTTCCTTTTCTTTTTGCATACTTAAAACATCAGGAAACCAAAAGTACACATTAAAATGTTCATAAAATGTTACTACTAGTGGCCGCAGTGGATAGATTTGAAATAAATCCGCCAAGTTGTAAAAACATTATTCTAACTGAATATATAAAAACGATTTTACTCACGTAGTGTAATCGGAAAAGGCGGACTAGTTCCGATTGGTTAAGACGATCATCACCAGGGTGAGTGTTAACCGTTTTTATATATTTAGTTATGACATCTCACATTACTTTTAATATTATTAACATTATTCTAGTTCAATTAATGGTAACATCCAACTAAGTAATAAAAGAAAATAATGCTTTTTCTAGAGCTTGGGTCTCTGCACTGCTACGGTGATGTTTGTGCTGTCACAAGATCGCCTCAACATGGATGTGGACCGGGATTCACTGGAACTCATGCTAAACCTGCTTGAATCTGATGTATCACACAAGTAAGTGCATTGTATTTTTCATATTACTATCAATATTTCTGTTATATCATAGACTAATTTAAAATAGCAATAAAAGCTTTTATGTGTTAGTTACTTTACCAGATATTGTGGTCTATTTTTCTGGTTTCATGGACAAGTGTCCCTGAACATGTGAAATAGTTTTTTTTTTTAGTTTATTACCTGTGTAGTACATTTAAAGCTGATTTTATTTATTTCAACAAATGCCCCGAATGTCCCAGCAGGTCTGCTAAGCATGCAAGATAGAAAATTTGTGTGATCATTGTTTTCAATAGTATCAAAAATATCCTTTATTTGTGAGAAAACTGTTCAATTTCATTATTAACTTGTTGGGTCAGAACAACATGACCCTGTCTTAAAAAATAAATACGCATAACTCCGTCGTAATTTTTAGAAATGCTCTCGACGACTGTGGCCTGACGTCAGCTCAACTCGCGAAAACACAGGAACGGGTCAGAGAACTGTGTGCCGAGATCAAGAGCCAGGGGAAGGCCCAGCATTTGGATTTGGATAACATCACAGTATGTATATTTAAGCAGTTCCACTTTTATTGATAACTTTAATGACAAAATGTGTAATGGCAGTTTCTATGGGCAGTTTTATGTACGTAATAAGAATATATATCTGTCATGGACGAAGTGATTAAATAGACAGTATAATAAATGTCCACTCAGTGTGAAAAATGACCAAAATGAGGGGGCATTGTGATAAAACCTTTTAAAATTATCAAATTGTCCGGGCATTATCATTATGCTAATAACATTCCACAAAATCACCTTTTACGTCCGTACATATGAATTCGCTTTCAATTTCAATGAAAATTCCGAAGTCTAGTGTTGCTGCTTGATAGTCCACTATCGATAGACTGTCGCCGAGAGGCAGCGACAGTCAGTGACAGCACGCGTCGTGGACTGTGATAAAACAATGTCGTCAAAGTGTCGTCAGTGTGTCGTCAACGTCGTCTGTGTGTTGTCAACGTTTTGTCAAATTGTCAATGTTCCGTCGTGTCGTAATGTGATGCATTGATGACACATTACATTGACGATAATTTAATTGATAATAGTCTACTAAAATTGGCGGTAATTTAAAATGAAATATAAATTACAGGTGGGCCACCTAGCAATGGAGACACTTCTGTCTCTGACCTCGAAACGCGCAGGCGAATGGTTCAAAGAAGAGCTGCGCGTGCTGGGCGGCGTGGACCACATCGTGCGCACCATACAAGACTGCGCGGCGCGGCTCGAGGCGCCCGCAGCCACCTGGTCGAGCAGCGATGTAGACGTGCTGCGGAAGGCCGACCGATGCATGCGCGTGCTGGAGAATGTGAGTTTTGTTTATTGCACAAACATACAAAGGGAAGCAGACCAAACATTACGTAGGTACTTAGAACGCGTGGCAATTTTTTACTAGTACCTCATTTTTATCTCTTTCCTGTGTTACTCGACCATTCTTTTTGGGATGCGTCGAGATCGTCGAACCTAACATAGGAAATAGATAAGTGAAGGAAAATAGAAGAGACGTTTGCCCAACAATGGGACAAAATAGACTAGTGAAAAAGTCATTATTAAAAAAAAACTGACTGCCTATTTATATACCCAGTGTATACGAAAATCTCACAGTAAATACGAATCTAATGACACCTCTCAAATTAAAATCCATAGAGCCGTTTAGGCTGCAGAACGTGCCACACATTATACATACTGACTCTCGAAAAATATGACCCTCCTTTTGGCGCAGCCGGGTAAGAAATGAGCTTATTTTTAAATTGCCCAATTAATAATAAATTTATAAACAGTTATAGTGGGTGTTTGTATACTAAGAACTCTTTCACATTCATAAGTATACATAGGGCGCACTATAAGTTTCCGGAACTGGCCACTTACATAAACAATATTTAAAAATTTATTGCAACATTTGGAAATAGAACTCTTTGGCTGTAGAATGCAGTTTGTTTCATCTGACTGTCTTTTGTTTTTACCTTGTGGCGCCATTTAAAAAATTGTGTGTCTGCATCAACATGGATTTAACTCGGGAAAATTTTCGTAGTATGATTTTCTACGATTTTAAGTGTAATTTGACAGCTCAACAGAGCATCGCTCGGCTTGAAACAGCTTTTGGCAATGAAGCACCATGCAAGACAACTGTTTATAGCTGGTTTGCAGAATTCAAGCGTGGTCGTATCAATCTCAGTGACGAATCTCGCGATGGTCGGCCGTCCACCGCTGTGACCAACAAAAACATCGATGCTGTGGGCCGTACGATTGAAACAGACAGGCATGTGACCTACCATGAAATTCGCGCGTCCTTAGAAATAGGCATGAGTCAAATACAATTAATCCTACACAAACATTTGGGTGTGAGAAAGCTGTGCTCGCGGTGGATCCCACACAACTTGACCGAGGCTCAAAAAACGGACCGCGTCACTTGGTGCAGTGCCATGCTTACCAGATTCAACGAAGGTGCGTCAAATTTGGTGTGGGACATAGTAACAGGTGACGAAACATGGATTTATTGCTACGATCCCAAAACAAAGCAGCAATCGAGCGTATGGGTCATTCAAGATGAGCCGAAACCAACCAAAGTGGCGCGCGTGAAAAGTGCATCTAAGCGGATGATTGCTTCTTTTTTTAATAAAACTGAACACGTGGCTACTGTTGCTTTAGAGAATCGTCGTACAGTGAATAGTGACTGGTACACGACCATTTGTTTGCCGGAAATTATTGACGAACTCCGTAAAAATAACCGTAAACGCCGTATCATCCTGCACCACGACAATGCTAGTTCTCACACGGCCAGACAGACAAACGACTTTTTGAAGGCGAAAAATGTAGAACTCATGAGTCATCCTGCATACAGTCCCGACCTGGCACCTTGTGACTTTTTTCTGTTCCCAAAAATTAAGAACCAATTACGCGGTCAACGATTTTCATCACCAGAAGAGGCTGTCGAGGAGTATGAAAAACACGTTTCAGAGGTCACCACAGAGGAGTGGCACAAAAGTTTTCAAAACTAGTTTCATCGAATGAAAAAGTGCATAGACGCCAAGGGAGATTATTTTGAAAAACAATAAATTAATTTTGTACCATTAATAGTATTTTTTCATATTCATTCCGGAAACTTATAGTGCGCCCCACGTAGTACTTTACTAGTTTTGTTCCAAATATTACCAATTATGTAAAAGAAAAACAACAAAACTTATGTAGCTTAAGTGTAAATTAATGCCACGCAGCATTTTTTGTATCATACAATAATGTTTAGTCTGCTTCCCTTTATATGTCTGTGATTTATTGCTATATTTTTATCATATTATTATACACATACCCTCATATTCATAAAAAATAACAACCTTTTGCTACAAACCTATATTAAACCTATATTAGTTAAAACATCTTTCATCCCTTTTCGTCTTTTCAATATTTGACATAGTAAGAACGAGACAAAACACATTTTAACTATCAGAGGTTTAGCAAAGGTTTGATAACTTTTATGAATTTGAGGGATACAGTTTAACTACAAAGTTAAAAAAAAGGCAGTTATTTATGTAATAAATAACTGCCATAAATAAGTGCCATTGGCACTGCCATACAGGTATGGCAGTGCCAATGGCACACTTTTGTTTATCTTGAGTGAGGTATCAACAAAAAAGGATTTTATAAAGGGGACCAATAAAAATATATACAACTTGAATGTTTAAATGTAATGATGAATTAGAAATTTAAAAAACAACATGTAATGTAGCCTGTTTTCCCGGCGCTGTTGTTCAATTTTACATAATATCATGTGTCCCTAATGGGGCAGATAGAGTATTTTGAGTCTTGTGGCTCTAAACTCTGAACAGACAGCCCCAGCGCTGCAAGACTCATGGGCATGATGGTGAGCGATAATTAATTAATAATTATGACATAACAATGTATTCTCAGTGCACATATCTAATTTTAATATCAGTATAATTTTATAAGTTGTCATTTTTGAAGAAAAAAGCTGCAGTACAGTTTGAAACCGCTTTGTCTGTACTTGCGCTTAGAAGGCGGCAGTAAACTTAGTTTTAAGTAAATGATCTGACGTAAACAACTAACTATTATGAAATCAAAAGAAAAAAATGACAATTATCAAGCGATACAAATATCGGACGATAAATAAATGATTTGTGACTTTTTTTATGACAAGAAGATGGAAAAAGGAATCTAAATAGTGATGGGTTGCTAGCCGCATCGCCTCTTAACATGATTCGTATTTTCTCCTATTCCCTCGATCACGTCGATTTCGTATCACGCAGTCGGTTTTTTTATTCCTAATTACTTGTTAAATCTTAATATACAAAGAGGAAGGGACATACCCGTAATAAATTAAACAACGGGCTAAACTAGACCAGTAAAGTCTTATGAAATTAAAATAACAGTCAAAAAACAAAAAAAATCGGCAACCCCATACAAAAGTGTGCAGCCGCCAGGGTAATTTGTATGGGAATGTCGAATTTGTTTTTGGTTTTATGACTGTAATTTTAGTTTCACTATAATAAAGTGATCTCGTATAGCCCGTGGTTTGATTTATTACGAGTATGTCCCTTCCACGTTGCATATGTCTGCAAAACCATATTTTTTTAGTAGAAGTGACATTATTAAATTTGGTCGTGTTATTCAGATGAATGCTCACTTGTATGTCTGTAAAACCATATATATTTTAAGTAGAAGTGACGTTATTCGGTCGTGTTGGTCAGGTGACGCAGCAGAACGAGGACAACCAACTGTACCTGATCAGCGAGCAGCTGGGCGCGGCGCGCACGCTGTCGTGCCTGTTCCGGCGGCTGGTGCTGGAGGCCAGCGCCGAGCGCCGGCTGCGGCCGCCGCTGCTGGACGCCGCGCTGCCCGCCGTCAAGGTGCTCGTCAACCTGTCGCACGCTTTCCACAACACCGGTAAGTTGACCAGGGTTCGGACGGGTTACGGTAACCTTACCGAAATAATCTGTTACCCCTTACCTGTCACTGGGAGGAATTCCTCCCAGGTCAATTGTTTATCTATTGTTTTATTATTTGCAACAGATGAAGAGTTATTAATCAATTGGAAATGGGTTAATATATATTTTAGTTGACCGAAATAGTCTGTTAACCTTTTGCACGTCAGCGTTTAGTTACGTTACTTTACCCTCGATGTCAAGCCTAGTAAAACTAGTACAATTATAACAACCAAGGTAGGCATTTTGCTTTCTAGTCAATATAATGGTTAGGTGAAATTTGGCATAGACGTTCTGATTTCTAGGCAGCATGATCATTAAGGCTTTAGTCGTCAATGGCGTCTCAGTCACGCGACCGTTTTGCAACTTGTATAATCAATGGTGCTCAAAATGTTAACTTATAATTGAGGTTAACTTTAACCAAATCGACATATTGGTTTCTGCATGACACTACACGTTTTTCATTCCTCGTCACAGTACCCATCCCTGCAAAAGCACTACACAATACAACACAACCAATTAACCTAATTAACCTATTCAGATAACGGTCACTGTTAACCTTATTGTGTGAGTTAACCGAATCAAAGGATTAACCGAAAAGGGAGATAACCATAATTGGATTTTTCGAACACTGGAGTTGAGACCATACATATTAGGCTGCCTGTTCACTAAAGCAGAGAGGCGAAAGGTGCGGAGCTGTGCCAAAATTAAACAATCGAATTGCATAAAACATCCGCTCCGCTTCAGTAGACAGATTCGAAAACCAGTTTTAAAATCGTACAAAAAAAAAAAGAACGCAGAGTGGTGCCGCGGAAAGTCCGCTGCTCTGCTCAACGTCTATGGACAGACACAGTCCACAACTCCACTCCGCATTTTTTCTAGTAATGTACAAGGCTCAAGGCCTTCGAGTCCTTTTGTCTAGAGCTCGGAGTCCTTTACAAGGCTCGCCCCGTTTTTTTGAAGCTCGACGACTTGACGAGAGCTCGATTGATCTGGAGGCTTTTTCACGGCTCGAGTCTTTTTCAGAGCTCAAGCCTTTTTGAGAGCTCGAGCCTTTTCGAGAGCTCGATCGATTTGGAGGCTTTATCACGGCTTGAGACTTTTTCTATGAGCTCTGTGAGCTCAACAATGTGTAATTGGTCCTTATATATTAATATATATTTATTTATTTATTGATGTTTGATCACTTTTGTTAAATTTAATTAAATTAAATATTAAATTAATAGGCTCGGCTTGCGAACTCTCTGAGTAATAGGACTCAGAGAACTCAAGCTTTCATTGAAGGCTTGAGTTCATTTTAAGATTCGAGCTTTTTTGAATGCTCGAGTTCTTTTGATAGGTTTGAGCTCTTTTGAAGGCTTGAACTTTTTTGAAGCCTCGAGGCGTAGAGCTCACCTAGTCCTGCCAATCTGCCTCGAGGCTTCAAAAGTAGAACTCGACGCCTCGAGGTTTGTACATCACTAAATTTTTTCTCGCCCCGGTCCACTACTTAGCTCCGCTTCAGTGGACAGGCAACCTAAAGGCACAATGAAGAATGTGAGCAGAAATTAAATGTTTATATTTGAATTTGAAAAGTTTGTTCTTGTACCTACTTAGAGCGATACCATCTTTTATTTAGTTAACTTATGAATGAATACAGTTTACAATTGGAAAAATCAAATTATTCGTGTGACGGAATATAACCCCGACTATAAAACTGCTGATACTTGTACTGCAAAACATGGTACATGTCTTTTTGACCGCTATCCCGTTTCCTCTTGTGAGGAGGGATTGTTTTCGTATTGTTTGTCACACTAGACTATGGTGGTCCTTTTGCACAGTAAAAAAAGTCTTATGGATTTTTGACTTCATAACGTCTTATATATCAATGAACGTCGGCTGCACGCACAAAAAATTGTCGCGTTCCGCCTGAGCCGAGCCTGCAAGCGTGAGCGCGGCACGAGCGATAGCGAGGCACGATCGGGGTAAGCGTTTGGCTTGTTACTCATCTATCATGACGTTTTCACGTAAAATTATCTTCCATAAACAGGCTTTACAGACAACCATTTTTTTTTTATGATTTCTCCCTTTAGTTTCCGAAGGAGCTCAAGTAGTCGGTGCGCAGCCCTACGTGATGGAGACGTGTCTCTTTGTGTTGAACAACCAAGGAAACTTCATACCAGACGACAGGAACTTCGAATTTAGTGTTTGTGTAAGTATTTGACTATTTTTAAAGTGCCACCAGATTGCAAACGTTCTGAAAAAAAGGAGAGGCAAAAAGTATCTGTAACCGAAGGGCGTGAATGAAGAGAGTGGAGTGATGAGTGTAGATGAAGCGAAAGAGTTCTGTCAGAAACAGGCGTAATAAAATGTGTGATTGTATGTATTTTAAATTGATAACAATCGATTCAAATATTCACGGTTAGCCGCTACATGGTGATGTCGTAGTACTAGTATAATTTGAAATTAAAGACTCTTCACAATATACTTCTCCATAGTGTAGTATCACTGCATAGTATTGTAGCCGTGTGATGATGCTATAATAAAAGGGTGTCGTAAGAAGCGACTAAGGGCAGTATAAATAACAGAATGTGCAGCAGCGTCTTTTAAAACTAATACTATCGCGAGGTGATTATATGCAAATCCTCTCTCTATTATGAGAGCCCTTCAGTCCAAGAGTAGAGTTATGGAGAATCAAAGTCTGTGCTAGTAACCATTTCTTATTCTCTTTTATAATAATCTAATCTCATTGTGATTATGAACTCGCCTCCACAGGTGCTGCTTCTGCTGATAAATCTGGCGCAAAACAACGAAGCGAACACCCAACAGTTCCTAAACTTAAGGGTCCGCGTGGACAACGAGGACGATATCATCTCTCGAAGTGTCTGTGCGCTAGATCTCATCGTAGACCTGTTCTATAAGAGGGAGGATCTCGCCAGGTAACCTTATTCTTACCAATGATTGACTTTCATAAGCAAATACTCAGCAGTACCTCAACTTAAGGGTCTGCGTGGACAAACAGGACGACATCATCCCGCGGAGTGTCTGTGCGCTGGATCTCATTGTGGACATGTTCTACCAGCGGGTAGACCGCAAGGTACACATGATAATATTCAAATGGTGAATTATAAAATACTAGCTTATGGCCAGGGCGTCGTCAGAGTGGGAAAATTTTTGACAACTCTACGGGAATCTAAACTTTTTTGGGATAAAGAAGTATGCAATAAGTATCCAGGCAATAAGCGATATATCTTCATGCCATTTCATTCCAATCCGTTTAGTCGTTCAAACATTACTTATGTTGACTTTTATGATAATAATGTAATTTTGATGTCCAACATTTTGTGAATTGAGATCCCTCTTTATGATGACAGCCACTGTAGCTTTACGCTGATTAATATTAGTGTTCGGTCCAAACCTCGCATTATTCATATTTGTCGAATTAGCAAATAGACGCTCCGCGCATTCTATCAATTACTTAGCATTTACTTTATTTCACGTCCGCCACATCATCGCGGACGCGTTCTCATACTTTTTTTTTATATTGTGACAAAATAACACTGATTGAGCTAGCCCTAAAGTAAGTTCGACACTTGTGTTATGGGATACTAACTCAACGATACTATATTTTATAACAAATACATATATAGATAAACATCCAAGACCCAGGACAATTTGAAAAAGGCCATTTTCAACTTTCCCTGACCGGGGATCGAACCCGGGACCTCTGGGTGGCGGACTAGCACGGTGATCACTAAGCCGCAGAGGTCGTCAAACAATTTGTACCATCAATCATATGTAGTACAATAAACTAATTAGCATCATAGCTTCTTTCAATCAACTATCAGTAAAAGGTGTCCCATATAATTAGTACAAAATTATTCATTTTGATTCAGGAAAATTATAAGAATCGTTGTAAGCGGTTTCGGTCAGGAGGTCAGAGAATTACAGCTTCATGGTCTGAATTTTCACTAGCTCTACTTTTACATCTGAGTATACCAGTTTCTGATGAAAGAGGATACATATACGTTGGTTGTCTGTTCAATATTGTGATCAAGAAATGTTATTTTTCAGACGGGCTGAAGAAAACGCTGATGCATTGTTAGAAGGTCCGAAAAAGCCGAATCAAGACGAAATCGAGGAGACTGTTGCGAAACGTAAGTAAAAATAGTGCTCATTTTTTTAACTGTTTGCTGTAGTAGATCATGCACCCAGAGGGTTGAAACAAAGAATATAATCACTACATTTTAGATGAAAGAAACGATGTAAGAAATGACTCCGATTCTTTGATGTGAGACTTGTGTTGTAGACGCCGCGCGCGATATGCAGAGTTTGTGCGTCATTTATACGCTTTTACTTCGTTGTTTCATTTTTTACATGCCAATTTATGAGATTTAGATAAAGTAGAGTATGATACTGTATATAACTGGTTATTAAAATACTCTTATTTATCTAATTAGTAATATTGTTAGACATTTTAATACGCCTTATAATGTGACCGTATCATAAACTAATAATTAGATTTCATTATTATATTCTATCACTATAAACGACCCTCTATTGTAATTTCAACCTAGGGCTGTTTCCACTGGCCATAGCCTCGCAATAATTCGCAACAACTCAAATCAGATATTGTTTTCTAAACATCAAACAAACATTTTCTGTAGGATTTGTATGAAATATAGACTAATGGCGAGTTAAATAGCGCTCTTAATATCATTTTTTTTTTATTTGCAATAATAATAAATATAAAATCAGGTTGAAAATGGATAAGATCATGATAAGTGACATTATTTTGTGATTTTCTTTTCTTAACAGTACCAAATAATGTATTTTTGACCCCGGAAAGTACCCAATTCCGTAGTCAGTAACAGTAACAGCTACAGCCGTCCTTTGTTTTTACACGCCTCACAAAACCTCACAAAAAGTTATGCTTGCGCTGCTAAAACGCAGTACTCTGCGTTGGCTTTAGTTTCTATTCCTTGCAAAGAATTATGTGCTAAGCTGCTAAGTGAAATAAAAATCATAGTTATAATAAAAAAAAGTAAAATATTTTTTTACATATAGCTTTAAGCATTAGATTTCATTTTAGCAAAACAGTGAAAATCTCAAAATTGTCGATTACTGCAAGTGCAATTAGTAGGACAGTTTGGGCAGCCTGAAAAATCTGACATGAGTGTAGGCCACTTACAAAACCACGAAAAACAAAACAACTAAAAACTCCCAACATGTCAGGGTTAAGCATTTGTCTGGACTTTATACATGCAAATTTTTGTCAAGCACAACAAATAAAAAAAATTGTTCGTGGATGTCCGGATATCTGTATGTATGTGCCGCAATTACGCTCTAAATACTTAATGTATTTGTACCATTTTTTTTTAATAGCTTCATAACATCACGGGATAGTTTCGTATTTATATTACTATCTAATTCAGTATCGTTGTAAATAAATGTGTCCATACTTTGAATATATTTCCAAAAGCAAATTGGGACGACGAAAACAATTATAGAGTATGAATTTAAAATAACAATGTCTGTCTGTTTGTAAATGCTAATCTTCGGAAATGGACGGATAATAATTAATAAAATAGTAAAATATAACTGAGCTGGCAACCTGTAAAGAAGTAAATTATAGTATATTATGCAATTAGTAAATAAAAGACGGATTTACATCGAGGGCCATACATAAATCACGAGCAAGTGAAAAATTCTTGATTCAAGTGTTAAAATCCTGAGCGACGCGAGTGATTTATGGACCTCTATATAAATACGTTTTATTCAATAGTTGCGTTACTATACTTTATACCATGACTACGGGAAAAATAAAGTTTTAAGCAAAAATAGACATTTAAAGGAAAAATAAGATGGTTAAATCAATTAAAATGCAAATTTAAATTGGAACAATTACTTAAATGAAGAGTAATTTTCCTAAACTCGAACACCAAAATAGTGTTTTTTATTCACTGTTTTAGTGAATAAAATAAACTTTTCATCTTATCTACTCAAAAAACGATGTTTTCATCCCAAAACATTTGGAGCTAAAGTTACTGGTTATTCTCTCGGGACTAAAACGTGAAAAAGAAGATCTCTAGGGATTAAAACCAATTTGAAAACAGAACACGAGTGTAATCTATGTAGAATCAAAAATAATGTTGGCAGTCCAGCAAAAAAAAGTAGGATTTTGTTTTAAAATAAAAAATAATTGGCACAGACTTCGTGATCGTGATTTTTTAATTTTGGTCTTCAACATAGATGAATGTAGGTTAAAATTTTTATGGTCTTTGCTTCGGTATAAGAAATAAGTATAATTAAAAAGCGATTTTTTTTCCTTTGATTCAATTACAGAAGTTTTAGGTTATTTGTATTGAAATGTAATTATCTATGTAAATGTGAATACTTTTTCGTGAGTTTAAGCCAATAGTGAAATATCAAGTTTACTTATAAAAATAAAAAGATATGAAGGACCACACAAACAAAATTATGATGAGTGAACATTTTATCTTAATTTGTTGGTCTTCGAAAAAATATTTCATTGTATTTATTGTATGAAAACGACACCAAGCAAAGGTTAGTATCAAATTGTCAGTTGAAGTCAGTTAGGTATTGTAGGTTGTAACAACCTGGATGAGACATCCTAGGCACTCAGCACCAAGATGTAACATCCTAAACGCTACCTATTTGAGTTATCTATAAACTTAAGAAATAAATTATAAATACCTTAATTTACCATGAGACCTCTCTTACTATAAATCATTATCTCGAGCTTCATGAGTCCTGAGTTTAGGCGGTGATCGTCATTGTAGTGGACCCAAGTTGTACAAAGCAGTAACTCAGATTCTAGCGCAACACGTTCGGTTCCACTACTCATAGCACATATAAACCAGTTGTATTTAGGATTCTGTATTAAATAATAAAACAAAAATTAGAGAATCAGAGAGATGAAGTTCTGTAGCATGTTCTGTTCTTCATGTAGAAGGATTCAAAGATTCAAACATTTATTTGCTAACTATGAGTTATAATACATACAGGTCTTAGGTATATTGATGTTCTCATCATAGCAACTCAAGGAGCATTGCAAATACAATGGGTAGATGTCAATCCATTAATTTAAAACTAAACACAATTAAAATAATATTAAGGGTTAAAATAAATTTCATGCATAATATGTCAACTTCAACAATCAAAAAAAATAATTAAATTCTATATTTATTTACATTAAATAGTCTTTGACAGCGTAATAGCATTTTGAAATAAGGTAGGATTTTAGAGCATTCGAGAATTTTTTAAATGGTTTTTCTTTTCGAATAGAGGCGGGTAATTCATTAAATATTTTAACTGCCATGTGGTATGGACTATTGCCTAGCATTTTTATTCTAGACGCAGGTAGGTGTAGTCTTTCTTTATGTCTGGTATTTATATCATGTGTGACCGATACCGTTTTAAAAGAGGATATGTTTTTATATGTAAACATGCAGACGTCGTATATATATAATGATGGTAAGGTAAGAAGGTTATATTTTTTAAAGTAGGGTACACAGGATGTCATGTCATCTATTTGGGCTATTATTCTGACACATTTTTTTTGCATTGCGAATAGGTCACTTATATCTGTGCTGTTACCCCACAGGATTATTTCATATTTGAGTTGCGAATAAGCGTAGGCATAATACGCTGAAAGCGCTGCTTCCGTGTTACTGCTGCTCTGTACCAATTCATGCAAAGCATAGGTGAACCTGGACAGTTTTGATTTTACATGCTCGATATGATTTTTCCAATTTAAATGTGAGTCTATCATAATACCTAGGAGTTTAAATGTATCGACGCATTCTATTTGTTGATTATTAAATTTAAAGTCTATTTTTAAAGGTCTTTTTTTATATGATCTGAATTGTATAATTTTTGATTTGGAATAATTTATGTCAAGGTTATGGTTTTGTAGCCAAGTAGTTACAGTCCGAATAGTGTCTTGTAATAATTTATTTTCATCTTCTGTATTTTTACATTTTAGCAATATTGAGATGTCGTCCGCAAAAAGCACCGGCCAGGGATATGTCATTTTTAATTATTTTAGGGAGGTCGTTAATATATAAGGAATAGTATACACCCAAGGACGCTTCCTTGTGGTATAGAACTAGTAAGAGATTTTTCTTTTGATCTTACAACCTTAACTATATTCTTTGTGTTATCCATGTTTTCTATATGTACTATTTGCTTCCGATTGTTAAGATAAGATTTAAACCAAGAAAAGGCTTGACCACGCACTCCCGAGCCATATAGCTTTATAAGTAGAATTTGGTAAATTACTCTTTCGTAGGCTTTTGTCATGTCAAGTAGCAAACCCAATCCATATGTTTTGTCATTTATATGGGTTAGGGCGGTTTGAATGTATTTATATACTGCCTTTGTTGTGGATCTGGTTTTCCGGAAACCGTTTTGGCTATCATCGAGTATATTAAATTTTTCAAGGAACGTGTACAAGCGGTTGCACATTGCTTTTTTAAAAATTTTTGAAATTTATTAATGCTTTAAATTTAAATTATTAATGCTATCGGTCTATAATTATTCGGTGTGGTTGTGTCACCTTTTTTATAAACTGGTTTTATTAAAGATATTTTTAATTGGTCCGGAAATTCACCTATTTCAAAACTTTGATTTATTAAGATTGTTAAGGGCAGAGCCAGCTCTACTGCGCATTTTTTTATTAATGCCGGTGGGATGTCATCTACTCCGTAGCTGTGTTTATTTTTTAATGATTTTATAATTTTTAATATTTCGTTTTCATCCACTGGATTTAGAAACATGGAATTTGTTTGGGTTTGTATAACCTGAACCTTTTGATTATTTATTGAATTTGGGTTAAAAGAATTTTCTGCTCTTGTGAACTCATCATTAAATATATCACAAATTTTTTGTGGGTCTTCTATAATTTGCCCATTTATTTTCAGTTTGATGTTATTATTTCGTTTATTTATTATTTTTCCAGTTTTAGTATTTATGATTTTCCACATAGTTTTATATTTATTGTCAGAGTTCTTTATTTGTCTTATGTATTCGTGTTGTTTTGATATTTTTACAGATTTTTTTTAAAATCTTACTATAATTTTGGTAATATTTCTTTATGACCTCACTATTGGTTTCGTTTAACATACTTTTTAGAATTCTTTTATGCCTGCAAGCGTTTTTTAAACTTTTAGTTAACCATGCCTTTCTTTGTTTGTTATATATTTTAATTTTTTGTTCTGGTATATATTTATTAAGATTTTCCTGTATTATTTCATTGAATTTGCTATAGTTTTCGTGGATGTTTATTATTTTGTCAGTTTTTAATATATTTTTCCAATTAATTAATTTTAATGAGTTTTTAAATTGCGTAATATTTTTGTCAGTAAATATTCTTTTTTTTATAGTCCAACTACTTTTGTTACTATGGGGCGAATGTTTTAAGTCTAATCTTATATTTACTGATTTGTGGTCTGAGAGTCCGTAATCTTTCACGTTTGATTCTATAACTAAAGAGATGTTGTTTGTAAAAATTAAATCTATAGTTGATGAAGTTGTTTTTGTAACACGGGTAGGTTCCTTAATTAACTGGTGGAAATTATACGATTTCATAAAGTTAATAAGTTTTCTGGCTGCTTTTTTATTCTTTTTCTTTAATTGGTCTATATTGAAATCTCCGCCGATTATAACATTTTTATTTTTATCTTTAGTGTTTATTATTTTAAGTAAATGTGACATCTGTTCATAAAATATATTTAGGTTTCGATCTGCTCTATATAATCCTATAATAACAGTGTTAGTTTTTGTTAGTTCAATTGCACTAAACTCAATAACAAATTCTTTAGTAAGTTTCACTATATCGTCTCTATTTTTACAATCAACACTATCCTTAGCAATTATACATACTCCTCCTTACTTATGGGTCACTCTACAATATTTAGATATTATCTTATAACCGGGAAGAACTAGCGTCTCACAGAAGTCTTTATTTTTACTTATTTCTGAAAGTGAAATGATATCATAATTTGAGCTAAGCAAAGATTCTTTTATTAAATGCAATTTGTTATTAATGCTCTGGATGTTTTGAAATGTAACGTTCAGGTTTTTATCGAAAAAACTTATTCTGCTGTCTAGGGGCCTTACTGGTGTGATTTTGGGACTGTACTTGGCTTTCTTCTATGTAGTCTACTGTGGCATCGTTGGTATTTTGGCTTGTTTGAGTATTTTCGATTTCGAGTGTTTTTCCGTCAATAATAAGTTTATTGTTCTTTATAATTGCGTGGTGTCCTTTTTTTCTAAATTCCTGCATTTTTTTCTTTAATTCTATTTTTTGTTGTAGTCTTTCTCCTGTCATAAATGTTTCAATTTTAAGTCCAGTGTTTCTGAAATAGTTTGATTTCTCTAAAATGTATCTTGTAAATCTCTTGCTAATAAATTCTTTTTCTAGGGGTCTGCGGTTGCCACGTCGTCCAATACGTTTAATTTGCTCAATATATGGGTTAGCATCTACTTCTAAAATGTCTGTTAATATTTTGTTAACCTGGTCGAATAAATCGTGTTCGTTTTCATATTGGTATTCAGGTAATCCATATAATACATTTTTTTTGAGCTTTCTAAGTCTTGTAGTTCACGTTCTATGTTGTTTATAGTTTTATTTATTTGGGCTATCTTTTCTTTAGTTTTTTTTTGTGAAGAAAGGGAAATTTCTACGACATCATTTTGTAGTTTTACGACGGCCTTTTCTATTTGTTTCTCAATCATTTCTTTAACATTATTGAGAAGAGATTCTTGCATTTTTTCAAGTTTTACATCTAAAAGTTGACTGAGTGTGTCCAGTGTAAATGTATTGTTTTGAGAATAGCTTTGCGTAGGTGTATTTATTTGAGGTGTTTGATAGATCTGTGTGTTTCCTGTGATCGCATCTACATCTAAATCTATTAAGCTATCATTCTGTGTTGGTTTTGGTTTTCGTCTCAGTGTTATATTATCGTTAGACAATTCTTCGTGGGTTATACCGGGTGGGGGTGGTCTAGCTGGTGAGTTGATATTATTTTTCTTCGGCATACTACATAAGCATTCTGGACATTTCATCTCTTAGTTGGTACATTTGCACAATCAAGGTCGAAACATTTTTTACAAAGAAATCATTTTAGAAATTCTTTGTTTGGCAGGTTTTGATTGCAGCCTGCACATAATGCCATTTTGAAGTTTGTTTGTATGTATCAGTCTCAACTATTTTCTTATTTCTATTTTAGAATTGTGTAAGTGTGTATGACTGATGTATACAATAAGTAGCTTAAATATCTTGCATAATTCAATTAAAGTACCACTTACGCCATCTGTTGTTGAGTAGCCGCAACGATCATATTGATGATTGGTAAAATATGAGTTTATCGCACAAGTAACACCATCTATTAACCAGAGGTAGAACTGATTGTCAAATTAAAGTAATTTTTATTTTTCCACTGTTTTGTAATTATACGAGTATATATGTATATTTTACTGCTTATTATACTTTTCACTGGGCACAGTACTCACAATCGTCACTTTCTGGTATAAAAAATGTATTGGTTGGCAAGTTATTTCTATTCACTGTTGGGCTGTCATTTTTTCACCGATTTTGGGTATTTATTACAGTTTATTTATATAACCACTTATTTACTTTAGTAATTTGGTACCAATTTAACATTTATTTTATCCGTGCGTGTGATTTGAAGCACTTTTACTATTAATGATTGCGAAAAATCTATAGACACAGTGTTGACATTACGGGGCACAACTACCCACTCTCCGATAGACTTACATAAACATATTAATATTATAGAAAATCGCTATTTATTTTTTTACGGATAAAGGAGACGCCCCGCCTAATTCCGCGTCATCCTGTGAGTTCGACCCAGACTGACACTCTCCATCCGAGGGACTGCAAATGATCAGTATCATACATAAATATTAACTCTAATAAGCCTTTTCAGGCAAGAGACAAGGAACAGGGAAGGGAAGGAACAGGGAGACAAGGAAGGAGGAATGCGAGTAAAGCTCGCCAAGCGTTTCCAGCAGCTTCGAGATCTGTACTTATACAGTATCCCGGTCTGAGCGTCAAAGTATTATATCAAATCAACTGGAAACTAATTGCTGGAAGAGCATTCTACAAATATTTGTTGTAGTCTGTCTTGTCAGTAAATATGAGGGTAATAAATAAATACAGCAATAAATAAATACTGCGAATATAAGGTTTCATGAAGATGAATAAAAGTCATTTCAGACAGCAATAGAAGCTTAATTCCATAGTATACATAATTTGCTATATTGTTTAAGAAATACCTCTTTGTCAGTAGGTAGTTTTATTAGTTCTACACGACTTTTCCGTGTTTTATAGAACATTATAATATCTTTGATATTATGTTAAAACAGCAACTAGAATGCATAGTTAAAAGTCTATTAAGACTTAGCTTATTCAACAGGCATGGCAACAATGTCCATAGTTTAGACTTCATTCCAGAACATAACTTTTCTATGTTCAAAGGAAATGTTTATGACGAAATAGGCTTCTCTAAACAAGTGTATACATAACACTGACGGTGACGAAGGGAGTTTCTTTGCTCTGCAGTGAGAAACAAACCCTCCGAGCGTGACTTTGGCATAACTCAGTAAAGTGACAACACAGCCTGTTTAGGTGGCCTAAAATAATATATAGATAAGTTTTAGAATTATTCAATCCAACTTCAAGTCTCGACTTTTCCAAGACAAATCACCACTCCACTGAACAAGCCAGCCAACCAGAGTAAGTAAGTATAATAACAAAGCTATTGCTTTCTGAAACTGAATCATTTTTACATCACTCCAGCTTTGAAGGCAATACCCTAGGAAGGATAAGTATTCGTGAGGTGAAGTAGTTAACAACGGTATCAGTAAGTAAATATTAAACACATCAGTGATGTCTGATGCAACAGATGAGTATGAGTATCTTCAGGTCAATGACTGGAATAAATATGTTATCTTCAGAGAATGTAAACGTTATTCAGGTTCCTTTGGAACATAAGAATCTAAGGTTCTTTCGACCATAATCCAGTCAATAGATTACAACAGAGTTTGTTAGTACAAGTCACTTACAGAATAGGTGAATCCTCATAGATCACATCATCTCATCGTAAACTCGTCGTGTCGTTTTTATTAAAGAAAACTATAATAAACTCAGATTAGAGAAAACACAGGAAATAGAAATATATCGATTAATTCATTCTACATATGAATCATACATTGTTGTTGTCATCTTTATAATGTCCCACATAACTCTCATTGTCATATTTCTATTCTATGTCCAATGTAGGGCAAAGGCTGGAAGAAAGATTCTAACTCTCTCATCTTAGTTGACACACATACTTTCAACCCAAACAGCGTATCCAAACAGGGCCGACTTGGTAGTAAAATTGGAATCAAAAGTCTAAACTGCCTTCCTTCACAATTCTCTGCTTCAGATAATATACATTAAAAACCTTACTAATCCGTGGATACTTTAACCTGGATGCATTCAAGTCCTGTAGTAATTACAATGTCCACATTATTCCACTTCGGGTCGTTCAATTTGTCCAATCTCATTTTCCATGCTAAAATTGCTAAACCTAAAACAAAACTATTTTTTCTCTGTCAGTTTTGAAACAAGCTTCTTATTTCCTCGAATTTTTTCTCTTTTGTCAATGACTATAATATTTTATCCGACTGAAAAAAGAATAAAACATTCCTGCAAGTTTGTAAAGCATTTGAGAATGGAAATAACGAGTGCGTATTTGCGAATCGTTACAAGGTGTTCTACTGTTCTTTATATTCTGTTTTGTATGTGCTAGTTTTTCTCATAGATGGAGATGAAAAGTAGAGTGTGCTACTCGGGTACGGTAATATTTTTATCTCGGGTGATACACATGAATCCCTCGTCCCTCAGGATTCCACCGTAGAATCAATTGTGGAACCCTTCGTTTCGGTCTGGATTCAAAGTACCGCCCTCGCCTTCAAAGTATTACCTTATCCCCTTGTAGCACAATCTACTATTTTAGAGGGGGAATAATGGTATAAAGTTTATTTTTTTGTGATTACCTTTTATTTATTTTTAATTATTTTGAATGAGCGTTATGAGGCCTGTACTTTTGGATTTTCCGAACTTATTCTTCTCTTCATTGTGTTTTACCAAAGTAATGTGTTAATTATTCCTGTTTATGTTTACAGTGCTGGCTCGCGCGGGCACGCACATGGAGCACACGATGATCGGCGCGTACACGGCGCTGCTGCTGGGCGCGGCGAGCGGCGCCAGCGACGGCAGCCGCGCCGCCGTGCGCGCCCGCGTGCCGCGCTTCGCGCCGCTGCTGCCCACGCTCAGGAAGTACTACAACTTCCTGGCGCTCACCGCAAGTGTAAGTTGCGTGTGTTGTGTAGTGTTGCTGCTGCGGGCCCCGGAAAATAAGTTTTTAGAGCACATTGTCATTTAAGTACCATTTGATAATCGCCAAGAAAATTTTTGTCATTTTTATATCTCCTCTGACGTTAATTACTTGGTCAAGGGTACGATTGGGCTGACATGTCTGTTAAGAGAAAAGCTCTTAAAAAATAAAGAGTTTCTAACGATATTTCAATCAAATGATTTATTTATTTAAAAACTTTATTGCGCCATAAACTTTAATAGGTAAACTTAATGCTAAAACATTCTCACCCTGTCAACTTTAAAAAAAAGAGAAGCATGATGACGGTGTTAGTTTTTGATTGCATGAAGGGAGCTTCCTGTTTATCAGGCCCGAGGTACGTGTTCCAACAAGGGAACTTCCCGTTTACTAGTCCCGAGATACATATTCCAACAGGGAAACATCCCGTCTATCAGTGCCAATGTTTATTGTTTACAACATATTGATAACATGTTGTTACAGGTCAATATTATAAAACTTACAATTCTACATCAGCACATTCATTACACAATGTGCATGTTCCAACCATTTGTTCTCTAAAGAGCTTGTATAACAAATTTATGAGTAACTTACCACTAGCGAATGATGGTCCATAAAAAATACCAGATAATTTCTTAGGTCTCTTTCACATTGATCCGCATAACTTACGTTGACTAAAAACTTCCAGGGCGAAGCAGGTATCATGCAGCACGTGAAGGCGACGAAGCGAATCATCGACTTCATGGAAGAAAGTGATAAGGAGACCCAGGAAGCGCAAGCTCAACCTTCACAACCGGCCGCACCATACAGTGCCTCCTCCACTGGGTACTACTACCAGACCTCGCCTTCAGACGTCCCTCAGGATATGTCGCTCAGCAATCTGAACTACAGCATGAACTACAGCTCCTCCAGTTCGGAACGCATGTCCTCGTCCATGGAAGTCGACGGCTACCACTAAAACTCGAATGATTGCTTTCGTATAGACTGGCCGTTTACTTGAACCCAAGAGGTAAGCCGGATCCTTTCGCTCTTAAATAGCCAGGCTATAAACGCGCGCGACCTTTAAATTAAGTATATTTATTTATTATGTTGCGAGTTAGGAGAGAGGTTGGGTTGATTATCATATCAAGCGACTATATGTAATGGACATTGTGAACGTGTTGTCGAGTAATTTAGGAAATGAGATTGTTAGTAACCTTCCTGACTCACTATTTTACATTAGGCCTTTGTAGGGAAATTAGATGTTTCATTTATGTATGTTAAAAATGGAATTTTGGCTGCTAATATCGTTCCGTGCAACAGAAAGCAATTAGTTGACACTTGTGATAAGAATTGTAAATATACAGAAATCATTTGAAATCCTTGTACATTGTCGACCCCGTTTAGTAATAATGTAAATGCCATTTGTGACATCGCCCGTCTCCCGCGGGCGCCGACATGATTGCACACAGCTATTAGTCGCCCCTCTTTTTGTAACAATATCTCTTCCTTCCCTAAAATATTTTTGTAAATATAATTACACAGACTGTTAAGGCATAGTTAGTTGTGTTGATCATGGATATGGGTTATGAATTCTTAATTAAATTGAGATATTCCGAGTTTAAGCCACTGAACTGGCAATATAAAAGTGCAAAAATAGGTGTGTAAGTGTATAATAGATATGTATTCTTTTATGTGAATATTGTGTCTGCACTTTTTGTATAATACGGCTCCGAGAGGGTTAAAATTACTAGAGTATTGTTCTTATGAGGCACAATCCTTTATTGTAAATAAATTTTAGCTAGTAACAATAGTTCGGTCTCTGTTGAGAGTTGGTAGGGTTTATTTTATTGGATCGTATGAGATTGTACCGCGCAGTGAGCTAGCCAGTCCCGATCAAAGCATTTGTACAAGGAGTAGTGCGCGCAGTAAAATGTACAAAACACTAACGTCGTTAGTTGCTCGCAAACGAGAGAATGATATATGCATAGTTATAAAATAAATAGGACAATCTATGATGTTGGAGTTTTAACCAATACTAGGTATAGACTAGACGGCGAAATATGGATAGTTTTATTGTCACGTGTCTTCAATAGACTTCCGTTCCGATTGGCGACATGCCAGCAGATTTTTACTTTAAAATTCCGTGCAACTTACAATGTTATTCGCATACCAGAGCAGTATCACTCAATCAAAACTGCACATTACTATCAGCTGGCCCCCCATGGAAAGGACCTGAATAAAGGAAAATAAACAAGTAGCTCTCGAAAAGCGGCAAGCTTCAGAATATTGCGGCGAATTCCGGTCGCGTAAAATTCTGTTGGTGTGATGTCACACTTGACCCGACTGATTGTCCGATAAGATGTTTCGAATTTTATTTTTGATGTTAAGGTTATTTTTTTAAAGGAATTTAAATGCTAAGGCACATGAACTACTTAATCTAAACATTGTGCACTTTTAGACGTTTTCTAAAAATATGGCTTAATGAAATTAACAAAAAATTGTAATGAAAGCTCTCAGATATACGACAGTTTTAAATTTTCTACGTCAATCTTTTATGAACGTCTTCTCTAAAATAATTCAGTATTACAATAATGTTTAGAAATAGTGCGCCACTACAAAAATTATAATTTGAAGTTAAAGAGTGTCTGTTGGCTTGTTGATAGTGCACATTTAAGATCTCAGTCTTTGGTAGACCTCATTATTATTTTTACATTACCTACTTTTCCTATGCCATATTTGCACCCCAATAAGAGCGTTTACACATTTCGCCGTAGCGGCGGAGAAGCAACGGCCGTTGCGGCGCGTGTAAAAACGTATTAAATCGCTTCTCTGTCAATAAATTCAAAACAGTGCCAGATTTCCTTGACTCGCACTGGGACAAGGCAAGGGCCTGACATGCTTTGATAGTCTTATTGCAATTTCTAAAAGAACGAAAGAAAAGATTGCCCTCTTTTGTTTCTATCACCGAACGAGCAATTTTTTCATTGTCGGGTTATAGGCGCATCAAATTGCATATATTTGAAGTATGCCTATAACCTGGCCATAATATACGTACTATCATTCTCTTACGCCCGAACGGGCGTAAGAGAAAGACTCGTAAGGCTCGGTGGCAAATCTATAACTATTTGTATATACTACATCTTTGGGACAAGGCAGGGACCATGTTAAACATCAAATGAAATAAAAACAGCAATCCAATTTACTGCATTCTACTGACAGGTGTAAGTAGCATTACCCGGTAAATAGGTCAATGTGTACTACAGATAAGCTAATTGACACGGTACTTTTACCTCCACCAGTAGTGCAGACGGTATGAAAGAAACGCACATGAGCCAACAATAACTACATTTCAAACGTTTACACATGTTGGCAGAATGACTACATTATGCATTTTACAGTTTTCATATTTTATTTTACATTATGACCCAAATAATGGAATGCTGTGTGCATAGTATACTTGCTTATATATTTGTTCTAAATCCATCTTTCGTGATTTAGTGATTTGAATTACGCAACATGGATTTGGAGATTTATTATTTTATTTTGATAGCGTTGCATTTTTCTTCATGTCGAAGGAAATTTCAACTCTAACCAATGCATAATTTACCAACATATTGTGATTTGTCTTTATTTATATGTCAGCCACTGATCATTATTGTATCGTTTGATCAACGAAGGAACAATACATTGAAATATAACTCTTTTTATATTTGATGTATGATTGACCATTCACACTTATACTTTAAACAATATTATTCAAATACTGAATTATTAATAAAATGTGAATTATGTGTTTGAGACTACGGCGTTGGTCACAAAATTATGATAAATCGAAAGGAGTTTTTTACTTTCCAGAACCAATATTGATGAATGTAAACATTGAAGTATGTCCACAGTATTGTATGATCCGTTTTATCTGGAAACGTTTCGTACAGTTTTGCGTGGACGTGCCGTTGTAATAAATACTTATTTGG
Source organism: Acrobasis suavella (assembly GCA_943193695.1). Taxonomy (NCBI): domain Eukaryota; kingdom Metazoa; phylum Arthropoda; class Insecta; order Lepidoptera; family Pyralidae; genus Acrobasis; species Acrobasis suavella. Next base: position 8,985,615 of record OW971940.1, read on the forward strand.
CGTCGTTAAAGCGTTTCGGTCGCCGCTTACATATAACGTCATTTCCGACAGCTTTACTTATATTTTAAGATTTGGGGTATATTGATAGACTCAGTTACTTTGTGTTAAGTAGCTGCTACTTTTGGAGGTTTATTTTACTGAAAGACTAGGGAATTCCTTTGTTTTCGTTGTACATTTCTATTCATTTTTAGAGTTTGTTTACTCGGACTTGATGGAAGCGCATTTTTTTGTATCTTTGCATTGAAAATGAATCGATTTCAATGACATAGGGTTCGTGTTAACTTTTATATCCATTAGTATCTGAACGAAGAGGATATTTTACGTTGAAACTTTATTTTGAATGCAGTGATCAAAAATATCCGCTTCCAGCCGGTCTGTGTGCACGAATTCTCGTTGCCTAAATTATATTTACGTAACTTATTGACTTATGCATGTACGCGTAGCTCTAAAATGCATTTCGTTATTGAATTACAACGTTTATTACACCTGTGTTTTTGAATATAATGTTGTTTTAGACACGCGGAAGTTTGATATCTTGAGAAATTATTATTATTGTATATGTACCGTGTAATTATGTTATAACGTATTACGTGTAATTATTAAAAGAAGACAATTTAAATAATTTCGCGTTTTTTATTGAAAGACCTGCCATTATCAGCTTTTTACAAGCTTTATTTAAAACGCAATGTATCTTGTATGTATAAATGTTTGTTTAGGTCAAATAAAATTATTTTCAACTAACTGGTTGAAAATATTGCAACGTCAGCTGAGTTGGTAGAGTTTCAACTCATCAATTGAGCTGAAATTTAGCTTTTTTGTATAAGTCGTATGACAATACAATATGGAGTCAATGAGCTGTTCAGATGATGGAGCCGTGAGATATTCGACAGAACTTAGTAATTAAACAACATAACCTCATTAAGTAGGACTCGTGTAATTTGACTTGACAAGCACTTTATGGTATACGATGTCTAGGGTCTGATCACGGAGACGAAGGTGGTCGATGGAACTCATTTATAAAACAACGCAACTCCATCGAGTTTGGGCTTAGTTTGTCTTCATAAGTACTTTGGCTTCACAATAAAAGCTAGTACTATAAATGATTCTTTTTTTCAAAAAACTTTTCTAATATTAAGGCGGCCCTTCCCGGCCGCTCTGTCGTCAACGCGAGCATAGTTTGAAAAGCTTGATGTTTCATCCAGGAAAAAAAAGAGAGCGCATGAGGGCTCGGTTTGCATTCTATTTAATGAAATTTGTATTATTATTAACTATCCATTGAGCAAATATTAACTATTTAAAGGGTGCGGAAATTTCATAAAACTTGTCCCAGGTGATACGTGTTTTTCAGTAAGCCTTACAAGTGTGTGATTTATTTTTATTTAAAAAAATTATTGCATTTGCGAAGTTTATATCGAAAAATTCCTTTTACCTTTACAATTTACGAGTACTTTATGAACAATCAAAGTTCAGGTAAAAGTTGTGCAAAAAAGCAGATTTTTGGAGGCTTATACTGACTTTGTTTTCCAAAATTTTAATTTTTTATTTTGATAGATACCCAGAACTAGCGCACAAGATACCTATTAGTTCAAAAGTTTTCGACGCCATAATCACGTACGAGCGTTTGTATGAAAAGTAAGACGGGTAGGCCGCTCTTAAGAGCTCTTTGTTGGTAAAAGTTCTTTTGTTGGTATGGAAAGAGACGCACACAATGACGATTTTTACATCTGCCAAAAGTGAATAACAAACAGACTAAATCGTCTAAATTGTTTAATCATCATTTCTTCATAACAAATTATTTTCCAAATTAAGAACGGTAGGTAGGTACTTGAATAAGTTATGCGTAACATTTAGAAAACGTTAAAAACTGTTTTCTAAACAGATGACTTGAAATGAACATTTGTAGCAATGCACGTTGTCTACATGTCAAATAAATAGTAATCAATAACAATAGCATAAAAGTACAACAACAACAATCTAATCATGATTATATAAAATAATTCCTATAAGATGTCAAAAATTCACATTTATTTACAAGGCGTAACTGCGTCCACGCGAGCAATGGCTGGCGCTCGGACGCCTTGCCATCGGCCGGTCTCGGTGTACCGCTTGTTTACCTGAACCAGTTGTTCGAAATTGGCCTTAGCAAGCTTGTGTTTGTTCCCTATCTTCTGCACCAACTCCTCGTCATAAACATCCTCAGGAACTTCCAGTTTCAGATGTGCTTTCATCTCTTGAACAGTCACAAGGAAACAATTCCAAGGAGACCAGTCTTCGTTCACATGCCAGCGGCATAATCTTAGCTCCGTCAAGTCGTTGCATTCGCTAATCGCAGAGTGTGCATGCCAGAGCTTCTCTACTAAGAAGAAGATATCTTTGTCTTGAAGAACAAAGGCGAGGGATCCCCAGCATTTGCGCCTACGTTCATCGCGCTGGACAGCGCGAAGTATGAATCTATACGGAGTCATATCAACCCAAAGGCGTTCAGTGACGTCTTTCCACGAGCACGACTTGCAAATGAAGAATCCGCTCATCTTGGCATTGATAGGGAATTCCGAATATAACTTTACCAGATGACACAGCTCGCAGAAGTGAAGTCTGCTATTCTCCATTTCCTTAAAGTCTCTGAGATCTTTACATTTGCTGACGCCGGAGTTGAGCTCGTTATTCTTTATAAATTGAAACAGGCAGCCTGCGGTTCTTCGTCTAAGAAACTCGAGCTGATGGTCATTACACCTGCGAACTAGTAGGTCGCATTCTCTGTCTAAAAGGGTAATTATTTCTTCAGCCAAATAATGTCGAAATTCCTGCAACGCAAACTTCAAGTCGACAAGGAGCTCCATGCGGTCTTTTACCTCCATGTCGTCGCGAATGAATGAGTTATAAAGTTCTTTCAGCTTCCTCGCTTTCTGTATTGTAATAGTATCCATTGTTATTAATTTGCCATCTCTTCCATACCACGCTATCGGTTTAGAGATTTCTTCCAGAAATTTCTTTTCCTTTATCTTCCGACTGTCCTCCCTTACTTTGACTCTGTAAGCTTCTATGCAACGCAGTAATTCTACTTCTTTGTCGAGGAGTAACGTAAATTCTGCTATTTTAGGACCTTTTGCGTGTAACTGTGATATCCTGGCTATTTCAGCGTGCTTCCATCGATCAACCTGAAGGCGGAAAGTAGACATTATTTCTAATCAGGTATAGGATATTTATTTAATAATAAGTAGGTACCTATGTTGATATCTTTACATAACTAACCATAGCATACAGTTGTTCGAAGTCCTCGCGCGTTCTTGGATAAGTTTTGGTTATGAGGTCCCTTCGCAGACGTCGCTCCATAGCTTCTCTTTCTAAACGATCTTCTTCCTTCATCCTTTCTATGCGTTCTCTGTAAACAGTAATAATTTCATAATAAAAATATCTTAAATCAAAGATCATTGGTTGATACTTTCGAATGGTTTTGGGGAGGCAACACGTGGAGTGAAAGCGCGTAGCATAAGACAGACGGAAGGAGTCTTTGTGGACGCTCCGCTGCCCCAGATCGAGGAAATTGGACTATACAAAAGTAAGTAGGTAAGTATATTAGATCATTGTGAGATATGCATTCTCATACTTGCAGTAGATAAATTGTTACTTACCTACTGCTTATTAACTTCAAATTTAAGAAGTTTTCTCGATATTTAATTACGTACATCATCATCATCACCATCATATCAGCCACAGGAAGTCCACTGCTGGACATAGGCCTCCCCCAAGGATTTCCAAAACGACCGATCGGAAGCGGCCTGCATCCAGCGCCTCCCTGCAACCTTGCTCAGGTCATCTGACCATCTAGCAGGTGGGTGTCCTACGCTGCGCTTGCCGGTACGTGGCCGCCATTCGAGAACCTTTCTGCCCCATCGGCCATCGGATCTTCGCGCTATGTGCCCCGCCCACTGCCACTTCAATGAGCTAATCCGCTTGGCTATGTCGGTTCTTCTATTCCTTCCTTCCTTTCCTTCGTTCTCCTACGAATCTCGTCATTTCTGATTCGATCGCGTAGAGAAACACCGAGCATAGTCCTCTCCATAGCCCGTTGAGCGACCTTGAGCCTTCTTATGAGACCCTTAGTAAGGGACCACGTTTCAGAGCCATAAGTCATCACTGGTAACACACATTGATTAAACACTTTCGTCTTGAGGCACTGAGGTATTTTAGACGATAAAACACTGCGTAATTTCCCGAACGCTGCCCAGCCGAGTCGGATTCGCCGAAAGACTTCTTCCTCGAAGCTGAAACTTCCTGCCTGGATCAATTGACCCAGGTAGACATACTGGTCTACAACTTCGAGGGTGGAGCTCCCAACAGAAATAGGTAAAGGCGCAACGTGCATATTTGACATGACCTTCGTCTTGTCAATATTCATTTTTAGGCCGACCTGTTGGGAGACTCGATTTAGGCCTTCAAGCATCGTACTTAAGTCCTCCATCGATTCTGCCATGACAACGATATCGTCGGCAAATCGAAGGTGAGTAATATACTCGCCATTGATGTTGATGCCCAGTCCTTCCCATTCTAGGAGCCTGAAGGCATCTTCCAGAGCGGCGGTGAACAGTTTTGGAGATATGACATCTCCCTGTCTCACGCCTCTATTAAATGGAATATCCTTCGTACTGTGCTCCTGTACTCGGACCGACATAGTGGCTTTGTTATATAGACACTTCAACACCTCGATATGCTGACAGTCAATGCGGCACCGCTGGAGAGACTGAAGCACTGCCCATGTTTCGATCGAATTTCGATTTAACTACGTACGTAAATATTTAATTTAATTTTCATGGCTAGGTATTATTACTTCGAACAAATCTCTTATTTAGCAAATATGAGTTGACGTGGACAATTAGGTATAGGTACCTGCATTCCCGCAGCCATCTATCAACTTTCTGACGAAACTGGTGATGTCTGAAAGCTCGCTGGATGATTGACGCATAGTGATTGTGGTTCAAACGTGCGATCATCTCGTCGTAGGTCTCGTACGGCAGCGGTACTACAATCTTGTCGGTCACGTTCGGGATGTATGCGTGTACCGTGTTCATCTGTGTGGCGCGACTGTACGCGGTGTCCTGGAAAGTGTAAAACGCCAGTTATCTAAGTAACCCTTTCACCGCGAGACTTTATCGTGCTCCCTGCGCGAGGCATAGTGACTCGAAAATAAATACCTACAACCAAAAAGGGATGTGGATACTAAGTTAGGTGCAATAAAACCAGTAGTTTTTTGTCATAAATATCCGACGCTCGCGAAATGGGCACGAAAATATTTGTCGGATAAATCCGACGTTCGCGCTTTCGTTTACATAGTAGATTCAAAAACAAGATAGGTAGAGTCAACTACTTGGCAATAAATTATTTGTGTGGTTGACGTATTGTTCAGTCAATGCAAGTCATCTAGGCATTGTTTCAATTTGATTGTATGCATCAGGCAGAAAGCTTGCACTGTGCATGGGCGTAGTCACAGTGGGGCACGGTGGGGCGCTTGCCCCACCCTGGCTCGGACCTTTAAGTTACCGAACCAAACCTAAAAATTAAATTATCTAGGTACTTACTACAATACTTAATATTCGTAAGAAAGTTCACACTCGACATTTTATATGTAAAAATTAACTGGGGTAAGCGGCGGACCGTGTAGTTTGCTAGTTACATATTATATCAGATTGCTGCCCTACCCTGAGCAAATGGCTGGCTACGCTTATGGCACTGTGTAAATAATCCTTAATATGCCCATTAGCAGGCATGGCAACTTACGTATATTTTTTCTTTTTCTTCTCCGGTTTGAGTGTCCCTGCAGGTTTTCTTCTCAGGGGGCAGTTTTTCCGGCTTTTGTGGCGTCTGAGTGTATGCATGGTGATATTCGGTCCCTGCCGGAAGAGAACGTAAATTGTAAGTCACGGGATGCAATAATCCGAAGAACACTAGAAAGATGAATCGTTTTAATTTTTTTACGTCCTTTACGTCTACTCGGACCAAAAAGTAGCATTTTACCCGTAAAGTGTAGACACTTTACGGGTGTGTGGTTATGTAACCTAAACGACTTCCCGGCCAGGGGAAGACTTCATAAGCAAGACCACGAACACACGAAATCCACTAAGATTTCGTGTCAACCGGTGCGGTTTAGTGTAACCAATGTTCTTTTCCCGAGTGCATGACAAGAGCATCGATAGCTAAATTTATCTCATAATATGAGGGCTAAGTAAGTAGCCCTCATATTATGAGATAAATTTATACAATGCTGATGAATGTGTATGACGCAGTTGGATTGTATAATCCGCTGTTTGGCAAAACCTCTAGCTGTTTGGCAATACAGATTGGTTTTGTAAAACAGCTGAAAATCGTTCAGTTGTATAGTCAATGTGTTACGTTTAACAAAACAGTTAACGTAAGATTGCATATCTTAGTCTGAAATTCTGCCACTTGTGACTGTTAGTGTCATAACAACAAATTTAGCCTCCGATAATGTAAATTCTTCACCGCGTACAGTAAACTGTTTTCATCGAGACATATCGGAGACCTGTTTTCATCGACCTTCAGCTTGTTTGCCATATTGTTATTTGGAAATGTATATGGATTGGAGACTGCAATAGCATCCAATCGATAATTAAGTTGAAGTATTCTTGATATAAGTATTTATGTTGTAGGGAGAGCTGCTGAGATTTCTCAGTTTTCGTGACGGTGTTTGTGTGACCACACTTGAAAGTACTTTGCAGCTCTTTCGTATACAATATATTATAAATACAAGTATAAAAAATTCGTATATAACAAATACAAGTATTACAAAAAATCTCACTTAGCAACCAATGCGTTTCGGTTGTATTAGGTTTCGACGAACTCCGTGGCGTAGTGGTCAGCATGTCCACCCAGAGGTTCCAGGTTCGATCTCTGGTCAGGTCAAGTTGGAAAATGGCCTTTTTAAATTGTCTTGGGTGTTTATCTACATATGTATTTGTTATAAAATATAGTACCGTTGAGTAAGTATCCCATAAAACAAGTCTCGAACTTACTTTGAGGCTAGCTCAATCACTGTAATTTGTCCGTATATATTTATTTATTTAAAACCTAATTCAAACTTACCAGTGTGAACATTTCTATATCCGCCAAGATATGGCTTTTTGATGGGCTTCGAAAACACTTCCACGTTTATTTGCTTCAGTGTACTGCCAAACGGCACCGTAACCGTTATTATATCATTCACAGCTATTTCTTTATAAAGCTTCTCTAAATTTAAAGTTTCATTGTTCTTGGTAAGCAATTCCACTTCCACAATACCATACTTATCATAATCCAAATCTAAAAGAGCCATTCGATCTTTCAAGGTACTTTCTCCTCTGACCAGTACCAAATTATCCGGATCTACTTGAAAAACTCCCGCCAAGTTCTTCTTTATTTCATGGACTTTCATAATAGAGTGATAAGAGCGGGTAAAAACTTCATTTTGATTCCGTACCCTGAATTTAATGGCTATAAAAGGCATGGTCTTTTTCTTCGGTATGACTGAATGCAGGAGTTCATGAACATACGAGTCTTTGGTTATAGAAGACAAGCTAAAATCTTCAGAGTCTTTAGTGAACACATCAATGTTTAAGGTGCCAAGAGCATCAGTCTTCAGGTCAGATAAAACGCTGTTATCCCTCAATATGGTTCTGTTTTTGATCAATAGAAGGTTGGTATTTGACACAGAGAGCAGTCTGGATAATTTTCGTTTGACATATTTTACTTGGGTATTTGCAGGGAAGACTTTATTGAACACTTCGTTAGGGTGTAAGGGCGATTTGAAAGTGACCAAGATGTGGCTGATGGGGCACTTGTACTGTTCGAGGTCTCTGGCACTCGGTGCGGTGGAATACCTTGACTTGGCTTCATCGCCGGCCGGAGAAGACACGCGTTTGTACGGAGGAGCCGTAAGTAGTTTCTCTCGACCTAATTCGCATTGGCACGCAGCTACTCCCCTCAGACAGCCTGGATCTGGAGATATTCCTATAGTTCTGTGTACATCCATCCTGTTGCTTGATTTAATGGAACTTAGCTATTATAACACAAAACCTGCTAAGAATAGAAAAATACACAATTTAAATAAAAAACTTTAGTTTTATATCACCTTCATGTAAATATACTGTTTACCTTGTATAACAATCGTTGCTAGGTTACGCATAAATATTTGATTGAGTTGCGTCAAACGAGGTCAAAGAAAAATTATCTCTGAGAATAGGCGATATTTCGCAACTTCTGGAAGAAGAAAAAACTAAAAATTTATGCTGCTGTATGTAGCTGCTTCCCTTTCCGCTCATATGGCCCTGGGTTCTCTGCCACGTAAGTAGTACCTAGTATGTTTGTATGTGTGCCAGTTATTTTACCCATTGAATAGGTTATTAAATTTCCTGACTGATATTTTTATGGGTTAAGTGTGTAGAATTTCATGAATTAAAAGTGCACATTACAAAGTGTTTGTAATTTCATATTTCATCGAACTGCATCTGTGGCGCTCATCCAGTACGTGTATCCCCTTTCATGTGTCCAATGTCCAACGACCCTGATAAAGATCCTACGATTCTCAAATCTTAATTTAGATTAACAATTATTAATAGACTATTTTACTATTTAGGTTTGTCTTATCTTCTTCTTCTGCCTTATCTTTATGCCACTATTTATGTGGGGTCGGCACAGCATGTCATTTCATATCATGCTGTGATAAAACGTTTTGGCTGAAAGTTTTACGGTCGGCTCTGCCTGACACCAACCCTCCTTGGGAATGCTGTTGTTGCACATGATTTTAGCGCTTCATTTGCCTTTAGTCGCCTTTTACGACATCCACAGGAAGATATTGAGTGGTCTCTTTTACGGCACAATTTGGATTGTTTGCATTAATTGAACATCCTAAAAATGGTGTTTTTTTAAGCCATAGCTCGTTGGTTTTAGCTCCACTTAATACAACATAATTACAGATTACTCGACGCATCGCTTATCTATTGATATGATTCTTTAAGATTTTTCTCATTTATGGATCAGCTTTTATAAAGAAAATCTGTTAAATTCTATTAGTTTAGCATGAAAGAGAGATAGGAGAGCTACGCAAAAAGTATACAAAACCAGATGTCGTAAAAGTTCTTCTTTTCGGTAACCTTTAAAAGGACTCTACATTTCTGGTAATTTTTCGGGGATTCTAGATAATTGTTCGCTAAATCGACTCAATTTTTTTTACAGAAAAACTTATTTCGTATGCAGGCAGTTGCGAACAGAAGTAAGTTGACTAATAAAAATAAAAGAACAGAAGCCTTTACCTGATATAAAAGAGCGCTTGTTTCGTAACGCCGTAATGAAGAAGCGTTGTTCAAGAGTTTACTTTTGTTGTTTCAATAAAAAACAAATTAACCACTAAGCTGTAAACTCCTTTGAAATTGTTCCGAGGATGGGAGTGTTCTCAACGTTTTGAAATAACTACGATTATAATTTTCAAGCTTTTTCTTTAGAATAACTGGTTAATCTCCTATTTCCTATTATGTAAAAAAGTAAAGAACTAAATATTTAGCTTTATTTAAACTTTTTGTATACAAACCATTCAACAAGTCTGATTAAATTGAGAAGCTTGCGTAAAATGATTAAAAAAGTTTGACATTTTTACCGGACGACGGACAAGCCAAAAGGAAGGGTAAGGATTTTAGCCGTCTATGTTTTCAAGTATGTATTTGGCTATTTACGTCTGTTCCACAGTTCCTTATTGTTTAAGAGATGCACGTTTATGAAGAAAGATTTGCACGATTAATGTTCAAACAGAAAAATGATCAAAAAGGCAAAAGCTGTGTATTATATTGAAAACAGCTCATAACGATAGGTAACGCTTTGTATAAAAAGGCTTATACTCATTTTAATAAAATTCTCGTAGCATGTCCTCTCAACAGCACTGAATGAAAACTTATTGATCAGCTATAACCAAACCTAAGTAGGTGGTTGATAGTTAATAAAAATTGAGAAAACAATAAAATTACAGCGCAATAAAAGAGCGAATGTGCCGAGCATAGCTAGCGTGATATTAAATTCCTCCGAAAACATAAAAATGATTTTCGATCGTAAAAGTATAATTTACAGACGTAAAAATGCGCTGAGTTATATGTTACGCGGAGTCTTGAAAGCAGACTTGAGGTATTGGATCCAATTTCTATTTCCTGAAAACGGAGTAGATTAAAAATGTTTACTGAACGTTTATTCTGGCAAATGAGCATCATAATTATCACACAAGCTGTGCGCTAAGGTGTAAAATAATCCCATTTTAGCAACAAGTCCATTTCTACCTAGTGTGCGAAAATGACAAAAAATATATTTTGAAAAGTATTGACAATATTAATCTTGAATAGCTTTCGAGGACGTATGCTGTCTATTATCTGGACACAGAAGGTATCTAACGTGGAAATTCTGCGACGAATTGCCAAACGCGCACTCTTATGCTTACTTACAAAAAGGTGTAAAATTTCAAAACTGGGTAATACGATCTCCTTCATCTTATATAATGCTAGCCAAAGTCACAGGAAAAAGAAAGTTTAGGAGGAGAAAGAAATCTAGCTAGCTACGGAACATCCGAGAGTGGACCAAGATAGCGAGCGCTGTCGAGCTAAGGATAAAGATGACTATCATCACATCAAGCTGATCTAATACGTCAACCCTCACTAGAGAGGCATCTCAAGAAGAAGAAGGTTTGAGGAAGGATCAGTTGTCGCCGATAGCTTTTGTTTTCTTTGTCAGCTTCATACTTGATGTTATGCAGCCACTACGTTTATCTTTAGTGGGTCAAGCAAGCTTAATTCAGCTGTGGATTGCATCTCAGATAGTCCGCTTCGGCTTTTCAACTTTTACCTTCTACCTACTTATACCATGTACAATATTGTGTGCATTCTCTACAATTTTGTCTTAATCAAATTTAGTCGAAATTGTAGCGCGCTTTCCAGTTTCAATGTTAGTCTCCAAGTAAGAGATAAAACAATTGTATATTCGCAGATAGTTCACCAATTCAAGCTGAAAAGTAACGGAGACTTATTAATCTTTGCAGAACCGCTCTGTTTTGAAATAAGCAAAGCGGTCCGGCTCCGAGAGGGTTGTTAACTAGTCGGATCGTATTATTGCGTTTGTGAGAGGTCGTGCGTTCTGTAAACACGTGTTTTAATCAAGCCTGTTGCGCTGCTTCCGCTGCTGCGGCGAGCAAAGAAAAACTTTGCATGTGTTTTATTACCACGGAAGCGGACCCGCCTGAGGGCTTAATTTCGACGCCGATGTGACTGACTCGCTTTAATTGTTTTATTCTATGATGGTAAACAGTTTAACAAATACGGCTGGCTAGTTTGAAGATATGGCGTTATTATTAGAATATTTTTATCTTGTTCCGCTGTTGCGATGTGAAAGTTTCATTTCGTTTTGTTAGTTTTAGGTTCGTTGTGATATGTTGTCGAACAAATAGCCGAATAAATAGATGATACATCATATACTTACCCTATTTTTATTTACTACTACATATGTATTCAAATACTGTACACAGTGTTGGTAAATTTGTTAGTTTAATTATCATGGAAATGTAAAATATGATGAGCCCTGTAGAGCCTTGTAGAGCCTTTTACCTTCGTGAAAATATCAATTTGAAAAACGGTATAAACTTGGTTTCAATCGTTATTGATTGATCATGACTAGAAATATTTTCTAATTATTTTAATTTTTTAGAGGTCACCAAATCAAGATTTGAGAAAAGTCAGCAATTACACGTCCTGCCCAACCATTTACCGGGATACAGTCGAAACGAACAATTTTATTGCGCCCCGGGCGAGAGGGAGCCGCCAGGGCGCACGGCTTCATTCGATTAAACCCGGTGTACACGGAAATTATCAAACGAAACGCACCGACAACTCAGCGGGCCGTGAGAGCCTCTACATTAATAGTTTTTGTTCCCAACTCGAGTCGCGGAAAGGTGGAGTTAACTCATTTTTTCTTTGTTAAAATGTTTTCAAACACCTCTCATTTTGAGTGCTCTTTTAGGGAATAATTTGCAACATTTTTAGCTAAAAGTACTCTTATTTTAAAAGTAAACATAAGCAATCTTTGAGAATCGTATTGAAATGGCCTGCATGTTCCCCTTAACGGAATTTCTTAACAAAATTGTAGCCTTATTGTGTGGTATACCTACTATGATCTAAGATTCAGGACAATTTTAAAATAAGTACCTACTAATTCAAATATTGCTTCTAAAAGCTGCGTTTTAGTCAAATATGTATAGGATAGAATAAAAATATTAAAACTAAACTGTTCTGGCGTTTATATGTATAGGATAGAATAAAAATATTGAAACTAAACTGTTCTGGCGTTTGTTTGGGTGACAATTCAAATCCAGTTTGTTTTAGTTCCAGGTTTTCCAATCGCCCTCGCGTTAATTTGTTTGATCAAATTTTACCGCTTTCACCATGGTTCCATTAAAATTTACCTGTTTCCTAAACAATGTCCCGACATAAGCACTCTTGTAATCAATGTGATGAAGGCATTATTTACTGGTTTTAGTTGATCGGAATGAAAGATTTATCTAATCTGTAGGCTTTTGCAAGCTCTTTACCCCCTTACGCAAAAAGAAGGAGTGGTATAAAGTCTATGTGTCTGTCAGGGCATTGTAACTTACAAATGGATGATCCAATTTATATTGAGATTTTTGTTTGATCTTGATCGAGTATTCATAGCGAATATTACGATGGAGTATATATAACTTTCGAGTAATTCGAGAAAAAAAAAGAGTCTTGAGTAAATTTCTAACCTATGCTTTAACATGTCATAATTTAAAAAAAAAAAAAAACACTAACCGGCCGTAAAATTTATGAATTTAGTAATTGAAGTTTTATTATTTTTTTAAACTTTTTTTAATACCTCTGTGTAAACTTTATAACTGAAAATATGATTTCAATTTGCAAACACGAATCGAATAATTGTAACGGCGAAGCAGGGATTGCTTAATGAGTGTTGATTAGCAGCGTGCGCAAATTATGTACAACTCCGTTACAAATTGATACGCGTGCGGTCTGCTCAATCACTGCGATTCACCGATCACCACCACTTTTATAGATTTCATTTTAACATTGTAACTCTTTTTTTACTGATCGATGGATTATTATGATAAGTAGGATCTTTACAATACAAATCAACTTTATTGCACCATAATAGACACACAAAAATTACAAAACAATAAGAAACAATATAGGCACAAAGGCGGACTTACCGCTCTAAATGCAATCGCTTCCAGCCAACCTTTGGGTGGAGGAAAAATTTATTTGAAACAAGGTGGGCGCAGTACTTATCTATAATTAATTATCCATAGTTTGTTTGAATCACAGATGTCCAAAAGCTTTTCAAGTGAAAAGTAATCACATAATTATTACCGTGTTACCCAAGAGTGGTTCTTTTGTATTAAATAGTAAACATTTCACTTTCATATCGAATTGAAGACGCATAAGAGGTGCGCTAACAACTGTCACTGATTTTGATTCCCGTTTTCCTTTCTATTTTTCGTAAGCCAATCAACTTGCAAAGCGTTTGGAAGTAATAAAGAAGTGATACTGAATTTGTATAACAATAAAATTAAGCTACAATAATAAATGAAATGACAACGTACACGAATTAATTTTTCGTTTATCCAGAAAAGGTACTACCATCGTCGATAAACGGAAAGCATCAATCGCAGAATCATTAGCAGGTATTTAGCCTTTCCCGACTGCGGTCGCAGTCAATTTGCCGAGTGCATTTTCCATCTGCGTGCTTTCAGCTCGCCAAATATGTCATATTAATTATTTATGGAATTAATACCATCGTTAAAAACACGACCGATGTATCGGCGAGTGTTCGACTGCATTTATTAGATTATATCTGTTTACGGTGGGAGCGATGGATTTGGTGGCGGCGTAATTGAATTTGCGAGCGCATATACCAAATTCCGCTTTGGAGAATCCATATCACTCATTTGCGGGTTCCTAGCACCTTTGTAAAATACTATCGGAACCATCTTCTTGCTTTTTATGCTATACATATTCTGTATAAATAATAGAACCAATAATCTAATAGATATCCCGGGTAATTCGTAGAACGATCAAAATCAAAGAAATATTTTCCTACGAGCTGAAATTAACTCAGCAAGATAGTAAGCAAAAGTAAAAATAATCAATATTTTCCTAACGCGTTTTAAAAATATGAGATAACATATATATGAGATAACATATATGAGATAACATAGCTTCTTTCTAAAGAGACTACCTCCGTGGTCCAGTGGTCAAGGCGTTCGCCTTGTGACCCGGAGGTCATGGATTCGATTCCCACTGGGAAGCATACTTTGTGAAAAGTTGTTTCCAGTCTGGATAGGATATTGCAGGCTTGAATCACCTGATTATCCGAAAAAGAAAGATGATCCCGTGTTTCGGAAGGTACGTAAAACTGTGGGTCCCGAACGCCACCTAGCGTTTGATCATCAAACTATCCAAAGATTGGTTCCTGGTATGCCCTTTGGGTTGTGGAGGTCAGACGGCAGTCGCTCTGTGTAAAAACCAGCAACCTCGTCAAATCTCCTTGGTAAGATAGCGGACCCCGGGCTCTGAAGCGCTACTGCTGAGGATGCAACCGGGAATACGCTCGGATGATGATGATATAAGCTTCTTTCTAAAATAAAAATGGAAATTCTAGTCACCATGTCCCAAGTAATTAGAAATAACGATCTCGAACTCTAACTCTACCAAATGCAATTATTCAGATATGACGAGTTACAGATTCAACACTCTAAATATGAAAACTGATTAAATCACACACCCAACGTGATTCTGATCAGATATTGATTCAGAATTTTCTTATTCAGAAAGCATTAAACAGACATTACTTCCGAATATTGCCACATTCAGTGCGATTCTGAGAATTTAAAAGCAGTCATATCACATGTTCGTCGCAGCCACATCACATATGCACATTATGAAATAATATGTAGACATGCTTGCAAATAGATAAAACAAATAGATAAATTTAAACGTGTTTACCAATGACCAACCGCAATTTTCCAGACCAGCCTCGCAACGATGAGTCGTAGACACGTACTGTTGTAGCTACGACGTAGCACTCAATTTTAATCACATTTAGGCATAGCGGCTCCAAGCCAACAGTAATATGTTTATGATCAGATTAATGAGACGTAATATAATATGCACATCATCAAATAGACCGACCAAACAATCCAAAAACCAAACCATCTGTAACAATAGTTCTAATAATAACATTGTCTCAAAATATCCTATGATTTGGTGTTCATACACTTGTTTTGTCTATTTCAATGTTTATCAGAGCCATAACTAGACAGGTTTTATTACTCCACGGACGGACGTGGCCAAGGATTGGCCCGTGTTCCGTCTGGCATATTATGCGCCTAAGCAGTACTTTAATATGGCACCTTTATGACACTCCTGTAGCCGCGACTGGGTGCTGTTAATTCTACATCCGTTCTGTGGATATGAAAATTGGAGCTCCATTTTCATATTTACTGTACTAAACGTCTTGCGCGAGTTGGAAAAAGTTTATGATAGTATTTCTGAAATTGCATATCTATAAGTACCTCTATACAGGAAAAGTTTATTTTTCTTATTACTATTAGATTAGTATACATGGTTTAAAAACACGAGCAACCTTTTTGGACCAAGTTCTGTTCTTGATACTGAACTACTTCCCATAAAAACAATTATCGAAAAACGACACAAAAATTTCGACTTATCATACAAATTTTGCGCTTAGCCAAATGGATTTTGTATGAAAAGCGAATTTTTTTTAATTAGTAATGTATAATTTTAGTTTACGGTTAAGGATGAGTGTTTATTAAATTCTGATAGTTAAATTTAAAAATATGCATGACCTTGCAATAAATATAACGCTAACTTAACTTTAGATCTTCCCAGATAAAAATATTTTATAAGATATTTTTTTTTATTATATTTTCAGCTCTATATGCATACTGTTGCACGTGTACCATTAATAAACTGTAACGCACACGTCTACGCGGAAAGAATTTTCAGCATTTAATTCCACTGCATGCAAACAACTTCATGTTTTCTATTTGTTCATTGGCGAAAGAAAACTCCTGACAAAGAGAACCGATTAAAAATTTGTCACAATGCAGAGTTGGTCCTGCAACAAGAAATTAGCTGCCAATCGCACCGAACACACTATTATAAGTTGGGCATTGTTTTCCTGTTTTTAGAAATAGTACCTCTGAAGTTGCCGTTGTTTAGGTACTGGACATAAGCCACAAAGCTCGCATTTTGTATTGACGTAAGCAGTACATTGTACCTTCGTTATTGTATAAGAAGATGTCTATTGTTCACTAGTGGATCATGGTAGACGACATGCTGGTAATTCTATACTTTGATGGATTATATCAGTGGATACAATGAACTTATGTTACCATCCTGAGCAGATGTCACTTTGTTAGAGTGTTAAATGAATATAAGCTAACAGTAAGTAAGTTTTTTAAAAGATATAATCCGTATAATTATTGATTGTTTTAATGATTAACTTCATTTTAATAATATATCGTGCTTCTACTTATCGTATTTTTTATTAATAAAATCTTTATTATTAAACAATTAACATTTGTATGGTACATTGTTTGTATATTCGTGTATTCTCATAAACTTGTTTATCCTACAAGTACATTTTTATTACAGGTTACTCTTTACCGACCAAAATAATACTGTTCCCGCGAAAATGCTCTCCACCACCTTATAATATGAATCCATAACCCAGTTTCCACAATACAGAGCAAGGAGTGAAAATAGACAACTACGACGGCTTGATTCGTGCTCGCAGGGGCTGGTTACGGTTGTTATGCAGCGGGACAGATCCCGGCGACCTCGCGGCCGGCACGCACGCCGCGACCAGGAATTACCAAGTTTACTAATGTGTTTGAGCCGCACGGAGTCTGTCAACGCACGAAAGCTATACACACGGACCGGGCGACGTGCGTGTTATTGTATAAACTAACAAGAAGCTTGGTCTCGCCTGTAGTAGCCTATAGGTATGAATGCTACTTTTGCAAATAATCGTAGAGTGTATTTTGCCCAAAAACAGATGAAGTTTTTTAAAAAGAAGAGACTTTTTTTTTAGATTAGGTTAGGTACTTTTGTTTTGAAATTGATACAAGTTCCTTGTTAAGTATACGTTGTTTTATAGATTACTCATTTTATCAACCTGCCAACCAAATTTTAAGGAAATACTTGCATTATCTAAAAACTTTGCATTATTTGATAACCTAGTTCACGTTATTCCGAGAAAACGGTGAAAAAAAATTTACAATTGCAATGGCTTGGTTCGTGCTGAGAGGGGTTGGTCATGCAGTGGGACAGATCCCGGCGACCACGTGGCCAGCACGCACGCTGCTACCAGGGATTACCAAGTTTACTAACGTGTTTGAGTTGCACGGAGTCCGTCAACACACGGAAGCTGTACACAAGATACAGGCAACGTCCTTGTAGTGTTGTAGATATATATACAGATGATTCGTGCAGGCAGGGGTTGGTAACGGTTGTTATGCAGCGGGACAGATCCCGGCGACCTGCGGCTGGCATGCACGCTGTGACCATTAATTACCAAATGTACTAATGTGTTTGAGCCGCACGGAGTCTGTCAATATACGGAGTTGAAGATATACGAGTATATACAGACGATTCGTGCACTTGGGAGTTGGTTATGGTTGTAATGCAGAGGGATAGATCCCGACTACCTCGCGGCCGGCACGCACGCCGCGGCTAGGAATCACCAAATGTACTAATGTGTTTGAGCCGCACAGAGTCTGTCAACGCACGAAGGCTATACACACGGACGAAGTGCGTGCATAATTTAATTTTATAACTAGCTGTTTGTTCACCCTCGCTCTTTATTTCCTGACTTCATTAAAAGAAGGAGGTTATCAACTAGTCGGAATCTTTTTTACAAGCTTTTATTTAACTTGCATTAATGTATCTTGTATGTATGTTTGTTTTACCAGTTATCCTCAACCGATAGAGCTCAAATTTTGCACACATGTAGAAGTCGGATGACAATACAATAATATGGAGTCAATGAGCTGTTCTTCTGATGGTGCTGGGAAATATTCGACGGACCTCAGTTATAAAAGATACATTTGATTGGGCTCGATCGAGTTTGGGCTTATTTAATTTGTCTTAATAAGTTTTATTATTAACCTTGGCTTTACTATTAAGTTTTACGTCCGCACTTTGAGGTTGGACGAAAAACTGGCTTAGGTGGAAGAGGAAATGAGTAGGTTACGTTGGGGGTTGTCTGAAGTCCGAAGAGAGGGCGAGGGCACGATAACCCTAGAGTCCGGTAACCTACTATATCACCGGGAGGGAGACGAAATAAAGTCTCAGCATGGTGTGGGTTTCTCGTTCACAGGTCCCTCGTAAATAACTTAGTTAGGTACCATCGATAGTGTTTCCAGTGGTGTAATATACCTGATACTCAGAGTATCGAAAATATACTTGCTGAAGGTTATACAGGTGTACATGCCTATCGGAAAACACTCAGATGCAGATGGTTGTTGATATGAGGACATTAGTAGGGCCATACACGCCTCCAAAACCCAGTTTACGGTTCAACTGGGGGACTTTAACGCAAAACTGGACAAGGGACGCGATGGAGAGATCAGGGTGGGGCAATTTAGATATGGCGAGTGCAACGACAGGGGGCATAGGCTGGCTGATTTTCTGGTGGAAGAGGGACTCTTTGCGATAAACTCTTTCTTCAAAAAGCCGCCACAGAGGAAGTGGACCTGGTTGGGTCCTAGTAAAAATTACCAGCCTCCAGTCAAGAATAAGATAGACTTCTTCCTGACGACAAAGAGGCAGATATTCAATGATGTGATTAACAGGATTAAAACCGGCAGCGATCACCCAATTTTAAGAGGCATCATGAATATCAGTCTCCGACTCGAAATATCAAGACTGATGAAGTCTACGTTCCGACCATCGCAGAGCCAGATCTAAAACCCCGAGAGCTTTCAAGTCGAGCTCTCCAATCGCTTCGAAGGCCTCCAGGATTGCGTTTCAGTGGACGAGTTAAACAACGGGTTTGTAGAAACTGTCCAAGCCGTAGGATCCAAGTTTTTTGAATCCCGCCCTAAAAAGAAACCTCAAAAAATCTCTGCTCAGACCCTAGACTTGATGGCAGAAAGACGATCCATGACGCTGCAAACCTCCGAAGACGCTGGGTCATATCGGCGGCTCAACAGAAGAATTCAAAAGTCCTTGCAACACGACATTCGCTCCTTTAATATGAATTGTATTGAGGAGACGATAGAACGAAACAAAGGTTCAAAAGTGTTTGCAAGGATTATTTTTTACTGGGCAAAGCCGACTGACTAAGCTGAAGACGGAGGGCGGTAACATGGTATCGACCAAAGATAGGGTACTGGCAGAGATCGAGAGGTTTTATGGGCAGTTATATACATCCGTTGCAAAACCTAGCTTGGATATGGCTGCAAATCCAAGAGCCAAGCTAACCCGACACTATACCGAAGATATCCCGGACATCAGTCTGTACGAGATTAGGATGGCCCTCAAACAGCTCAAAAACAACAAGGCGCCAGGTGAGGATGGAATCGCAGCAGAGCTTCTGAAAGGGGGTGGAACGCCAGTACTGAAAGTCCTTCAGAGGCTCTTTAATTCCGTTCTGTTCGAGGGCGTAATGCCGCAGGCGTGGAACAGAGGCGTGGTGGTCCTTTTCTTTAAAAAGAGAGACAATACTCTACGCTTCTGAGTCACGTCTATAAGTTGTTTTCGAGGGTCATCACGAATCATCTCGCTAACAGATTTGATGCCTTCCAACCTTCCGAACAAGAGGCTACAGTACCATGGACCACATCCATACTTTGCGGCAGGTTATAGAGAAGACGAGGGAGTATAACAGGCCGCTGTGCTTGGGGTTCGTGGACTACGAAAAAGCCTTTCGATCGAAACATGGACCGTGCTTCAGTCTCTCCAGCGGCGCCGCATTGACTGTCGGTATATCGAGTTGTTGAAGTGTTTATATATTATAACAAAGCCACTATGTCGGTCCGAGTACAGGAGCACAGTACGAAGGATATTCCATTTAATAGAGGCGTGACACAGGGAGATGTCATATCTCCAAAACTGTTCACCGCCGCTCTGGAAGATGCCTTCAAGCTCCTAGAATGGGAAGGACTTTGCATCAACATCAATGGCGAGTATATTACTCACCTTCGATTTGCCGACGATATCGTTGTCATGGCAGAATCGATGGAGGACTTAAGTACGATGCTTGAAGGCCTAAATCGAGTCTCCCAACAGGTCGGCCTAAAAATGAATATTGACAAGACGAAGGTCATGTCAAATATGCACGTTGCGCCTTTACCTGTTTCTGTTGGGAGCTCCACCCTCGAAGTTGTAAACCAGTATGTCTACCTGGGTCGATTGATCCAGGCAGGAAGTTCCAGCTTCGGGGAAAAAGTCTCGGCGAATCCGACTCGGCTAGGCAGCGTTCTGAAAATTACGCAGTGTTTTATCGTCTAAAATACCTCAGTGCCTCAAGACGAAAGTGTTTAATCAATGTGTGTTGCCAGTGATGACTGATGACTTATGGCTCTGAAACGTGGTCCCTTACTATGGGTCTCATAAGAAGGCTTAAGGTCGCTCAACGGGCTATGGAGAGGACTATGCTGGGTGTTTCTCTATGCGATCGAATCAGAAATGAAGAGATTCGTAGGAGAACGAAGGTCACCAACATAGCCAAGCGGATTAGCTTATTGAAGTGGCAGTGGACGGGGCACATAGCGCGAAGAACCGATGAAGCAGAAAGGTTCTCGAATGGCGGCCACGTACCGGCAAGCGCAGCGTAGGATACCCACCTGCTAGATGGTCAGATGACCTGAGCAAGGTTGCAGGGTGGCGCTGGATGCAAGCCGCTTCCGATCGGTCGTTTTGGAAATCTTTAGGGGTTGATATGATGGTGATGATGATAATGATGACTTGTCAGGTGGCCCCACACATATTTTTATCAAAATGATTGTGTAGTCCACTACACAATCGATTTTGCTAAAAATTGTGTTGAATGTTGAAGTCGGTTTTTAGGGTTCCGTAGTAAACAGGGAACCCTTATAGTTTCGCCACGTCTGTTTGTATGTCCGTCCACGGTTTTACTTAGAGATATCATAAGTAATAGAAAGCTGTAATTTGGCATGAGTATTTTTATCAATCAATAAAATAATTTAAAAAGAAAACATGTAATGCAGGAATTTTTTTTTCGACTACCCTATGACCCCATGCGGTATATCGTTGAATAGGTCTTGCAAAAGTATTGTGAGCTTGCAAACACTATAAAAAATAACGAAGAAAATAACGAAATTTAAAGGAAACCTAAGAGAGTGACAAAGATTTCCTTTGGTAAGATTGGTCGATCCAAAAATTGTTTTAAGAAGTAGAGCTACCAAGATTGTTGATGTCAGTTTCTTGGGCTCCAGCTCAATCTTGATAGATGCATTGGTTCAGCTACTATGTCAAGTTTGGTATCATATTCCTATGACTTTAAGATGCTTTATTCATATTTGGATTCTTTGCTCAATTCAGATGGTAAACTAATACAATTCAGATGGTAAAATAATTTAAAAATATATTACCCTTCGTGGCGCTCTTTCGTTTATTCATACTAGCTTTAAACCCGCGACTTCGTCCATGTTGAAGTCGAAAATGGTTCTAATAGGATTCTAAATTGTTTTTTTTTTACGGTATTAATTTTGTTTTAACATATGAATTATCGTAAAATTAATCCCCTTAGGGGTCGAATTGTGAAAAATCCTAGTCACGTACTGACTCATTTACCGCTTGGAGTACTCTTAAGGAGTTTCTAATTAAATAGTCTAACTAATCTTGTTTCTCCATACAAACTTTGAACTCCCGTTTCACCCATTTAGGGGTTGAGTTTTGAAATATTCTTTCGTGTCTTTCTTTTATATCTTTAGATAGATATATTATAATATTATATTATAACTTTCTTAGGTTTGCACATTCTCGACCTTTGATAGTCGGTAATAAGCTGAACTCCCGCCCTGAGACCCTCAGAAGGGAGAAGGAGTTTCAGCATCCCCTCCTACAAAAACTGTGTCGCCCAGAACTCGGCTTAAGATATTTGTTGTAGGCAGTGCCGCTTGCTTCGGCATAATGCTTATGTCTATATGTGAGTCCAAGATATCACAATACCGCCGGAGGCTTGTAGCAATTACCCCTGTTGCGCTTATTACTATCGGTACTATATTATACATATTAATATTATATATTATTATATAATTTTCAGAAAGTTTCTCGATGACTACTTCCCCCGCCCGCGTATCGTACTCGCTTAGATAGAGGTCATCCCATTTCATCCATTTAGGAGATGAATTTTAAAAATCCTGAAACTTGTATTTACTCATTTACCGCCAGGAGTACTCTTGCAAAGTTTCGAATGTAATGTTCAAACTAGTCTTGTTTCTCCATACAAACTTTAGATCCCCATTTCACCCCCTTACGGTGAGTTTTGAAAAATCCTTTCTTAGTGAAATCTTTCTTGCAGATTTCTGCCGAAATCTTTGGATCAGGAAAAGCCGTATTCTTCACTTTTAGTCGTGTACAGATGCAAATTAAAGAGTTACTTATAGGCAAACAACTTATACATTTTATCGGAAAAGTAGAACTTCATACAAATTCAATTGAAATTAGTTTTTTTAGGTGTTTTTAGTCTCGTGAACTCAAAGTCGGTATTTGCAACTACTTAGCCCTGCACTGCGCGTGGCCCGACACGCACTTGGCCGATTATTAGTTTTGAAAAATGATTCATTTGAAGAATTGTAAACAGCTCACCAATGCATATTGACTACCGAATTCTAGTAAAACAACATAATAAAATAAAAAATGGTTTGAAGTAATTTTTAACTGACTTCAAAAACGAGGAGTTTTCTCAAGTCGACTGCATATATATTTTTTTACTGCATATATGTGTTTTCGCGGATAACTTTGTCAATTATGAATGGATTTTGATGATTCTTTTTTGCTGGAAAGGCGATATTTCAAGGGTGGTTAAAATTTAATTTTTCTCAAAATCGATTGTGTAGTTTAAGGGGGAAGTCGGTTTTTGAAAAATTATAAGACTTTGCGTTGGACGTTGGATATAAATGTGAAATATGTATGTAAAGCAGTGCAATAATATTCTGTATTTATGTACCTAATCTAGTAGGTTTTATTCGTATTTTTTTTAGTTTTACTTCCTCAGTACCACATTGATAAAAAGAAATACGACTTTAATCATGTAAATGCAAACCTACGCCTGACAATCATAAAACTGATTTCAAAACTATTTTTTTTTCATTCCCTTATAAAAGTACAATTATTAAGCTAAAGGGCCCGGCAATTGCCCTGTAATAATCATGAGGTGGACAGCTAATAAATTTAATAGCTGTCCTGCTTATGATTACCGAGTTACAGTCAATCAATCAGCATCGAATAATCGATTCACGTCACGTTAGGAAGTTTTTATTAGCAACCATTCATTTCATTTCAACCAACTGTACATTACTGTAATGATATGGCACGAAAGATAACTATAATGGGAAAGTTTACGGTAAAACGTCTTTTAAAAAGCATTTAAAATGATAGTTCCTTAGTTTTGATTTTAGGACCGTTAAGTAGTAATCGCATAATTTATTTTTTTTTATAAAAATTACTCCTATAGGAATAAACGGTGAATTGATATCTCCTAGATATTTTTTGCTCGTTGTAGTGTATGTGTGTAAGCACAAAATAAGACAGTAATAATAGGCAGATGAAATTCGTATGGAAAAAGATTAATTGCACGATAATTTACAACTTCAGTAATGTACAGTAGAGATTTAGAGACACGTATTAATACCTAAAAAAATATCAAACTCTAGTGATCCTTTTTTGATTTCTTTGTACAAAATGAACAGAATCGAATATCTTTACCCGAATAATATATATTTCTATGTTTCGTAACAAGACAGGAAGGAGCTATCCTAAGAATTAATCGAGTAAAGTATCCGTCCATATCTATGAACGGTAATTGCGCGCGGACATAAAAATGCACGTGTTTACGAACCACACACCAATATCCGCGGACTGATTGCTTCTTTACTGTTACACGATAAAAAATTTATTGGCCTCTCATAAACTACGAGACGACCCGCGACTCCCAGTAGCCAATATATTTCCAACTACCCTGTAACTAGCCTTTTAAATTTTTATTTAAATAAGTAGTTTCGTTGGAACAAATGGCTGGACAAGGAATGACCGATCTTAGTAACGACTACAGTTGTACGAGTTCAAATGCAAATAATTTACTTCTTATCAAATTAAATCGTAAATGAAAATAAATTATTATAAAAATAACTGTTTACATTTTGGAAATTATTAGCTATGCTTATAATTTTTAAAAACTATCGACTGAAATTATTTGCTGGTTTCTAATCCCCTTCACCTACTGAATGTTTCAGAAGAAAGAATCATCACCATCCGAGCGTATTTTCCCGGTTGCATCCTCAGCAGTAACGCTTCAGAGCCTAGAGCCCGCTACCTAACCAAAGAGTTTTTGACGAGGTTTTTATACACAGCGACTGCCTCCGCAACCCAAAGGGTAAACCAGAGCCAATCCTTGGATAGTTTGATGATCAAACGCTAGATGGGATTCGGGACCCACAGTTTATACGTGCCTTCCAAAACACGGAATCATCTTTCTTTTCGGATAATCAGGTGATTCAAGCCTGCAATATCCCATCCAGACTGGCAACAACTCTTCACAACGTATTCTTCCCAGTGGGATTCAAACCCCTGACCTCCGGGTCACAAAGTAAACGACAAAGTATCAATAAGCAACAAATTACTATGATTTTCAAAGATAGTACCCACACTTTTATTGTGAACCATTAACAGTTAACCACATAGCTTAAAAATCGTTGAAATCAGTAAAAAAAAACCGCGCGCTCCGATGGCCAAACCGTCGAACCGTCCAAATCGTTTAGTAAACACCGAATAGGTTGTACAAGCGAGGTACAACAATTTTAATCGAATGGAAACGAACAAAGTGAAAATGTACACCTCAATTATTCCGACGGCCGCTTGTGGACAAATAACCACGTGTCAGCGACGAGCCAGATTGCACAAAGTTTCGCTTGAAACAATCTGTCATGTAAAATTCGGATACACGCTTCAAATCTAGCCAAATCTATTTAAATATTGTTTGCATTTGCTTTGGTTCATTATGGTACTCGTAACTCCGTTTAGATAGGACACACTGATGGCTGAATAGTTTAGTAGTTTTGCAATGCTTTATACAGGTGTTTATAAGTAATAATTCGGTACACATTATTGAAGCAAGTTCAATACTAAACACCTACGAAAGAAAATTTTACTTAGGTATTCTCCATCATAATTCAAAGAACTGATTGACTAGGTCACCTCATTTTTCTATTTATTAGCTATACTCAAGTATTTGTTCCAGTCCTTCAATCTTTAGCAGAACCTTAAGTTGTGTATATTCGAATATGTGACAACCGTTCAACACTTGTTCATCCTATATCAATACGAGCAGCGTTCACTTACCCTAGAGTTTTCCATACAAATGTAGTCTACGTTTTATTTTAAAACGACATGTCAGATTTCAGAAAAAAATTGTAATTTTAAAGAAATTTTAATTATCTAGGGTTATAATTAGTTCCCGACACTAAAGTTATGAACTGGAAAGAAAATATAAGGGTGTAAAAGTTTTCCATACTGATGGTCAAATATGATATAATACACCATATTCTCTTTTAAGTTCATAATTTTATCATCGGAAACTAATTACAACCCTAGATAATTACAATTTCTTTAAAATTACTTAATTTTGCCCTTATCCAACATGTCGTTTCAAAATAAAACGTAGACAACGTTTGCATGGGAAGGTCTAAATCTGTCCAGGGTAAAGGGACTCTTAAGTAAGGAATAACTCTATCTATGTTCGCATGGATTTTCATGAAAGCTCTGACAGCATCATATCATTACCCAGTTAGTCTGTAAACTACAAGTAGGTACCTGAGGCAAATTCCCTTGTTGAGAGATACATACGTAGTATACTTATACTAACTTGAAGTTTTAAAAATCATTTGAAAATAAAATTCAAGAGTTAAAAATTCATTGTCAATTTACAAGTAGTCGGGACCTGAAAAAGGCAATCTTGGACGAATCAAGCAAACAGCGTCGTCCTGCATTTCAATCGATCTGTTTGTGTTTATTGGCTAGGACTGTACCGCCAACGCGGCACAGGCTCTATTTTATTGACTTCTTTTGAGCTTCACCCAGTGATGGTTGATATTATCAAAGATGGTTTTAATTAAAATACTGGTTCAGTAAAAAGTGAAGGTTTATCACTTTCTACAATATGTATGTATGCCACACATGAAGTCGGAGTGCGCTGAGTACAGCGCGGGGACTGCGGCGAGTTGCCGCAATTGCAAAAAAGCAGGCGGCAACCGGGCGGATCACAATGCCTTCAGCGAGGACTGCCCAGCGAGGAAAAAGTGGGACGCGATTGCGAGGTCGGCAACTGCATATTGCTGACCTTGCAATTAGTACAGCATTCACCGATGTGTGACCGGGCCACATGTTACCAAAGTTACTCCACATGGGAAGAACTTTATTTTTACGCAAAAATTATTATAGAAGGGCGTAAACGGAGGCAACACAGCGGACCGGCCAAACACCGCTGAAGGCATTGTGGGCATGGCAATGGGGTGTTTTCCCTTTTCATTTTAAAGTAAAAAAATTTGCATTTACTTTTGAAAAATAAAACGCATACATTTTTGTAATTAATTTTTAGCGGTCACAAAGGGAAAACACCCCATTGCGGTACAACAGAGCCTACTTCTGTATTTTACCTTAGTTTTGTGTGAATCGTCACGGCTCAGTTTCTGCCGCGGGGCGGGCGTTTTCCGGGCGCTTTCCGGTGCCGGGAGTGGCGTTTTCCACTCTCGGACCGAGCGCCGGGGCAATGTCTGCCCCGTAGTGGGACAGAGACGTGACTTTTCAAAAATCCGTGCGGCATGTTTTCTGCTTTTAGGAAGTCATCCATGTAGACGCTCAGGCGGCGAGTTCGAACAGTTCGAGGGGGCTTTTCGAGGTGTTCGGCAGGGCTACCGGTGCATGCGCCGGTGGCCATGTCGAGCATTTCGAAAAGTATTTGGTATATAAGTATGAACATTAAAAATTTTTTTGGCATATTTATTAAATTTTGTTTATTATATAAATTTATTCATTAAAATATCTATAAGATGTAAAAATATTTTATTAGCCAATGCAGTCCCTGATAACGTCAGGGGGAAGGACTTAAATAAAAAAAAATGTATGTATGTATATGTATGTATGTCTACAATATACATTTAAAAGGATTTATCCTTAAATGCATATTGCAGACTTAAAAGACTTCAATATTTTATGAAAGATATATTTCGTTATTAAGTAAGTTCACAGCATAGTACACAATTATCTATATGTTTATGTAAATTCACAAATAAAACAATATTTATTATCTTATCTAGTAAGAAAGTTCCATTATAAACGTGAAATCAGTGTCGCTGTGTGAGCCTCAAACACGAAGTCAATAAACAGAGCCTGTGCCGCGGCCGCGTGTCCGCGGTACAGTTGTCGTCAATAAACACAAACAGATCGATTGGAATGCAGGACGAGCGTCCTTGCGACGACGGACGCCGAGATTGCTTTTTCAGATCCAAACGCTTGTAATTTGCGCGTGCGTAAGACAATTAGAAATTTAAAAATAAAGTTCTCTCATGCTCGTTTTGTAGTGGTCACATAAAACATGTAGAAACAATCACACGATCATAAAGACGGTTTGTTGTGTACCTAAGATTTTTTTTGCGAAGGCGAGGGCGTTATGAGGATTCGAAAAAAAAAAGTTTGGAATGTTTGCGGAGCTGCACAGCTGTTTGGACTTGGTGAAATTTTGCGTGATAAATAAATGTAATTATGCAATATTACATGGTTTATATTTACGCCGTGTTGTGTAAATGCGAGTTTATACTCTGTCATATCTTTAGATCGGCTTATCTGGTCTAAATTTTCGCTGATTACACGGACAGAGGTCGGGTAGTACTAATGCATAGATACTTCCTGAAAAATCGAATTCTATACTGAAGTGCTTATGTTACTCGTATACTTATCTACATCATAATGTAACCTATTTTATTCTCGCATTATACGTTCATAGTTCGTCGGATGTGGTTGTTTCATTTAGCCACCTTACCTCGCCTCTCTTCATGGCGACCCTGCCATATTTGGCAGCGCGTAGATCGCGTTACGGCGCCAACAATGCGCCTCGTGTAGTTTAGCACGTAACAATTCGGTGTTATTAAAGCAGTATACAGAGGTTTACAGAGGGTTGACCTTATCCTAATATATCCCTAGATTAGTTCTTATTTGCATATCCTACACAAGTCGCTTTACACACACACACGTTTAACTTCTCACACACCTGTTATGAGCGTGGTGGCTAATAACAGACCCTAGGTTCACACTAGGTCTTATAATAGACTAGACTTAGGATAGGCGGGCAATCGCGATTGCTCTTAGGTCGGTTTAGACGTAGGTTCGTGATTAGGTTCGTTATCGGAATATAGTGAGGTTTTGCTTACGGTTAAATTAATAAATCTGCTAAAGATAGATACGATAGAACGGACAGATAATATATATATCGAAGATTACTTGAATCTCTATAGTTGGGTTAAATGTAGTATTATCATTGTTGCTTTCAATAAAGAGTCACATAAGTTTCATTTGTTACCTTAGATCTATATAATTGAAAGATATAGGATCCGATCAATTTAGTCCTATGTATGCTAGTGAATATCTAAAGGTTATCAGATTATGATATTTGATAGTTATGTATTTATTGAGATTATAGAGACCTATGGTAACTAGTATATCAAACATCTATTCACCCAAAAAAGGTTATATAGAAATTTTGATCTAAATTAACGTTTCAAATATATCTGCTCTCAGGATCTTGACACGCCAACCATTGCGAGCATGTTAAACTAGAAATAAGTAAAAGAACAGAATTTACGTGGAAGCTCTGGTAATTACAGAGCAGATAGGATTAGGACTCTTTGTTAGGATAGCCGGGTAGGATTGTTTTGTTTTGTTTGGCTCAAGATCATTTAGATCTTGATTGCTTTCCTACATAGTAATATTAGAGTCGCGAAAAGGTTAATAAGTGGTAAGAATTATCAAATTTCATCGGGAAATTTGGTTCTTCCGAGGCTATTAAGGGTTGGCAAAATTATGCCTGAGTGACCGAGAGGCCAAACAGACATACTTTCGCTGGAAGTGGACTTATTAACCAAAACTATATATGTTTCTTATGCATGTTAGTGCAAAAGGTGTCAAACCGTGACATCTTTCTCCTAAAGAGGAAACCTGCTGTCCATGACGATATAATATCTCATTCCTCGCAACACAGCAAACCAGATATATTGACTTTGTATCGCCAAGATGTATCGAGTTTACTCGAAATAATTAGAGTCTTGTGAAAATACTATTATTATAAGAGCTCTTCGCGATTGTCATCGCGACCGAAATACCTGTTTCGCGTAAGCGAATTTATACAATTACATTGGTTAACCAAATATCCAAGACTCTCAACGCCTTTTATCGTACTTTGTACGACATTACAACATATAATTAAGCTATAGCAGACCTATGACCTAACTGATTACAAATATGGATCGATCCACCTGATTTTTCAGGAATGGCGTATATTTTCCTTCGCTTTATGAAGTCAATTATTTGAATGATATAAACCATAACAGCTACAAAGAACAATTCTGTAATACGACTATTTCAATAAGGGATTAAATTACGTAATAGATAATACCTAGTATCAATATCCTCATTTTAGGCTTTTAAAATAAATTCAGAGTAGAGTGAACAGCTTGGGGTATCTGATAATGTACTATGCTTAAGGTTTTAAATAGACGATCATAGCTCACGTGATTTGGAACTCCTGCAGTAAGCCGCGGGTGTATTACTTATGTATATTATATACATAAGTAAGGGTTCCATCACAGAATTGGTGCCGTAGACCGTGGATAGTATCTTGTTTGTATATTTCATATACAACAGAACTATTCAAAAGAACTCAGGCTTATTGGGTTATATAATTTAAATACACAACGTAGAAATATAAAACAAATTATTGAGTCTCAGAATAATTATCCATATTTTACTTAAAGAAAACTGCAGCGTTAAAAGAAAATTAAATTGTTTACAAAAGCATTGTTAGCAGTTCGGGCAATTAAACAATAGATAGGGTCGTTGCGCAGGTAGTCGGGTGCGTAGACCTTTGTAGCGTTTCGTAGAGGTTTGTAGCGAAAATCGTAGGCGATTACGTATAAGTTAATTGGTTTCTTTAATAATTTAATTAATTAAGTTTTAACTATGGTTCGTGGTAGGCATTCGAATCGTATATCGACTCGTAGGACACAGGCGGAAGAATCAAATATTAGAAATATGGAAAGTGAAACACCGGGACAAATAACTGAATTATTAACTACGATTATGCGTAGATTGGACAATATTGAGAAAGCCAATACATCTTCAAGCGAGGTAGCGGGACCTTCGCAGGCTTTAGGCAGAATAGAAACCAATGAACGTTCTACTTGTATAGTAAAGTTAACACAAAAGTTACCAACTTTCGATGGCCGAAGTTCTGTTAATCCGATGGAATTCTTACGAGATTTAAAGAATTACATTAAGGTATCGGGTGATAACAGCAGAGCACTTGCGTGGGCTATCGATAGTTTAACGGGTAACGCTAAAAGTAGAATGAACATTTACCGAGAAAGCTGGCGTACGTTTACAGATTTCGAGAATGATTTCATTCAGGTATTTTGGGGAAGTAGTGAGCAGGAAATGATAAAGCAGAGATTTATAACGGCGAAGTACGATTCTAAGAAAGGTCAAAGCTTAGAAGAATATTTTGCTGCACAGCTGAATAGTATTTATGGGTTGTCTATACCATTTACGGAAGGTGAACGGGTGAACACTATATTCAGGCAGATGCCTAGAGAAATACAAATCGCTTACTTTACGAAAAGTGAGACCATGACTATACGAAGTTCTATGGAGTTCTTACGTCAGTTAGAAAGGAATGTTGTCTAAGTCTATTCATCAACTTGGGAGTTTAATCAGCACAGATAAACCGATTTAGAAGCAGACTTTAGGCCTGAACCAATAACATAGTTTATATCTTTTATGATCAGTAGTCAAATACTATTACTAAGACTTTGCTGTCAACCCGTCTGTCTGTCATCAAGCTGTATCTCAAGAACCGCTATAGCTAGACAGTTGAAATTCTCACAAATCATGTATTTCAGTTGCCGCTATAACAAAAAATACTAAAAACAAAATAAAAAAATATTTAACAAACGTAATTTTTTATAGATCTCGCAAGCCTTCGTGCGGAGTTCGACACGCACTTGTCCGGTTACTTAGCTTGAAAATTATAGACACTGAGATGACTCCACAAAATCAGTTTTTTTTTAATGTATGGTCTGGATACCTAAAACATGGTCCGTCTTATTATAAAACCCAGACTATCTTTGTTACTAGGTTTAAACCTAAATCTGCGCAAATCATGTTGACATCTAGTATCACACACTATCTTACCTGTCAATGTCAACTTGATTTGGGCGGATAATGGTTTAAACCTTGTTTAAACTTTCTACCGGGTGGTCAGGTAAATAAAAGAAGTTATAGTAAAAATGGACTGTAATTTAGGCGTACTGGTTACAAAAGAGGTTCTCTATAGGCACAAGAAACACGCGCGCTCGCTAGCAGTCCATACGAAAAGTGAGATAGTGGCGGAGCGGCGCGGGCGTCGCGGCAGCCGGGCGAGTGGTGTCCCCCGCGCCCCGCAACCCGTTGAATATAATTGTGTGGCAGTGTGGCGTAGACATTCTCCCGCCCCGAGCATGCTCTAGTGATGTGGTAAGAGTGGTAAGGGGCATATTCTGTTGAACGCCCGTCTGATTGTTCCATTCTTCGTCTTGATATCTGCCACCCTTGCGATGTCATCTGTTGTAGTGGTCACATAAGACATGTAGAAACGATCACACGATCATAAAGATGGTTTGTTGTGTACCTAAGATTTTTTTTTGCGAAGACGAGGGCGTTATGAGAGTTTGTAAAAAAAGATTGGAATGTTTGCGGAGCTGCACAGCTGTTATGACTTGGTAAAATTTTGCGTGAAAAATAAATGTAATTATGTAGTATAACGTGGTTTATATTTACGCCGTGTTGTGTAAATGCGAGTTTATACTCTGTCATATCTTTAGATCGGCTTTTCTGGTCTAAATTTTCGCTGATTACACCGACAGAGGTCGGGTAGAACTAATGCTTAGATACTTCCTGAAAAATCGAATTCTATACATAGACATATTTATAATTGTACATTCAAATATATACAAGGGTGAGGTTGCGTCTATTTACTCATATACTATAGGTACACATGAAATCACAAGATACAGTTGATTCATATATCGTGTTACATTCATCAATTAAATAAATTATAAATATGTCATATTATTCGATAGAATGACGATTGCGGAAGATCTCTATGTGAATGTAAATATATTAAGTTATCTGAGATGGAGACGCTATTGCATGCATGTAAATGCAGATGGGGATGCAATATTTTTTGTTGCATGCTAGTAGGCTTGGTGACGCGTCAGGATTCGGGGGTCAGACGGAGCTAATAAAACCAAACGCGAGGCAAGAAGTGGGGGAGTCCTTTCGCGTCCTTTGCCTGACATACAGGTTTCGAGTTTAAAATCGAGTGTGTGTAATTTTGTGTCATAAATTTCATTCACCGATTTGAGCTCGTTGCTTTGTGTCCGGGTAAATTACTGTGAAGTGACGGGTCTAGAATTCTAGACTTCCTAAATATTTTATCTATACCTTTCTCACAAAACCCAAAATTCCGCTGGAGCGTTAGAAAAGTACTGAATAGGTAATTTATACTGAGTGCTGAGACTGGCATTCGGCGCTCTGGGTCTTCCTTTTTCCTTTCACCTAGGTATCCTAGGTTAACCTGTAGGTTTACAGAGGGTTAACCTTATCCTAATATATCCCTAGATTAGTTCTTATTTGCATATCCTACACAAGTCACTTTACACACACACACGTTTAACTTCTCACACAACTGTTATGAGCGTGGTGGCTAATAACATACCCTAGGTTCACACTAGGTCTTATAATAGACTAGACTTAGGATAGGCAAGCAGTTGCGATTGCTCATAGGTCGGTTTAGACGTAGGTTCGTGATTAGGTTCGTTATCGGAATATAGCGAGGTTTTGCGTACGGTTAAATTAATAAATCTGCTAAAGATAGATACGATAGAATGAACAGATAATATATATATATATATATATATATATATATATATATATATATATATATATATATCTTGGAATTTACTTGAATTTCTATAGTTGGGTTAAATGTAGTACTATCATTGTTGTTGTCAATTTAGAGTCACATATGTTTCATTTGTTACCTTAGATCTATATAATTGAAAGATATAGATGCCGATCAATTTAGTCCTATGTATGCTAGTGAATATCTAAAGGTTATCAGATTATGATATTTGATAGTTATGTATTTATTGAGATTATAGAGACCTATGGTAACTAGTATATCAAACATCTATTCACCCAAGAAAGGTTATATAGAAATTTTGATCTAAATTAACGTTTCAAATATATCTGCTCTCAGGATCTTGACACGCCAACCATTGCGAGCATGTTAAACTAGAAATAAGTAAAAGAACAGAATTTACGTGGAAGCTCTGGTAATTACAGAGCAGATAGGATTAGGATTCTTGTTAGGTTAGCCGGGTAGGATTGTTTTTCTTTTGTTTGGCTCAAGATCATTTAGATCTTGATTGCTTTCCTACATTGTAATATTAGAGTCGCGAAAAGGTTAATAAGTGGTAAGAATTATCAAATTTCATCGGGAAATTTGGTTTTTCCGAGGCTATTAAGGCTTGGGAGAGTATGTCTCTTTGATCAAAGATTAAACAGACATACTTTCGCCGGAAGTGGACTTATTAACCAAAACTATATAATTTTTCTTTGCATGTTAGTGCAAAAGGTGTCAAACCGTGACATCTTTCTCCTAAAGAGGAAATCTGAAATTCCTCGCAACATAGCAAACCAGATATATTGACTTTGTATCGCCAAGATGTATCGAGTTTACTCGAAATAATTAGAGTCTTGTGAAAATACTATTATTATAAGAGCTCTTCGCGATTTTATCGCGACCAACATACCTGTTTCGCGTAAGCGAATTTATAAAATTGCATTGGTTAACCAAATATCCAAGACTTTCAACGCCTATTATCGTATTTTGTACGACAATACAATATATTATTTAGCTATAGCAAACCTATGACCTAACTGGTTACAAATATAGATCGATCTACCTGAGTTTCAGGAAGGCGTATATTTTCCTTCGCTTTACGAAGTCAATTATTTGAATGATATAAACCATAACAGATACGGAAGAACAATTCTGTAATACGACTATTTCAATAAGGGATTAAATTACGTAATAAATAATATCTAGTATCTATATCCTCATTTTAAAGTTTTTTTAAATAATTCAGAGTAGAGTGAATAGCTTGGGGAATCTAATAATGTACTATACTTAAGGTTTTACAAATATTCTAGACGGTCATAGTTCATGTGATTTGGAACTCCTGTAGCAAGCCGCGGGTGTATTACTGTGTATATTATATACATAAGTAAGGGTTCCATCACACTGTGCCTGGATATAGCTTGATGATTCGTCCGAGCAGCCGAGCAGTTTTTGCAACTGTGAAATATATTCTTTATAATATCTTTTCCAATAATGTTGTCGAAGTTGTTCGACACGCTGATATCTTGGCAGCTGAAACGTGTTACAGTCCGTGATCTGTGGGTAAGGAAGCGCAGTTAGAGTTCGACCAATTAAGAAATGAGAGGGACTGAGGGCAGATAGATCTGATGGATCTGATGACATAGGCGTCAGAGGCCTAGAATTTAGGATGCCTTCTATTTGTACGAGGACTGTATACATCTCTTCATAAGTGAGATGTGCTAAACCTAATATTCGTTTGAGATGATACTTGGTAGATTTGACACATGATTCCCATAAACCACCTTGATGAGGGCTAAAGGGACTTGAAAAATGGAATTGGATAACTTGCTCTGCTGTATAATTCGCAATTGAATTAGAATTTGCCTTAATTAACCTTGCAATATCGTTTGATGCACCTACAAAATTTGTTCCGTTATCTGAATATAAATGGCTTGGTTTATCTGAATATATAGGACTCTTGGTCAAGTCAGTAACTAGCTCTAAATGTACTGCTTTCACTGCAAAGCACACAAAGACGCATATATATGCTTTTATTAATCTGCTACCGCGACTAACAGTTGTACATTGATTTGTTTACTCGATGTTAGTGAGCGCACGTACACACAGTAACAAACAACAAACAAAAAACAACAAATAGTAACAAAGTTAGTCCTGTTTTTATAATAAGAAGAAGTTTGTCTAGACTAAAAATTTAAGATCGTGTCATTTATGCACTAGTACGTCAACAGATCCGGCGGTTCGGCATTTTGTAGGAAAAAATATTTCTATGTACCTAGGTGGAATAAACATCTATAGGTATTGTTAATTTTTGCTTGTGAGGGAAAGGTTATTAGTGGGGCGAGCACTTTTAAATAGAGGATCTATACTTACAGGTAATCATGGGTTCCTGTTTCACGTGTAGTGTGTAGAGATTTGCAATCACATGTATGTAATAAAATATAATACATGTAATCGCGATCTACGTAAACCGATTGTATGAGAATTTTTACCACAGACGAACTATTGTAATAGATGCGAATGCAAAAATGTACTGTTTAAAATTATGTAGGCACAGTACTTGTTGTATGCCCTTTTTATGACGTTTGTCTTTTACATTACCGGGCACCATTCAATCTTACTCGCTCTGTGTGCAAAAAAATGCCCGGAAGTTATATTTAGATGAAATAAGAAATTGTTTTCACTTGTCAGATTTTTTTTTTTTTTATTTAATCTTTATTGTTTATCAAATACAAATTGTACAGAATAATAAGCAAACCTAACGCTAAAAGCGTTATCTACCAGTCAACCTTTGGTTTATACAGATAGTCTAAATGTGGGTTGCAAGACTTGCAAGACAAAGAAAAGCACTTAAAAAAAATGTCGAAAATTTTTCTATAACATTCATATAATTGTTCTCACATAACTTGTTCCATTTGCTGGAACAAGCAAAAAAACGTTAATTTTTAATTAGATAAGATGGTACCATTATTGTAGTCAATAGACCAAAAAAAAAAATAGCTAAAATGACATCAAATTAGCGAAACTCTTGTGAAGGTTGTGTCGTATATCTAAGCAATACTTGTTAGTTGTGTAAATATGTAATAATACTTATAAGGCGGAACAAATTATTTTCTGGAAGAATGAGCGTTTTTTTTTATTATTCTGTGTTTTTAAGAATAGTTGGGAAAACTTGTTAAGTGTTTTGTTAGCGTCTACACTCAGTCCAAAATACTGAACACTTCCCTAAGGAACATGTAAATTTCGAACTAAGAAAAAAATGCGTTAAATAGAAACTAATCGGTATACTTCTGGGCACGTTACCACGGGGCAGCGGTTTGCCAGGACTTTTTCATTTATAGGGCTCCCACACTGCTGTTAAAAATGTATACTTACAAACATTTTCTTACATTCAAATTAAATAACTTATTGTTGTAATTTTGTTATTATAAGTATTCAATATTCCTTATTATAATAATTATTAGTAATAATAGTATTTTATTTTTAGATCAATATGCATTTTCATAATGTTTGAAAATGTTTGTAAACATTCTTAACAGCAGTGTGGGAGCACCATAAATAAAAAAGCCCTAGCAAACCGCTGTCACGTGGTAACGTGCCCAGAAGTATACCGATTTGTTTCTATTTAACGCACTTTTTTTGTCACAGTTCAATATTTACATGTTTCTTAGGGAAAGTAGTTTAGTATTGTGGCTTTGTGTAGACACTGCAAAACACTTAACAACTTTCCCCAACTATTCTTAAAAACACAGAATATAAATAAAACGCTTTCTTCCAGAAAATATTTTGTTCCACCTTATACGTATTATTATTACCTTTTTACACAGCAGTGTGGAAGCACCATTATAAGAAATTTAAGTTATTAGTTTAATTTTAGTTCGTTTTTTGTTTATTTTATTAATTAATTATAAAAATGAAAACATTAAAAATGTTATATATACGAGTAATTTCAAAAATCGGTATACTTGAATAAGATGTCGAATATTTTTTATATATTTCAAGCAAAGTTATTTTATGAATCCATACTTAATTAAAATAGTTTTATATCTTTACTATTTTAATATTCATTTTATTCTTATTGATGGATAACAATGATGCCCTATCTATTTTCACTTGTGTGTATGAGGTATTGAACCATATTCATGGTTGTTACCTGTAATCAACACATAATCAAATCAATTAGAATGGCCTTACGATAACAGTTAATTAATATTCGCCAAGTGGACGTGAACACTCTAAATCAGTCTATAAGTGGATATGAAAATATAAACAATGGATTTTGTGCGGCGTAAGTAAATCAAATTTGTACACATCATGTATAGTAGTCAAATCACTTAGTTCACATGAAAATATGACAATAAATAAGTGTCTGTTTAAATGCAGGTACCTTTTTTAGTTATATAAATAAATATTTCCGATGAAATTTTTTGTTTAATTGTACATTTTACGCAATTAAGTAAATGTTAAACTTTACGTGCAAAAATCCAAAATGAGAAAAAATCACAGAATCCCTCATACAAATTGGGAATCGGTCAGATTAAGTTACCATGAAGATTGATTTTTTATTGTTTATTTAAAATCATAGACTCATCCCACATCATACCAGTTCGCTTGTTAGCTTTTCTAGAATAATATGTTTATTCTTAATATGGATTCTTTTTCAGTTATCGCTTTTATGGTTATGGAATTTATTCACACTTCTCATCAAGTAAATGATCACCCTGAAGGTATAAATGCATTATTAGATATATTGATCAAAGAGACTGAAAATCCTTCGGGTAACAATATAACTGGGGTACTAAAAGGTTTGGACCAAAGTCTTAATAAATCATATAAAAATGTAAACGATTCGAATATTGTATTCGTAAAAACTCAGTTAGGCCCCGACATATTTTTTAATCAAAACTTGACCCAAGAAAAATCTCCTGATTATGATCCTATTTTAGAAGATAGAATACCGTACGAAAATAACGAAACAAGGCCCAGCCAAGAGGAAAATTCTGAAAGTGATTTTACCTTTAAGCCTGAAAATACAAGAAGGACATTCGATGAGACAATCATTGAAGAGTTATTACATTCAAGTCGTTCTGATGAGTCTGATGATATGATATTAGAAAAAGAAGTAACGTTTGATATTACAGAAGATTCGCAGAGCTCGAAGACCAGCCCATTTACATCTCTCATTGATTCAATGGCAAGATCTGGAGCAAAAGGCAATGAAGAATTATTAGATCAATTTCTGTCAAATAAAATTCTTAAATCAAACGCCATGTCAGGTTTTGAAGATAAAAGTGATCATAAGTCACAGACACAAAGTGAAATTGTACAATCTAAACCTGATTTTCATAACAGAAATAAAACTGGAAAAGATTTTGACAACCTCGATAAAATAAGCGAAAAAGATGAAGACTCAGAATTAATAAAAATACTCAAAGTTACAAAAAGTAAATTAGTTTCTAAAAGTGCTGCTAACTCACAAGCAAAATCAAAGGAACGTTACGATTTACCTACTGCCGAAAGTGATTTTACAGAAGCACTTGACCAAATGGTAACCGACGAAAAGTTGAAATCTATACTGGAAAGTTTTAGACAGGATGATGCGTCTCGACATCTATTAAATTCAAAAACTGATGAAAATATAATAACAGAAACTGATATCCAAAAAATTGTTAAAAATTTGAATATTTTAGAGGACTGGGATAAAAAGCACGCATTTTTCGATAAAGGTATAAAAATACCAGCTATACCAAAAGACTTACTTGAAAATAAATCATCAAATAAAAGTGAATCCAAGTACTTGAAACACAAAATTCATCGATCACATTACAAACCCCCAATATTTTCCAAAACCAGTTTTCCTAATGTTCCAATACCAAGTCCATATCAAGCACAGCAAGCTAATTTGCAACCTACAAATTTAATTTTTCCACAAAGAAATATGAATTGTTGTACTCGAACAAATTTTATCGAAAATCCATTATTGGGATTACAAGAAAGACTACATTTGATTAATTTAGTGAATCGCTTTACGTCTGGATATGGACATGTTTATAGGCCATGGTATTATTCCTAATAAACTCTTACTTTAAGTATTGTAAGTATTTATAAAAAAGGGTTTTTCAAATTAAATAATTAAAGTCACGCGGCGATTATTTCATTTTACCTCCCGCGTGCAATGTCTGATAGTTGCGGAACAGTCAACGGCAGCTAGTTAACGAAGTTACGAATTGAAACACAAAGAAGCCATCCACAATACGGAGTCTAACTAGTGGCATCCAAACACGATGAAACCAAAGTCCAAACTGCTCTCAAAGATCTAGTTAGCGGGATGACACCGCTTGCCGCTTCATTGCCATGTTTGCCTGGTAAAGGCAGGAGGTTGTGTTAGACAATAGCACACGTGGACGCTTCAGTATTTATGTGTCAATAGTTGTAATATTATTTATTATAAATAGATGTTACGTGTACCTAACCTACACATAAAAGCACATTTGCGTGTAGCATGGGGCACAAAAGTAAAAGGAACAGATGAACAACTTGTAAAATACATCCCACCAAAAACATAAAAGAATTGAGATCCGTCAAAAGAATTGAGATCTCAATTCTTTTGACGGATTTTGAACTTGGCTCCCATTTTCACATTTATGTTTTTGGGGGGATATCATTACTTTTTGCACAGCAGTATCAGAAAAAACAAGTGCTTGCTCGTATAATTTTGTTGGACACTTTACCTAATAAGATTGTCAATTAAAAATAATCAAAATTGCGAAATTCACTGTTTTTTCTTTCCTTTTAATTTTTCCTTTGTATACGCGTAATAGTCTACCTAGATGTCAAATATCAACTTTCCAGGTCATATAGCAGTAGGTTACCTTTTTAATGATGGATAAGTGGTCAATCACATTTTTCGGGATTTTTAAACGTTATTATATCAATAACTGTTTGAGCTACGTTTTGAAAATCTTCGAGATGAGATAGACGACTGTATGTATTTGCTAAACATGTATTTTGGATAAGTAGGTTCGAGTTGTGAAGGGGTCAAAAGTAGCTTGAAATGGTTCGTGTAAATATACACACGGCTGCCGCGTCACCTGTTCCTTTTTTTAACTTGGCTCTGACATGCTGCCGCGTGTCTAGGAGTCTAGATAGATTTAGGTAGTTTGTTCGTTTTTTCATTAAAAAACCAGATAATTTTTTTAAATGAAACGGTAAAAATATTAAATTTATAAAACTACTCTAAGCCAAACTATACGAATCAATATCATTATACCATATTACCACGGTTGTCGTGGGGGATTGCAAAATTCAAAATGCCTGCTATAATTTCACCCCTAATCAGTTTATTACGTTGTATTGTTCTTGGATATTTGCTCAAGTAGGAGACTTGCATGCGACGCAGTGGTTTAATATTTGACTGTGGCACCCTGCTGCGCTCGACTTCGCAGATTACCTACGTGCGACCGCCTTGGTATTGCTGGTTTCCTAGTTATGATCAGGTAACAATACTTATATAATTTAAGATCTCTTATTTGTTTTCTAAGTTCGCAGGATTTGCATGTAGGTGTTTTGTTTTTCGTGTGTGTAAGTGGCCAACACTGGTGTCAGATTTTTCAGGCAGCCTAAACGCATCTGACGTAGCTTGACGACTGCCATACAGCGATCACAGCCGAGACCAACGGCTTATACGTGCCTTCTGAAGCACGGAGGAGCACGGGAAATTTTTATGCCACTTGTGGTCACCCATCCAAGTGTGGACCACGGTCGGTGTCGCTATACTTGTAAAAGTGCTAGTAATGCGTATTCCCGCCGGGCCACTGAGCTGCATGAAGATGAAACTAAGTGAAGAGGGTGCATGGCTTTCGACACACAAGATGAAAATTTCATTTAGTGAATTTTTCATAAAGATGTACTTTCACAGAATTTTTTTACAGATACTAAATTATACAAAATTGTCAAAATTGTGGATTAGATTTGCTACAAAAAAAATACCAAAAATCCTTTCCGTACATTATTTTCTAAAGTCCTTCGAACTCACTCGCAAACTTCGCCCCACACGGCTACATTTTCTTCCTTTTTATCGACACGTGTATTCCGGGCGCGCATTAATTTTTCAATGTTGCCGTGTGCATTATAACAAGACTATAACACCCCTTAATCCTTGAGCGTATTTCAGGGGGCATTTTAATCTCCATGAAGAGCTTTCAATAGCATTTCACACATATAGAAAAGTTTCGCGAAAATGTTTCAAACTCAACGTTGCAAAGTTGCTATGTTAATGTATTTCCTCTTTGTATCTGAACTTCGTGTTCGTTAAATGCCTAAGTACTAAGCTGATAAACTGCAGAGGATTGAGCATATCTACAATGCAACGTTTTAAGAGAGTAACATTTTAAAAGTAAATAGTTATATCAAATGCAGTGCTACTTTTTTAATACTATACACTTTTTTACACTCATGAAAATCACCCAAACAAAAATACGCACACACACATATCATAACAAAAAAAAGAAAACAATTATAATACTATCACTAACACTACACACCACACCGCATTCGGACCATTTTCATTTTCCGCTTCGTAATTTTAGTTTTTTCCTTGCCAACAAACGTATACATGGGATAAAATATATATGTAATCACCTGCAACCCTTGTAACCCAAGCTTTTCCGAAGGGAGGGCCTAGTTACCTGTACCACAGATCCCACAGGGATCTATTTCAGGGACTAGTGTCTTCACAAGGACTAGAATGTCAAGATGTACTATTTACCTTAGTAAATTATCAAACACCTACCTTTTATGTATCTACATTCTATTGTGAAGAGAGAAATAAAGTTTGTCATTACTATTATTATTTTAATAGGCCTCTCTCAATGAATGCCATTTATCACGGTCTTGAACAACTCTCATCCACGTTCGACCCATGAGCTTTCTGATGTCGTCGACCCATCTTGCTAATGGACGGCCCCTACTACGCTTACCATTAATGGGTCAC
This sequence comes from Acrobasis suavella, assembly GCA_943193695.1. Lineage (NCBI taxonomy): Eukaryota > Metazoa > Arthropoda > Insecta > Lepidoptera > Pyralidae > Acrobasis > Acrobasis suavella. Next base: position 9,028,135 of record OW971940.1, read on the forward strand.
CAGTCGTAGTGACTGGTGACCCATTAATGGTAAGCTTATATTTTGCTCCACCTGGCACCTAAAATAATAAAAGATATACTTTCAATCTTATTATGAATACCTAAATTGAAAGTTATTATTTACAACTATATAAATTGAGTGTTTTGTAAATTCAAGAAAAATATTTTGTCTTATTGATCATCAACAATTCATATCATTTTTAACTTTTTAGGGTTCCGTACCTCGAAAGTAAAAAACGGAACCCTTATAGGATCACTTTGTTGTCCGTCCGTCTGTCTGTCTGTCAAGACAATTTTTTCAGGAACGCATAAAGGTATCAAGCTGGAATTTATATCAAATGCTCAAGTCTACTGTCCCTTAAAGCTGTGAAAAATCAAACTTCTAAGCCAACGTAAGCAAAAGATACAGCCACTTATGCCGCAAATTTTCGACACTCGCAAAGGAATCAAAACCTACCAGGGTACTTCCCGTGAACTCAGAATCTCGAAATTTGGTACGAAACAAAGTCTTATAGCACAGATAAAGGAAAAATTGCGAAAACCGTAAATTTTTAGTTACATCATATAATAAATAATTTTAATAATTTACTACTAAACTTACTACCCCTTTCCTCATGAACGCGTCGAGGTATTCAATTGAAATTCATATCAAATACTCAGGTCGTACGGAACCCTCGGTGCGCGAGTCTGACTCGCACTTGGCCGGTTTTTTACTATTGTTTCTACTTTAGATTTTAAACGAATCCCAAAGACTCAACTTTTACAATGTTACTCGTATTCCGGTTTGGCAAGGGATCGTTCGGCCTTCAGCGTATCTCCGCGATCGCGACGTAACAGACACACTTACAATTCTAAATTTCACGACCGATAGAGACAACATTACTTAATATTTAATGTTTTAATATTTAAAGAAAGAAAGTAATAGCGTTAAAGGCACCATTTATGCGTTTCCTAGTTTTTAAAATAATGATGTCCTGTTTTTTGTGCAATAAATGGTTTTGAATTAATAGGGTGGGGAAAAAGTCTTTTCGCATTTTATATGAAAATTCAAAACATTATTTAATATAGTTTATTTGCATTTAACTAAAGTATGTAGGTACCATTTTGGTCGATAACTTTTTGCCATCTTATAGGTAGGGACATGATCCCATTGCTATAGAAATTTTGGGGCTTCTGATCAAAAAACTGCGTCAAGTAGTTTTGGCAGTCCTCTCGTGATGTTAACTTGACACTGCCTAAAGAATTCTGAAGAGACCGAAACAGGTGGAAATCTGAAGGTGCCAGGTCAGGACTATACGGCGGATGCATTAACACCTCCCAGCCAAACTCTCTTAATTTTTGCTGAGTGGTTAAAGATGTGTGAGGTCTAGCGTTATCATGATGAAAAACCACACCCCTTCTGTTGATTAATTCCGGCCGCTTTCTCTCAACTTCTTGCTTTAATCTTATCAGTTGTTCGCAGTAGAGTTCTGAATCGATGGTCCTGCCTGGTGGTAACAACTCATATTGAATAATGCCCTTCCAATCCCACCACACACACAGCATCATCTTGTTGCGAGTTAACCCGGGTTTCGCCACAGCCTGTGAAGCCTAAATGGCCTTTGACCATGACCTTTTTCGCACGTTCTTGTCGTACGTGATCCACTTTTCATCACCAGTTATCAATTTCTTCAAAAATGGTTCGGTCTCATTACGTCGTAATAAAGAATCACAAATGAGTACACGGTTCATTAGGTTTCTTTCAGAGAGCTCGTGAGGTACCCAAATATCGAGCTTTTTTGTGTACCCATATTTTTTCATATGCGCCAAAACTGTTTTGTGGTCAATTCCCAGTTCTTCAGCTACGTCGTAACTACTGAAACGTCGATCTTGCTCTACTTTTTTAAAAATAGCATCCATTTTATCCGTAACAGGGTGACCAGAGCGACGTGCATCTTTGACATCAAAATTTCCGGATTGAAAACGCTTAAACCAAATTTGTGCTACTCTCACAGACACTGAACTAGGTCCATAATAATCGCAAATTTTTTTCGCGGCTTGCGTTGCATTTTTACCTTTTTTGGTAGTAAAATTTTAAAACATATCTAATTTCTTCATTAGATTCACTAATCTTGACGGTAAGAAAAACAAATGAAAGTCACGCATTTTCCTAATTTGAATTTGGAATTATCTTCTTTAAAATTTAAACTTTTAAATGATACCAAAACCAGCCAGGTACAAAAAGTATAGCCAAAGTGGTTTTATTACAAGTTTATACATCCTATATGCGAAAAGACTTTTTCCCTAACCTAAATAATACCTAAACTATATTATGAACAACGAATAAATGTTCAAACATCGCGTTATGAGCAGGAATGTATTAGGTACGATACAGATAATAACTATACCTATATAGGTATATAGTCAAAATATTAAAAGGAAATTTGACCTCATACCTTAGTGGTATCCAGTCCAGCATAAAGTTTTCAAATGCGTTTTTTGTAAGACCTCTCTGGTCTCACAAGTGCGTATGTCATTTGTAAGTTTTTTCTTATTTAATAATGCCTCCTGTTAAAATTTGTTTAAAACATTGATTTACAAAGTAATGACATTAAAATGCCTTGGAAGTTTAAAAAAGGAAAATACGTCAAAACCAGTAAAGAAAAATGCAATGCAAACTTAATTATTTTCCATCTGCGAATAGAAATGAGCTAAATAATGTTTCTTACCACTAACAAACCAGGCGGGAACAAAGTAAATATTAGATATCGCCTCATGCATGCAGCTTTAAGAAACTTATACAAATCCAATTTATTTTCCATTTCCTCACTTCATGAAAACTTAAATATGCTCTCAAGGTAAACCACGTTGAAAGTCATCCTTTGATAACGCTTATCTCCTTATGCAAACTGCATCATTTTGATACTTTACTTTGTTTGCGTTAAACTAAATATATTATGTTGTTTGGATTATTAAAGATACCTCAATATGTAGGTACCTTACTTTACAAAACAGATACTATACAATATAACAATTTGAGCAATACGAATAGCTATGTTACGTTATTCACTATGCGCTGTACGATTATTAAATAACATAAGTACAACGAAAACTTTGTTAAACTTAATTTCAATAGAGAATAAAAACGAGATTTCAATAGAGACACATATTCGAAACTAAGGCAGGTTACATACTCGACTAGTCCGGAAGCGATAGGAATCATGAATATTCTCATTACGTATCTGGTATCGTCTCTACACACTAGACAAAAAGCGCCCGTTTTCTAAACAACACACTCGACTTACGCTTACTATGGCATCGCTTTAGCGTTCTCCTTTAATAAGTACCTTGATAAACTTAGTTTGTTAATGCATTATTCAGTTTCGATTTATTTTTTCGATATACTTGCTTGGTTAAATTCCCTTTTGTTATAAAGTGAGTACCAATATATTTAAGAATCAAATCTAGATGTGTTATTTTTTAATAAAAACCTATACAATACTAATAATAATATACATATGCGGCCATTTTTTGTAAGTAAAAAATATATAAAGATAAAAAATAATCGGTTGTTATCAAGTGTGAAAATAAATTATTATAGCAATATCCCAAATATTACTTAAATTAACAGTCAGAAAATTTCGATATAACACTAAGCATCGTAACGATACTCGAAACATATAAATATCTAATAAAATCTTCTTTAAAACCTTTTTTTCGTACCAGATTAAATATTCCTCATAATTATTTCGAGCACAAATTCGCCTGGCTTGAGAATAAAACCCGGCAAAATTGAAAATGATCCGAATCCATAACGTTTTCCTTCGTGGAGTGACATAAGAGTAGCGGCGCGGTGTAACGAATGAATCATACTCGTACAATCGTTCGAATGATACAGTTCGTTACCTGCCGCTACGTGCCACTTCTGCCTACTTTCTTTTATGTCTCACCATCCTGGATTGTTCGCCAAACACCACTAACTGAATGCAGTATTATTTTCTGAAACTCCAGGTGCGCGGAATTTTAACGCTTTTTAGGTACCCCTTGGTATGTACGGGCTGTCTTACCTCTCAGATTTCATCCAAGGTTGAAATTTTAATTTTCTAACATTAGAATTGTTACTGTACTGTATTTTTAATTATGTACGAGTTGATGGAAAGAATAGAAAAATTGTATACAGTCAAAATCAAAATGTACCTATGCCTATTCCTCCTAAATACGCGGTCAGCGAAGAAGCTACATTCTGTATTGATTTATTTATGCCTATCCTAGAAACTTAACCGATTGATTTGAACACACGCATCACCTATTCCCCTCCGTATGCAATCATATGAATAGAACAGATCAGCACAAAGGTGCATCAATCATACGTCAACATCATTTGAAATTTTCAATATAAATTTAGACACACTATTTAAGTATATTATATTCACATGCTATATTTAAAATTTGCAAAAATGTATCCGCGCCATGCTTCATCAAATAAATACCTATAGTCAGATAAGTCTACAAATCTAATTTAAAAATATTCATACATATATAATATAGCCTTAGACATACTTATTTTAGTTACAATATTGAGCTAAGACCGTACGTGAAAATAAAAAAGATAAATTTTTTTTACCTTATAATTTGCCAAATTTTTTTTTTTACAATATTTATGTTTAGGCATTTGTCCTCAATCTCACCTGATGGTAAGCGACGATGAACACTAGGATGAAGCATGCCTATCCAAAAGATACCCATTCAATCTACTTTTGAATGTCCCGGGACTGTACTTCTCTGGGAATATAGACGCAGGCAGTTCATTCCACACCTTAGCTACTCGAATAATATAATATTTAATTATTTAATATAATATTAATTTATTTAATATTTTACCTTTTAATATTTAAACCTTCACGAAATACTGAAGAAGTTTGATTAATAGAAATTCAAGAGCAGCTTTAATATAAAATGTAGCTATCAAAGAGCTAACATCGAAATAAAATTGTCGAAGCGGAAACGCTTCACCTACAAACAGAGGGGAATTCCTCATTCACAACAGACACGTTCGCGACTCGCGATAGCACTCCAAACTTTATAGATTGTGTATGAGACGGGAATTAACTCGGAAAAGGAGTTCGACATATGCATCGTACACACGTCGTGCGTCGAATCACAAAGGCTAAACATTAACACGGGTATAATCACTTGAGTCATATGATCCTTTAGAAGTTGAAACGGATCATACTTCACTTATTTAACTAATAAATAAATGAGTAGATAAGGATAGATCACACTACTTAATCAAACTAGCCCTAAAGTAAGTTATTTAAAGCTCATAAAATATGCAAAATATTTCCTCCGCTATTATGCAAACTTTTAGTTGAGTATTGTTGGGTGGATAAATACTGAAACTGTTTCTATGGAGTATCTCATTAAATAAATAGTGTATGTCATTATGGTAATGAGTGGTTGCTTGACTAACACTATCATACATTTACATAAAATTTTACCAAATCGTGATCTTAGTGAACTTTTGAACATAGACTATGTATAATTTTTTATTTTTTTAATGGATCCTATTGGAAAGATGTAGCTAACGATCGAAACAGCTGAAAACAACAAGGGGTGGACTTTGTCGAACTAAGGGACCTAAGTGGCTAGAAAAAAATGGATCATATGTTTCGAGTTAATACACCCCATTAACACGAGAGTTACTTATCTGAAAAGCGATTGCAAAGTTTTGTCCCGACAAATTCAACGACTTCATATTCAGTGCGAGGCGGATGTCTAATAAGTTACTGCTTTTTATTGCTGAAGGAAATAGTACGTAAGTATTTTTGTGTTTAGTTTTGCCGCACACTATATGTTTGTCCGAGAGGTGCATTTGGTTTTGTGTTGGCTTTTGTTGTAAACTAGAAACTTTTGTTGTAAACTAAAGTTGTAAAAGTATAAAATCAAAATCATTAATTAATTAAGCTGTAAGATATATACTGCAAAAATACTTAATATGTAAAATAATTGACAAAAATATTTTCATTTTCCACAAAACGAGAAAATAGTTGCATATATGCGTCTTTAGTGGTATGACATACGGCATTTTTTACATGTACACAATAATCTTGTGAAATATGAGTAACTGCATGCGCGTATGCGAAGTCTGGGGCTCAAGTTAGTATTATTAAAGTCTCCTATATTCATCATAGTCTATGTTCACTAACTGTAAATCAATTATGTAAGGGAGTGAACTCACGCATCAAATCTAATCATGCACGCGCTCATCGTAATAAAACATGGACGGGGTGGCGGAACGACACCGACGGCCTCTGGCTCCACCGACAGCTTTAACTTACGTGTTTAACTGTAAAATCCTACTAGTGCCTAGTAAAGTGATTTTAAAAAAATACATGTCGTTATAACGTAATTATACTAAGCAACAAACATTATTCAGTGCATTCTTTCATTGATTAAGCTTGTGAAACGAAAAAAATTAATAGATAGATATAGCCGTCATAAAATATTTTTTCTACATCTGTCTGTTAAATGGTCCCGAACACTAATATAAGAACATAGATTATATGATTTCAGAAAAGTCTATAGTCTATTCCTAATATAATAGCACATGTGTCGTTATTTCGCCAAACGATACTCCTAGCCATAGACCTATAACTTTTTTTCTTTAGATCTACTATACTGCCAACATAATAAAATCGTTATTTTAACATATGGTGCCATTTTTCAAACGTGGAGTCACTGAACAAACGGTTTTTTGTATGAAAAAACATTCGTTTAAGTGACTCCATTAAGTCTTCCATAGATACCTAGTAACTACCAAACATATGGTAGTATGTCGTAGTTTTCTTTGTTTATTTTTGTATTAATTTTAGTAAATGTAGCCGGAGAAAAAGTATTGTATGCAACGTTGTATAAGTATGTCAAAAAATGCTCGATGGCGTCTCCTTACGATGTTCGCCAAGGCTCGCATCGTAACTTGCGCGATTCGCATTTTATGAACCTTCTTATACAACTGTTGCATAAAATACTATTATAATAGAGATAACCAAAAAATAGAAGCTAAACTATAATTTAAAGCTAACAACTTTTCTCTAACTGAAGATGTGTATACAATCACTGTTTTTCCGGATCTTGTGTTATGATAATAAAAAACCAAAAATATTTTATTTTTCTTACTTCAGGCGCGCACAGGATACCTTTGTTTTACAACACTTTAAAACAAGGCACTTACGCTTTTTAGGGGCTCCTTGAGAGGCTAGAAAGAATGCATACTGGTTTATGCTTGCGGTCTTGTTCTCTTTTAGGCGAAATAATTAAAAGTTTTTACGACCACCTCGATATATTACCGTGTAAAGGATCGAGGTGGTTCCCTGAATATGGAACTCTAAACTTGAGATCAGCCTTCATGAAACTTCAGGCACAAGTTTATGTAGTTTTTGTTACCGGCAATCAAATGCTTTTGTTTTGATACATTCACGACAGGCACCCAATATATTATACTTGATTAATACCTACAACTTGGACAAAATGAATCATTATATATGACTTATTTAAAATAGCAGGTACCTTTTCGGGACTTTTATATTTGAGCAACACGTTACTAAAATATGTTTTTTCATCATTGCCTAATAGCGTAACATTGATGTATATAACATATTATATATGTATGTACTAAGCACTATTAGTTATTTATGCAACTGTAGTATAATAAGGGGTATTCAAACACGAAAGTGGGTTTATGATAATAGTATCATATGAGTGTTTTAATACCTAATTATTACAGTTGCATACAAAACTTTATCAACACCCATGATATGAATCCTCTATAAAAGGTTCTAAATCCATAGGGTGTTGTACAGTGTTGTAAGAACACTATTTAAATTCTCCAAACTAACGATGTATGTATAGCTAATAATGAAATTATTTATTGTAATAATAATTTAAATTTTTAAACGTGCAATTATTGGAATGCTAATTATTTTTGTTCGATATTAATAAATATCGGACGAAAATGGCGGGATACGACGTGAATTCGAATAACCATTAAGTTCCTTTTTTAAATTACGGAGCTGTGGCAGTGAACGTACATGACAATATTCTTTTATTGAAATTCATAATATGTGGCTGTTTGATGAGCAGGTAAGGTTTGCGTTGCATAATGAAATTTAGTACAACATTATAACACTCGTTTGGGTGATATAATTTTTACTATGACACTGGGTGTTTTAATATTGGCAATAAGCTAACTGCTTCAGAAACTTTTATAGAGGATTTATAGCATGGGTGTAGATAAAATATATAATATATCGACTAACAAAATATACTGACACTTTTTTAAGTGATTTTATCCATGAAACTGAACAACTTTCCTCAAGGAACATATATCGAAATACGAAAAATATTTTTTTGCTTTACATACAAATTTGGAACAACTTGTCATGCAGGCCAAGAAATATTTTTCATATTTCGATATACGTTCCTTGGGGAAAGATGATCAACATCATAGACTGAATCTACCCTTAAAAATTTTCAGTATATTTTGTGAGACCATGTATATTATCTTCTGACATAGGACTAAAAGATGTTACTTCGCTTGCCAATAACTTAGTTGAATTTTATAAGTAACTTTACAAGAACCGAACAAATTATTGCTGTCATGTAGTCCTGCCAAAAGATAAGATAAACATTTATGGAGCATTGTAACATTTTTCACGCAGCGGGTTCTCTCGATTACCCATGGGGTACACACCCTTCCGTCAGTTACTCGTAAATCTAAAAAAGTACCACTCTTCTGGATTTTTAAATTAAATCATTGAATAAATGTATTATTTAAAGAACATCAGTATTTAAAGAAGAAAAATATTTAAATCATATTTTCTAATATTTGTAAATGTAATATCGATTATACCTCCGAATATTTATAATGGTAAACCCGTAGTGTAAAATATAATATGTTCTATGGGAACTGCGTAAGCGTTATTCAATACACACTTCTTTCAATCACTAATTAAAGTTATCCCTGTCTCGTAAAGTTATGGCTCTAGATCGGAGTACAGATTTTAAAAATAATTATCTAGCATTAACGTATGCAAATTTTTGTGATTCGGTTTTTAATAGTTCCCGTAAATATTCATAGACAGTCAAATTGTTTTTACGTGGACATGATTGATATCAATTTCGGCACTGGGGTTTGCAAAAGACCCGTTTAACATTGCAACTTCATTAATAGCGAGTTATTTCACAGCCGGCGATGGTATGTATGTGAATAAATAAATAAAAAATATGTATCTCAAGCAAAATATAAAAACGACAATAAAATGTAAATGTTAAAATTTAAATTCTTTTCTGATGATAATAGATATCAAATACGGTTCTTTCAAAAACTAATTGACTTAGGCTAAGATTTTCGATACCAATCAAACAATGTTAAAAATCCTTTTCGTACCACTTGCTCAAAAAAGTCACATTCTATGGCACAAAAAGCGAACATAGCAATAGTCATTTTTAATCTGTTAAAAACTGGGAAAGAAAAATGTACTAAATTTCATTCAGTCTTTAGACCAAGAATGAAAACAGGGAAAGAAAATTGTACTGAATTTCATTCATTCTCTAGAGGGAGAATGTGGTTTAAGTTTGGAATACTTACCGAAATTTATACTGAACTGAAATCATTTCTATACTGTTAAGTAAAAATATAACGATTTTGAATCGACAACATGTATCCGCAAAATCGCTTAAATTTTATAAAATAAAAATACTACTTAAATCAAGTCATGTCATTGTTTGTTTACACTAGCTGTTTAGTTAAAGAAAAAGCAAAGGGTCATTTACGTCTCACACACACAGCCAAGTTTTCTGTGTACCTATATTTATTTACAACGCAAAACATTTTGTATTTTTTTTTGTAACTGGATAAAAATCAAAGTATTATATATCTTTTAATAAATGCTTTTTGGAAATGGTACGAAAATTAGAGTATTTTCCTCGGTGATAAAGCTGTCTTAGTCTTGGGTGAACTTAAATCCGTCGCTTCACTCAGGACTCGTCCTAAATCCCTCGCTTCGCTCGTGATTTAAGTATTTAACACCCTCGCTCCGCTCGGGAGTAAACCTAGAGTCCTTCGTTGCGCTCGCGATTTAAGTCGTCACCCGCGACAGAACAGACTGCTTTATCCCCTTGGTTATTAATCAACTATTTTATGGATTTCTTACAAAATAATAAAATAACCTTACCTTACTTGTCGGTCCAGTACGGTACGGATCACCACCATCTGCTTTCAGACTCGCGTTGTCGACTTTAGCCACAAAGGCAGCTTAAAGTGGGACTAGGCATCTCTCGCTTCGACACTCGAATGCTTGAGCAAAGATAGTCACTGTTTGGATGCCTAATGGCAGACGGGGTCCTGGGCAACCCAAGGACCTTAAGACCCATAATTTTAGTGCAAAGGAGGCATATCCAATGCAACCCCATCATATTTTACGCATATATAGATAATTGTTTTTTTGTCTCGCAACGAAAATCAAACACTTTCGTCTGATTTCATACCAACATTTTGATAAAATTGTGAGCATATTCATATGAATGCTCCAAGAGTGCAGTTTTTATATTGGTAGCAATCAAAGATTTAGAATATACAAGTAGGTAGCAATTGGCTGAATGACAAGTAATGAAATTAAACGCTTAATGTCTTTGCCAAATGTAAAAACAGAACTGTCATCTGAAACGTCAATGTCATTGATTTGTCATTCTGAATACACTTCTTGTCATCTTTGTTTTGAGCAGCGGCCAGGAATGAATTTTTATACGACTTTTCTGGCTTAGGCCAGTAAAGAAATGCATGAGCCAAGAATTAAAAACTTCGTGTCTTCTTTTTACTACAATAATGCATACATTTCCGAGCATGTTGGAGAAAAACAAAATATTTCGTAATTTTATTTTACCACTTTGTCGGCATGATTAATATACATACATATACCAAATTACAGCTTTCTAGTACTTATAGTCTTTGAGTAACCGTGGATTGACAGACAGACATGGCGTAGTTATAGGTTCCTTGTTTATTATGGGACCCTATAAACGCGGGAAAGCTGAGAATTTCAGTAAAACACGTAGTGATTATATACTCTTTGGGTAAACATTAATTGCTTTCGGAAAATATTAGCAAAGTTACAATTTCTTTCATTATTTCCTCACATTTATTGAGAAAAGCATATACCTCGCCGGGAATAGGATCGCCGGACTCGTTATTATCGTCAAGTGGCCTTGACTGAACTTAACTGAAAACTCTTCTGCTCTTGCAATTCCTAACTTCCCGACCTCTGCAGTAATGTACTAGTAATAAAAATATTTAAAAAAATACCGTTTCTCACGTCTAATAAGTGTTCTCTCGCGTCTAATGAAGCCCTGGTTGGTTGTTGACACCATCCAAGGCTTCATTAGACGCGAATAAAAAAATAAATAAATGAAGGACGCGCTATAGCAAACCCAGCTAGCTCGAACATGCCACCGAACATAAAGGGCAGTATGAATGTCAGACATAAGGCTGTCATAAGCCGATCACCGCACACACTTTACGACATTAACCGGCGAAGACCGCCTCCGTATAATTTCCCTGGCCGCTTTACAGCGTCGTTCTCGCCCATCGTAAACACTTTTAATTATTTCTGACAAGGCAAAATTTGACCTGAACGTAAACCTTATGGATTTTGCCGTAACTTTTCTACGTAAATGCACCGGTTCCGTTTATACTCCTTACTCTAGTATAGTTTAAAAGATATGCGCTTTTGAGATCAAAATCTCAGAATAACATTTATATTTATTAAATGATATCTTTTACCTACGTGCCTATCGTCCTTGTTTCAGGATATGGAAATAAACTTGTTTGAATACGTTCAGACACGTAATGCAGGTATAATACAGAATGTTGAAAACAACATGTGTTTTAACGAACTTTATAAAATTTGCGTTTGTTCATAAAAGCTGATTAAAAAGTTCAACATATATGGGATCGAAATGGAAATAAACTTTCTAAATGCATATTTGCCCATGCAAAGTAAAATAGCATTATTTTATTTTGTATGAATGCGTCTATCTATATGATTACCTTTATATAAAAGGCGAAATCTGCGTGAATAATTTAGAAATATTTTATAATTTTTCTATAGTTCTAATAGTACGAAAAGAAATGAACATCAATAATGTGCTACGAAGCCTACGAACCGTACTACGACTCGTAGCAAACTCGTAGTATGTTGTACTAGTCTATGATTTCCTCCAGGCTACGGGCGCCAATCAAGATAAAAAAAAACAGTCAGAATTGGAACTCGAGCCAGTGAGTCTTTTTTGGCTTTGGGGGCTTCTGTTTAGATGTGTGTCATTAATCAAGGTTTAATTGTAACGTAACGACTACCTAACGTTTATCCTCGAATTCAATTATTAAATGGTACAGACATACATTCATCACTTGCGTTTGTTAGATACCAGGATACAAGCAATTAAAAGTTTACGTTATGACACATCGACAAGCGGCCTGTAAACGCGCTGTAAGTAAACTCCTAATTGGATATCGCGCTTTTCATTGAAGGTTGCTTAGCGCTGCGACGAGCTTTGATACTAATTGCGATCATGATTATTAAATCTCTAAGAATCAGGTATGCAAAAATAACTAGCGACATGCATTTGAAACGTTAAAAATATTTTTGAAAATTGGATGAAATGGGATGCATAGAGACAATAAGCGTGTATTACAAATATGTTCAGAATATTTGAAATCGCGGTTAGAAATATTTACTGTAGGTATGTAGTTTTTGCGTTTTTAATCTTTGATAACATTTGACTAACATATTTTTAGCTCAGAATGCCATGCAGTCGATGAACCACCATTTGTCGTGTCCGAACTGCCCTACCTCATTTACCATTGAGGATCTTATTGAGACTAACGACAAAGATATATCCGTGTTGGTCAAAAATTATTTTAAACTACAAAAAATAGATCCCTTTCAACTCGAGAACAATAAGCTCCAGATTCAAATATTTTTTAAAACACCTGTCATTTCATAATATAATACTTAAATCCCCTTTTCTCGGTGTGCAAAAAACAGATGAAAACAGAACAACGTTCAATCAAACAAGTCCAACTGTAACAGCCGTGTTATGACGTATGCCGGATTATCCACCGAGCAACAAACGCTCCCACAAGTAGTAAGCAATCCAATTACCCGGTTCAATTTGAAGCGCAGTGTTTTAAATGTCGGTCAAATCTAATAAAGCCTAATTAGAATCCGATGTAGCCGCCTTTGTTCGTCCAGACGCCAGTCCCGACCGAATTAGCCGGGAGTATGTATAATTTGTGTGAATCGGACCAAAATGGGTATATGAATGTTTTTTAAGGGTTCCGTTGTCAGAAAATGAACCAAATATTCTAAAGTACTATACTGATTATACAATTAAACCAAATACGTAATAATACTTTTTGAGATGAGTTACTTTTTGAGTTGTTATCTTGTAAACATTTTATATTTTGTATTCTCTATATACTTACAATTTCCGTATACATAAATTGGTAAAAAAATAAATACTAATAACACATACTAGGTATCTATGTGTTATTATAGTATTATTACGCATCTATATGTTAGCTTATAAGTGTAAATGAAAACGTTTTTTAAAATACATTAAAGTTACTTAAAAAGCAACGTAGGGTAAATTATTCTCAAGAATATTTATTGTGTCAATACCAAATTTTTCACCGAGAGAGCCTTAAGTAATTAAAGCTATTCATAAATAATCTACAAAGCTTCTACCTCTTACATATAATTATTAAGTCAAAAAGGGTGGAAATATAATTTGTTTTTATAGATATTAGGAACTCTATCACCGATGGCGACTCGATTAGGCTGGTGTGCCTCATAACTAAATCAAAGGCCTTATTTAGATGGGCATACATATATTAATAGCAATGATACGTACGCTGCAATTGACTCTGATTCAACTATTTGGTTGGCCTTTCATAAAGTTAGATTTTAGGATCACTAAAGTAGCAATTGGGTTATTATTTAAAACTTATTAATTATTGGTTGACATAAAACATAGATATTTATTAAAATCTGTTTAAGTTCCGGCTTTGGATAAAACCACTTCATCTTTTTGGATGACGTAAGAAGCAACTAAAGTTACTAAGGGCATGCCTACCCATCACCTTATAAACATTATTTAATTAAAATATTAATCTTTATTAATGTTATTTACTTTAATTCAAAAAGGTTATCGAATGGTGACCGTGTACTGGCAAGCGAAGCATAGGACACCCACCCACAAGGTGGTCAGACAATCTGACCAAGGTCGCTGGAAAGCGCTAGATGCAGGCCGCTCTTGATCTTTCATTTTGGAAATCCTTGGGAGAGGCCTATGACTAGAATGACCTATTTGGTCATTCTCACCAGAAAATAAGTTTTATTTTCTTGCAAAAAACCTTAGGATCTTCTTCTTGAATGAGTTAGTATCGAATGGTCTAGTCTAAGAAGCTCAATGTTTAAATTTGGCCAGTGTTTGGCTGTGGAAACTCGCCGGTATCTTTATTTTTACCCGACTACGGCAAAGCCAAGAGAAAGGGTAATGATTTTAGTAGTCTGAGTATGTATGTATGTGGGTATTTATGTCCGTTCCACCGTAGCATCTGAACCGCTTGTCCAAGTTCTACAAATGATATGTCAATCGATTCGTCATCATTGTCCGGGTGACATAGGCAACAAAATGTATACAAAAAAAATTATAAAACAAATGTTACATACAAAAAAGTGATAGTAAAAAAAAATATTTTGTTTCGAATTCGAGTGGGGTATCAAATATACGGCTAACAATGTATATATTTTTGAAATGTGCTAATCAAGACCTTTTATTTGATACCCCACTCGTAGTCGGATGTTAGTTTTTTAAACGTACATCTTGTTTTTCTTAATTACAAAAGTGCAACTACATAAAGATTTAGTTCACAATTTCTCTTATGTTTAGGTACACTCCACGGCACGGGCGAGAAAATTACTCAGTATATTTTTATAGTGGTGTAAATCAGGTTCTAAAAAAACGCCCGCGCTGTCCCATGAAGTCCTGACAAGACGGCCTGCCGATAACTTTAATCGAACTGGGAATAAGTTTATCCGATGAAAATTAAATGTCGATTCGTACGAAAGAATTTACTGCACAAGATTAGTACTTACTGAAATACGTCTATTTTCTAAGCTCACCAATTATATAAAGGCTGACTAGACTGGACATTATAGAATTCCTTAAGGGTTTTTCAGTCTATAAATACGGACAACTTTTACTATGCGATCAACTCTGAAATATCAGCAGTTACAAATATATTAAAATACGACAAGATGTGGTGGTCCCAAAGTATTAAATGTCATTTAAAATGATAATCATGAATATGCACTTACAATAGGTATTTTAAGCGATTTGCCAGTCACCTTGTAACTATATAAAATTATAAATGATATAGGCCGGACAAGAAAGAAACAATAAAAAAATTGTATTTATTCTACAAATATACAAACTCGTGGTAGACGTAGTATGTACAGTTTATACTCGTAAGTACAGTAAACAGTCGCTTGTCCGGGTCTGATTGTGGTAATTAACCTCCGGTCACCAACGGACAAACCCCAACAACTAGATCGCTTGTGTCCGTGCTCATGCAATCAATTAATGTATTGTAAGTAGATTATTTTCAAAAACTGCATATTTGCAAAACCATTGTTATAAATTGTTCTTTCGGCCGGATTCGGCCGATCGGCGGTTAAGAGATAGAAAGACTTTCTCCTTTATAATTAATTGGCTATACCTACACAACGATTAGAGACTAATTTTTACCCTTGCATGTTATGTTTATGTTTTCTGAATAAGGTAATCCAAACATTACACGGATAAAACAGTATTCCGTGGTCATACTTTTTTCTTGAAAGGATATAATTGAAGCATGAGTCTTACGTCTTCAGTTAAGCGAAAAATTGAGAAGAAATAACCGGAACAGTTTAAACGGCTATAGACCGGACGCCTGCCTGACGTCAACCCTCTTTGGGAATGAATTTGTACGAAAGTTTTACAACCAACCGCCGTCCGACGTCAGCCCTCCATGAGATTACAGTTGTAGCATGAGATAAGCATAAGATGTTTGTGCTAAGTCCTTTAGTCGTCTTTTAAGACATTCATAGGAAGAAATGGTATTTTCTTTCTTACGTATAAACCAATACAATTTTAACTAGTGGTTCTGTGAGAACAGTAGACCTCGCGATATTTTACCGTTGGCCTGGCTTAGGAAAGACATTTAAGAGTTTTGAAACCAACCTACCAGTACTGCTGTATAAACTTAGAATCCTAAAATAAAAAAATAAATAAAAAAGATTCATGCTTTCATGCAGCATCATGCTTTAATAAAAATGTCAAAAAATATTTTTCTAGACAACTTTTTGGACGAATTGCCGACTATAAACACGTTCAAGTTTATCGTATACAACAGGTTGGTTAGACAAAAAAGTTGCGTCTTAATAAGAATTTATGTTTTTTTTTTTTAAATAACAGATATGAGATTTTTTAAGTTTCGAACCCCCATATTTCCGCCATTTTCAAAACTTTCGAAAAACTGGCTTGACAAAAAAATTCTATAAAATTACGAATCCTGCTCACAAAATTTCATGAGAATCTGTTAAGAAATGCAACCTGTACGCGAGAACAGATAGACAGACGGACAAAAGAATTTTCAGCCAGTCGAACTCAAAACTGAGACGCTTCGCTCGCTCAATCAATTCCTGTTTTTTTTAACAGCATTACAATGCTCGGATTATTATCCAAATTAAAAACATGTGATGAAAAACTCGTAACGAAATTTATCATCACATGTTTTTAATTTGAACTACAACTTTCATTATATACTCATAACTCGGATTATTATCCAAATTAAAAACATGTGATGAAAAACTCGTAACGAAATTTATCATCACATGATTTTAATTTGAACTACAACTTTCATTCGTTCGTTAATATAAAATACAATGCACCAAATACGTACGAGTAACTACTTATTATCTTGATCCAATCGACCTACGAATAGTGACGCGTACATACCTACAATAAATGAAGGCTTGGCTTAAAATTAAATGTTGAATTTCATCTTTTTAAACAAAATAAAGACTTTTTACAACATAATATGAATCTACTAAATGATAAAAACAATGCCGACAATATGTTTTCGAATACCAAATAATGAGTACATGTTATTGGAATATCGTTACCATAATTTGAGTGCATATAAGCATATTTGTAATTTACGCGTAGTATGTTTATCACTGATGGAATCATTCGGTAACACTGATTCTGGAGCGAGTGTAATCATCGAAATAGGATTGTCCATTCAATCAATTTCAGCGAATTCCTCTGGGATTGCAAACTTCATAAGGAAATTGAGGATTTTGAAAATAATTTCACTGCAATTATGACAAAATGATAAAAAGGTAGTCGTACAATTCAGGGCAGTAATTCTACTATTAAAATATATATCTTACGATAGATTTTAAACGTTATCGAATTGAATAACTTTACTATTGCTATCTATTTTTGAGTTTATAGAAGAAGCACTTCCTCATATAAAATTCAAAAGAGGATATTGTGGAACATTAATTATTTATTAACGAAACAAACATAGAAATAACCATTTAGTTCGCCAAGATACGAAGAATAGAGATAGTCGAATAAGTTATTCAATACAACACGTATCCACTAAATTAGTAAAATAGAAAAATCTTTGTACCAACGTAAACTTATTACCATTTAATCAAGATACTCTTAAAGCTATATTGATCAAAGGATGCAAATATGGGTAATACCTGTTAACATTGGGCGAAATTAGCAATCTAAAGTGTTGTCTTTAAGCTGCTTTGTCGTGAACTGGAATAATGACCCGGCGTGATCACGGCACGCTCATAACACTGACCTGTGGAAACAAAGGCTCACTCTACATGGAGATATTTCTTCCTACTTATTGAGCTTTTCCTGTTGTTTCGCCTTAGCGAGCTAAGCATCTCAGTTTCGAGATTGGCCAAAAATGCTTTTGTTCGGCTTTCAGTTAGTCCGGTTGTTTTCACCTACAGGTCGCATTTCTCAACCGATTCTCGTGAAATTTTGTGAGAAGGTTTGGAAATTAGGTGTATAGACTTTTTTGTCGATTCAGTATAAATAAATTTTCAAAATGGCGGAAAAATGGGGATTGAAAACTTTAAAAATATCATATTTCGAGCATTTCGATATTTTTTAAATGTTATTAATCTTTTTTATTACCCTTACAACAAAGTTGCGTCTTGGACGCAACTTTGTTGTCTGAACAATTTCTGGGACGAAGTTCTTTTTCGGACAGATAGGCAAAAAAAGTGTAAAATTTTTCCGACACTTTTTTCCGTCACAAATCTTTATATATCATCTTTTGTGCGTGTGTTTGTAAATAAACTTCTCTTAAACGGCTGCACCGATTTTAATGAATTTTTTGTTGATGATTCACAATTAGATGTTTTTGCGTGTGTTTGTTATTAAACTTCTCCTTAACGGCTGGACCGATTTTGATGATTGTTTGCGTGTGTCAAAAAATGGATTTGAGAATGCTACAGATTAAAAAAATATTTTTTATAAAATATTTTTTTATTGATTGATAAAACTTCGTTTGTGCCTAGTTTTCCACAACACTCAAGCATTTTTTATCCGATAAACTTTAACGGGTCAGGTGACTCGCGAGATCTACAGCTCACAGAGCCACTAGTATTAATTCTGTAACTACTGGTTAGAAGGATGACAGAAGATGCAAAAAATATATTCTGAGCATCTTCTGTCATATTAAAAAAAAAGATATATGTTAACATGGTAACGAGTATAGTTTTGATACAATTTTGGTAATCGTATCTAAGTCAATATTACTCAACTGAATTAAATATGAACCCGGAATTCGAAATAAAAAGTTTGTGTTGTAAGTGCACGCTGATAAACTTTTCAACTTTTACTGGGAAACAAGGTATGTAGAAAGTATCTAAATTTTCAGACGCACAAAATATTAAAATGTAAAAGTTACAAGTTTTCAGATTTATTGTTTGATACAATTCATTCGTATTCGGGACAGCTTTACGACCGCCCAACCAGTTCCAAAAATATATTCCCGTTTTGTGCCTTCCAATGATGATTCAAATGTTCCCGTGTAATATTTTATTCAAAGAGCTCTTCGAACAATAAAGATTAGTAAATACAGTAAAAGGCCAAATTGGGTTACATACTTATTTTACTACAAGCAAAAAGCACTTAATAAGCAACTCTACTTTAATGTCACAAAGTTACGTACTTAATTATTAAAAATACTAACGCAGAACAAATCAGTTTTTTTCAAAGGCTAAATTGACCTATGTTATTACGTTTTCATATAAATAGGTAAATTAATGTCGTGTTTTCATCATATAATAGTAAGTAAATACTTTTTTAGATTGTTAGATTTATACGCTGATCCTGCCCAGCTTAGTCAAGACCCGGGTTTCATCTGAACAATACTTACTAACCTTTTTTTAAATCAATAATGTTTTCTGATGATGATAATTTGTATGCACTGAGCCTACGCGCGTTGTGTCCGCGGGCGTCGATCGGCCGCCTAATTTCAGCCGGTAATTGCCACGCTTGCTACGGGCATCACAGCTGAATCTTTGTGGGAACGGTGCGTCGCCCAACAGCGGATCGCTGCAGGGTTGACTTCTATTTATTTGTCGGAAATAAATAATGAACTCAAACGATGAATTTCAAGCCAACCGCCGTAAATATATATTTATAGCTAGTTAGTTTTGTTCGAAAATTATTATCACTCTTCTATGTTGGGTACTCGTATTGTCGAAGTCATTGCACCGCTCGATTTCTTTACGTCTCTCAACATTTTGTATTTCTGTATGCAGTTCATAATTCGATTAAGAGGAGCTCGGTGGCTCGGCGCATCACTAGCGCTTTCGCAAGTAAAGCGACACAGGCGTGGTCCACGGTTGGATAGGTGACCACAAGGGGCATAAAATTTCTCGAGCTCCTCTGTGCTTCAGAAGGCACGTATAAGCCGTTGATCATGGCTGTCATCATTGTACTGCACTAAACAATCTAGATTCTAGATCTACTTAAGTGTTTTCATTTTTTGATGGCATACAAGTTTTGAGAAACAGTCACCCGAAAATATATAATGGGTGTGAAATATATAATTGAGTGATTGAGGCAACCCTTGCCTTTTGAATAGAAGGATGTTGTTATTGTAGTGCGAACCTAAAATCAATGACATCAAATGGACGTTGACGAGATATTGCCAGCCAAAATGGATTTCCAAATTTTAGCGAGGCTAAGCCTGTCAGAGGTTTTCCATCATAGTATATACAGTTATGTGGCCAAACCCAAACGAGTATTTAATTTAACATTAAAATTTAACAAATAATTTGGTTTTTTTAAATTAATGAATGATTATTTGAATAAATTAAATTAAACAATCACACATGTTTGTTTAATTTTTTTATGAGGTTTACTAACAACAGTACTTACTCACAGATTATATGAAAAGGAAATTTTTATAATGCCCGGGCATTATTAATAATGACAATCTACCTTAGGCTAAGTAATTAATTATAATTTTAACTTCCTTATTTATCACTTTGCCTAGACATTACGATTATTGTCATGTGGTTTTCGGGAAATCTGATAATACACAGGTACACTGCACGGAGGGATTCACCTACAGATGATTTATCTTAGGTCTATCGACCAATACCTGTTGATGGCTAGGGGGTGGCCCCTTTGGCCAACCCTCACCATACACAACCACTACATGACTCTGATAGATGATAAGCATTATAATAACGCCCGGACAGTTAGATTTTTTTATAGATTTTATTACACGCTCTCTTATTTTGGGCATTTTTCAAACATCGCGGACATTTATTATAATGTCTTATAAACCACTTGGTCCATAACAGACATACATGTATTTATTGACTAGACAAAAATATATCAAAAACATAATTTTTAGATGTAATAATATAGAATATAATATTAGTATTTTCCTTTATTTAATGGAGTTGACCATTAGGTAATCACGTGATTAACGCTAGAAAATATTGTACTTAATTGACGAAATTACTTATTATTCTGTAGAGGTGAATTTATGGCATAATTACAAACTTCACACCCCGTCGATTTCCTTTATGGAAATTTTTGCTTACGTCGTAACTCGCGAGTACCTATTCTATACGACGATATCCTTGACGAAAACCATAGTAACAAGAGAAAATGTTTTATTTATATCGCGAAGGCTGGCATAATTCCACGCTATTCAATTGGAACTGAATCGATACTAATATTAAAAGCGAAGCTGTGACTGACTATACTCCTATCAAGGACCTGAAATTTGCCTTTAGATTGAGGTTGGGCTGAGACTAAAGACAATATGTGTGTTATATAAAATAGGAGTTTATCGATACCTTGAGAAACTGAAAACTGATTTCAAATATTCTTAAACAAGATGCTGATACAATCCGCAAGTATACTATAGCGGCTCGCTTTACTTCTGCCCATGCACCGGTAAAATTGATCTACATGATTATGAAACCTTACATCCGTTCATGATTAAAGTAAATAGTTAATAAACAGAAAGACAAATGCTATTTACTTATACTATTATATTATATAAACTATTTATATATATATGCGGACAAATCACACAGATTAAACTAGTCCCAAAGTAAGCTCGAGATTTGTGAAAACGGATACTAACTCAACGATAGTATATTTTATAACATATATATATATATATATATATATATATATATATATATATATCTATATATATATATATATATATATATATTTATATATATATATATTAACATACATATGTAAGGTAAGATTAAATTAAAAGTGCTAAAGTATCAAAATAAATACTTACGTGATACTTGTAATAGGCAGTTGAGTATAGATACACGATACTAGGGTAACCGTGTGATGTCTGTCATTAACCGTTACCCACAAATCTGTGTCGAATTACGCTATTACCAATATATTTATATAATTAGCTTCACATCAGCATCACCCATCACCGAATGCTATTCCGGAAAAGAAACAAGTGGTTCATTCTACATCTTTTTTTGCCAGCAATCAAAACTTCTGTGGAAGTGGTTAGGGATGTGATTTATATCCATACAGCAGTACATCAAAACCTCACAGAGACAAAACATTAGGTATAATATCTACATTTAAGAACCAGAGTGTTGTTAGTCGGAGTCATTAGTGTCTCTTTGTATTTAATGTTGTTTGTATCTAATGTTGTATGAATAGAGATGCACACAATGACGATTCTTTGACAGAAACACTGAAGTAGTTTACCATTGCTATTTCTATTTCACATACTAGTTTACTTAATAGTCACTAGTGCGCAGGTTTCCTCACAATGTTTTCCTTCATAGGATATAAATCCGGTATAAATTTCCAGGGTAAAAATACATAATTTTAAGTCAGCTTTAAAAAGATCCCATCTCGGAGCAAGATAAAAAATGACTTAAACTTTTTCTTTGAAGGCAGAATTTGAAAAATGTCTAAGTAACCCAATAATATCTATCAGTTGAAGAAAAACAAAACTTACATGTTATCGGTTCCAGCACTCTACAAACTCACCTAGAAAGCAACTTAAACATGACTTGCTAAGTCTGTTGTGAACTTATTTCATTGACCAAACCTTGGGACAAACATTGGACCAAAACTTGCGTGTAAACTGAGATCAATGTCAACAAAATTTGAGTAAAACCAACTTTTGGTCCAACATTTGTATCAGTATTACATTCAAGAAAATAAAACTTTTAAAAGTAAGACCGAAGTACTCAATGTGTTATAAAAAGCAACCGACCCTATTTATTTTTCCTTTTATATTTTGAACTAAGTATGAATTCAATAGGAAATGGAAAAGTTGCTAATCGACAGCAAGTAAAAACTTAGAAATTCTTTTAATTGTTCTTCTGTTTGCCATCTTAGGGCTCTTACTCTAATAGACGAGTGACAGTATGCCCGTGACACCTATCGATGACTACCAGCGACATGTCGATGACAATCAGCGGCATGCTGGCGCTCGTCTGAAAGAGCTCTTAGGCCTTTCATCTAGCATGCTTTCCTGCTTTTCGATTGTGCAAGTGGCCAAGTTTTTCAAGCTGCCTAAAGGCATCTGATATAGCTTGACAACTGCCATACAATGATGACAGCTGGGAGCAACGGCTTATACGTGCTTTCCGAAGCATGGAGGAGCTCGAGAAATTTTCATGCCGCTTGTGGTCACCAATTCACGTGCGGACCACGCCCGGTGTCGCTTTACTTGCGAAAGCGCTAGTAATGCGCACTTCCGCGAGGCCACCGAGCTCCTATCATCTATCCTTTCATCATCTAGCTAAGCGCGGTCTTTGCGTTTTGTGACCTTTGGCTTTGTCGAAGAAGTTTAAGTCGGTGCGGTGGTGCATTCACACCAGGATTTTGTCTAAGTTGTTTAAGATTTGTTAAGCCATATTTTACGTGTGAGGTAGTTTTAGAGCTTAGAGAAAAGTTTTTCGAAATAAAAACTGCCTACCTAATTAAATTTTACACGAACAAGGATAAGAAATGTTTAGATAGAAGTATGTCCATTATCCAACAGGAACATATACAAGATTAATTAAAGACCTAAGAATTTAACCCTATTAATGTGAAATACGTTTATCGATACTATACTAAGATCCTAAGAATCCATCAATTTATTAAACATTGAAAATTATAGACATCAATAAATAAAGAGAATAATTTCTCTATCGAAATTATCTACAACTTCCTTTATACATTGAAAGATTACTGGTCTTCAGTGACACATTGTGGGAAACCACGGCCTCAGTGGAGGGTGGTGCAATACCGGCTAATTACGATATTGACATCACAAACGTTAGCTGGCATGTTAATTCGAGAAAAAATATAGAGAATGCTTCACGTACTTAATTTGAGTTCACGTGGTAGTTCCGACGGGCGGTCTCCGGGACGACGCGCCGCTGTCGGCCAGTAGGCGGGCCCGCCTCCGAGCCCACCTTAATATGTAACTTTTTCGTAATTTCTTAGATTATGTCTAGTCTACTAACAACCTTCAACCCGATAGCTCAATGTGTGCTCTTAGCAATCACGTAAAATATTACATCGTAGGTTACATTTACATCAGTTTTGTAACTAATTACATGATTTGTAAAGTGAATTAATTCGTCAAAATCTTAAGAATAATGAGTTTCCTTGTAGTTAAAAAATGTTGTAAGTTTTTAAAATAAAGTTAACGGAGCTGTAGGGCGGGAAAGTGAGGCACGTGGTGAATGGGCGGGCGGTGCAGTCTCGCTTGCACAAATGCACCACCCCCGACGAAGCGCGATGCGAATGCAGTCCGCGCTGCCGACCCGCCGCAGCAGCTCGCCCGCTGCGCCCTCGAACGCCGCGACGTTACGCGACCTGTAACGAGTTACCAGGCTAGCAGGACCACAGCAGAGGTAAGTTTACACTCGGCCTCCCTTTCCGCTCGCTCTTTACCTGTTTCTCCGTTTCCATCCCTTTTTGCAGCGCGGAAAGTTGCACGGGTTTCCCTTTTATCGCCGGAATGTAGGAAAGCAGGTTTTGGTGTCCCAACTCTCTCTTTCAATTTGTAAATGTTTTGTTATTATCAAAAGGGATGGTGCGGGCGGCTCCGAACCGCAATTAAATACATGCACTCGGTTTACATTTCAGATTTTAGATTTTAAGTAAAATTAATGTAGCTATTTTGATTTCGTAATGTTTTAATGTTTTCGTTTTTAAGAATACACTTTTAAAAGTATTTTGTAAGAGTCAAAAGATTGAAATTGAAATTATTAGAATTACTAACGGAAATAAAAATTTTTGAGACAATTTACTTAATTGAGGTATTTAATTGATTTAACGGATGAAACTCCATTTTTCTTTATTTGATAAGTTATTCGATTCGAGTGTTACGAGTATAATTGCATTAATTTCAAGGTGCTTGAAACATCCAATACTACTACAAAATAAAATAAGAACTTTTTAAAAGATATAAGTCTCTTAGACTAGGTTTTATTTTAAGGTTTAGTTTTAATCTTATTTGTTCGTTTTTTTTCTTATCTTAATAAGCTTGTTTTTTTTAACCTTAATATAACATTCTAAGTGTATATATGTCTTTCATAATAATACGGATTTCGGATAGCTGGAATAACATGCGTCATACTTACAGCAAAACATGTGAGTTGAGATGGAATTCTTAAGGGGCTACCTGAATTTTTCGGGGTACAGTGCTGCCCTCAATTTAAAGGAAATGGAGATATCATTTAAAATTTTGTCTTTATCAGACCTTTGATAACCCTTCCAACCATTTTATGAACTACTGTTTACAGTTAAAATTGAGAACGTGAAGCTTTTCTACGAACATTAACAAAAAACGGTTCGCCAATTTTAACAAAATTTTAAATGATATCTCCGTTTCCTTTCAAAAGATTTATTTCAAATGGGGGCCGCACTGGACCCCGAAAAATTCAGTTAGCCCCTTAACCGAAAAATAGAAGGAAGAATAAAAGAAGAAGGAATTCCAATTCGGTTGTATAAAGCACTGATTAGATTTTTTTGTTTAGGTAAAAATAAATAGTTTTGGTTCGATCACATAATATTTTTTATCAAAATTGGGTCTGTACTTTGGTTTTAAACCAAAATTACTGTAACATATATGTTATTCACGTAAGCATAATTGTTGCGTATATTTCTTTCCTTTTTATTGGTTTTTACGTTTTAAGTAGCTATGGGAGGACATATGATACTCATCTAAATAACGTGTATCGACTCCAGCTAAAAATTTTGAAAACAATTGTATCTAATAAAATCAAATTAAAATACCATGACGATGAGCTGGGCCTTTTTAAACATTGTGGAGTCTTACCAATTCAGTTAAACGTTAAATTCACTTTATTAAAACAGAACTTCTTTAACAACGAGTTGCAAACTAAAATTGAACATGCTGTGTTTACGCGCGCCATCGCTCAAAACCGGTTGTGCACGGAGCGCGCAAACAACGTCTACGGTAGGCGGACCGCGCGTTATCAGGTACCGCGATTAATCAACTCATTGCCAGGTGACATCAAGAAACAACTTTCCGAAAAAAACATAAAGTTCAAATTAAAACGTTACTTTTTAGAAAATATTGACAAATTAACTTTTGACTTTTGATGTGGTTGCCCAGCTAACTATAAAATTACTGTCTTATTATAACTTGTTAAGTTGGGTAGGTATGTATTTGTTTTAATGAGTTTCGATTTGTGTGATCTTTTTAAGACCTGTATACTTTTAAGACGTAGAATAACTTTTAAACATTTCACTACAAACCTCAGTGGTTTATAGAAATGTTGTGTAATGATATGTTATATTTATTCTGTAATATGTTAGTAAATAAAATAAATAAATAAATAGAGCAGAAGATTTTTTTTCTATCTTTTTAGCGGCTGCTCGGATTGTATTAAATTTAACAACCCCAAAAAATGATCATCAAGTTAGTGAAAATGGCATCAAAATCACCTCAGTAATTTATGAATTTACTGTACAAAATTAAAATGGATGGATATATATCGATTTTATCAATGCTAAGTTATCCTTCAGTGATCAGTTTGTTTAACCATAATAATGTGTCCGCAAAATTCCAGTTCTACAAAAAAATGTTACTGAATAGAGAATGAAGGTACCGTAAAATCCTTTGAGAGGAATTCTGTACCATAGTAGAATATTAATACACACTATAGCTTTTATTCAAGTTACGAAAAAAAGATTAATTATTGTAATAATTTGTCATTTTAGCAGCTATAGTATTTTTCACTCTTTGAATACCTACATATAATGCAGCGACCGACGCGTCGTATAAAAATATCGAACAAAATACATCGAAACGTCCTTATTTTTTTATTCAAACACCAATAAAAATTATACTTGCTCTATGTAGAGTTCATCTGTCTACAATGGGACAGAAATAACAAAATGGCGCACTTCTAAAGCATTTTTTACGAATTTCCGGCACGTAAGTTGAAGCAAAATGGTGGTTATCGGCGCAGGTACAAATAATGCGCCGATGACTGCCACCTTAGCAATCTGCCGCTTACTCACAGATACTATTACCACCACCTTTGCCGCCAATGAATAAGCTTCTACCAAACTTTGGGTCATAAAACAAATAATTGTGAAAAAAGCGCTCTTTTTACTATTGCGCCGTTTAGGATATTTATTTTTTCTTTACTTTAATGATATAAAATAAAAATATACCTAACTACCCACCTACTTGCGACTAAAAGAAAAAACATTGCATCTATTTCTCTTTAACTAATTACCAAAATGGCTGTAACATTTAATTTAAAATAACAGTAGGTGAGTAGGTCAACATTTATTCTCGAAACTAAGAGAACCCAAGAAGCGATGGGGAAACATTCTACGATCTAGACACGCAGCGCGTCAGAGCCAAGTTCAAAAAAAGGAACTGAAGGCGTAGCACCCGTGTGTATTTTACACGAACCATTTCGAGCTACTTTTAAACCCTTCACAACTCAAAATCTATTTAACCTAAAAACATGAAATTTATCACATACATTTCAATCTTTTAGCATAACCAGAATCCATTCAATAAAGTAGCTTAAATAGTTATTGACATATCAACGTTTAAAAAACCGAAAAAAACATCATTGATTCACTTATTCATGGTCTGCCTTATCTCGGAACAACAGTTTTTAGATGGTTTAGTAAATTTAGAAGGGATAAAACAAACCTCGAAGATGACCATAGAAGTGGTCGCCCACAAACAGTAGTAACTGCAGAAAATGTGTGGACTACTAAAATGTTGGTGCGAGAAGACCCACGAATTACTTCACAGGCTTAATTTTTTTTTTTTACTCGGACTTCAAAAAGATTCTTGGCGTTTGTTCGGGGAGTATTAACATTATTTTGCATCAGCATCTTGGAGTGAGGAAGCTTTGTTGTCGTTGGATCCCGCGTTTGCTCTCAGACGCTGATGGTGCCAGAAAATGCGTCTACGATTTGAAACTGGAACGACGAAACGTGTTTCGGAAATCATCACAGGCGACGAACGGTGGATTTATCGATATGATCCGGAAAATAAGAGACAGTAGTCAGTATGGGTCTTTTCAGAAGGAAAGTTACCGACAAAACTGCAAAGTCCTCGTAATGTTGGTAAAAAAATGCTGAATGGTTTTTTTTCTCGATCTTCATGTGTCGACAGCAATGTTGGAAAATCATAGATCTGTTTAATCAGAATGGTATACAACAGTAGTAGCATTGCCGAAAGTTTTCCAAGCTCTGCGGGACAGGAGACTAAAGACTGGGTTTCAAGGAATCATGCTGCATCACGACAACGCAAACATTTGATTCTTTCAAGAGTATCAACTGTTGTGCAAAAAGTAATGATATCCCACCAAAAACATAAATGTGAAATAGGGGAGACAAGTTCAAAATCCGACAAAAGAATTGTCATTTAAATGCCGCCAAGTTCTGCAGAGAATCCTGAAATTTATTTGTAAGAATCTTAACATTTGACTTGGCTAGTTTTTTTACCAGCTTTTTTTTCTTTATATGTACTTTGGCTTCACAATAAAGGCTTTACATTTTTTTATAAGGGTTTTTATACTACAGACCTAGTCAAAATATATTATATGGGATATTAGGTTTGTAACTAAAAATTATAGAAGATTGAGTTACAATTAGGGGTAGAGGTTATATTTTTAAGGCGAGGATGCTACTTTGATTCCCTAAGGATTCCATGATTACGGTACCCAAGTAGCATCTAATTTCCATCTCCATCTATGAGAAAAATTAGCAAATAAAAACAGAATATAAAGAAAAGTAGAACACCTAAATATACCTCATCAGAGTTCAACCGTCAATTACACGTTGAATCGATTTTCCTTTTCATTCAATAAATACTAAGAAATAACTTTTCGAAGAGCACCAACTTCTGATAAAATTTCCACTCATTTTTCATATTCTAACCTTTGTGGATGGGCTTGGCTTCACATCTTTTTATTTTTATAATTTAAACTTGATTAAGTAAATATCAGTTAAAGTTACGAAAAAAAATAATTTCAAATATATGAGTATATAACAAATATAATACCTTGAATTGCTACAAAAATTGCGCTTATTTTAATTATTTATTTTTCTGAAGCGAAGAACATTTAAAAGTTTACATACATTCTCATCCACGACTATGATATTCCAAATTTAAAAAATTACGACACCTGTACCAATCAATTATTGTTTAAGAACTATGTTTTTCTTTTTTTTTTTACTAGACTGGACTGGACTGGATTCGTGTTCAGTATTCAAATTGTTTTTATTCGAGAATTATTATGAGAATCAGCAGTAACTTGAGGGCGAAATGTTTTTGGATGAAAACATAGATTTTTCAATCGATAAAATGAAAAATATTTTTTCTACTCCTGTACTGTTATCTGTCTTTTAAATAGTCCCGAACACTAATATAAGAACATAGATTATATGATTTCAGAAAAGTCTATAGTCTATTCCTAATATAATAGCACATGTGTCTTTATTTCGCCAAAACGATACTCCTAGCCATAGACATATAACTTTTTTTCTTTAGATCTACCATACTGCCAACATAATAAAATCGTTATTTTAACATATGGTGCCATTTTTCAAACGTCACTGAACAAACGGTTTTTTGTATGAAAAAACATTCGTTTAAGTGACTCCATGTTTCAAAAATGGCACTTTTGGTCACAAGGAAGACGTCAATAAAAAAAATTAAGTCTTCCATAGATACCTAGTATCTAGCAAACATGTGGTAGTATTTCATACTTTTCTTTGTTTATTTTTGGATTTAGTTTAGTAAATGTAGTCGTAGAAAAAGTATTGTATGCAACGTTGTACAAGTATGTCAAAAAATGCTCGATGGCGTCTCCTTACGATGCTTGCCAAGGCTCGCATCGTAACCTGCGCCACTCGTTTTTTATGAACCTTCTTATACAACTATTTCATAAAATACTATTACTGCATTGACGATTCTTGAAACAACTTTTCTTTATTATATGAAGCAAATAGTTTTTGAAAATAAAAAAGAAGAAAAGAAAATAATGGTTAAAAAGTCCTATTTTTACTCTGTTATAAAATTTAATCGTTAATTGAGGGTCGACGTTACCGAAACCTCGTTACGGAATATCTCTACAATCGTGACCAACTACCAAGCCTACTTTTAAAAATTTTATTTATATAATCTGCGCTTTTTAAAAAGTTTTACACTTATTAAACGAACCCATGCAGTCTGTTTAATAAGTGTAAAACTTTTCTAAAAGGAATCTACATATACTTATATATTAGTTAAAACGGTTACCAAGTGCAAATAGAAAGGCAGATTACCTAGGTGGGGTCTTCATTTCAAATACTTATAATAAGTATGAAATATGTTTTATCTTTCTTTAATCGCTATCTATTTATTATGAACAAAGCAATAAATCCACAGAAATGTATGTTTAGAGCTAGATAAAAAATGCTTATGGCTATGAAAGAGTGTCCCCGACGGGGTGATGGTGGAAACAGTTGATGTTTTAGTTAGGGAACCCAAGAGGGGATTTTCGGATTTACTCGAGCGCGTCAGATTAACATATAGAGGGGTACCTTGCGCCCTGTTGAGTACCTCCACCAGGTAAAAGCTATTTGATCTAGGGGGATGGGTAGCCCATCTGAATAGTAAAAAAACTGAAGGTCAAAAATACTAGAGCGCGACAGATTAAGATAAGGTGGTTTTAATTACTAGTACATGCAAAAAAGTATGCATTCCAATAATCTGACGTTTTTAACGTGACATAAGAAGGGGGAGGGTCACAAACTTGCAAAAAAACGTCATCTCGATATACTCGAGCGTGGCCGATTCTTTTTTTATTTTGAAGGTAGTAATGTAAGAATAACGGAAAAATATAATCTGACTATTTTCACATGTCGAAGCAGCAAAAATCGTAAATGCAATATAATATTGCAAGCTGTTGATATAAACTATAAAGCATGTATTCCCCATGCTGCCACTCTTTCCCTTTCATTTTTCTGTATTTCTCACTGCCTCGCACCATGTCCACACTTTATCGCCAGATCTTGATGTGGAAGGGGTACGGCCTGCATAAAGGGTTAGTGTTTTGTTTTTTTCAAAATGTAGAGGAAGTTGTGAGAAATTTGACGACAAGTATATTTAACTTTTTTTAATTCAGGATAGCCGCCATACAAGGGCAATTCAAAACCGTCAGATTAAGAAAATCTCTCCAAATAATCTTCAGATTTTGGGCTAGGACGATCAGGACACCAAACTAACCTTCTGGTATAATAATCTGACACGCTCGAGTATTTTAATATGTCGTTTTTTCTTTTACTGGTGAAAAAATCCGCAACGTGCTTGCGTCACTTTCGAATCGTCAGTCCTTTGAATGGGAGCTTTTGTAGGCTCAATTAACATCTCCTCTGAAAATTTGACGCGCTCAAATATTTATTTTCCGATTTTCAACCCTTCACTATGGTCACCTCTACCATGCAAGTCGACAGATTAACATGCCTTCGTTAACAGTGACACATGGGCGCATTTAGGTTATCAATATCTGTCGCGCTCCAATATTTCCATTTATCGATTTTTTTTTACAATTTCGAAACCCTGTAGACGCAGTGTACACATTACGTAACTTTTTTTTCTTATTACTATCTAATTTTCAAAATCTAATAGGTCCCCACGGCGCTCGAGTAAATCCAAATTTAGCCTTGTCAGCTGCCCAGCAAAATATGTCTCATATGTCGTGGGTGAGACGCTCGGTTTTCAGACTATCAATACTTCTATTCATTTACTGCGCAAATCATTACTTTTTTAGCTTTGCCGTAGTCGGGCAAAATAGTAGATTGTGCTACAAGGGGAAAAGGTGATATTTTGAAGGCGAGGGCGCTACTTTGAATCCAGAGCGAAACGAAGGATTCCGCAGTTGATTCTACCGTGGAATCCTGAGTAAAGCGAGGGATCCATGTATATCGCCCGAGATAAAAATATTACCGTACCCGAGTAGCACACTCTACTTTTCATCTCCATCTATGAGAAAAACTAGCAAATACAAAACAGAATATAAAGAAAAGTAGAATACCCAGTATACTTAATTAGACTTCATCCGATAATTTAATACTAACCTGTGTTTGATGTCGTGTTCGTACAATAAATATTAAGATTTTTTAAAGACCACCAACTTACCATAAAATGTTGAGTTGAGTCTTTGTTTGCGTGGTCCTTAATATCTTATTATTTTTATAATTCAACTTGATATCTATTCACTATCAGCTTTAACTTACGAAAAAGTATTCACATTTACACAAATAATTACATGTCAATACAAATAACCTAAAACTTCTGTAATTACTTGAATCAAAGAGAGTAGTTGCGTATACTTATTTCTTTTTCCGAAGCGAAGAACATAAAAATGTTTACCTACATTCATCCATGTTGACGATGTTCAGTTTTCAAATTGGTTTTAATCCCAAGAGATTTTCTTTTTCACGTTTTAAAGAGAATAATCAGTAACTTTAGCTCCAAATGTTTTGGAATGAAGACACAGTTTTTTTAGTAGATGAGATGAAAACAATATAAATATTTACAGAGCAAGTTTTTGACTACTAATGGACTGAACGAAGGAACTTATGAACGGGAGTACGGAACCCTTACTGGTAGACTACATTTATTTAGGTTTATATTCTATGATTTTCTTTCAAATTTGATATTATCGCGTTTTCTTCGACTTTCAAGTAGTTTCCTTGAAAACAATCGGATTGCCCAACAAATCGTCGGATGCCTCCCCTAAGTCAATGCCAAATAGTACTAGGCGAGCAGATACCGAAGGAAGGTCTCGTTACACGCTCCTGACACCCATCCCCTTCCCGGGAACTCACGCAGAGGGCCACCCTACGCACCCTCCGTGCGGTCAACTTCCAATGTTTTTTTTTCGCACCCGTCTATAGTTTTTAAATTAAACGTCATTCCGGTTGCGGTTAACACTTAATTTGTGCAACGCGTAATATCATTACTTGCCAATTCAATTTATTATATCCTGATACAATGATGATAATCGCAGCTCTTAATGAAATTGATACCCGTCTGCATTCGAACAAATGAAAGATATTTTTGGTCGATTAATTTGAGTTGTCGAATGTTCTTGCAACTTATTTTTAGCATTAAAGTGGAAGTTGTCAGTTTTCATATTAGCATAATTTATAACCTTCCGACGCGAACGACCAAAAATGCTAAAAGGTAGAACTGCCAATTACATTTCCTTTTAATCAATTAAATCACTTCTATCGTTTAAGTAGAAAGATTGTTCTTTTTTTTCATAAATAAAAATTTTATACGATTTTTTATTGTGAGTACCTATCTTTAGCATCATTAGACCATGGGTACTTTTTACCTGACTACGGCAAAGCCAAGAGGAAGAGTAATTAATTTAACAGTCTATGTAGGCACATGTCTATGCAAAGTTTCAGATCAATAGAAAATAATTTTAGATTGGATACAAAGTAAAATAAAACCTCTTACCTAACTAACTCTTGCAAAAAAGAAATAATCACTTTTCTCGATCTCGGTATTTAAAGATGGTATATATGATAAAAAGTCTAATATACAGAGTTTATATGCTTCTCTTCCCGTGCAGATAGTATAATAAAAGCCGATCGAAGGAATGGGCAAGATTGTAATCATGGCAATAGGCGATGCATCTATGACCATTTTAATTCCTTTTTTCCATCACGCTAAGCATGGCTTTTAAGTCTTAAGGCCTCAGGCTCTGTCTGTCCCATCAGGGTTAAATACGTGATAATGTATCTGTAATATACAGAGCTTACTTTTTAAGTGAAATACATGAGCTGTAACTATCAATTCAAGTTTCATATAAACCTGAAGGTATAATGACAGTGCAATGACATTTCGTGGTGAAACCACTTGACCATTTCTCAGAAACGTCTAACAATATTCGCTCAAATGCGATTTTAAAGTTGTGTACATGACCCAACCTTTATTGCGCCGTTTTACAGTGCTTTTGTGAAGGAGAGGAGAAACTTTTAACTGTAACGGCATAGGGCACTGTTAAATATTTACAAATGGAAGCTAAGAGAAGTACTTCCGCTATCGATATATATTATACAGGGTTACTTTTAAAATACCAGCAACCTTTTTGGAGCAAGTTTAGTCTATGATACTGAACTACTTCCCATAAAAACAATTATCGAAAAACGAAACAAAAATATTATATGTATCTCCTGTAGATTCAACGAGTCTTTTCACTCCGGTCCTTTAAGAGGCTTGCGTGGGGATACAGATCCGTAGAGGCCCCTTGTGAGAAGTTGTTATAATTTTATTATTATCAGGCCTGTTTCCCATGGAGGGTAGGCAGAGACTGGATCTCTACTTGCTATACGATCCTTGCAAACCACTTTCTATTCATCAACACTCATTTGAAGGTTTGGTAATAATTGATGTGTAGGTAATACAGTGCTTCATAATTTTCCTTAGTGGTCAATGTAGGTACTTATTATAACAATACGCAATTTTTAAAAGTATGTTCTCTGCTACTTTCAGTTGACATTAGAAGTAAGATATTAATCATCGATGAAACTACATTTAATCAACTGCTGGGTATACTGCTACGTATTTCTAAAATCCTTGAAGTAACTGATAAAAAGCGCTCTGCATCCAACGGTTTTCCGCATCCTTCGTCATGCCAAAGATAATATAATTACGAACGTAACAGATACCCAACGCCATATACAAAACTGGAGTTGCGAGTAGGCAATACAGAGATGGCAGCACACACGACTAGCAAAAAAGTGACAAAGAAAATGTTGAATATGCTTTTAAAATATTTATTGCTTTTCATGTAAGTCATATTTAATTAATTAGATTACTATTTTATTTAAATATCAATAATAAAAGATTTTAATGCTCTCGTAAATAGCTATAGCGCTATCTAGTGGCAAGGAAGAGAAACAATTATGTTTATAAGGCGATCGGTAGGCATGGTCATGCTCAAGAATCGAAATTATGCCAGTTTGTGCTGAATAAACTGCCTATTTATCATTATTTCTTTGAAACCTAGGTAATTTCCACTTCCCTTGATCAGCTTTGCTAACCAATAAAATGGCAAAACTTCGAATCACAGCTTATCGATTATGTACAGGATTAATTCGGATTTGCATAATGAATTGTTTCGTGAATTTTGTAAGCGTTTCGGCCGGCGGCGCTGACGATTGGTGACGAACGGCGCTCTCGACTGTCGCGATAGTCCCCGCAACGAGAGGTCTATTTTAAGAAGTGAATTGTCACCAATTAATTGGTTTGCCAAACATTTTTTTTTTATTTCAAACTTAATAATATTCGCTCATAAAATATGTCCGACCGTCTGAGGCGTCCCGACCTATCCGATAGTATTTGTTTTAATGGATATGTCACTCACCGCGTTATTTAAATGCCGGAAAATCATCATCATTATCACCATATCAACCACTGGGAGTCTCCTACTGGACATCATGATTATAATGAATTACCATTTTTACCAAGCGGAAAAATATTAATTACTTAATGGCAAAATTTTCTACAGGAATATTAACCATTGGTGACATTTTACGGTCAAAAATAGACCTCTGGATCCACCGCGTCGCCTCTGTTGATCGGAAATAAAACTTTTACGGGCGCGTCTGATTTACTAAAACTTCCCCGCTATTAAATCGATCGTTCCCAACTAGACAAACCTACAACTATCGTTTCCTTTGGCGCATCATGTTTCTGCTCGCCTTTTACTCGAATTACATCGCATTGTCTTAATTTTGTGGATAAGACTGCCAAATTTATGGCTCAATCACTTATTTTGGGAAAATGAGAATTCGTAAAGTTGTTCCATATCAACTCACATAGCTCTCCCATGCTGGCGTGTCCCGTTTTTATAATTAATATTTATTAATATTAGCAAACAAAATCAAACTGTTACTTTAAAATATTACCTAACTATCTAATAGAAGACTTTCCTATCGGTGACAAATAAAAACTGTTTCCTTGACATAATTTTTGTTTCTGCTCCTCTTTTATTTTTATTTTCACTTTAAGACTTTACGCTTTCTCATGCTACCTAAAGTAGCCTTTATGTAAGCGGCTTTACTAGCACGTGGTTTGAACTTCCAGCGTGGGCACAATACAATAAGTCTGCGTCTACTACTTATTATGGTTACAAGTTAAAATACGCATCTGTCGTCATAAAAAGATATGATAGAAACAAATTGAAATAAAAATGGCTAAAAAGCTGAAACCAAACACTGTTAGAAAAATATACAATACCATTATAGGTATGTGAGGTATAGTGTTATTTTTAAAAGACTTTATTTGTCAAAAACCAAAAATCTTTGTGAGGTTACCTCACAAGTACAAATCTTCTGTCACCGTTAACTTTTGGGTAAATAGTAGTAAGCAGCACGTTATTCTTCTTTACTGTTTACGTTTGAACACAAAGTCGCATAAATAGGAAAATACCAAAAATATTCGGAAAATAAATATAAAACCACATCATAATGGAATAGTAAAAACAAACTTATTGCACCAAGAATAGGTTCTGAACACGACAAAAAATTATATTATTTTTGGGTGTTTTGTAAAGTTTTGTGTAGATTAAAAGAAAAGTTAAATTTATTATTACATGAGTAAAGAAGATAAGAAATAATCAAAAGTCGTCCCATAGTAAACTTGGTAATTTACTAAATAAATCTTATTAAATATACTCTACATAACTACCTTCTTAAAAAATTGCAGGAAAGGGATTTTTGCATTTTCTTTGATCGAAAAGAAAATTATCCAATATACCTACTACATAACGCATATGACATGGGCCCATCAGACGAATCGCCGAAACTTCAAAATGTGTGAAACCTCATATAAAATGTATAGCTGCCATCGATGTAGCCATCGGTGACGGTTTTAGTCGCAGACTGATATGAGATTTCTATTCAATTATTCATAACGCACTTAAGTACTTATTATTATAATATAAATATACGTTTACAATCTTGATAAGAGCATTTAGGTAAAATATCGTTTTATGTAAACTAATAATCTAGCAAGATGCTTACCTAAACTAGATTTCTAAAAATATAAAGCTCTTGAGTAAGTAGCGCGTAGATTGTGTTAGTTTAATTGACTTATTTATCTAATCACTTGAGAAGAAACAGGAGCGCTGTAAACAAGTATTGAATGTCATTACTCATTAGACAGGATGGAGGGTTGTCGAAGTGTAGTTTAAAATGTACCCTGCGAGCTTACAATAGCTCGGTAAAGTACTAGGCGAACATGGGCGACGAAGAGATATCACGCGGCCCTGATCTGCCACGAGCCGCGCTCGTATACATACGCTTGGCGCATAGTTACATTGCACCGGTGAAGGCTGCACTCGTTACAGCTACATCGCTATATTCAGCTCGCATCGCACACAACCACAAGCTTTGACGCCTTACGTAATTTGTGGTTGAATTGGATCGCGTTGCGACTCTTCAGCTTTGATTTTCCATTGCAATTAACTGCTCGATTGAAATTTTCACGCTTATGTTCTCATAATATTGGATTTTCTTATCCTAAACAAGAACAATTTGTAAGGTAGCATTGCATGCAATTGATATCTACAAGACAATTGGCAAGTAGTCACGTTTTTACTGAAACTTCGTGTAAAGTTGGACCTGTTTTGCTTCGGTTCCCTAATCGGGTTATCAGATCAGCATCACTTAATCTATGTTCAGTAGTACCGTTAGCTTGAAAGACCGATCCGGTTATCGAAATGGACGGGTAATGCATGTCTATACAAATTATACCTTTTTCAGGATGACAGAATATCCGGACGTCTATAATCAGGACATTTAATCCCAAGGCAACACGACGTACGTAGCTACGTGTCCGCTTTGCTATGTCAAACCATATTGAGCGCGATAAAATTATCATATACATACAATTTAGTCTATTTTGGTTTGACATGTTATAGGACGACACTATCAGACTGACAGCTGTCGTGTCGTGAAATATTATTAAAAAGATGTTACATATGTACCGTACTTACTTTCCAATAGTAGGTACTGATCAGTTACCTTATACATCGAAAAAGTCCTCTTCAGTCGATATTTAATAAAATTTTAATTTAATTAGAAAAAAAAACTTCATTCGTTAAATTTTTAAGTTTAGTGTCCGGATGGCCGTAAGCATTTTAGATTCAATGAGAAATTTAATAAAAAATTCTCATGAATATTAAAATGGTAAATTAAAATAAGTAGATGTTCACGTCTGAGTACTTCGATCTATGATTTCATCTACGTCAAAAATCACTTGTACTTTGTGAAATAGTAACTTTCAGTCGCATTTAATAATTTTTCCAACAACCTTATTATTGCAACATGAATTTATAATAACGTAACGACAATTTCAGACTGTGCCAATAAAATTTAAACAATTTTACAAACCTATATCACATGCGTTCATAAACTACTATTAACAGCAGTAACCACTTAAACGCAGGCCCCGATAAAAGCCAGCCAACTCCATAATCTGGTAACCAAAGTTCCTATTTTGTAAGTTGAACGATAGTTGAACATTTATCCAATATTTTTGAAGCAAATTGATATAAACGCGCGGGAAGAGTGAACTTGCAGGTTGTGAAGTTACAGTACATAAAACTTGTGGGCTAGGTACCTGCCGCTGAGTTGGAAAACGCTCGTGATTCAATTAATCGATGCGATACAGATAAACTTTATTTTCTTATGAGGTCGACCATTTTCAATTGGGCATCCAGTCAATAAATATTTGGGCAAAATAAAATTTCAGCCATAATCGAATGAAAACGACAAACTAAGGACTTTAGCGATAATAGAGATCAAAAGCAGAAGACCGAAGGGAATGAAAACGATTGAGAGAGAGGCTTCTGGCCAACATTGGGACGTAAGAGCTCGTAATAAATAAATATATGCCTACTTATAAAATGGATTACACATGCCACCTGCCTCTCTGTGAATAATATAAAAGGCGAATATATAGGACTGTGCTTATATTTCTCGTGTAATAACTGCATTCCCAATGAGAGTTACGAGGCCGGTTGTAAAACTTATCTCCCAAATGCATTTCAAGAATACCTTTAGAAGAATCACAAACATTTTATGGTTCCGAGATTGACAAAACAATCAAATTTTGTTTTTAACTTGGTAAAAATACTAAATACCTACTTGGGTATACAGGAGGCGTTCAGTTCAGAATCGCTTCGACAATTTATGACATATGAACAGCCTGATCAAATATTTACATTCGGTATGATGAGTGGATAGTTTTTACCGTTTATTTAAAGCTGTAAGGCAATTACGGTAACTAAGCTTGACTGGTTGAGCTTTTATTTTATGGAGTACTAGGTATATCGAAATGTTGAATGACGGAGATCAATAAAATTTATCCTGATAATATTAAGGATAAATTTAAAGTTTTGAAATGCATACATGCAACGGCTTATAGATAGGAAAAAAATATTTTATTTATTTTTTTACCAATTTTTGTACACGGAAAATGTATAAAGAGAATATATCAAATAAATTTTGTACAAAGGCACTACTTATATTCATAATATAAGACGATGCGGCTAGCTATTTTAATTCCTCTTTCGTACCCATCATCACGCTGAAAGTGGCTTTTGGATTTAATGGCTTTTTGTTCAGGCCACTTCAAGCGTGATAGAAGACAAGAAATCCAAAAGGAATCAACATAGAGATGGGTTGCAGTCGCATCGTTTGTTTACATGATTCGCATTTCCCCGATTGGCTTCTATGATCTTCGTGGAAGAGACGAAGCTTGTACATTTAAAGTTTTTTCGACCAACCAGTTTCCATTATATGTTCAAAATGTACTTGCAAAAAGCTAAGTAACAATGCCAGAGTGTTTTAGCCTTATCCGTTTATTATTGGCAAAGCACTATATGTACGCTGATCTATTCTCAAACCAAACTCACATCACATATGACTCCACTTGAAAAATTACTGATGCTTGTTACACTTCACACACACATTATTTTTACATATTTTAAATACTCGTTATTTAAGTAAGAGAAACAACTAATAGGTCTAATAGATATTGATATACATTTTAATGATTAGGATATAAGGTTCCTTCTTACATGTTCTTGTAACATTCCGACCTTCAAAATGTAGAATTGAATTCCTACCTTTATCTAAGATTATTATAGCTTTTATGTGACGGACTGATGTTTCTTTCCTAAGTCAAACCAATGTACAAATGAAGCACTTTCAGGAAACTTAGTGTTACTACATCTGAAGCCATTTTGACTTGTTAAAAGAAGAGAATTTATAAATACAATCATTTTTATCTCTTAATGGAATATAGTTCGAATCCATTATTTAGTCTATATATAAACTAGGTGCTAAAGAGTCTCTAAGAGAACTTTTTAAAGACATAAATATTTTGTCTCTCCCTTCGCAATTCATCTATGCGAACATTATGTACGTGCGTCAGAATAAAAATACATATAAGAAAAATTATAATATTCATAGTATTAACACTAGAAATAAAAATAAATTAGGTATCTCAGCTTTTCGGTTAGAAAAAAACAAAAAAGTCTTTTGTGGGTTTCAGCTTGCGTCTCTATAAAATTCCAGATAATGTAATAGCGTTACCATTATCTAAGTTGAAGACTGCCGTTAAAAATCATTTATTAAAAAATGCTTATTATCATGTAAATGACTATTTATCTGATCAAAATTCTTAGAAATAGATGACTGCAAATTTTAATTGTATTATTTAGATGTATACTTAATATAATGTATACTGAGCTTAAGTTTAAATCTGTACTGTAACTGAAACATGGGTAGGGACCAATACTGCGAGGCAAGTATGATTTAGGCGACAAATTTTATCCTTCAAATTTGTCGCATTTCGCGTAATTTACCGCAAAAAACACAGACAAAATTGAGTGACAAAATAACTTTCATTCATTAAACGTATTTTATCTCATGCTTAACTCCCCTGCGAGCATGGTTTTGACAGGTCAAAGTAGACTTATCGACGGTTGGCAACGTGAAATCATGTAAATTTGTCGCCGATTTGCTAGACTCACATAAGACTCAAATAAACCATTTTTAATCGTATTTTAAACAGTTATTCCATTAAACTAATATTAAATGTATATTTACATATTTAAATGTAGGCAGACATCTTTAAACAATGTATTATTGAAGTTTACAAACTTAAAAATATATTTAATTACTAAACTATAGCGCCATCTTTTGATGAATCCTACAACCACTCCGGCGGCGGTGAATGCATATGAACTCGGCGGTGGTATTTTCCTTTATGTTGGTTGTACGACATGAGTTGAAACGTTTCGTTGCACATTCATTTTTATAACATTTCATTTTAATAATTTTAAATACTCTTTGGTTGCAATATTTTTTCTAGGAATTATTACATACTTATATCATTCTTTTATCTATGGTGATGGTTTTACAAAACGCGTGTTTTAATTTAAAATTATTATATTTTCTGAGCAGAAATTAGAAACGCTGTTTAAAATCTGCCTGCGTGTGACGACTCATTTTACTACGTGTCCATTCATGAATTTTATCTTGTCGTTACAGAGGGAAGATACGTAAAGACCTCTCAGATAAAATATCATACTAAGGCCGCTGAACTGGGTTGCTTTCGGCGTAATCTTCCCAGCAGTGGTCGTTCCGAAACACTAGTAGTTTTTAGCCTTTGCACCAAAATAATATTTTAAAAAATACCTTCAATAAGAGATAAATTTATCCTACACTGAATAAAAATTTTTGACTTTGACTTTGACCATAAGACCTAACGGCTACTTTAGAAGTGATGATGAGCAATTAGATAGAAGAGTATCGAATATAAAGAAAATATAAGGTTATTACTTTATACTAGGTGTCTGCGAAAGAACCTATGAATAGAAAACTTATTACGGTATGATACAATGCTGAAAATCAATCTCACAAGTTCGGGGTAGTAGACAGTACATTTACAAAGACAATACTAGCACCTCGACTCACTCGTGAAGGTGCTAGTTGAACTTACGTAAGAGGCGAAGGTTAATCCAGAATAGTCGTTCGGTTCATAATCTTTCTAAAGCTATTAATTCCTACTAAGTTTTCTTGTTTTTAGGGTTCCGTACAAAAAATGAAAAAACAGCATCCTTATAGGATTCTGCGTCTGTCTGTCTGTCCGTCCATCTATCACAGCTAATTTGCTCCGAATCTACTGGACCTGATCAGATGAAATTTGGTAGGATGGTGTAACTCTATGACTAAGTATATAGCATAGATGTGCAAAGTAAATAAATATTTTTTTTTAATAAGGGTTATTTTCGGAAATTACAAAAACAAAGTTTTGCAAACCTGCCTTCTGTCTCATATATATCAAATGTATTTAAAAATGTATTATTACTTTCAATATTTAAATACATTTTTGTTATTATTGTAAATTAGTTTTGATTTTATTTATATAAGAAGACAAAAATTGACCATTCCCCAATGCAAAATATAGTTCAATGCTTGTAGTCTACAGGAAAGTCTATAAGAATTCTATCAATTGAAAAGAAAGTGGTAAACTCAATATGATACGTTTACTTACGGAAAATAGTTCACTTAAACACTACTAGATAGCGCTGGTAGTAGTTAACTCGCGTCTTTCGTGAGGATTTCAAATGTAATATGTTGTAAACTTTGGCATTGTACGGAACTCTCCACGCGAGTTCAACTCGCACCTGGCTGGTTTATTTCTTTTGCAGTACAGTATCATTTTTAGAGTTCCGTAGTAAACAAGGAACCCTGTCTGTCTAACTGTCTGTCCGTCCGCGGTTTTACTTAGCGACTTTAAGAACTAGAAAGCTGTGATTTGGCATGGATGTTTATATTATTATAATTAAATATAAAAAAAATAGGATAGCTCCCATACAAGTAAAGTAAAAAGTAAATTTTTTTCTTGACTAGCCGATCATGTGGGGGGGTATCGTTGAATAGGTCTTTTAGATATTATACGCTTGTAAACACTGTTTTTCGATTTAGGGATCCGTTTTTGAAATATTTGGTTTTAAAGTGAAAATTTTTGTTACAGTCCCCCCTCTCTTTCTGCTAAACGGTTATATGGTCACGTGAAAAAATTCACAGCTATGGTACTTATATATAACGAAATTTAAAGGAAAACTATCAGAGCTAAGTACGGTTTA
The DNA here is from genome assembly GCA_943193695.1 of Acrobasis suavella. Taxonomy (NCBI): domain Eukaryota; kingdom Metazoa; phylum Arthropoda; class Insecta; order Lepidoptera; family Pyralidae; genus Acrobasis; species Acrobasis suavella. The sequence goes on from OW971940.1 coordinate 9,071,507, forward strand.
CAAATTAAAAAGTTATAGGCGATCAACTTATAAAATGTACTCGAAAAAGGAAAATTTCAGACAATTTCTATAGAAAATTAGTTTTTAGTCGTTTTTAGTGGCATGAAATCAAAGTTGTAACTACTACTAGTGTAGGGTTCCTACACTGCGCGTGGCCCGACACGCACTTGACCAATTTATTCTGTAATGGATAGAGATATTCAGCGATATGTAATTATTAATTTCTTCATATTTCAAAATTAAAAACATTCCGTTTTCTTTAACATCCATACCGCTTCGATTAAATACTTCTCAAGTATAGAACCTTCACTATACTTCGTAGGTATATAAATATTTATATTGTATTATTTGTATGATTTTAGCAGGATCGTAGTAACCAGTTATCATTTACTTGGTTGAAGATGCCATATTACGGTACTCATGAAATAATATCAGTTCATTATATTTTTCGAGCTACCTGCGTACCTAATACCTACGTATATTCCTGTGTGTCAAAGTCACGTGTAATATTTCTTATGTATTCTTTTCGTTATTTTCCCGAATAAAGTTTATGCTTTCTGTGTTGTTTAGTGTAATAGTACACCATCATCGTAAGCAAACCGATCCGAAAGTCAGGTGAAAATTGTTGAAATCCCAAAGGGGCAGCTCAAATTGGGAGTTCACGGGGGCTGGCATTGTTGAGAAGTGAGATTCTCGTCACGTCCTGCAGTCTTGGTGTATAGTTCTCAACTACCGGTTGGTTTCGGCTTTCACAACATACTTCTAGGTTGAAAACTTTGCTACGGTCTGTGTAATAATCGTCCGTCGATACACTATGCAGCTTTGGCTAGTAAAATTCTTGGACGATAACTTTCTTAATATCTTACTATTTACTCGTAGTTGATAGTGCCACATATTTTTCTGTAAAACTATAGGTAGAACTACCCTATATTTTTGCAACCCTTTGACCGATTGGACTGGTATTTGTAAAAACATATGTACCAACAATAAAAAAACAGAGCTACCAGGAAGATTTGGAAATGAGGGGCTTTTATCCAAAAATGGAACACGATAAGATGGTAAAAACAAACTAATGTACCAAAACCAAGATTTAGATCAATTATAGTTTTAGAACAAAAAAGAACTGGGGTAAACTTCCAGTCATTAGACGCTAACAATCATCAGACAGAACACAATAAAACCTTATTTATTACGGTTTTATTATATTCTGTCCACTGCAACTGATATCTTTTTATTCTCTGTAGCTGCAGTGTCCCCGTTTTAAAACTAACCTTAATAAATAAGTTTGCATTATATTGTGTTCTGTCTAATGACTGTCATTGGACATAAGTAAGCGTCCAATGACTGGAAGATTAACCTATACGCACAAACATAACCATATATACCTGTGTCCGAGTATGTATTTACATACTCGGTTGACAGCGGTTCGGATTGACAGTATCCAATGTTCGTAGGTCCGATTTGGACTGATATCACAAATTTAAGGGATTCAGTTCTTTATTTGTACAGATGAGTAAAAAATTAGTTAGAGGAAAAATATTATACGTAATTTTTGCATTCAAAATTAACATATCAACTAAATTGTGTATTACAATTTAAACGTGGCATAATCACAGCTTGAGTCCAAACTAATCGTCTTACTACAAAACAAAGGGCATTGTTTTGTTCTCCACTGTGAGCTGAATCGACCCATTACAAAAAAGTTATTTGGCAATTCAAACAAAGCAAAGCCGCGGTGCAAAGGGACCTATGCTAAAGGGGCGATTTGCCGCGCCGCGCGCGCCGCACCGCGGTCCGAATCGCTCGCGGTGCGAAACGCCAACACCCCCAACCCCATCGGTGTACAAGCTAAATAAACTGATAAAATACCAAAATTTAAATATTTCCTTTTGTCTTATCCAATTCAATGAAACAAAAACATCCCCATCGAATATTCTTTAGAAACTACAAGATCAAAAACGTTGACAACAGAATCTTCTTAATTCCATTTTATATAGACCTAGTTTTTGTTTAAGTTTTACACGCAGTTTACTCGAAATCTGTAAAATAATCTAACAAAAATTTCAAATACAATTTTGGTTATTTTTCTTGGCGTAGGAAGAGGAAGAGTATTTTTCACATTTGACGTAACTTGCAACTTTAGTTGTAAAGCACACATTTTAGTTTGAAAAACCTTTGTAAAAGAGCGGCACCGTGTAACGCCGCCGACCAACTTTTGCTTCGTCGTAAATGCTTCGAGTTCAAGCTTGCATCCACAAAACTTAGTTATCGGGAACAATGGAGCCAAATTAGTTGCTTTAATGAACTTTACATTGACATTATTAACCACTACTACTTTAGTAACGATTTTTTAAACAAACGAATAATATTTCCTTAATAAACTAAACTGGCAAATTAAGTATGAGGAGATAATAATTACCTTCTTCTTATATGATGACTATTATTTTTTGCCAAATTTGCATCCGTTATATAAATAATTAGTAGGTCAAATTTTTGCGATAGATTTAATTTGACATTTAGGATTTTAGCTAGGTATAGTACTAACATTCCCTTGGTCACTGAAAATGTTATCTTTTAGTTTCTTTCACAATTGCCTCTACTGGCCTCAAAAAAGCATATGATGATATAAAAGCATGGTTGACTTGTCGGAGGTACTACCAGCCCCCCCCCCCCTTCGGTTGCTGAATTGCCGATTAAGTAAGTCTGATGTTTTATAATGCAATTAAACGTCAGGCTTACTCAATCGAATATCCCTGTATGTATAGTCTCTTAAATTCAAGATGGGTAAAACCAATATCCCTCAAGGTCAAAAACATGGATAACTCTTAAGCCTTAAATTAATATGGTCAAAATAGCTTTTTTCACCCTTTTACAATGCAAAGGTACCATCAGTCCGATTGAATGGACATTAAATCATTGTCGGAAGAAAAGGATACACTTGCTCATATTTATTTAGATAAGTATACCTGCGTGAATTTTGATTTTTTAATTACGTTGAAGTTGGGTTTCTTTTTTGATTCCGTAACTTATACTTAGATGACTTGTTCATGGACTGGATCAGCTTTATTTTATATTTTGATTTTGCTGATTGGGGGTATTTTTAACCGACTTCAAAAAAAGGAGGAGGTTATCAATTCGTACCGATCTTTTTTTTTATGTATCTTCACCGATTACTCGTAGACGCTTGAACCGATTTGGAAAATTATTTTTTTGTTTGAAAGGGTATACTTTTCAGGTGGTCTCATAGAAATTTTATGAAAATCAGTTGTGTAGTTTGGAGGTGAAGTCGGTTTTTAGTTTTGAAAAATTATCAAAGTGGGCATGTATTGTATACTTTCCAATTTCAATGTTAATATATACAGGGTTACTGGTAACTAACGCAAAATCTTTTAACATCGGAATCAAAATCCTAACATAATATAGATTTGCAAGAAAAAAATAAAAAAATCAAAGAAAAAAAATTGGAATCCCCATAGAAACTCGACCAGGTGATCAGTGAATTTGTATGGGTGGCCCATTTTATTTTCTGCAATTTTTGCCTTTTTTTTTGCAGATCTATAACGTGTTGGGGAGTTTGATTCTGATGTTAAGAGGTTTTGCATTAGTTACCAGTAACCCTGTATAGACCTAACGATAAGTTTGCTCTCTCACTGAGTACCTGATGAATACATCAAAAGCAATTCAAACTTACTGCACCATACGCCGGCGCCCATGCGTAAGGGCCACTTTCCACCGACCGCCCTTATAACTTCTCAGAACCATTCTTCCTAAGTGTATCGAGAAAATCCTTGATCTAGTATCCTTTCTGTCCCGCATACTAATCGAATACCGGCCTTGCAATAATAATTACGTTAGTGGAGGTGTTGAATTTTAACATTGACCATATATATAAGATCTCTTTGAAATAAAACTGCCCAAGTGCGAGTCGAACTAGCGCACGAAGGGTTCCGTACCATTATCTATAAAAAATCACGTTTGTGTTATGGGAGCACTCACTTAAATAATGAATTTAATTAATTTTCAGTATTTGTTGTTAAAGCGGCAACAGAAATGCATCATCTGTGAATATTTCAACAGTCTAGCTATCACGGTTCATGAGATACAGCCTGGTGACAGACATACAGACGGACAGACCGACATGCAGACAGACAGACAATGGAGTCTTACGTAGTAATAGGGTCTCATTTTTATCCTTTGGGTAAGGAACCCTTATAAGCAGAACCTTGGCTTTTTTATTATTTCTTGCCTCATGATGAGATATTCTTTTCTCGCGTATCTTTACCGATGAAAATATTAGATATGTAAAAAATCTGTTTAGTTTCGCTATGTGCGTTTTGTGCGTGTAGGCTAGTTGTTCACTTAGATCTTAGACTACTTAGACATTCAAGTACATATATCCACCTGTTACGAAACTAGTATATTTTCCTTTCACTTACGTGTACTCACGTATTTTCATTTTGTGGAACTCATCAAACATAGTGAGAATAACAATAGATAAAGATAAATTTATTTTGCTTAACATGAGTTACAAGAAGATATTTACATTTAAGTTCATCCAATCATGTTTTACCATCACAGGTGTGCAAATTTTCAGAAAGGCTGTCTATAATAAAACTAGAAAAATTTTCCACGTTTAATGAATCTATCAATCTACCATAATATACTTACTAATATCAGTAATTACATATTATCAGATAAAAAATCTTTTACACTGTAATAACAATTTTCCGTCAACAATAACTTAAATCTTTTCTTAAATAAATTTAAATTTAGTTCTTTATATTGTATCGGTATTTGATTATATATCTTTGGTGCCATACATACTACACTATCTTGCAATAAAGCATTTTTAAATGCATGTAGACACAAATTATCTACACTAACTCACGACGGTTTCTTTTCACTACATCAGATAAACTAGGAAACAGATGAGAAATAGTCGTTACAAATATTGCTATTTCTATTATATATAGTGACGGGAGTGTTAGAATTTTATGTTTTTTAAACAGTGGTACACAACTATCTGTACAATAGTTTTACGTTTATTGTTATAGGTGTCCCGAAAAGGGTTTTAACTAGTAAAACGATAAATAATGATTTATGACCTATTCTATACAAGTTAAGGTACTTATATCTATACAAGTACCACTCTCATTGATTAAAGTTAAACTTTAAAAAATAATTAAATTTTAATATACACAACACGTAATGTAAATTATACTTATGGACGTGTAAAAGTACCTGTAAAGGTCTAATTACTGACTAAACATTTGAATTTCAACAGTAAATACCAACCCATTTCATACTTCCCTTTTTCATTTTTCATTTTTCATTTTCCAATTAAGACTTTTGAAGTTTATCCCAAACGCATCAAATTGGTATAAAAGCTTTTGATTTACCGCTCTATCGCTTAGCGTGTAAAGCGGTGCGAATCGGACGTGAAAACCGGGTGCCCCACTTTACCGTTCTATAGTAACTCACTTTGCTCGGTTACAGGCGTTAAAGTTTATTTTTTACGGCGGTAGGGTTTGGTTCATATCATGTGGTTACACACATACATCTTATCACTGTTTCCCACACGGGTAGTCAAAGCTAGCTACGATCTACGCTACGTCCACTAGCTACGATCCTGACAGACCTCTTTTACTTCATCTAGGTACACTCATCACTCCAGCCGGTTGCGGGTACCTACTTCTGATCATTCCTTTATTAAGAATGTCCTGTCACTATTACAGGACTAAGCACAAGCATCTCGAGCTACTACATTTCTTACGATATCCACTCACTGATTGGGTACTTACATGTACACAATCACTGACTACATGTACTCAAACCAAGTTCAACCAACAAGGTTGTTTTCAAAGGTCGCATTTCGTAACCGATTCTCATGAAATTTTGTGAGCAGGTTTGGTAATTAATAATTATATAAAAAATTTTTGCCGAGCCAGTTTTCCGAAGTTTTTAAAAATGGCGGAACTAAAAAATCTCAAATCTCAGCTATTTAAAAAAATTCAAAAATGTCGTTATACTTTTTTGTTATTCTTTAACCAAAGTTCCCAAAAGTTATCTAGAAATCGATTTTCTGTATATTTTGTATTAGTGCATTCATTATGATGTCGTAAATACAAATGTATGGGATTGGGATGACAAGTACGAAAATAGTGGGTAGTAACTGTGACGCCGGCAATACAGAGAAAAATTTTTTTTTTAATATAATCTTACCATGTGCGGTATCAAATGAAAGGGCTGTATGAGTAGATTACACAGTAAGAAACTTTACTCCGATATTGGTCAAAAGTTAAATAGTTTTAAGGGCTCGCGAGTTCTCACAGAACCAGTTGTTTATTTAGTTTTGATTGACGAAACTAAATGTTGTATATTATTTTAATTTTGTGTATGTAAAATATAAAAATGTGACAACATGATACTCGTAAGTCTGAACATTCGTAGGAAAGAAATTTCGTAATTCAATTTTACTTGAGATTTATGAATTGTTCTATATCATGGAATCTTACTTTTATTTTTGTTTCGCCTTTAACACCCCGTAGATGTATATAGATTTGTATTAACTGATGGAGCTTTCACGCCTCAATGAAAGTCCAGTGCCCATCCGCTTCGATTATGCAGGCTTAGTTCCATGTGCCGACGGCAACTTTGGATTTAGTTGTAACGCTTCAAAGACTTTATAAACCTATTTATAGGTATGTAAGTTTTTACAAAATTACTGGTGAAATTTACTGTTAAATTACTGGGACTGTGTTTTAGGTAAAAAAATACTGTTCAATATTAGTGACATTGGTAATGTTGAGTCTAATATCAATAGTATCAATAAAAATATTTCGTTTTGTTTACTTCAAGGTTTAGTTTGAAGATTAATTTTAATTTCAATTTATTATTTTATTTATTTCTTTTAATTAATAAACCATTTTATTGAAATATTACACTTTAACTCAACTCATTTTTTTTTTTGCATATTTCATAAATTCAAAAAGATGAAAGTTTTGGATAAAATGCCTGTGGATTAAATAGAATAGGAAAAAATAAAGCGAACAATACAACTATTACATCGGTGCAATCCTAACGTTTTGTAAAAACCATTAGGGGTGAAATGCATGTTATTAAGTAATTACACGGTATCAATTAAGGTAGTCACATCAAATCAACGATGAACGACAAGGCAAACGACTAAGCTGTAATTAAGTTAAAATAGCCGTTGCAATCGCAAGTCTTCCCGAGGTAGTCTATTTATTTATTAACCGACTACAAAAAAAGAGCAGATTCTCAATGACCTCCAATCAAAGAAAAGTTCGCTCACTTTGCTCTATATATCGAGCAATGATATGCCTCGGTACATGATTTTCACATTAGTAATAAGCTATTTGCGCTATTTGATTTGCTGACCGCCTCCTCCCTAAACGATTGTAGATGACGAATCGTCTGGCATTAGTCTGACCTATTTCATTATTAGCAACTAACATATTGGGTAAACATTCCTAATTCAACTAGTAGCGTAACTTCGACCAAACGTAGCTGGCTGGACTAAATGATTCAATACTTCAAAAGATTTTAAGTAAACTTTCTGTTAACTTTTATATTTAAAAAATTACGACCTCTGTGGCGTAGTCACGCGTAGGTCACCATGCTAGTCTGCCACCCAGAGGTTCCGGGTTCGATCTCCAGTCAGGACAAGTTGGAAAATGGCCTTTTTCAAATTGACCTGGGTTTTGGGTGTTTATGTATATATGTATTTGTTGTAAAGTATAGTATCGTTGTGTTAGTATCCCATAACACAAGTCTCGAACTTACTTTGGCTTAGCTCAATCTGTGCGATTTGTAAAAAATAAAAAAAAATAATTCAACGTTAAAAATTAACTAACTCAACGATACGTTGAGTTAGTATCCCATAACACAAGTCTCTAACTTACTTTGGGGCTAGCTCAATCTGTGCTATTTGAAAAAAATGAAAAATTTAAAAAATTTGAAAAGATCAAATTGCTACAAATTTCATAATTAATTCACTTATAAGAGGTAATCAAACCTTTTCTGGTCCACCGGAACCTTGAAATATTCAATACTTTTTACTTTAACTACCGTCTCTTACTTTTAGTTTAAAATGCATTATTATAGATTTTTGATATAAAGATTCCAAGCCATATCCTTGTCTCAGAAACCGACCGACATAAAAACTAACTACCTAGTTAGCGACTTTACCAACAGCAGCTTGTTAACTACAAGTTACTTGTTAATTTTGTTTCCCCATTTGTGACGGTTGGTTTGGTACGTAACATAAATGAAAAATTATCTATCGACACTACAGTTATTTTTATGTTTCATTGTATAAACATTAATTCGGATGGTTTGTTGTTTGTAAGTGACCTTTTCTTTCTCAAATATGTTAGAAAGTGGAAAATAAAATAATCTTAGTGGAAACTCAAATTAAAGGTGCATATGCTTGCATGTTGAGATGTAGGTACTCTCGATACGCTAGATATTTCGCCAACTATGGGAATATAAACCCTGGAGTCCCTGTAAATATTTAAAAGGTATTTACATTAATAAGAAAAAAGAATCTTTATTTGGGCACTTACAAAATTATATAAGTAGGTTAATCAACTTATGTATTATTATCATATTTTGTTATTGACTGTTTCATTACAGTATATTAGGGAACAAAATGTCATTTTTTAAAGGCATTGGACTAATTTAAGGAGGTACGAGTACATACACATAACTTTAGATCGATTCTTCTGCTTTGAATTTTTCCGTTTGGTCCTACGAGCTGTGCGAGATCGCTATCACGCGGGTCGGGTAATCTGGCGATGGGCCAGCATTACAATTTACATTACACCATTATAATGCGTGCCAAGAGATGAATTGAATGTAGATAACGTAACTGCGGGCAATTTACAATTTTCTATTTAATGCAATTTGTACGGGGCAGGGTGTTATAATTCAGATACATGATGCCACATTTTGAAATTTTATTGATTTTGATATGTCACAGATTAAGTAATTTTAAGATTTTATAACGATATCTTTTATGACGGAAAGCTAGTAGTCATCCTGATATGAGTCAGATTAGGTTGTACTTTCTTTTATAGACAAAAGTTTAACTTGATTTTCGTTATACATAATTTTTAACTCAGATTATTATTTCATTAAATAATTAATACGTAGATTATTTAATGTGAAGGATTTTTAAAAACAGATTTGTTGATAAAAATAGATTTTTGTTACACAGAAATTCAATATGTACTCAGAATATTTGTTATGAAGAATTTTAAATCATAGATTTTTTTTTACAAATAATATTTTCTTTTCGATGTTTATAATACTATAATATCAAATCAAATATTTTGATTTTTAATATATTTTTTCAATATGTTAAATTTTAATTCGTTTTCTGGTAGGGTCACAGTACTAACCTAACCTAACCTACTTTTCTGGGAGCTAGTAATTTCTGACGGGGTCGCAGTTCTAACCTAACCTAATCTACTTTTTGGTAGCACCTCGTTTTTCGTTTTCTAGTAGGGTCACAGTACTAACCTTTTTTTTTTTTTTTACGGAGTAAAGATCCAGTTACGGATACCTGTCAGCCTGCGGGGGAGGCTGTCGGGTTATGTGGGACTCCACGCCAGAGCGACATGCCTACCCACTAAAAAACCTCCGGAGTTCCATCTCAACCGCTTTTGCCGGGGACACGGGAACGGAAATACATCCGCGAACCCCGGAGCGGCCGGCCGCCAAAGCGGCCCCTCCTCGGGGGCGTCACAGCGCCCCCCCACTCACCAAGTCGGCGCGTCCAGAACTCACGGACGCGCCGTACCTCCTCGGCCCAATTGAGAGGCGGCAAACTCCCACGCAGTCCACCGCCTGTGGACCCATGGGAGCCAGAAAAACCGGCTCCCAGCGGCGGAGAAAATGAAAGGCTCCGCCGCAAACGCGGTGCGGCACCGCTCGGTCGCGGAGGATAGGGAGAGCGGCAACGTAACACCGATACTCCTCCTCCCCCGCGACCGATCTCCAACCACAGCCACGGCGGTGTGGCCCCGCCTGAAGCGCCGGGAGGGCAATGAAACATTCCCCTCCCGGCGGCCTCACCCCGGGTGGGGGGAGAACTTCCCACTCCCCCGCCGCCCCATTGGGCGAATCCCTACAGGCTCAAGGCCGAAGCCGAGCCTGCGGGAGCACCCCTCCTCGGGTGGGGGGAGAACTTCCCACTCCCCCGCCGTCCCAATGTGGGCGCTCTCTGCTGGTTGACAACAGCAGGAACCCATTGGGGGGGTCACAGTACTAACCTAACCTAACCTACTTTTCCGGGAGCAAGTCATTTCTGACGGGGTCGCAGTTCTAACCTAACCTAACCTACTTTTTGGTAGCACCTCGTTTCTGATAGCAACTTGTTTTCTAGTAGGGTCACAGTACGAACCCAATCTACTTTTCTGGTAGCAAGTCGTTTCTGAAGGGGTCGTAGTTCTAACGTAACTAACCCACTTTTTGGTAGCACCTCGTTTCTGATAACAATTCTTTTTCTAGTAGGGTCACAGTACGAGTACTAATCTAACCTAATCTACTTTTCTGGTAGCCTCTTGGTCCGACTGCTTCGCCTAGCTTAATAGAATTCAACTAGACCGCTTATTCCTCACGTCACCCCACTAGATCAGGTGAAAATATATGGTCGACACTTATTTGAAGGGTTGGCTTAGTCCGTCAATATAAACATCTTTTCCTAAATCTCAAAAAGTATTTCAACAAAATATATTTTATATTTATATATCCAACCAAAAAGAAAAACGTTGCCAGAATGACTACCCGGCCTTTATTAGTAGAGTTATAATGTTTTTATTTTAATTTTTAACATTGAGTATAGGTGTTACCTGTTAATAACTGTCACCGCGTGTAAATGAAAAGTCAAAACATACTTGAAAGGTTTATAAAACTTTTCTTTAGGAAATGCTGGAATATAAGAAAATTTCGTTTTCCATTTGTTCAGCAAATCGGATCGTTCGTGTTAAATGTTGATTATTTTAAGAATCAACACCGATCTCATATAAGTTCTCAGAATATTATTGTTTTCAACGTACTTTTACAACTTTTTTAAGGCCTTTAATGCTGCAATACGATTAAACGAAATTTCGTTTAACGTTTCCTTTTTCAACTTCCGATCTCGTTCCGGACATTTTGCCACATCAATGATACACTGGCACATAAAAGCTGGCTCCCGTCCAGCGTTACAAGTTACAACAGGGTGCGTTCCAAACGTTGAGGCAAGGAATGCAAGGATCACCGACTAGGGAAATTCTACAAAGATACCGAGGGGCGGGAGGATCTAGACTATTGCATTTTACTTCTAAGAATCCGTACCCAGATTATTAAACGGGACAGTTAGTCGTTACTAGGCCTCCGTTTTACATCGGACTCCCAACAGTTATATTTAAAAACTGTTATAGGTTCGCTATACAAATAATAAAAAACAAAATATCATTTTATTCATCAAATTAATCAAACAAATTAGTGTTTATCTTTTACGATGATATGTTACCCTTTCAGTGCGAATCCCACTCGCATTAATTTAATCCTGTTAAAATTACATTACGTCACTAACGAATACTATCCTGCTTCAATCAACTTTCTTCACATGTAGAATAATAATGTATACTCCAATAGTGTAGTCGGAAAGGCCGACTAGGTTGCGATAAATTTAGATGATTATTGTCATGGCAAATGTTAGTAAACTAAATAACATCCTTCTTTTTTGAAGTCGTCTGTTAAAAATAAGGTAGTATTTGTTAATTATGTTTTTTTTCGTATGGCATTACTATTAAAGACACTATTTTCCTTGGTATACGCAACTTATCCATTTACCACAACTTGCGAAAGCTGGCAGAGTCTGTTTAATAAATTTCAAACGCACTACATCGGCACCCCCCTTATTTGTAACGGGGTGGTGAGAGAGGGGGAGCACCAACCAAGAGTTCTAGGCCAGGGATGCAATTAAATAGACTGCGAAAGCCATGTCCGGCAATTAGTCAAATCTAATACGATTTCCAGCAAACAACGTTGTTATAGTTATTTATGTATTTCTGGACAAAAACATAGATAATGACTGACTATCTTACATAAATAACTACAAACAAAGTATTATCCTATACTTTTCAAAGCATAACTAGGAAAACATCTAAAGTACTTTTTAAAACAATTATGTTGACCTTTTAAAAGTCATGTTTTTACAAAGTTTTCTTGGTGCATAGAAAGCCAAGTTTGAAAATAATCTACTTATATATATTTTTTTTAATTTACACAAGAATTACTATATTGTATTACACCAAGTCACCAAAAAAGCGATCAGCGCTGGCAAGCCCTGCCAACTACGCAGCGGCAATTGGCGGCTAGCTGCAAACAGCTTCCTATGGGAGGTATCCAGACTAGAAATACGACAGATTTTCTTTTTGTACCATTAACGCAGAGAAACCTTTGAATAAGTAACTATGTGTATGTAGCACACAATAGCGCGACGAACTGATGGCCCATGGGGCAAAAAGGTTTTCGAATGGGGCAACCGCGTAGTGGCAAGCGAAGTGTAGGTCACCCACCCACAAAGTGGTCTGACGACCTGACTAAGGAAAACGCTGGATGCAGGCCACTCTAGATCGGTCATTTTGGAAATCCTTGGGAGAGGCCTATGTCCGGCAATGAATGTTATGCGTCTAGAATGGTTATGATGATGAGAAATAGCAAAAATACTCGTAAAAAGTCTTGACAGGCAAGTGAATTTGGGCAGTCGGCAAGTATTTTAGCTGCAGCAAGATTGCTTGAAATTGTGCTTTCGGTTTCCATCGTTAAATTTATACAAAAAAAAACGACGGTTTGCACTCCGGGAGTGCCGGCAGAAGTGAATCTTGAATATTAACAGCAGGCGCTGGCATACATTTTCGCCGCGCCGTAGAAAGAAAGGGGGATACTTCCTCTCCTACGCCGCGCCGGCTGTCTACTCTCCATCCGTCTTACGAATTTTTGATTAGGTCACGTGTCCTGACTCTTGACGCGAGTTTAACATTTTTTACCCTTTACTAAAAAAAGTGTACATAGCTGCTAAAGAAATTTCACTTCAAAACCAAGTTTGAAATAAACAAATAAAAATTACGACGCTCTAAATGAAATTTTAGATTTAATGTGACTAGAGACACTTGATACCCTGAATAAATTTGTTTAATTGTAAAATCTTATAAAACAAACTCACTACATATAAACAATCCATCAGGTATCCCGACGTGTACCAATGTAATTCAGCTTTAGTGCTACAAAAACTGCTGCTTACTCTTTTGAAACAAACACACATTAAAATGAAAAACCTATATGGCTTACTAGCGTTCCAACTTAGCAAAAATACACTCAGTCGAGTAGTACGACCAGCGTTTATAACGCTGCTTGAATATGTAAAAGCGAGTTTTCCACTCGGGCCAAACCTGTAGTAGGTCTTCATTTACATCCAGTGACATTGCTTGACGTAATCTGAACAATTTGTGAACTGTTTATTGTGTGTGGTTGCAAGCGTTGTATGCTTATGTAACGCTGATGTAACTAGCCGTTGTTTTGTTTAAGGAAATTAAAAACTGCTACTTATATCTGCTTAGCGGGCTATAAACCAAAGAAAGCATTATCATATTTGCATCTAAGATGGTTGTTTTGTATTCATTAAAAAGTTTTACGACTGTATATTATCAATTCTTCAAACAAATATTGGTAAACGAGAACAGTATAGAATCGTATTAGGTAATTAGATGGCGTCCTAACCGGAGTAATCTTCTTTGCTTAGAAAGTGGACAGAACCTAGAGCCTTGAAACCACAACCAATCATCATGTTTAGAAAGACAATGAGCCCACCTACAGTTTTCATGTACCTTTGCCTGTTGAAAAAGTCCTTAAGTTCAACTTGGGGATTTCCAAGATTAGTTGCTAAGATCATTTTCCACGTGCTTTCTAAGGTTCCGTAGTAAACAAGCAACCCTTATAGTTTCGCAATGTCTGTCTGTCTGTTTGTCCGCGGTTTTGCTCAGAGACTGTAACTACTAGAAGCTATAATATAGTATAGGTATGTATATTAATCATGCAAAAAAGTGGTAAAATTAAATATTGACAAAAACTTTTTTTAGCTTAGCTGACATACTAGTAAAGTAAAACCCATTTTTTTTTCTGAACCAACTCATCGTGAGGGATATTTTTTAATATGTCTTTTAAAAATATTGTGAGCTTGTGAACATCATTTTTCGATTTAGGGTTTCAGTTTCTGAAATATTTGGTTTTATATTACAAATTTTTGTGAGAGTCAAGTGTGCCCCCCCCCCCTTTTTTTGTATCTATTAAACGGTTATACTTATATGGACATGTAAAAAAAATCACAGCAGTAGTATATATAACGCAATTATTAGAAAAACTATCAGAATTAAATAGGGTTTACAAATTAAAAAGTTATAGGTGACATACTTATAAAATTTACTCGGAAAAGGAAATGTTCATACAAATTCAATAGAAAATTACTTTTTAGACTTTTACAGTGGCTTGAACTCAAAGTGGGCATTCACAACTTCGGAACCCTATACTACGCGTGACACGCACTTGGCCGGTTATTATGTTCTCAGATGAACATAAAAAGAATAAGAGCGCTCTTTTTAAAAGAATAATTACGAGGTATTATATCTCTCTCTCTCTCTCTCTTTTTCTCGTTCCCTTCGGTGTTCTGCTTTTGATCTAGGCTTTATCCGCTGTTAAAGGTCCTAAATTCGTCGCCGCGGTCAACTAAAGAGCCCAAGCCTAAGTTGTCTTTATTATTTAAAAAAAAACGATACATCTTAAAAAGCTTATCTTACAGATTTACAACGAATGACTTTATTGTGAAACACTCGACGACTCGACACTCGACGGTCCAGCCCAGACGAAAACAACCCAGTTCTGAACTATTCTAATCCAGACTTGCATAACAACCTGATTATATGCCGGCCATTGAAGTAGCTAAACTAAATGTGACAAGAGTTCCGCGAATTATTTTGTGATTTTTGTTGTAATTTTAATAATTTTTTTAAGGTGTAATAATATACTTAACTTGAAAAAAGCTAACTAAAATTTTTCTAAACTATTTTATTAAATTGTTTTCGCTGGTCTCCTCAACAACTTATGTTAGCTTCATTGCTCCTCGTCTACTGGATTGATATATTTACATTTTTACTAACTACGGAACAGTTTTTACTTTGTCATGATGTACTCTTGAGTGACATAGTAGTTTAATCTATATTCATAATCATTTAAGGTTCCGTACAAAAATGAAAAAATGGAACCTTATAGTGCACATGTGCGTCTGTCTGTCCATCCAATTTGTTCAGAATATGCTGGACCAAATCAAGTGAAATTTGGAAAGATGGTGTAATCCTATGACCAAAACACAGATGCTCAAAGTATTTTTTTTTAAAAAGCGTCCTTTTTAGGAGAACAGTTAGAAAATAAAAACAAAAGCCTTGCAAACCTTACTGTGACATATATCAAATGAAAAGGCTCGTTACGAGGATCAAATATATTTTTATTATTATTGTAAAATAAATAGGAGGACCTCTGATCTCCGAAACTAAGGAGCTTAAAATTAAAAAAAAAACATAATATAGTTCATTGCTTGTAGATTACAGGTAAACCTATAAGAATTCTATCAATTGAAAATAAAGTGGTAAACTCGATATAATACGTTTACTTACGGAAAATAGTTCACTAAAATACCACTAGATAGCGCTAGTGTAGTTAACTCGCGCCTTACTGTGAGGATTTCAAATGTGCTATTTAAAAACTTTGGCATTGCACGGAACCCTGTCCACGCGAGTTCAACTCAACAAATATTGAAAGGGGTTATGACCTTACGCAACACCCCCCCCCCCATCCCCCCATGAGGTAAACAAATAATTAATAACATCATATGTTAACAATACAGCTGCATATAGTTGTGACAGCCTTAGGCTTCCTCACATAGTATGGAAACCAAAATGCTGTTACACAAACCCACGTACCCACCGTGCCTCGTTTCGAACACATTTCATCAACTCATGTTCTTCGTCTTTTACCTTTTTTATGAACAAGGTTGGCCCAGGGAGATTTGAGAAGTACACGTGAGCGTACCTTTTGCGCTATGCTTAGTAGTCTAAAATGGCCTTGAAGTAACCTCATTCAATTTAAGTTGGCAAAATATTATCACATTTATTGATTCTATTGATTTATCTGTAAAATATTTAAATTTCTTCGTAAGAAATCAACCTTGACCCTTGGATCAATACCACAACTACATGGCTACATAAATAATAGTTTTAAAACATTCGGTTAAGAAGTCTTTAATTAAAAACTGTTTAGGTACTAAGCCAGGTTCAGCGAGCAATTCGCGAACTAAAGAAATTTCTAATCAAATTTCTAATTGAATGTCACGTACCGTTTCCGTCGGCTTACATGGCTAAATAAGTAGTCGTTAACGTACATACCTTTAAAAAGAACCTCCATCTCTCAGGCAGGGCTCTCATTTCGTTTGAAATCCAGGCTGAGGTTGCTTTTGTGATTGCGCTCGGGTTGTAAAGGTTGCGAAAGCTTATATAATATCTTTTAACGTAAATATAAGGCCTCCTTTAATAAACCTCAATTGAATATAAAAAATAGTTGTTAATAAAAAAAATAGTTTCATTTATATTCTTTACAAAATTTTAATACAACCGACGGAATTTTAAAACAACAATAGTTATTAATACTTGCAAATGTTGTATTGATCTCTTTCGTCTTTTTCCAACTAAATGCGTTTTCCAGTCTACCACGTTTGTAAATTATACAGATAGGACACATGCACACAAGTGCACAGCACACACAAAAACGGCGCCACTGTGTGAGTGTTCCACGTGTAACGCAGCCCTCTCGCTTTTCTGCGCCCCTAGTACTCGCCTCTCTCCGCTGTAAACGATCTAGTTTGCGAGAACTTTGAAGCGGAAAATTCATCTGACAGTTAAGTGAAGTGTACACGCAATACTTTCAATACAATTTTTAACTGTACAAGTTTGGTTGGCATTCGCTTGAGCGAGTTACTCAATGGAAATATCTTTATTACTAACTTCAGTTTATCTAGGAAATAGTAAAGCTGGGAGCTAGATTGTTTAAACTTTATTTGTAAATTAAAATTCGACAACATAACACATAATAATGATTAAGTAAAGATGCTACTTTGTATTTACCTAAAGCGGCTACTTTGGGTGTTTCACTATATATTATATCTATTTTATAACTTGAAATAATTAGCTAGCTATATGAAGGTTTGATAACAATTTTGCAAGTTTAGACCGCGCAATCAAGTCTCTTCATAAGTGGCCGTGGACGGTGGTTGGTTACAGACGGCTACGACGCTACGACATAAAGCGGGTCAAACAAGCTACACCGCTACGCCTTGCTACGACGCGTAGTAACGACAAACTTGCTACGATCTACAACATTTGCTACGATGATTCGCTACGCCGCACGCATTTGTAGCTTTAAAGACCATTTGTGTTCGCGTTGTCAGATTGATACGATTCAAGTCCCTATTACAGCGACATAGATTATTAATTAGCTTGAATGCCTCGCCATCAGAGAGCATAATTGACATGTAGATAGAAGAGTAGGGCATTGATTTACTCAATTAAAACATTGATGAAGGTTGCCGTCCCCTTGAAAAATACCATAGTTCTATAAGATCATGATTTTATTGAATTTTTCTTTCGTTTCAATGTTTTGAAATATATACACAAAAGCGGAAACTTTCAAATTTTTTAAATCCATTGCAATGTCCCTAAAAGTACGTTTTCATTTAAAGAATGTGTTTCGTTATTTTCATTTTCGATATTAGTCTGTATATCAAATTATCTTATGTGATATTTAATTCTAAGTTTTATAATATTGACCTGTAACAAAATGTTATCAATGTGTAATAAACAATATCATTATTACTTAGGCATTAAAATGGTTCAATTCTTTATAATTTACACGTGATTAAAAACTGACATTTTTATTGCTCTACGTAAATGAACTACGACCCTAACAGTATCTCATTAATAATTCATTTAATAATAGTAACATTTTTCCACGGAAGTGGAATCAACTATATGTAATATCATTACAGCACATATTCATAATACCTACTTTAAAAGTTTAAATAAAATTGGGAGAACCAAACTTCATTTTCTTAGAAATCACTTGCTTTTTTAAAGTCTTGGGCTGATTTCTTGAATCGTCGCCAAACTGCCATGTCGGTTTACATTTACAATACGTGTGTGGAATGAAATCAGTCACTTTATATTTTATTGAAACAATGCCCAAACCTTTAAGTATTACAAAAAAGCAAAAAAATATAACTTTTTATTTAATTAACCAGTTGCGATTCATTCATTAAGTGATGTTTTAACAAATTAATATGAATACAAATAACCAAGGTTTAATCGGCTTAAAATTATGGTTTAATCATCATTATAATTATTTTATGGCTTTATGGTTTGTTTTAGGGATTTTAATGATAAAATATTGCGTAATTTGTTATTAAACCTGCTTCTTTTCTCAGTTGACATACCTATTAAAGTAATAGGCTTAAAGTGCCCTAGAATCTTTAACTCTTTTAATTCACGCTAACCCAGCAACCTACCATATTATATTTGTGAGTCCATTTCTAGTAAGGGAAAGAAAGAACGAGTATGAAAATCAAATAGGTAATTGTAGCTAAAAGAATATCAAACGACATATCGGAGTTTTACCTATTTACCCACGCCAGGATGATAACATTCAGTAAGATATTTTCGTCTAAAATCAATCAAATCCTAACCCTCACTCGATTTGAATAAATGTATTTGTTTTGAAGTGAGTTGCGTGTGACAAACTGATTCATGATTGTACCTATTGTTTCGTGTCTGGTGCATCGGTCAATTTGTTCCATTGTTACAAAATACATGCGGCTATTGTAAATTTATAAATTAATTTACCACGACATGATTCAATCATGTATCAAAATTGAATTTTTGAATGAACTGTAGCAATGCCAGTAATATTTTTCTAATTGATTAGCAGACACATCATACATGCGTCATTAATATAAATTCAAGTTGACGCAAGTAACACACTGTTCGTAGGCTTTTTCACCTAACTTTGTTAATAGCTATATAAAGACTCATTTGCAAGGATGGACTTTATAAACACTCCTTCAGAGTATCGATTAACGCCCTCCCATGTTTCGCAACCAGTTGTTAAAAAAGAATTAATATTCTTGCTACGCACCTAGTTGTCTAAAACGAAAATCTATATATTCTTGTTTCAAAACTAGCATACAAATGACACTTGAGTTTCGCACCTAATTACATCATAACAACGTAGAATTTCTAGGAAAGATACAAAAGTAAAAAAAAATAACTTAGGTACAATTTCTTACCTTGCTAACCAAGAAAACGACATCTCTGTAATACAAATGAAGTCTTACAGAACAAATTATTATTTGTTGGCGAGACGAAGCATGGCTGGTACGTAATATATAGCATTGCCTGTTAATTACACAGTTTTACAATTTCAGATTAAAACAACAATTTGTGATGTGAAATTAAATTCGTTTTGTGCATTGGGTGTCTATTATTATGAGGACGTGATGAAAATAACAATTTTACACGATCGCTGCGTGGTTTTAATTGACTGCAGTACACGTGTGTTGTATCTCCGCAGCGCAAACAAAAGTTGCATTCAACTTATGCAACCTAAAATCGAAAATATGTCATTGAAAAATCGAAAACTGAACTGAAAGAATGTTTTTCGTACTTAAGTAAGTTTATTCTGTATAACATTTAGATAAAGAAGATACTTTAGACAAAAAATAAAATAAAAAAATATCTATTATATATTATTTTTTTCTCTATACAATCGAACTAACCACTGATTTAAAGTAATGTACTTACGTATTTCCCCTATTCAATAATAACTTCATGGGTGGATCACATAAGTATAATGACATTACAGACAAATCAGGCATTTACATTTTGTGAATAAATTATGTATCAAACAGTGTATATTAGCTATAAAATGCTCTACTAGTCATTTTTCGGAATGTTGTATTTATGTTTTTTGTAATTAATATAAATAGCCTAACATTTTTTTTTATTCAGGTATGTACACATAAATGAACATAGGGCAGATAAAATATGCAAAAAAAAAACCACGGGTTGCACTCCGGGAGTGCCGGCAGAAATGAAAACTTGAATATTAACGTTGTGCATTTCCATAAATGCGCGTGGCACGCTGTAACATAAACACACACGAACATTCGCGCAAGCCCTGCGCCGCCTAACGAAACAGCAGGCGCAGGCATACATTTTCGCCGCGCCGTAGAAAGAGAGGGGGATACTTCCTCTCCTACGCCGCGCCTCGCCGGCTGTCTTACGAATTTTCGATCAGGTCACGAGTCCTGACGCCCTGACGCCCTGACGCGAATTTAAAAATTTTTACCGTTACAAAAAATGTGTACAACGCCGTTCAAGAAGTTTTCACTTCAAAAATTTACTTAAATCATCATCAATAAATTTTAGAATAAATTTTATTTTAGGTTCATGTCGTTGGAGGATTTTCCTTATCTCCCTATTTTAATGTATATAAAAGCTTCTTATTACTAAATAAGCATACTTAAGTATGTCGTTCCGAGTACCATTTATTTTCTCCGGCTTTGGGCGTGGTTCTCTTAAAGCAAGTTTACCGAGTTAAAGTATGGCTCCCATTGTTTCGTGATTAGCTACAGCAGCTCTTGGGCAGTTGGGTATATGCGTTTGCAGACACAAAGAGCTCTAAAAAACCAAAACGGCTTGTAGCAAAAAAGGTCAAAGTGACACATAGATTGACAATATTCGTAAAAATCGCTTTTGATGTCTTCTCCAAATGTGAACCTATTTTGTTGATTATTTTTCTATTTGAAAGCCTTTACTATCTAGAAAGTAACATTTTAATTTAGTCAGTTTATGATAAAAGAACTTTAGACATATAGAAAAAACTCAAAATCCAATAGAATTTCGACCATTTTCATTTTCCTCCTCCTCACCTCATTTTCATTTATTTCATCCTCGCCACATCCCTATTTGGAGTCGGCCTTGTACGAGTATGTCAACTGCTTCCACTTCTTTCTGTCATTCACATATTTGCACTAGCACCCCACGTTCCTTCATATTTGTCCCTCCACATTCTTTCCAAGTCTCATTTGGTCTTAGAGGTGGACCAAATCCACCATTTAGAGGTGGCACCTCAAATGGCATAGTATTTCGATAATTGTTACGTGATATATATATTTTTATCAAAAGTGAACGTAATCTAATTTTTTTATATTTAAATGCTGTATTCTTAGTACCTAGTTTGATTGATTAGTTTCACCATTAAACTAGACAATGAGATTTTTCGGACTGTTACTAAGTAACTTGTTCCTGGAAAATCCTCGGAACGACAACTGACTTAGCATATCAATATACACTCCGACTAGCATTGAGACACAAATGACAACCATCGTATTGTTATCTGGTATTGGTCGGTAATTGTTTGTTCATGAAACAAATCCAATGCTACACAAACAGGACCTATGGCAATGCGGACAGATGTTTCTTTGTTATGCAAATGCAGGGATGTATCCCCTCGGTTGATGGCTGAGCCGGTCGTTGTATCGCTGAGGGCTATGGCTCCGTTACCTGTAACTCCACAAGCTAAATGGTCAATTATGTATTCAATTCGTCATACGCTCGCACACAAAGGCCTGAATAAATTCGCATCGATCACAAAGCCTTCAGCTGTCTGAACTCGATTAGATATTTTACTTCATCTCTTCATTATACGTTCTAAGTACTTTCTATGATAACGGACTCACTGAAAATTTCATCGACAGAAAATACAGTTGCGATCGCAAACTTTGAGAATTATTGTAAAATATAACACTTATCATTTTCCAGATCTTTAGATTGGATCCATTCCAAATAGTATCGCTCTCTAACAGCCTTGAGAAAGAGGAATAAACAACTTAGCAAATTAAAAAAATCTTGCCCTGTTTAGGGGCATTAATTCTTCAAATAAACCAGCGAAGTGCGAGTTGAAGAGGGCTAGAGAGGGTTCCGCACAATGCTATAGTCAAATGTTTTTACTAAATCACGTTTGAAATCCTCACAGTAAGACATGAGTTAACTACTACTAGCGCTATTAGTGGTGTTTTAGAAATATTTTTCGTCAGTGAACGTATTATATTGAGTTTACCACTTAATTTTCAATTGATAGAATTCTTATAGATATTTCTGTAATCTACAAGCAATGAACAATATATATATATATATATATATATATATATATATATATATATATATATATATTTAATTTTAGGCTTAGTAGTTTCGGAGATCGGGGAGGGATGGTTAACTTTTGTCTTCTTTCATGAATAAGCCCTTTCATTTAATATACGACACAGAAAGATTTGAAAAACCTTTTTTTTAATTTCCTAGTTTGTATCCCAAAAATGACCCTTATTAAAAAGAATATTAACTTCCTTTGCACATCTTTGTTTGGGTCATAAGATTACACCATACTCGTACTACCAAATTTCACTTGATTTGGTCCAGTAGATTCGAAGCAAATTGGGTGTGACAGACGGACGGAAAGACAGACGCACGAGTGATTCTATAAGGATTTCGTTTACAATTTTTGGACGGAACCCTAAAAATATACCAATTTAAGTGAATATACCACAACTTTTCACCAAATGTTCTTAAATTGATAAAATTTCTAGACCACAACGGGTGCAATAACAAAGGCTTTTTGTCAATAAGGATCAACATTGTGTCGTTCTTTAATATTCAAAGATGAGTTTACCATTACCCTAAGTTATATTAAGAAATAACTTCTGGTATTTAAAACATGTTAAATTGAATTATAATCTATAAATAAATTTGTCTATAACAGTGTAAAGTGTAAAAAGTATTTGTGCTATCTACGGCTTAGGATCTAGAGACTCACTCAGAGAATTATTCAAGGAAATAGGTATTCTAACCTTACCATCACAGTATACAGGGTGTTTTTAAAATCACTGGCATTCTTTCTACTGGTGAATGTACTCATGAATATGAGCAACATTTTGTATGGGACCAACTCAATCCAACCGAAAAAAAATCAGCTGTTCTATACTATTTTACAATACTTAGAATCCCAAAATGTATCGACCAGCTGTTTTTTTTTTTCGGTTGGATTGAGTCGGTCCCATTCAAAAAGTTGCCCATATTCATGAGTACTTTCACAAGTAAAAAGGATGCCAATTATTTTAAAAACACCCTGTATATTTGAAAACATACTGTATGTAAGGAAAAATATTTCCTCATACAATAAAGTAAGCGATTTTACCGTTAGAAACTTACGCAATAAGAGTGACTTAGTTGCCCCGTATTATAGGCTCAAAACAGTTAGTAAAACGTTTATGGGGAACGGTATACTTTTTTATAATAAACTGCCAGAATCGGTCCTTGATATGCCAGACAAAAAGTTTAAAGAACGTACTCTGTGAGAAGGCTTATTATAGGACCGATGACTATCTTAAAGACAACAAAGTCTGGCTTGAGCTTGGCGCGGGTCCGTCTTAAAGGTTTGTATACTTAGAAATGGTCATAATCTGGTACATTAAGTACATACTGAATTTACAACTGGATTTGACATTATTTTAATTTCGACATTAAAAAAAATTATTTAAATTATGACAACAAATAATGTATGCTCTGTCCACATATTAACTATAAATATTAATTTCATTGTGAGTTGACGTTCTTGGAGAAAATGCTGCAGTGCAGTTTGTTACCGCTTCTTCTGCACTAGCGCTTTGAAGGCTGCAGTAAACTTAGCTCTAAGTAACTTTTTGACGTCAACAATTATTGTGCAACAAAACAAAGTGACGATTATTAAGAGATATTATAAATATCCTATGATAATAAAGATATATTTGAATTGAATTGAATTGAATTGAACTAAGTGTTAAAATTATACTCAAAAGAAGAGTAAAAACTTTTTTCATATCATAACTATATTCAAAAAACAAAAAATGTGTCGGTTATAAACTGTAAATAATTTTTCATCTCATCTACTCAAAAAACGATGTTTTCATCCCAAAACATTTGGAGGCTTTGGAGCTAACTTCACTGCTTATTCTCTCGGGACCAAAAAGTGAAAAAGAAGATCTCTAGGGATTAAAACCAATTTGAAAACTGAACACTAGTGTAATCAATCTATGTAGAATCAAAAATAATGTTGGCAGTCCAAGAAAAAAAAAAAGAAATTCGTTTAAAATAAAAAATTATTGGCACAGACGTCGTGATTTTTAGGGTTCCGTAGTAAACAAGGAATCTTTATAGTTTCGCCATGTCTGTCTGTCTGTCCGTTCGCGGTTTTACTCAGCGACTGTAAGTACTAGAAAGCTGTAATTTGGCATAAGTATGTATATTAATTATGCGAAAAAAGTGACAACATAAAATAATAAAAGAAGTTTTTTAGGGTAGCTCCCATACAAGTAAAGTCAAAAGTCAATTTTATTTTCTCGACTAACCAATCATGTGGGGTATCGTTGAATAGGTCTTTAAAAAATATTATGAGCTTGTGAACACCTTTTACAGATTTAGGGATCAGTTTCTGAAATATTTCGTTTTAAAGTGAAAATTTTTGTTAGAGACAAGTGCCAAAACCTTCCCCCCCCCCCCCCTTCGTAATCTTCGAAAAAATATTTTTTAGTATTTATTGTATGAAAACGACACCAAACAAAGGTAGGTATTAAACTGTCGGTTGAAGTCTGATTAGGTATTGTAGAAAAGAAGAATCTTTTCTTTATATTTTGTTTTGTATTTTATAGTTTTTCTCATATATGGAGATGAAAAGTAGAGTGTGCTACTCTGGTACGGTAATATTTTTATCTCAGGCGATATACATGAATCCCTCACTTCACTCAGGATTCCACAGTTAAATCACGAGCGTAGCGAGTGATTCTATGGAGTGATCCTTCGTTTCGCTCTGGATTCAAAGTAGCGCCCTCACCTTCAAAATACTACCTTATCCCCTTGTAGCACAATCTACTATTTCACCTCAACTACCCAAAAAAACGTTGTTTTTATCCCAAAACATTTGAAGTTAAAGTTAGTGCTTATTCTCTCGGGACCAAAAAGAGAAAAAGAAAATCTCTAGGGATTAAAACCGATTTGAAAACTGAACACGAGTGTAATCTATGAAAAATCTAAAATAATTTTGGTAGTCAATAAAAAAAAAAGAAATTCGTTTTATAATAAAAATTAATAGGCACAGACGTCGTGATTTTTTAAATTTGGAATACATATCGTCGTTAACATGGATGAATTTAGGTTAACATTTTTATGTTCTTCGCTTCGGAAAAAAAAAGTAAGTACGAGTATAATTCAAAAAGCGCAATTTTTCTTTTTTAATTTAAGTAATTACAGAAGTTTTAGGTTATTTCTATTGACATGTAATTATTTATGTAAATGTTAATACTTTTTCGTAAGTTTAAACCGATAGTGAATAGTTATTAAGTTTACTTTTAAAAATAAAATAATAGGAAGGACTACGCAAACAAAGTTATGAGTGAACATTTATTCATCGTAAGTTGGTGGTCTTCGAATAATTATTTCTTAGTTTTTATTGTATGAAAACATCATACAAAAATTAGTATTAAATTGTCGGTTGAAGTGTGATTAGGTATTGTAGGTGTTATACTGCTCTTTATATTCTGTTTTGTATTTGCTAGTTTTTCTCATAGATGGAGATGAAAAGTAGAGTGTGCTACTCGGGTACGGTAATATTTTTATCTCGTGCGATATGCATGAATCTCTCGCTTCTTTCAGGATCTTTCAGAATCCTTCGTTTCGCTCTGGATTCAAAGTAGCGCCCTCGCCTTTAAAATATTACCTTATACCCTTGTACCACAGTTTACTATTACGCACTAAATAAAATAATGTTTCTTTCTTTGCCTAAGTTTACCTACAAATTTTTAAATTGATCATTTAGTAAAACTCCTTCAGGTTGATTTAAATTAAGATAGTTAGGTACTTTAATAAAATGCAATATGAATAATTTAGCCAAAAGAATATTGTTAAAACCTTACATAGCTAATTAACCTAATACTTAAAGTACTTGTTAATAACAATTATATACGTAATCAATCTGAAATAGGACAGTTAAATTGACAAAGCTATCTACAAATTATCGTTATTGTCAATAGAGAACTATCAATACTGGTGATAATATGGTTAAAATTAATTTATCCAGGTATTGCGATACAATGCCTTACGTAATACAACGGCATTTGCCCGGGGCACCCTGGTCCTGTGACATGCAAATCTTGGTGATTGTATTAAATCGGATGGAGGGGCGTGTGGTCCGATGTGGACAAATTCGTGTAACTGCACTGCGGTGGACGTGCACACGATTGACTCTCAACTTAAATAAAATCTCAATTCAAACAATAAATCATTAGCAAAAATAAAAAAGAATATATTATATTTATTTATATGTATTTAAATAGCAAAACAGGATTTTTCATTTGTATGTTTGATTTAGATAGTATTTACTTAAGATATTTAAAATTTTATTCCTTAAACGAAAAAAATAAGAAAATGTTTTAATGTCTTATTAAACATGACAGTGAGGGATATATGAAAGTACGAGGTCACATAATGTTAGTAAAATTCACTCGTGGAGTATTTAGTATTCGATACCTATGTAAATACTGTGAGCTAAATAAATATTAGACACAGTTAGTTATTATACATAGTATTTATTTTGCTAGGTAAATCGTTAAGCTTAATACATTGATCACTAGTGCTTTATGAAAAATCTATAATTACTTAAATAAATAAAAAAATATAGGGCATATTACATTGATTGAGCTAGTCCCAAAGTAAGTTCGAGACTTGTTTTATGGGATAATAACTCAACGATACGATTAAACGAGACGAAATAAGTTCTAATATATGGATGGACCAAGGATTGACACAACTTTACGCGGCAAGCGTTGAATCAAGAAAACCGGTTGCCGCGCCGCATGCGCAACATCGCACCGCTACCCATAGAGTTACCCGCTGATGTTGCCAGCCGCTACACGGTGTTGCTAGTGTCAGCACCAGTAAGGCGCTTAAAAATTAAGATTAGAGCCAATCTGACCCAAAGGGGAAATTAATACATGTATCTAAGTTTGCTCTTATACTGTTGTCGCGTTCGTTCTTAATGTATACAGTCATCCAGATACCAAGTGTTAAGTGGAGAGAGAACTTAGACTAGATATGTGAAGATTAATCCCAAACCAATCGTTAATCTTAAGATCGAACAAAAATAAACAGCTTTTACCAGGAATTTCGCGTTTTTAGCGCCTAATATCTCTCGTCGTTGTCCTTATTGACGAGCGGCTCAAGCACTTTAATATGATTTCCTTGTATAATCGAAGAAAAACTCACGACGTTATATTCCTATATAAAATATTTAAAAACTGTTTAGATTCTAGAGACACATTAATCGTATTGTTTCTCAATATTAAAGTACCAAGTAGACCGCCGCGTTATCTTACAAAATTTAGTGAACTGTCATCTAGAACCAATTTAGGGAAACAAGTTCCAGTTAACCGTATGTACAATACGTATTCCATCTTTAATTGTGACCCAGAAGATTTGGACATATTTTTCGATAGTTTGAAAGTCTTTAAACATAAGGTGCTGAATCTTCATAATAATTAAAAATCACAAACATCTAAGTTTGTGATTACTTGAAACTCTTGTTATGCTTATTTTGATCTCTTAAGTCAATGTCATGTGTACCTGTCATTGGTTATTTTAGTTTTAAGTCTAAAACCCAGAATTTTACGGCGGTAATTTTACGGCTAAAACCCGAAATGCGCCTAGTTTTAGCCAGCTAGAACTAGGTGCATCCGATCGCAAGTGGTTAAACTTAGGTGTAAGATAAGAATTTCCATATTTTTACGTTATATTGACAATAAAATTAAAAAAAAAACATACCAAGAAGTTGAAGTGACGTTTATATTTTTCTACATTGATACAATATCTTTGCCTTAATCATTGTCATCATGAAGAAATACAGGGCAAAGAATACGCCTCTCCATTTCCAATTTTTGGATATGGAGAATGCCGCATTTCGTAACATTTAAATTAGGACCTATGTCGTGTATCATGTTTTATGTAAATACCTAGCTCATTCAATGAAAAAAAAGTTCTTAAATTATATCAGATAGATTTCTATCGAAAATCTGACACCAGTGTTAGCCACTTACACTCACGAATCCAACGTAAGAATAAGTTTGAATGAATTTCCCAAATACATGCCAAACACCAATGGGACGCCCTGATTATCAAAGTATCATATTTTTTTTTTGTTTGCTTGCCTTTTAAATCATTTAAATTCAAAATTTATTACTAGGTAGCTAAAGGTATATTAACCTTATACTTAACACTTTTCGTTTTTTACACACCTAGAATTTATTGTGTTATAAATATATACATTTACATGCGATTGAGCTTTTAAATAATATAACTAGGTTTGAAAATTTCAAATTAAAAGTTTGTTAATAGGTAAAATATTTTTCAGTATAACACTTACTCAAAGTGTCTTTTTGTTTGTTTCAGATAAATCATTGTGGATCTAGCTAAAGTTTCACTGTTTATGACAACGTACGGACGGCCAGGCGCATCTCACTAACATTCATACAGGCTCTTGAAACCACTATCTACACAGATTTCGTTTGCTTTACAAAACTATACTGAGCCAAACAGAACTACTTTTCATTCAAACTATGTGGAAACACCGCAAGCAAATGCCAACAACAACTTTAAGCGCAGTTGTTACGTCATTCTGAAGGGAAACGCACACGAACTTATTGAAGACACGTTACACAACAATAAAACACAACACACTGCAAATACTCATTGATTCAAATACATTAATTTCATGGTGGGTTGTGTGAGTAATATTAGAGCTCTCTAGCAATTATACTCGCCTAGTATTCGATGTAACGAAGAGGTGGCGCAATTGAGCCGAATGGCACTTGTCTCAGTTACCCTGCACACAAATTACACACGTACAGTACACCCTAACTCATGCCACTTGAGTGAGTACTTCGCAAATTCACAGGGTAATTATCCGGCATTCCAAAATTAATAAGCCCGCATCCAGCATAAATCGGCGCTGATTGATTCAACGCTGAAGAGGGACGGATGAATTTAACTACCAAAGGTGAGTTTAATGCCCAGATGGTCAATTGGTCACCTTAGCAACTCAGCGAATTGTCTTCTAATGGAAAATTACTAGTTTCACGCCGTTAAAAAAGTTTTAGGCCCAAGTATGGAAGTAGGTTCTGAAAAGTTCAGCGTAAAAGCTAGTCGTAACTAAACTAGTGAAAAATGATAAATAGGCACCTAATTATTAAAAAAAAACACAAAATTGGATTAAAATTAGAAAGCTATATAGTCTGTAGATCTCTTTAAAAAAGTACTCTTTTTATCCTTATCCATATCATTATCGTCATTTCCATGATTTTTAGGCATTCAGGTATGGTACATTTTTAAAGTTTACAGAGTTTAATTTATTTACTACTAGTTGTAAGTTTTTTGAAATATACACTTTATAAATAAATATCCTAATGCATTACATTTAGAAATTTAAAAATAAATCAAAATCTAATTAATATCATTTAAATAAATTACACATGTCCAAAATTGAACACAAAAATGGTTTAACCCGCTTCTTGACGCTTTTGGTGCAAATCAGGACCTAATTTCACGGAGAACCACTTCATATGTGTCAAAGCACGATCGCGAGAATAAAAATAAAAAACGTAAATAGAGCAAAGTTATAATCGTTACATTAGGCATCAAATTAAGCGTAAAATACGCGTCAATAGTCTACATTTTTTATATCGGCCAGCCTCTGATAACCGAGGTGTGAATTTTTTACATGGTTGGCAAACTCGTGCATTTTTTCTGTTGACGCCTTTGTCTGTTTCAGGAGTGTGCCTATGTATTTAACTTAACTTTCTTATTTTCATTTAGTCGGTTACTTAGAAGTGAAGGTAAAAACCGTTCAATAGGTAATTTAGTAAGTAATAAATGAGAGAGTTATTTCTACTTGTAATAGTAAATACGTTTTTTTAAATCAAACACGTAGAGACTTGACAAAAATTTCATAGAAGTTAAAAAATGATAAGATAAAGTTTTAAGCCATTAGTGAATTCATGTATAAAAATATTTAAAAATAAACACTACAGCTGTCTGTACTTTCTAAGGTACTAAACCTACATAGATAGGTGCTTAGATTTAACCATGCAGAAGTAAAAACCAAAATTTTAATATGTAACTACATTTTTTTTATATCAAAATGTACTGTACATTAAACCATATTTATATTAAAATAACGTATCATGAAAAACACTTAGTGCTAACGTTAGTAGATATACCTTGAAATATTTTTTGTGATATAAATAGACAGATACTATCACCAATGCATGTGCAGTTCCAACCGGTCTCCAGAAATCAAAATAAAGTAATGTAATAATTATTTAATTTAATTTTACAGGTCATCAAGATAGTCCCAACAGTCTGCAAAGCGAATTCTTCTTTATAATAAAACATCATACGATCGACTTTCCCATCTTTTCTGCCCGAAAATTTGCTTGAGTTGTCTAGCTACTTACAATCTAGACTTCTTAGATCTCGATCTCTTTTAAATCCGTTTCCTTTAGTCTGACCCACTCGTTAGCGGGTGACCTTGTGGCATCTTTCATTTAGATAATTAACTCATTAGTAAGTTCTGAATTGATAAGTTTCGTAGAAAGTTAACTATACCCAGCTGTGCGAGACTTTAGTCCCAATAAATAACAGGTCTAGAAACATCGATCTAAAAATGGATAATAAGTGTGAGCACAACATGTTCACTCTTTGCTTGCTGTGCGATCTCTGCTCCTGCGAATGTCACCATTCAGTCACAACAAAATGGTAAGTTCATTTTTTATTTGCTTACTGCCGAAAGTGAAAAAAACGCTACCATTAAGTTAATTTTTTGAGCAAGTTCTGTCCATGAAACTGCACCACTTTCCATAAAAACAATGACAAAATACGAAAAAAAAAATTCGGCTTCCCCATACAGATTAGCGTTCGCCAAACGGCTTTTGTTTAATGTTTTTATCGACTTTAAAAATATTTTTTAAAAATGTAGTTCAGTATCACGGACTGGGTTTGCTCCAATGGCTGATGGGTAAAAAGTTACCTTTTATACGCAGTAAAATATTAGATTTTATGCGTAATTGCGTATACTGTTATAACAACTCTAACCAAGTCTCCTATTCAAACTGAAGTAGGTAAAAGTTCAAGTCTACAGGTGTCTTTATTAACACAGGTCATTACATAGGTACTCCTGTACGTAAAAAAAATATTAAGTACCTGAGATACTGCGTCTCTGAACAAATGTTATAATGAGCTTTTACAAGAAGGAGCTAGATTACTTAACAACCTTTCTATTAACATATTTATAAAACTGATATCCAATCCTGAGGGCTCGAATTGGCATATATTTCAAATTGTGATTATGTAATGTATTATGTAAGAGCTTTTAAACGATATCGCATGATATCTAACCTTTCAGTCATATTATGTGCCTACTTACATAGTATTTATTACCATACTATAGGTAGTTTACCATACTTACTTAATACGCGTCGTTATCTCATTATACCGATCGCCAAAAAAGTTGCTACTGAAAAGAATAGATACCCAATTACCTAAGCTACTAGTATCAATCATCGTAACATTAGGTCGAAGGACTCCCTAAGCCGTTTGATTGGTCATATGGGTGTATAAAAAATGTGGCGCGACAAGCCGTCGCGTCGTTGCCACGTGCCGACCTGATGAGCACAAGTCGGCGTTATTTGCCGCATAATTTACATAGAGATAGATCAGTGTCCCGGCGGGGCGTGCACCCGTTGAATTTCTATTGTTTAGATTGGAAAACTAAGTGCGGCTGTGGTCGACTTTCCTCTCACGTCATTATTAGATTCCAGGTGTTGTGAAACTATCATCTGCTTTTGCACGCCAAAGAATTGCGTTAAGAATCGAGCAAAAGTTGTCTGGAATGTATATCCTATTTGCTAAATTTTAACTACAGATTTTCAAATGATGTATGGACATTGTATAGGTATAGTAACTACAACATTTGTAAGTGCCCGCTTACGGATATCCAAAAGAATTCAAAAGCTAATATGAAAAGCTTTTTCCAAATTATTTACCTACAACTTTTGCAAGAAAACTAGATAGCTACTTGCGAAATCCATTCTAAGGTTCCAAGTTTAATAAGTATGTAGTAGGTACCTATACCTAGTATCTTTTGGAAGTTTATCAGCTTAAGATAATGATTACAGATAGAAGTAGACTTATATAATGTTAGGTACCTACTTCACGCATTTAAGTAGATACTGAACAATTTACTTAGGTAAAACCTAGTATTTTTTTTATTAACGGCATAATTCATCATTAAAATAAGGGACAACTAACAAAAATACTTACCGAAAGGTATTTTCCGCAATCTTAGAAAAATGTAAATTGAAATTCTATCACGATCGACTCTGACAATCGTAATCGTAGACGCGGATGAGTTCAGTATGTCGGAATCGATTTCCTAATGGCACTGTGTGGCCCGGCCCGTGGAGATTGACTCATTTGCACTGCATTACATTACTGGGGACACGACTGCCCACTCTCATCATGCCCGTAATAGACATTGTTGTGAAGATACACCGTTTAACAAATTATTGTGATTGAATAAAAATTAGAAGATTTTTTAAAACTGATAGTAGGTTCTTATGTATGAATAGATGCAATCTAGTTCTCCATCTGCCCTAAATTCAAATATTTCTTTCATTATTTTATCATACTATAGTATCTTACAATAAGATAACTGTGATTACTCGTAGGCTTGGCAGCAATCATTAATTGATATTATAAAACAGACTTTTTGGAAAAACTTATAAATTATCACAAAATTTCAGCTTATTTTCTTGGCAGGAACAAACAATCAACCAAAATTATATAAAAGAAGACTATAGACTCTAGGTACTTACTAGATAAAGTAATTATGGTACGTACCTAGTTAAGTTCCATTGCATTGGGGTAGTTGCAAGGTAACAGTAAATTCAGTTCCTTGTATTCAAACTTATTTACGAAATAAGTACCTGCCTGCTAGTATTTTGGTAGTACCTGTAACTGTAATATTGGGATAGAGTCAGCCTAGGTTATTTGAATCTAAAGTTCATAACATAAGATGTTGAAATGTAGGCTATCCAAGATGACTCGGTTTGATGCTATGCGGGGGCTGGTTCTAATATCCAGCTAAGAGATACTTCATCAGGTGTTACGCATACAGTACCATTCGTCAAGGTGAGGTGGCAAGGCTGTGTCATTTGAATCTCGGTGCAAATTACAAACCCCTCACTAGCATCCAGTTTGTAATTTAATATGTTCTGTATCGCTCGGAATTGACTAGGTTAAGGTTCTATTAGTTTCAGTCAGAATTAGCCTGCATTATTTGAAATAGGGTGAAGCCACAAGGGGTTAAAATTAATACATCAGTTTCGTACCCATATACAACTATAAGATTTGTGCCTAATTTAATCAATGATATTTGTGGATTAACGATAGATGTCTCATAATTTTTGAAAACCTCCCATAAGGTAGGTATGTTCTGTGTAACCGCATCGAAATCTATACAGTAGTTATGTATTCAATACCGCACTCATTTTGACCCCTATAAATACTTATTGCCCAGAATATAGGTAGGCATGAGGATGAGGCTGTCATATGGTGTGAATGTAGAAAGCCTTGGGATGGTAAACTTTCAACCAAATAATTAAATAAACATTGAATATTATGAAGGAAGGCAAAGGTATATTCCATCCTTTGCGTAAACGTTATACCTAAGCCTAACTATTAATTATTATATATGATACCACATCGTATTCTTTGCTTCCTTACATTATTCTTACTCATACGAATACTTAACTTCCATATACAGTTAATTATAGCCTGGCTCTGCACGCTTTAGGCAGGTATATGGGCGTACCCAGAATTTTGTAAAAAGTGGAGCAGAAGCAATATAAAAGTAAAAACTCGATAATTAGTAAAAAATTAAAACTTATTCTTATCTAAATACTGCTAGGTACTTATTATTTACCTACACTATTTCAATAATAGCTTGCGAGGGTTTTGGCTAAATCTAGTTAAAATTTCCTTTTCAAATTTAATTTATGCTTCCAGAACCCTGATTCTCTGAACTTCTCATTATTGACCGTTACCAAGATAAAAGTATAATCGAGACATGCGGCAGCATGTCAGAGCCAAGTTCAAAGAAAGGAACTGGCGATGCAGCAGCCGTGTGTATATTTACACGAACCATTTCTGGTTACTTTTGACCATTTCACAACTCGTAATCTATTTAACCTAAAAACATGAA
Source organism: Acrobasis suavella (assembly GCA_943193695.1). Taxonomy (NCBI): domain Eukaryota; kingdom Metazoa; phylum Arthropoda; class Insecta; order Lepidoptera; family Pyralidae; genus Acrobasis; species Acrobasis suavella. Next base: position 9,106,076 of record OW971940.1, read on the forward strand.
ATTTAATCCAAAATTTCAATAATGTAGCTAAGACAGTTATTGATATAATAACGTTTAAATACCGCAAAAATATCTCCGTTTTTACATTTATGTTTTTAGAGGGATATTAATTACAGAAATTCTATTATTGGCTTCGAGTCATGGTAGGGCAAATGCCCCACCCTGTACCACTGTGGGTACGCCCATGGGTAGTTAACGTAAGTTTGTGACAATTCCACACAGATTGAATTTTAGTAACTTCAAGGTTAGTACCTAATCTCTCTATCTACAGAGTCGTCATAATCTTGTATGTACATAAAATAATTATGTGTGTACCTACCTAACCTATCTACTTCAGATAACGTCAGTACAGTAGGATTAGGATGTCAAGCCACATGGTACTTAAAACTAAAATACGAACGTGCCTCGTGACTTTAAGGTACCGGTCTATTTTTTTGCAATGACGAACAAGTAGAGTCAAGGCCAAAATCGCAGATTTATTGCTTAGTTCACTGACCTGGGCACGATCATTATTAGGCCGCCACTCGCTCTATCTAGGCTGATAGACGCCGAAATTGAGCTGGTCAATTGTCTATATTTATGTATAGACAATTCATAAATTGGGACATTTTTCGTAATGCCCGGGCATTGCAAGACACATGTATATTTTCTTTAAAAAAAACTGACTTAAGTACTATAAAAAAAAAACACAAAAACTGTAAGTATTCATGTCATTCTAACTTGACGTCCCCCTCCTTTTGAGTCAGTTGGGTAACGGTCAATATGGGTAAATGTGACATCACGAAACTTATTTCATAATTCCATTTTAGACCTACAAACCCTTAAGGGGAAGTGTGTCTTAACACACATAATAATAATAAGGCGAGTGTGACTTTGTCTTTCATTCATGATAATTAAAGCAATACATGACAGAATTGCAAAGACGGTGCTATTATAGCAGGATTATATATATAGCATTTTTAACGGAGCGCTTTTAAACATCTTTTCGATGCTTTACCGATTCACATAATGATCATAATCGATTACGCAACTAGTTTTTATGAAAATATTGGAGTTTTGATCTTATACTTTGGCAGAGGGGGACGCAGGTAAGGCTTATCCTGTATTAAATGATCTAAGGGTTTTCGAGATATAAAGGGTAGTTACACTTACGTCCTAGCTACACTTACGCATATTGACCTCCATACTATAAAAAAAAAGCTGTAATTATTCATGTCACTCAGTTGGGTATAACGTTAATAATACGTCAAGAGTATGAAATATTGGGGAAAATATAACCCTCACTCATCAAAATTGATCTGGCCGTCTAGGCTACAAGTGGCCACAATGGAATGGACATACGAGTACATACTCAGATAAATCCATATGTGCGAAAATATTATGCTCCTCTTAGGTCAGTCGGAAAAAATAAAGGACCGCTCTACCTCCCTAGGTAAATACCACAGACTACTCAACCTAGGTTAAGTGGTCTGTGGTAAATACGTAGGAATTTGGCTACCCGCATTACATGACTTTCCCATAAACAATATACTTACCACAGAGTTCATTATAATAAATGTACTGTCACTATACTACGTTGACACCGGATGTTACACCTTATTCGTAGGTTACACCGAAATTATCAAATGGGTGGCCCTTGACTGGTCCTAAGTTAATTAAATAACGGACGTTCCTCAGTAGGACTAGTGTGTAAGTGGTAGGTATACATGCATCCAGGGCCCTCCAGGAGTAGTACTTATGCCACTTTCGCATGTGTAGCAACCTGCTTCGGGTCCGGCCAACGGCTATCATTATTAAACGGAAGTCGCCAAGCTATTTCAGTATGCATATATAGATTGAGAACGAGAACTCTACTAACAGCAGTGTTGTCCAGCTAAAAACACACATGAAAATCATACCTGAAGCTGGTAGGTAGGTGATTTCCTTACCAATGCATTGGAATTTTTAAAACCTCTACCTATTCGTAGGCGTGCGTAGTCGCCAAAATAACAGCATCCCAGGGTCATCGTCCCTTGTACTAGTTTGTGTAGCTACCTACCTATTTTACATTAAAGAGAATATTATTTCGTATTTTACTGTTTGAGGCGCCATCTATATGAAGCTCAAGTAAACGAAACAATTCCTTGTACCACATGTAGGTGTCTCTTCTCTAGAAACTGGCACAGAGTACAGATGGCGCTAGCGGGATTCGGATGTTTGTGTGCGTTATTGAAGTGTGAGTGTAGTGCAATATGCAAAAATGATAACAGTTTTTCAAGGCCAATGTTTAGTAAATAATAAATCAGATATATTTTATTCCTTTTATTAAAATTAAATATAATTAATTGTGTTTCATTATTTTAATTACTTATACAAAGTTACAATAGAAGAATTATTTATTTCCGCATCATAACCTCTGTTTCCTATCTATGGTCCTCATTTTCACTCATTCATCGAATTACTTTATTACTTTTTTCATCCAAAAGACCGGTATTCTATTATTAAAACAAAAGACCATTCTTTTATTTTTTTAATTTAAAACATTTACATTCTGTATATATCCTAAATGGTGTATGATTTAACTTGTGCGAAATTTAAAATTACCGCCATGAAATGAGAAACGTGTGAAGTTCGCGTTGCGAATACTGCCCGAATTATGATGTGAAAGATATTCCGAAGGCCGTGAGTGAACACGGAAATCGAGATGTGTGTGTGGTCAAAAAGACAGTGCAAGGTAGGGGTCGGGTGGCGTTTGTGATGGCAAAATTTTTGCAAATGGTGAGTTAGGAAATATTGACTTGTTGTGTCTCACGGAGTTGATTTTAATTTGTGTTAGTGAGTTATTTGAGTGTTTGGAGAAAATATTAGTGTTGATAGTTAATAAAATTCTCAGATTCTGTGATACGGGATCGGCAAATGGCGCTACGATTGCTACGAATAGCCAAAGTTGACACAACTACGCGTTTAGATACCCCGTTCATCTTCGGTCATAAATTTATAAGCACGCGGCGTGGTCTGTGATAACAACAAAGAGTGGTGCATCCTCAAATTCCTGGTGTAACGCGTGTGGACATAGCAACTGGGACATCCAGCTTGGCGATTATAACGGTGTCAGCATGTTGCGATTTTTTTGGCGAGCGGTACTACTTTTTTAAACTCGTTTATAGAGGCGGCTAGAGGTTTCCGCGTCCCGTAGGGTCGGTGGCCCCGCGGTCCGTCTTCTGGACTTAAATTACATAATGTATGGGTCTTGTTTAGAGTATGCAACAAGTAGATATGTGTCGGCGGGCTAACTGTCAATGTGGAGTACAGTAAGCCCGATGCCCGCGGCCCCCATTAATTCGAGCCGCTGATGTCACTTAACTCAGCGCTCTCCTATCTAGGCCCTACGGCCGCCAATTTTTTGCACATAGTAACTATCTACCTAAATGTATATTTGATAACCGCCGCTCGTCACTAATTACCGGCTGTTAAAATATTTAGTGATGCAACTCTAGGTCTCCTCTTTTTCAAGCTCTTATCTTGTTTAATTTATTTCATTTTTATGTATAAATAGTACTGTAAAAATATGATAGGTATTTTTTTTGTAATGAAAGTATTGACCTTTTTTCTTAGGTCTTGTGTAAAATCAAACCCCCTGTTTTCAGCACGGTCACTGACATTAGCACCTACAATGGACCAGCAATTCTGTTTGCGCTGGAACAACCACCCAAACAACCTGACTGATGTACTTGCAAATCTGCTCCAGAGGGAAGCCCTCTGTGATGTCACATTGGCTTGTGATGGGGAAACTGTCAAGGTATTTATAAAGATAAAATTACTAATATTATTGTCTTCTAGGATCACTATTTTTTGTCTACATGTCCCAAATATTACATGTCCCGAATACTTGTTATTAATCTACCTTAAGTAATGTTATTAGAAATATTTTTATTTCAATGTGATTCATCAGCTAAAGGTAAATAAATAATGCATAGGTTCAGTTTTGTTGTAGAAAATAAATATTTGCTTGCTGCATCATACCATGTGCAATCAATTATTATATTACAAAATGCATTCAGTAGTAAACAAAGTTGAGTAACTGTCATGAAATATGCAACAATACATTATGTCACTGCAAAACTCATTCATTACTCTTATAGAGATTATTTTTGCTTGATATCAGCTAATGTTTAGTGCAGGATTGTATTGTGAGAATTCTGATAGGTACTCTTCTAAATCTTACATAAATGGCCTTCGTAAATATGACCATGTTTCTCACTTTCGTAATAAACTCAAGTGGCTTCCGATCCGACATCGCCGTTACTGGCACATCCTGTCTATGTTGTACACAATTCTTTTTAATCCTACCTCCCCTAACTATTTACGAGAATTATTTACATTCTTCAGTGAGTCTCAAGTTCGTCTTCTACGCAGTTCTGAAAATCTTTCTTTAAGAATTCCTTTTCACTCCACTGACTTTTTCTCACGTTCTTTCTCTGTTCGAGCCGTACGCCTATGGAACTCACTACCACTTACTATCCGACGCGCCGAAACGTTAGCCATATTCAAATCCCAAGTGAAATCTTATTTTCTATCCTTGTGAAAGGTAAATAAATATCTTTCCCTTGTTTCCATTGCTCTTCATCTAGTACTGTTAATATCATTTTTCAGTGTAAGTTGTATGTATTTATGTAAGATGTATATGTATGTTTATTTTTAATATTGTATTTAAGTATGTTTATATTGACCGCCCCGCACTACCTAATTTCCCATTACTATTTTCTATATAACGAGGTTGCCTGGAAGAAATTGCTTAGCGATAAGGCCGCCTTTTGCGCATTTCCTAGTTTTTAAGATAATTATGTCCTGATTTATTTATTTTGTGCAATAAAGGGTATTGTATTGTATTGTATTGTATCTTTTGATTTTTTTCAACCTAGGTGGGTAGATACTTAATTGTAAGAGACCCTAGAAATGCCTTTTTAGGTCCTATCTTTAGAGTGCCATACCTATTAATTCTAAGTTTCATTGTCCATGTGTCATGTTTGAGTCATCTGATAAACTTTGACACATTCATATTGCAAAAATATGTTTAATTTTGTACATACATACACACTATCATGGCTTTTCCCTAATGGGGCTCACAGAGCATTGGGTCTTACAGCTCTTAGCAGATAAAGCCCAGGGCCACAAGACTCGGAAGCTACTTTAAGCATAATGGTTGGTGAGAAGGTAGAAAATGGAATCAAAATAGTGATCAGTGAGTGAAATGATCTATTTACTTATCCACAATTATGTATAATGATCATAATCATTACATACAGTGATAAATGTTTTTGCAAATGAAAAGCATTTAGAACTGTTATATGTATCCAAGGGCACAAATCAATTTACAAGAAAAAGTAAATTAAAAAAATTTTAAAAACCCCTGGCCAAAAATATACTCTAAAAACTAAAAAATCACCTATTAAATAGCTGATAATCTTCAAATGGCTGATCAGGTCATTGTTACCTTACCATATACTTTCAATATCATTGAAGTAACACGGTACCAAATTTGAATTGATCAATTAAGGAAGTTAGTCAGATCCCCTTATAAACTAGAAAACAGCTGATGATCTTCAAACTGCTGAACAGATTTTCATGGAACATGACTAAGAACACTTGGGATAAAATTATCTATGACACAAAAAAAAACTAAATGAAAATCGGATCATCCTTTGGAAGCTACTATACCACAGACAGACACGTTAAACTTATAATACCCCTCTCTTTTTGCTTTGGGGGTATAAAAATCATTAATGAATCAATTTGTGTAATGGAACATCTCACAGCCAGTGTAGATGACAAAGTTTACCTAGGACATACAGTGGGCCACATAGAAAAGTATACCACCAATAGAACAATTACGTAGTACCGAATATATAGAGGTAGTATACTTTTCTATGTGGCCCACTGTACATACACAGTGTCACAGTGGCTGACTGGTCACAGGGCCGGGTTGGTATTGGCAAGCCGAGCCCCAGTCTGCCCAGGCTCTTGTTGTATCTAATATCAAGTTGCAAATATGTATATGATAATCACTGTTTAAACCAATCTGTTAAAATAAGTTATGGTCAAACATTTCAGCATCTATGTACCTAAAAATATATTATGAACGCATTTTCAAATTTAAGGCATTGACACCCAGGCCCTAGTGTATGGGCCCCCTGCTGTGCATATCACAAAACAGAAACCTACCACCCGGGCCTCTTTAGGCCCAATCTGACCTGTACATACATCTATGCACTTCATTTTCTTCCAATTTTGTCATTTCAATTGGAAGTGTTTTTAGATATCTTATAAAATATTTATTCTACATTAAGGAGCGAGGTGGGGTCGCACACAATAACGATTTTCTGGGGGAGGTAATGGAATGGTTTGAAATTATCTTCCCCATTTAACATACTAGTAAATTTAATAATAGTGTGCAGGATTCCTTATGATACAACAATGTTTTCCTTAATTATAACCAGGTGTATTTAATGAGAATCAAACTCTTGCTTCACTGAACCACAGTCGGAACCTAAACCACTTAACCACCGCTCTAAATATAAATAATTCCTCTATTGGCCTTTTAGTGTAAACATACTGGCCGTGCCCCAAACCAAATTAATTATTTTCGAATTTCAATTAAGGTATACTTAAAACAACCTGTCAAATAATTACTGTAAACTTGGTTGAAATTAATAATTTTTCATCATAGATATAGAACTCTCAGATTGATAAATATAAATGTATGATCCCATAATAAAGTTTTTCACATATTCTCCTACAATCTGCTTGGGGAAATAGTATCAGCTGATATATTCTACGTCATTTCTGTTCTCTGTTCTCTAAGACCAGTATGGAAGCTGGGAAAAAAGAATATGAAAATATTTGACACTTCGCCTGGGCTGCAAAAATCAGTTGCCCAGCTAGTTAGTTGAATAGGGCATCGAATAGCCAAAAAGAACGGTGATCCCCGCTCTGGTTCGTTTATGGTGCAAAGTATAGCCATTGCCATCAAGCGCAGCAACGCAGCTAGTGTCTTGGTTACCTTTGCGCCGGAAAGCGCTTTTTTCAGCGGTAGTTGTGAAAAAGTACACACTTATCTCTGCAAATTAATTTTTATTTAAATTAGAAATATTACTTACAGTGTTGATATAACTATCTAAATTTGAAAATCGTCAGTAATTAAACACACTCAGATAATTATTTTCACTGGATCTATGAGATAAGTAAAAGGTTCACTCCTTTGTCCTGCCTGTGCTGATACTTCACTCACACTACAATAAATTACATTTTAATTTTTTCAAATATTCTTGATCGGGAATAACTACAATGGCAAATTTTGAGGCAGTTCTTGAAGGCCAGACGGCACCGTAGGAAGAATCTTCTCATCAGCAGTATATCAAAGGATGTTAAGAGTGGGCATGCTCAATTCATTTGCAGCATATTTCATGAAAAGTTGGGCTTGAGTGACTTTCAGCCCGAGAATTTGACTGTGTGCCATCGCATTGGGAAGGTTTCCAGAGACAAATGTAGGCCTGTGTTAATCAGATTCTCTGAACTTGGTGATAAATTAGCTGTATGGGAGAAAAAGACAGCCTTCAAGGGATCTCCATACAGCGTAGCTGAGTTCCTCACGCGGCAGAGACAGGCTGTGTTTGTCCAAGCTCGTAAGAGGTTCGGCATGAGGCTTTGTTGGACATCGAATGGCGTCATCATCGCCAAGTTGAGAGACGGGTGCTGCAGCGTCTTTTTTCTGGGGACGATTTAAATAGCCTGCCTCAGTCGGAAGATGTGACTCCGGCTACCTCGGAGCAGGGGTCCTCAGTGGCGCCTATGGTTTCGGCGGCACCCAGCTCCTCAGAACAGCGGGGGAAGCCTAAACGATCGGCCAGGGCGAAGAAATTAGCAGTAGTAGGTTTTTCTTAGGTTTTTAACTTTCTGTTATGTAATTGTTACAACTTATGTTAGTTTACCTCACAATTGGTTAGTTTTTTCCAATTTTATTATAATTTTCACAGGCAGGTGGTCGTAATTTTTTTTTTAATAATTATTTTACGGCCCTGGATACTAGTCCTTTAGAGCCCATCTTTATTTTATCACTTCTTTATTCCTAACCCAAACCCAAACTATACAATCAAAGGTTGGTGTAGGTCCTTTGATTGCTTCAAGGGAGCTTCTGGCAACAAATCTATACGAGTCCACTGGTTTTCATAGCCGAATGAGTGGCGGATGGCGTCTAAAGACGCCCACCACAGTCCGCAAATAAATATCACTACAGCCGCACTATGAGTGTCAACTTTAACCATTTTACATATTGTCCATAAGCATGAGCATTTATAACACTAAACTACACCGATTTTATATTATAAAGTCCACTAGAATCAATTTGCAAAATAATTCAAAGCAAACACCAACTGAACCCCTTGACTTCCCGCCAAAAACGTAAATATTTTTCATACTTCATACTTGTCAAAATTGTGAATGGTCAATTTAGTTTTACTTTTCCGCTGTCATAATAATAGCGTTTAGATACAGAAGTGCCATTTCTGAAACGCGGAGTCGCCTAAACGAATGGTTTTTGTATGGAAAAACCATTCGTTTAGGTGACTCCGCGTTTCAGAAATGGCACTCGGAGTCGCCTAAACGAATGGTTTTTGTATGGAAAAACCATTCATTTAGGTGACTCCGCGTTTCAGAAATGGCACTTCTTCTCCGGCCACCAGTGTTTTTGCCAGTATTTAATTTGTAATTTTTGTTTGTAATTTCCGGCAACCGGCAGGACATTCAGATAGGATTTTATTTTTGAATATTACATTTATATTTTTTGTATTCTTATATATTTATACTTATATAAATTTATATTATTATGTCTGATAACGATTCGTTCTACTCTTGCGTTTCTAGTGATAATGACTTGTTTCATGAACCTGAAACTATTTAATGTTTTAAACAAATGAATGCACAAAGTATTCCAGCTCATCATACCGATCTACTCGATACTTTTTCATCTTACATTTTTGATCCTATTCTAGTATCTGAAAGTTGGCTCAAACCTTCTTTATCCTCTGTACTGGTTTCTTTACCAGGGTATGTTTTGATTCGAAATGATCGGGAAGATATGCGTGGTGGAGGAGTTGCGATCTATCATACAAAATTTTCATTAAAAAAGTCACATTTCATACAAAATTTTAATATCATCGCCTCCGGTGCATTCAAGTGCGGTACAATTTATCTTTCTTGAAGTTCCTGTCAACGGTGCTAAGGCCCTCCTTGGCGTTGTATATTCTCCTCCTGGCGTCAATTATTTTTCTCAAGTTGAGTCAACTCTTGATTCACTATGTTCGGATTATACACATCACATAGACACATACTCATGGGTGATTTCAACACTGATCTTGTCGACAGCGATAAATCGCTCAAACACTTCTCAACATACTTAAGTCAGTCAATCTCTCCGTTTTGCCTTAAGAGCCTACTCACGTTAACCCTGATACTGATGATACCTGGCTGAACTTGATTCTCACTTCTTCCCCAGATCTTGTCGTAAAGCACGGACAGACACCAGCGCCCTCTTTTTCTAGACATGATTTACTCTACTTGTCCTTTAAATTAAAAGAAAGTTAAACCTAAAATTATTTGGACACGTAGTATGGCAAGTATAAATCGGGATGAGTTATTGAGTGATGCAGCTGGGCTAGATTTCTCGGCGATATATGAGGCTACGTCGATTGATGAGAAGGTGTCAATTTTTAATTCCAACGTTATATCACTGTATCATAGGCATGCCCCCTTAAAAGCTGTTAAGGTAAAGCGTCCACCTTCTCCATGGATTACTAGAGGGGTTCACATGGCTATGACTAAGAGGGATCGGGCGTTTCGTACATTTAAACGAAATAGAACAGACTATAATTGGGCAGCGTACAAGAAAGCGCGCAATCGTTGTAATAAATTTGTAAGAGCAGCCAAGCGTAAATATTTTTCTGATAACCTTACGGAATCTTCGTTGGCCGATATTTGGAAGTTCCTCCGTCCTTTGGGCCTTGCTAAAAATAAAACTAATTCTTTTTCAACTACTAGTTTCTCCCCAAATGACTTCAATAATCATTTTAACTCTACAAGCTCCCTTGTACCTACTGTCAAAGCAGCTACAATTAGAATAACTTGCATGGCCAAGCCTCAAATAGACCCCTTTTCTTTTTCTCCTTCCACTGAGGATGACATTCGCAAAATTATAATGTCCATTAAATCAAAAGCGGTCGGATGTGATGACGTGACTAGGCAAATAATTATTAACATCTTGCCAATAATTCTTCCCGTCCTGGCTCATGTCATCAATTTCTCCCTTATAACTGGGACCTTTGCTTCTATTTGGCGTAAAGCTTTCGTTATTTCTCTTCCTAAAGTTACATCTCCTCAATCCTTAAATAATTTCAGGCCAATTTCTATACTCACCTTGCTCTCCAAAATCCTTGAAGCTGTAGTACACGCTCAAGTATCTTCCTTTATATTTTCTAATTCTCTCCTTACTTCTCTACAGTCGGCTTTTAGACCTGGTCACAGTACTGCTACTGCTCTCCTTAAAGTTACAGAGGACATAAGATTAGGCATGGAAAATACTTTGGTCACCATACTTGTTCTCATTGATTTCTCTAACGCTTTCAATATGGTTGATCACGATATTCTCCTTGCTATACTTAATCATCTCCAGTTCTCATCCTCAGTGGTGGATTGGTTCTCAGAATATTTAAGCGATAGGCAGCAATCGTTTCGATTGGACCGTGACCTGTCAGATTGAAAAACCCTGTCGCTTGGTGTACCACAAGGAGGTATTTTATCGCCCTTACTTTTTCTCTTTTTATAAATCTTCTTACTTCTACTATTGGTTATTCTTATTATTTCTACGCTTACGACCTTCAAATTTATGCTCAGTCGCCAGCAGAGGATATCAACACGGCTGTTGCTTCTATTAATTCTGCTTTATTAGCAATTATGTCTTGGTCTGACGACTTCGGTATCATAGTCAACCCCTCTAAGTGTCAGGCTATAATGGTGGGAAGTTCGAGGCAGGTTGCTCAAATTGACACTAATTTGATCCAACCTGTATATTTCGATAATAATATTATTCCTTTCTGCAATTCTGTAAAAAACCTTGGATTACAAATTGACGCCACTCTTAGCTGGAGCACTCACATCGCTGAAATTAGTCGTAACATCACAGTTAGTCTCCAACAATTGAACCGTCTTAGGAATTTTCTACCTGTTAAAACTAAGGTCTTACTTGTACAGGCTTTAATTTTTGAAGTGAAAACTTCTTTAGCGGCGTTGTACACTTTATTTTCTAATGGGTAAGAAATGTTAAACTCGCATCAGGACACGTGACCGCGTCAGGACACGTGACCCTGATCGAAAATGCATAAGACGGATGGAGAGTAGACAGCCGGCGCGGCGAAAATGTATGCCTGCACCTGCTGTTTCGTTTAGGCGGCGCAGGGCGCTTGCGCGTGGCACGCTGTAAATAACTAAATATTGTATTCTACCACATAAATGATAGTACTTTTATACTGATAATTAAAGCAATTTGTGCAAAATTATTCCTTAACCATTCCAAAATATCAAAAATGCACAACGTTAATATTCATGTTTTTACTTCTGCCGGCACTCCCGGAGTGCAACCCGTCGTTTTTTTCCTATCTTTGACTATGCTGATGTGTATTTTCCTGACCTCAATGTTGATTTTCTTAATTAACTTGATCGACTCCTTAATATCTGCATTCGTTTTATATTCTGTCTTCGAAAATATGATCATGTGTCTTCCTTTCGTTCTGAACTTAATTGGCTTCCTATCCGCCACCGCAGGGAACTTCGGTTACTGTGTACTCTTTTTTCTATTCTCACAAATCCTGACTATCCTGAATATCTAAAATGTAAATTTAAATATCTTTCAGACACTCATGATCGACAACTTCGCTCTAATGAGACACGTCCGCTCTTTATCCCCCTTTTCCGGACAAATTTTATGTCTAACTCTTTTTCTCTTCAAGCCTCACGGCTCTGGAATGTTTTACCCGTAGACATCAGAGAAATTTCTACTAAATTCTCTTTTAAAAGAAAAGTTCACGCCCACCTTTTAAACTCCCTTTCCTCATAAAATCATCATTATTTAGTTCTTCTCTTCATAGCTAGATGTATATGTAAGTATTGTATTAGGTTGGGGAAAAAGTCTTTTGATATCAAAGATGCACGTCGCTCTGGTCGCGCTGTTACGGATAAAATGGATGCTATTTTTAAAAAAGTAGAGCAAGATCGGCATATCAGTAATTACGACGTAGCTGAAGAACTGGGAATTGACCACGAAACAGTTTTGGCGCATTTAAAAAAAAATGGGTACACAAAAAAGCTCGATATTTGGGTACCTCACGAGCTCTTCTTAAGAAACCTAATGAACCGTGTACTCATTTGTGATTCTTTATTACGACGTAATGAGACCGAACCATTTTTGAAGAAATTGATAACTGGTGATGAAAAGTGGATCACGTACGACAAGAACATGCGAAAAAGCTCATGGTCAAAGGCCGGTCAGGCTTCACAGACTGTGGCGAAACCCGGGTTAACTCGCAACAAGGTGATGCTGTGTGTGTGGTGGGATTGGAAGGGCATTATTCATTATGAGCTGTTACCACCAGGCAGGACCATCGATTCAGAACTCTACTGCGAACAACTGATAAGATTAAAGTAAGAAGTTGAGAGAAAGCGGCCGGAGTTAATCAACAGAAGGGTTGTGATTTTTCATCATGATAACGCTAGACCTCACATATCTTTAACCACTCAGCAAAAATTAAGAGAGTTTGGCTGGCAGGTGTTAATGCATCCGCCGTATAGTCCTGACCTGGCACATTCAGGTTTTCACCTGTTTCGGCCTCTTCAGAATTTTTTAGGCAGTGTCAGGTTAACATCACGAGAGGACTGCCAAAACTACTTGACGCAGTTTTTTGATCAGAAGCCCCAAAATTTCTATAGCAATGGGATCATGTCCCTACCTATAAGATGGCAAAAAGTTATCGAACAAAATGGTACCTACATACTTTAGTTAAATGTAAATAAATCATATTAAAAAATGTTTTGAATTTTCATATAAAATGCGAAAAGACTTTTTCCCCAACCTATTATAAGTAGATATTTATTCTGAAATTTATATATAATAGGTATATAATGTAATTGTATATTATATAGTAATATTTTATAATGTAAGTATATGTGTATTGCTTTTTTGTGCCGCATAATTTTCTCTGTTTATCCCTATGGTGGACTGGGAGAAAATGCTCTTAGCATTAAGTCCGCCATTTGTTAAAACTATATTTGTACCTTGGAACAATAAAGTTTGATAAAATAAAATAAATAAAAAGGGACGGCCGGTAGCTTTCTTTTTAACCAACTTCCAAAAAGGAGGTTATCAATTCTTTGCGATCTTTTTTGGGTTCCGTACCCAAAGGGTAAAAACGGGACCTATTACAGAGTCCGTACGTCTGTCTGTCACTAGTGATGGGTAAACGCCCGGATTTAAATCCACCGCTGGATTAAAATCCATTTCTGCCCAATAAATGCCGGGCATTTTTAATAAAGGTCGGGCGGAAATTAAATTCATTTTTGTTCTTACATTCGTGTGCGTAATCGGTAACAAAAGCTACGGCAAGATTCAATACGAACTGAATTTAAGTGTTTGTGCAGGAAACCTAATGTGGGGATTATAAAATAATGAAAACAGGAAAAATAGTTAGGTTAAAATATTTGTCTGTAGGGATCTCCCTTCGTTTCCGAAGGTGGACCTGTCGGGGCAAAGGGCGAACACAACACGTCGCCAATTGATCTGTCAACCACTGCGCTCTTTATTTCACTCCGGGATAATTCAAGCTGCTTAGCTTCCGAGATAACGGTACGGCATCAAGTTTGTTGGGGTGGCCACGCTTACGCTTTCCCTGTGGGTTGCTATTAGGGAACCCTCAGGGATGACCGATTCAGCTCCACTTGCGTCTACGGATTTGTACGTCAATTGGATCTTCCTCGCATAGATTCCACGAGTCCTCGTTTGAGATAACTGTGTTCGGCCAAAAAATACCCATATGTAGCGCAGGCATTGGTTAACGAAGACCTGCAGTTAATGAGTCAGGTCTTTCAGTACCTTCCAAGTCTTACACTCATATAGAAGCATCGATTTCACGGTGGTATTAAAAAAAACGACGAGTTGCACTCCGGGAGTGCTGGCAGAAGTGAAAACTTGAATATTAACGTTGTGAATTTCAATGGATGCGCGTGGCACGCTGTAACATAAACACACACGAATTTTCGCGCAAGCGCCCTGCGCCGCCTAAACGAAACAGCAGGCGCAGGCATACATTTTCGCCGCGCCGTAAAAAGAGAGAGGGATACTTCCTCTCCTACGCCGCGCCGGCTGTCTACTCTCCATCCTTCTTACGAATTGTCGATCAGGTCACGTGTCCTGATGCAAGTCCTGACGCGAGTTTAACATTTTTTACCCATTACAAAAAAGTGTACAACGCCGCTAAAGAAGTTTTCACTTCAAAAATAAATAAAAGATTTCGAAAAATTTATAACCTTATTTTTTGGAAGTAGGTTAAAAATGTAAATGTTTACTTTTCCTAGAAGGTTACTTTTTTTGCACATTTCAGGTATCTTTTGACAAGGCCTCGCTGGCAACACTGGGCTGCCTACTCTCCATCTGTCTTACGAATTTACGATCAGGGTCACGTGTCCTGACGCCGTGACGCCCTGACGCGAGTTTAACATTTTTTACCCATTACCAAAAAGTGTACAACGCCTCTAAAGAAGTTTTCACTTCAAAAAATTTGTTTTACTCTTTAGAAGAGGTGTTTGGACCACCACACGGGGCGAAGGCTTGGAAAGGCACCTTCTGCCTTGTTTATCCGCGATGCGACGTCTATATCGGTGCCTCCGGTAGTTGGTTTGCGTAATCAAGGTCCTGCATATGGTCGGGGTCTTATCGAGCAGGACCACCCAGAGATTGGCCTAAAAATCTGTCTCTAGGTACCTATTATGTTTTGGTTTTTGGATAAAGTTGGCCAAACCATTGTAACTTTTCAGGTGATATTTTTCATAGGTAGAAAGTGAGCGCGTAAATGAAAGGCCTGCGTTGGTGGACTGTTCTTACTGCATTGACACTTTTAGTTGAGTACGATTATTTTGTTCTGTGAATAACCATGAATGTATTCCATTCCAAAAGCAAGTAAGTGGTAGCAGCGGCACCACAGGCCAGTGTTATCCGCGCAGCCGCGCCGAGCGACTATTTGTGTGCGCTCGAGGGGCACGGGAGGGGGTGACATTACAAGATCACACCACGGTTCTTTCCCTTGCTTCCCTTGCACTCGAGTACTCCGTTTCTCTGAGTGTGTAAAAAGTCGGACCACTGAAAGAATTTTATCTAAAGTACACCCTCTCGTATATGGATGACCTATTTATACTTGGGAAGACTCCCTCAATCACGATATCTGCCACTACACACACAAAACAAAAGCAGAATGGATGGAAATAGCAAGAAATCGAACCCTCATTAAAAAAGAAGCGGAAAGAATCTTATGAAATATCAGAAACTGATACAGAAACTGAATTAGAATCGGAAGAAGATACACCAAACCAACCAATCGCCCGAGATGGCCTACAAGCAACACCCCGAAGAAATAGATGTCGCAAAAGACCCAGACCACTGACACCAATATCGCTAAGACAGTGATCAGTACACCAATCAGGGGCACTGGCCCTACAAAGACGAAAATAAAATAAATGAAACCATGTGGATATCACTTACAAAATAGTAAACTAAACTTGGTATGAGGTAATAATACGATGCGGGAAAAAAAAACGGGAGGGAAGAAAGTGACGGGGGAAAAAAAGAAATAATTTTTTTCCTTAATTTTTTTTTCTCCAGCTTCGAGGCGCTGTATCTTTGCGAATTTTTATTACTTTGCTGAACTAAAAAATGTGGGGTCCTTGATTTTTGATAAGCCTCAGACAAAAATCAGGAGCCAGAACCCATTAGCCTAGAACAAAGAAGCAGGATTCAGAAATCGAACTACAAAAATAAAAAAGTACATAGGAACCAGAAAAATCAGTAAACAGAAACAGGAATTCGGCTGCGAAAAACAGAAAACCCAGAAGCCAGAAGTGAAGAGTGTCAAGACCAGTAAACTGAAGTCAGAAGTCAAATTCCAGAAGACACACCATAAGACTGCACTATTACGACAGTGTCAACAAATCTCTAATCTTGTGAAATCTCTACGAAGAAGACCTGCAGAGCAACGCGACGGATACAAAACAACAAAGCAGTCTATTATCTTTCCAAGTATATATCACACACCAAGTATTATATCTATCCTCCCCATACTGATTTGATGCAAGTATTCGGTCGGTTCTCTCAACTCCCTCTCTCTCTCCCCTACTCCCTGACTGCGAATATCTCCTACACTCCTTAATCCCTATCTACGAGTCCAACTGGTTTCTCGAGCCATGAGAGTGGTATAGCTAGGTTTGGCGTCGCCATGTTCTAGGGACTGAGGACGATATACATGCATCGGCTTTGGTCTGCAAGCGTGATGACGTACTCTCCAAGGTAAACCTCATTCATAAGCTCTTGCAGCGTAACTGCTGGCTGGGCGGACTCAGAACAGAACAGAACAGAAGTACACCCTCTCGTATATAGCTCGGCATGATAACGCCTTTTAAGAGAGAGAAAGAGATATCCATTAACGAAATACCTAGTAATCAATTAAAGTACAATGTGACACAAATAAATTGAACAAAAATGGCGGACTTCAAAGCATTTTTGTACAAAATCCCGGCACTTAAATTGAACCCAAATGAAGGTCACCGGTGCATTATTTGTAGGCGCTGACGCCCGTCATTTTGGTTCAATTTATGTGCCGGGATTTTGTACAAAAATGCTTTGAAGTCCGCCATTTTTGTTCAACTTACGTGTATCACATTGTATCTCAGTGTATGTACTTTATGACACTGATACTGACACGGCCTATCCTGTAGCGGACAGACTGTAACTGTAGGTAAGTTGATGGTTGGTCATTCACAGAATCGAACAATTGTACTTAACTAAAGCTATCAATGCACTTCATACAAAAAATATCAAACTACCTACGAGCCACGACCCTGTGTGTGTAAAAACAAAACCTTTCCTTTTCGCCTTTATATTTTCCGATTGAGTTTTTGTAAACAAAATACTAATTTACAGTAAATTTTCATTTATGCCCACCAAAATGGGCAAAAATCCATTTCCGCCCGATTTAAATCATTTCTGCCCGATTTAAATCGTTTGGGCAGAAAAGGCAAAAATCCATCGCCCATCTCATCTGTCACCAGGCTGTATCTCATGATCCGGAATAGCTAGACAGTTTAAATTTACACAGATGATGTATTTTTGTTGCCGCTATAACAACAATACAAAAAATCAGAATAAAATTAATATTTAAATGGGGCTCACATACAACTAACGTGATTGTGATAAATAATTAAATAATAGATAATGGTATGAAACCCTTCGTGCACGAGTCCGAATCGCACTTGGCCGGTTATTTCATTCTTATGCATGTTTACCGATTATTTGAAGAAGCCTAGACCGATTTGAAAAAAATCTTTTTTTGTTTGACAGGGTATACTTGACAGGAGAAATTTTATCAAAATCGGTTTTGTAGTTTGGGGCTGAAGTCAGTTTTTAATTTTGAAAAATTTATTGTTTTATTGTTGACATGTTATTTTTTTAAATAATGTAGGCTTTGCAATGTTGATTGGTGTGTGTAATATGAATAAATGAACTTACTTAACATTTTAAATAGTTTGTAATGTTTATAATAAACATTGCAATTTATTTTCAACTGTGAGAAAAGGAATATGGTAGTATTATCATATTAGGTTCTTTTTACTAATTAATTAATATTGTACTTAAAACTTTTAAAGAAACATTAGCGTGTCTTCGATAAAAACTGACATATTGTTTATAGAATAGGATCCGTAGAGATAAGGTAACATACGAGTAGAGTATATCGACACAGATGTATCAATATTGGGCATGCGTACGAATGTTACTTTGCAACCCATTAAGTCAAGGTAGTCAGGCTTATAGTATTTAAATATTTGCAAATTTTACAAGGTTATTCTTTACCTAACTTGTATAGGTGGTTATTTTAGAGTATAATTAGGTACCTAACTCTGATGTGTTGGTTGCCTAATTATACATTCCAAGTCTAGGTAACAACCTAGACTTGGAATGTGAGAATAATTTAAATTTTATTGAATTTTGTCCATATTAGTATAGACTAGCAGCTTGCTCCGGCTGTCCGTAGGCCCATTCCACTTACATAAACCTTTCGAAACAAAACTTACTGATAACCAACGCGAAAAGTTACTGTGTTATATAATATGTGATATACGTATAATGATACCTAAAAAACTTATCGATTCGCTAGTCTGTACAGTCCATTCACCGCCTATTAAACACACGGCCCCTTAGACCATGCACGGCCCTAACACATTTACGAAAATCTTACAGAAGAAATGCTCTCCACCTGCAAACATTAAAAAATATTTGCTAGCATTAATTAATTACAGTGTTAAGTATAAAAAAACTAATCGATCCGAATCCAAAATTTTAAAACACTCGGAACACCTCGCCCTTTTCTTTTGTGCCGCGCAAAAAATACAGTTTTAATAAGGTCAATAACACTGTCCGCTAGCCACTTCCTTTAAGCCATTTAAATTCAACAATTATGAAAGTTAAAGTTTTATGCTAATAAAATGCAATTTGTTTTGGAGGTTGAAAGGAGTCTGCAGAAGAGTTGCATATTTTTTACTTTCTAATTTTTAATGTCAGTTGTTTGACAGGTTTTAGGGACTAGTTCCGATTCGGTCTAAATTAGTGTTATGAACTCATGGATCTTTTTGATTCTATACGATACTACATCCAATTGCTAAATGTTTATTTGACTGATAAATATTGATTATCATACGGATTTCGCGTTTCTGTTGTTAGTATCTACCCTTTAATATCTATGCCTTATACAAATCCTAATGACACGTTGCCATGCTGTTTTTCGTTTTTCCTTGGGTTCTCTAACGCCTGGAAAGGTTACTACAAATAGCCTTCTTACTCGTATTACTACATTGTTACATTACAGCCTTTTCTTTCCATTTTTTGTGCTAACGCTTAACAATCTAGGCTTTGTCTATTCTATTCTACACTTATGATTGATTCAAGCAAGTTTTTGGATAAATTAGATTAAATAAATATTTTCTTCTTGAGGTACATGTTAAAAGTAAATCGAAATTTCAAAGAGCGACTTAGATAAAATCCAGTTTTTAACTACATTAAAGTTTAGTGCATTTCGTGTTTAGTTTAAAATGTTCAATCTTTGTGATCTGGTTATGTACGGCAGTTGCATTATAGTACCGTCAGTTAGCCTTGCCAGCTTGCTAACGGGAATCCTTGGTAGCCGGTACAAATGCTTTAGCGCAGACATTCATATATTTTATAGCTTGCGGGATCTGCACCTTGTCTATAATGTTATTCAAAATTATTTGATTGAAAAAATAAGATCGACGTGAAAGCAGATTTTTTAAAATCTTTATATGTTCCTAGATGAAAGTTGAAATTTATATTTGAAATAAGTTATCTGGTTTATTTAAATTATGTATGAGGGAGAAATAATATCAATCTATCATCAACACTGTTTTATAATGTGAATTATCATTCACATTAAAAATTGTATTCAGTTAGTTATGTTTTTTATGTGAACTGGTTCTTATTCTCGTTTAATATATTCGTAAATTTTAAAGGAAAGGTTTTGCAGTTTGCTAGTTAATAACTTCATATACTTGGCGTAAATGAATTAGTCAGTAACAACGAATCTCTTTTGGAAGTAGGCGCACTACCTACCTAATTATAATGACAATACACAATACGCCTGCTTCAATATTAGTTGAACACTATCTTTCTAAAAGCATACTAACATAATTGAAAAGACCTTCACAAATGGTTAGGAGAATATTTATTCAAATTAGTACATATATTTTAATTCAATTGTATTTAATTTCACAGGCACATCAAACCATATTGTCGGCGTGCTCCCCATATTTTGAAACTATATTTCTGCAGAACTCACACCCTCATCCAATAATATTCTTAAAAGATGTGGGGTTCTCAGAGATAAAGTCGTTATTGGATTTCATGTATAAGGTAAATATTAAGATACTTAACTTAAATTGCTTGTTTTTTTTTTTTGGTTATTTCAATTTGATAACATTATTCATATCATATGTCAAATGAAAGATTGCTAGTATTAATTTTCCTAATCCTGTTCGTATTTTTTACAGGGTGAAGTAAATGTTGGCCAAAATAAGCTACCTATGTTCCTAAAAACCGCCGAAAGTCTACAAGTTAGAGGTTTGACCGAAAATAATACATTGAATCCTAAGGTAAGTTTTGAACAGTTTAGAATTTTTACTAAGTTGAATAGGTTTTATTCACTCGGTCATTTATAATTTTAAACAAAAAAAAATTTACTTCAATTTCTGTTCTCCTTCGTCTTTTACCCATAAAAATTTGAAAAAGTAATTAAAACCACTGTATGTGTGCATAAAATATTTGAGGAGTTCCCTCGATTGCTTAAGGATTCCATCGTTAGATCTGCACCTTGTTAAAATGAAACCACCTTGCATGTACTTAAAATAACCGGCCAAGTGCGTGTCGGGCCACGAGCAGTGTAGGGTTCCGTAGTTGCGAATGCCCACTTTGAGTTCACGCTACTAAAAACGTCTAAAAACTAATTTTCTATCAAATTTGTATGAACTTCTCCTTTTCGGAGAACATTTTATAAATTGGTCTCTTATAACTTTTTAATTTGTAAACCCTACTTAGCTGTGATAGCTTTCCTTTAAACTTCGTTATATGTACTACAGCTGTGATTTTTTTTACATATCCACCTAACTGTTTAATAGATAGATGGGGGGACACTTGACTCTAACAAAAATTTGGAATATAAAATCAAATATTTAAGAAACGGATCTCTAAATCAAAAAAAAATTATGTTCACAAGCTCACTATATTTTTGAAAGACCTTTTTAACGATACCTCAAACAATGGGTTAATCAAGAAAAAAAAATTGACTCCTATTTTACTTGTATGGGAGCAACGCTAAAAAAAAATATTTTTCAATATTTTATTTTAGAATGATTAATATACATCCCTTTACCAAATTACAGCTTTCTAGTATTTATAGACTCTGAGTAAAACCGACAGACAGACAGACATGGCGAAACTATGAGGGTTCCTTGTAGGTACTACGGAACCCTAAAAACGAAGAATTTATTTAGGATATTTAAAAAAAATATACACATTCGCATTGAGAAACCGTACCCAATGGGTCAAAACGGGACCCGTTTACATAACTAAGACTCCGCTGTCTGTCACCAGGCTGTATCTCATGAACCGTGAAAGCTAGACTGTTGAAATTTGTTGCCGCTATAACAAAAAATACTAAATACAGAATAAAATTAATATTTAAGGGGGCTCCCATACATCAAACGAGAATTTTTTGGCGTTTTTTTGCTTGAAATTAATAACGGCATCAGGTAGATGTTTGGAATATTCAGTTGTAATATTCACTTTAAAAATAAATAATTAAATTTAAAAAGAAATATTTAAGGGGGGCTCTCATACAACAAACGTGATTTTTTTTATTGATAATGGTACGGAACGTTTTGTGTGCGAGTCCGACTCGCACTTGCCTGGTTATTTAAGTCTCTTAAAAACATGAAGAAATTTCTATGACTCTATATGCACACCCCGAAACCGGTATGGATAACATGTGACATTCATTATACAATTCTATTTAAAATATAATAAAAACATGTCACATTAAAATATAAGCTGTGCCAGCGACTTCGCGCGCGTGTAAATATTGCTATCTGCCAGTGAATGTCCCATCAAAATTGGTCTCGCCATTTCGGATATTAGCCGAACAAATAGACAGATAGACAAAAATTAAAATGCCCTCCAGCTCCAGGCATTTAACTTGCCACAAAAGTTTTCTTCATGTATATATCAGTCCAGTATCCACTCTACATTTAAGGGGATATATGAATTTTTCGGAGTACAATGCTGCCCCCATACGAAATATATATAAATATTTTAAAGAAGTGGAGAATAGTAGTTCAAAAAATAGTTTGCAGAGTTATCTAGGACATACTCAAGAAAATCTTTTAAATAATATCTGTCAAAAAAATAATAAAAAAAATAATATCTCCGTTTTTTTTTTTTCAAATAATTTATTTCAAATGGGGGCAGCACTGGACCCCGAAAAATTCATGTATTATGTTTAACCCTTTATAGTTTATTAATTATTTTGGTTTAACTTTTTAGACAGAGGGCCGCTCAACGCCGTCAGTGAGCGCAGAGAACCTATCGTCTCGGGGCGAGTTCGCTACTCCCCCCGCGGCGCACTGCGCGCCCGCACTCACTCCGCTGCCCGCCGCCCCCGTGCCCGCGCATCCGCACGCGCCGCTAGAGAAACGACGCAGAAAGAACTCCGCCGTGCCCAGAGATGACGTCGATCTATCCTACAGGCACTATGAGGTACGATAGTCTCATGTTTAGTTTTACCTATAACTAGGAAGTTACGATTTATAAAGTGCTGGACACACCGAGAAGACGGGCGTCCCGTCTTTTATGAGTGGTCTGCTTTGCGACGCTTCTATACATTTTGTATGAAAAAGACGCAGAGGAGACATATGTCTGCGCCTCGTCCACGTCTTACGTCTTCAGTGTGTCCAGCGCCTAACAGAAGATTTTCTTTAGGTTTTTATAAAAAAAAATGTGATTAGAGAAATAGACTTGAGTTCAAAATAATGATCGAGACTAAATGAGTTTCAGTCGGTTACTTGTAACTTAAATACATATAATAATATTTGAATTACAAAATTCTATTCTCCTATTTACAATAGGAGAATAGAATTTTGTAAGAAAAAAGATTTTTTATCATACGTATATGAATAAAAACAATATTAAGAAATTATGTGCTGATTTAAATTAATTATTGGTATACACTATTTTATAATGTTAAACATACTTTCAATTTTAAAATTCATTAGTTAAAAATACAGCTAATATATTTTTATATCATAAATGTGAAAAAGGAATATCTATTCAATATTCAGATTAAATTATATTTTATTTTTATGTCTATATGCTCTGAACAATAAATTAAATAACATTAACATGCAAATACATAATATCTTTAAGTACAATTTTGTTTATAATTTTTTACAATTATATATATTTAAATAATTATTTCACAGAAGAAAAAAAATCTAAAAAAATTTTTTTTTTTATTTATTAACAAATAAATTGCAATCATCACTCAATCAATTTCTATAATAAATAACTAAAGCGGCTCATTCGGTGAGTATTGGTTCACCCCACCTAATCGGCGGTCTCACTGTCCTGCCAAAACGAGTTACATAATAGTTATTATCACGGTTAATATTACTATTATTATTAGTTGGTAAATTAGTTTCAGGTGACTTAGTTGCACCAACGTCGTCTAAATCTAAATTATTGTGTTCCGTGTCATGTCTTTCCTGCACATCTTTAATAATATGCCTGCGATTTCTAATAATTTTTTTAAAATTTAATAATTGTACTTCATATGATCTATTCTGTAAAATTTGCGTTACTGTTCCAGATACCCACTTTTTTTATGTTTCATGTCCAAAATTTTTACTTTCTGACCTAATGACAATATTTCAAGTCTTGCAGCTGTCCTATCATATTATAATTTTTGTTTAAGTTGCATATTATCTAATTAATTTTTTTATATTTGACTGTACTTTAGGTTTTAATAATTTATGTGAAGATGGAATAATACTGCGAAGCTTTATGCTTTGTAAAAATTCCGTTGGAGATGGCAAGCTCAATGAAAGACCAGTTTCGGATCAAGACTGATTTATTTATCTGCGGGTATCACACATCAAACATAATTCTACCTACCTTCACACCTACTACTTACCAAATATACTCTTGCGAGTATTGTGAATTATTATAAAAGTTTTAAGATGAAGCTGCCGCAAATTCTTCAAGATCTTGTGTGATTTTGTCTGGCAGGGGCACATGAAGTCCGTGAAGGGCGGGTCGACGGGGTCGGGGTCGGAGCCGTCGACGCCGCCGCCGGCGCACGCGGCGCCGCGCGCGCCGGCGCGCTCGCCGCACACGCCGCTGACGCCGCACGTGAAGCAGGAGCCTGAGTCGCCGTACCCGCCGCTGGCGCCGCCCGCCCCTCCGCACGCGCCGCTGCAGCACCCGCCGCCGCACTTCGACCAGACGCACCTCACGGTTAGTCCGCTCTCATTTGTTCTCTGCTCTCGACGCGCTTCAATTTCTATTATTATAATATAGCATCGATATTTCTTTTCTATGCATTAATGCGAATTCTTAGTATTTCCTTATTTCTAGTTCGACCTAAGGACGATCTTTTTCTTCTGTTACTTCGTTTTACTCGCTTTCGCTTTATTTACGGTTATAAAACTCACTGCCGGGTATTTAGCTATCAGTCTAAAAACAGGAAGGAATGGATCTGCCTCTTAATTATCATCGCTCATTGGAATAAATTTGAATTCAAAATTACGAAGTAAAGCAGATCCTTTCCTTATCTGTTGGCAGACCTCTGATCGGCCCGGCCTTGTTATCGAGCTGGACAGGGCTGTAGAGAGATTGGGTTTTCCTCCGTTGGATCTGAGCGCCGAGCGGCCAAACGACGCCATTCTCGCCTCCATCCTGTCTTCTCCGGCTCAACACTGCACCAACCAACCGCCGCCAGCAAAACAGAACCCTACTAATTCCAAAAAGACCGGACGATTCCGCACCAGCTGGCTGAATCTTTATCCTTGGCTGCAGTATGATAAACATCACAACATTATGTACTGCACCTATTGCAGGAAATGGTCGCATGAATTATCTGTTAATAGAACATCTTTTATAGAGGGGAATGCAAATTTTAGACTGGAAATTGTAAATCATCATGATAAGTGTAAGGCTCATAAGTTTTGCCATGACCGTGAACAATCCCAAAACTCAAAAGTGGAATCAAATAAAGTGTCACAATGTGATAATAGTGATAATTTGACGCACTCTTAATGGGACGATATACGGAGATTCATTATAGTGTTGTTTAACCATCAAAGTTATAAATGTTTCGAACGATCTTAAAAAGACATCGAACATAAAAATGTTTTTTTTTTTTAATATTAGTGATGACCTAAGATCATTTAATACAGGATAAGTGACGACGACAAATCTTTAAAAAAAATCAGGTTTTACTCAATAACGGTTTTGGTGCGGGGTAAGGTACTAGAACATCTAAAAAGATCACATAATCATGAACTAATCGTTTTTAATCATGCCGAAAACGATGTAAAATAAAATCTTGAAGTAGCTCCCATACAAGTAAAGTTGGAGTAAATTTTTTTCTCGACTAATCCATCGTGTGTGGTATCGTCAAATAGCTTGTGAACATCCTTTTTCGATTAAGGGATCCGTTTCTAAAATATGGTTTTATAGTGCAAATTTTTGTTCGAGGCAAGTGTTGTTGTCGTCGTAAATGTTTATATATGGACATGAGAAAAAATCACAGCAATAGTATATATGTTATGGACGAATTGATTAATTTGGCAGTTTAATAAAGGTCCGAGCAGGAAAAAAATGCCCAAAATGAGGGGGCCATGTGATAAAAACTTTTTCAATAATTGAAAAGTTAATTTAAATATATATTTTTTTTTAATAAAGATGCCGGTGGAACTGCTAAATTAAGTGCTATTCAATTGGTATTAGTAAATATGGATGTTGCCAAGGTTTTTTATACAATGTTTGTAATAAATGATTATTATTTTTAAGATGTTAGGTGAACCAAAATTGGACAAACCGTAATTATATTGACTATATTTTCAGACGTTAATATTTCTTTCCTAAGTGTTAAAAAAATTATGAATTACTGTGATAATGACCTCAAAATTTGAAAAGCAATATCCTCATACGTACAGTTAACTGAAAAAAACATTGTCAAATGCTTATAAAACTTTGGTGCCATATCATATTTTAAATAACAACAGACAAATAACGCAGTAGAATATTTTTAATATTGATTTGGGATACAATCGATGTACATTGATATTATTAACGTGATTTATTGTTAAACTATATTTTATGAATATTTTGTTACACATTTTATAACCCCTCATTCCAAATAGTAATAAAACAACGAAAATGAAGACTTTCATGTTTATTCCGGTAAATCATCAAACCCTTCCAGAAGAATCGCTATTTATACCTACTTTCCATAAAACCGCATCAAAATCGCATTGTTTAAAAATAATTGTATCAAACAGACAGACAAATGGAAAATATATGCAATAGAAAGTTAGCCCCAAAAGCTAACTCAACGATACTATATTTTATGATGATAAACACCCAAGATCCAGGAAAATTTGAAAAATACCATTTGCTAACTTGCTCTGGTTGGCGATCGAACCCACAACCGAGTGGCGGACTAGCGCAGTCACCGTTACGCCACGGAGGTCGTCAATTTAAATGAATTTAAAATGTTATGAGAATAAATTATTTATTTTCTTATCAATGGTTCCAGGGTATGGGAGTTGAGATGGCATCCATGTTATCCCAGCACCCTCTTTCCAATGAGTGTAATGAAAACGAGCCGATGCTGCAGCCTCCTCCAGACCCCAACGATACCATAGATGGTAAGTTTTTTTATCAACATTTAAGGCGACTGTAAAATTAAAGCAGCTCCAAATGTACATGTGTACGTCAAGTCTTCAGTTTTTAAATTTTTAATGCGCCTTCCCTGTTTTAAATTTACAGTCGTGATTAACAAAAAAAAAATTGTATCTATGAAACCTTTGCCATGTATTCACTAGTGTATTTAGCTGTAATATTTATTCTTGAAATTAACTTCTGTTAATATTGAAAGCAAGTGAGATAGATAATGGTGATGTATTAAGTATTTTATAGTACATATCACTTTATGAATAGTGTAAAACATACAATGGCACAGATTTTATATATATTCAGTAAGGGACCAAGGCAGATCTTAATGACACGCGAGTTTACGTGACAGTAACTTTGTCCCTGACTATTCTAAACTTTCTTGTTTTTGGTGGATCTTGCTTCCATTAGGAGACAAGATTATTTTTGTGTTATAAGTCAAAATTTACATACATCTTTATTTATATTCATATATAATATAAAAATATCTTGTCTCCTTTTTAAATCGAATATTTTGCTTTATTTTTAACGTGTAACAACTAACACTAAAATGTGGGTGACAGTTTTCAATTTATAGACATCTTCATGCATGTTTAAAGTCAAACAAAGCATGACACCAGCTTTTGTATCCACTTGAATAGTCTTTTTATTTCACAAATGCTTCTTTTTTATGCTTATGTAGATTATATTGATTAATACATATTTTGGAAGAAATCGGTGTCTCGGTTTCTTTTGATGATTTGGCGCCCCCTGAGGGACATAGGTCGTTCATTGAAATCTATATACGATGCCTTGGTCATAAATAATTATTTAATATACAAATAGGGTTAATATATAAGTATTAGATTTTGCATGAGGTACATCGGATTTCACAATTTGTTTGGGATTCGGTCAAGGGTGTTTGAGTGGAAAATAAAGCATGCCCAAAAGTATCTCAGAAATGAATAATTACGTATCTTGCAGGTGATTATTACGGCGATGACGAAAATGTAAAACCGCAAGAATCGTTCAAACACAAATTCGTTAGTATAGATAACATAGTAAAATCTTTCAAAGTAGCTTTGAACCCTAAACCGTACAACATTCCAGAATCGTGTAGCATTTGCGGCAAGTTTGTGAATAATCTTAAAAAACACATGAAGTCCCACAACCCCGAGCAACACAAATGCCCTTTATGTCCGATTATTTTGACACGCGCTGACAATCTTAAAAGACATTTGCGTATGAAACATTGCTCCGTTTTGAGATCCAGTAATATATCTAATATTCAAACTCAATGTTAATCATATTTGTAGAATCTTCAGCTTTTATTGAATACCAAATTGTAAAAGTTAGTTAAGGTTTCAATAGAAATGCGGTACATTAAACACAAATGACTAACATTATGCATATCTACTCGTACCATCTAACACCGTGCGCTTTCTGTTGGTTCTAACAATTACCAACTTGTAATTAGATATTAAGGTGTGGTGTGTTTATTTTCTTTAACTTACTTTTTAATCCTACTAAATACTCATTATAAAGTAATAGCGAAAATCTGACTAGTTAATGTTTTGTAAATTAATACCTAAAGTTATTCCTAAGATGTCCAAAGAACTTTGAATTAAATTACGTAGATTTTCGCTATTATATAAAAATTTACATTTTCTTAGGTATATTATTGTACAATTTTCACATTGTTACCAATGTATATCATTATTAAATTGGAATTGCCTAGTGAATACGAAACCTTGCATATTGTCTAATGAAGTTGAATATATAAGTTGCAAGTACAGTACCAGTATTTCTACATATAGTATTGTTAAAATAGTTGATATTTACGCTGGGCTAAGTGTATCGAACTAAAAGGAGACTATGTTGAAAAATAAATTGCCACTTTTCCAAAATTTTCGTTTACTTTTTGTAGGCTAAGTATTTATTGAACGACCCTCGTACTTTGATAAAAAGAAGTGCTTATGATTTTAACTTTCTGCTAAATAACGAATCCAATGCAAAATACCTTATGTAATATAATTATAACGAAATTTAATATTTTTGATTACTTTTAAAATACATACTTTAATAAGATCTGATCATGAATGAATTGTGCTAAACATTTCGATAGCTAGTTTTACAATTATGCTAACTGAAATTAAATCACTGAATAATGAAGAAAGCTTGTTTGTACATAAACTGCACAGCTTCCTGATAATTTTTCAAATGTCTTCGTAATATTATTGCTGACTTAATGATCTCTTGTTGTTCCTTGTAGATGTAACGATGACATATCTTTGTGTCAAGAACTGATTTTGCTTATGTTATTTAGGAACACCTCATTTTTATTTATTTCTCTTAGTAATGACTTCTACTAATAATTTGTAAGTCTATCGTTACTGTGTGTTTGTTGCAAATATATTCCTTTATTTTTATCACTCTTCTTTTCATTTCATCCTCTTTCCATGCTTTGTCTTTTTATATATGTATATGGCAGACCTATATCTCTCTAAATCGCCATTCTGTACAAGCTTGGTGACAGTTATATAACCAAACGTCTTGCGAACAAATAACAAACTAAAACAAACACCATTTCTTCAGTATTATTAATTTCTTATTGATTCATTTTTGCATGAATCTACCATTAATATTCTTACTTTTATTTGGTTGATTGAAGAAATCATTTATTTTTGATTTTGTGACATCAATTTTTTACTTATACTTTTAAACGCTTTTAAAAATATAGTGCTAGGAGAAGCATTTTATTAGTACAGCCTTAATAACCATAATAAAGCTTTCGATAGTGCTAAATTAAGTGAATACTTATTTGCTAAATAAATCGTCTAAATGAGTATCTTGTAACCAAAATATAACTAGCCAATGCTACAGAACCAGCCTTATTGCTAAGGCGAAATTACAAACATACTGCATAATATATTACGCTAATTGCTCGGAGAATCATTTAAAGATTTCCATGTAAAGATAAATTGAATGAAACGAGCATGCAGTTTGTTTGGGCAGGCTTGGTACTGTCGCATGAGGTGACACGATGTGAAGAGCAGGGAATTTGTCAGGGTATGGTGGCAGTGACCGCTCGCTGGTTGCAGGCTCGAAGGGCTGGCACATGCGGCTGACGTTCGAACGGGTGGCGGGCGGGCTCAACCTGCACCGCTGCAAGCTGTGCGGCAAGGTGGTGACGCACATCCGCAACCACTATCACGTGCACTTCCCGGGCCGCTTCGAGTGCCCGCTGTGCCGCGCCACGTACACGCGCTCCGACAACCTGCGCACGCACTGCAAGTTCAAGCACCCCGCGTACAACCCCGACACGCGCAAGTTCGAGACGCCGCCCGCGCCCGCGCCGGCCGCGCCGCACGCGCCGCTCTTCGCCAACCACCTGGACGCGGGCTTCGACTGATTGTCCATGTACTGGCTCGGCATGGACGCTCTGTGAGCGCCGCCCGTGCCAGCAGACTCTCGTTGTTGATGTGTCAAAATTTTAACAGACCGTCTCTCGTCGAAACCGCTTCCTATTTAGGATTAAGCTGAAGTGCTATTACTTAAACGGGCCTTCTTAAGTCGGCCGCCCGTTTCGGGCGATCGTTTAGTATTGTCTCGGTTGTGCGTATGACTTGCCCCAGTGTGACCTTGTATAGATTCCGCGTCAGGAATATAACTATTATGTCGATGTTACTGAATTAATGACTCGAAGCGTATATAACTAGGTAAGCAATTTTTTTCTATACCAATCGCTATACGGGAACGGGCAAAAGCAATAATATGATGTTAATTTTATTACCATATTATTTTTTATATTATATCGATAGGACTCATAAGCTATTTAAGGAATATACATTTTATTGAGTAGCGGTGCGACCGCGAAGTGATGCTGGCTATTGGTGGCACGACGTGTGTCCACGTTTCTTGTTATATTTATTCATTAGATAGGAAATTATGAGTTTCCTGTAGCCAATTGTATTTATGTTATATTGACTATATTGTACATCGTACGAGTGGTGCGGAACGACATCTGGGAGGATACACAGGACTGTCAAGAGATTGTGATCTGTCGTTGGTCAACGACATATAAATATTGACTGAATCTCAGTGTAGATGCATTTGTAACTCCATGAGGCCTTTGCAAGATGGATAATTATTAAGGTTTGTGATGTAAAAAAGGATAGCGCCTAAGCAAACATACGAAAAGATTTTTATACTAGACTAGTTGATCTATTTACGGAGATTGTTTTTTTATACTTAGATATATTCTATGTCTGATTTAATATACTTTTATATTTATATAACTTTATAATATGATTTATTAGTGTTGTTTGTTTTTATTGATTCAGCATAGTAACATTGATTTCGTTTATATTCAGTTGACGTTAGACGTATGGACATAAAATGTTAACGAGTTTTATAATTTTATCGTTGGTAGGTGTTTACTGTTTAGTTGCGGCGCGGCGCTAGCGTCGCTCGCCGCCATGTGCTCGGTGCTGGGGTCAAAGACCTCTTTCAATTACTATAAGATAGGATGGAACGTTTCGAGGTTGCGCATTTAGTAACTAATATTGGCATTCTACGATTGGGACTAACCTAGCGTTTATGTATGTATTTTCAATTAAGATTTAAGATTGTTACATTTTTAGCTAAACACTTAGAGTGGTACGGTAACTGAAATGTGATAAAATGGAATGGTGCTAGAACCAAGAGTGTTAACACGCTACGATTCGACTCCTATTATAATATTATTAATGTTTTAATGATTAGTTATTTTGCATTATAATGTAAGGCATCTAGCATCCAGAGGTCGCATCTGTCTGGTCAATGGGTAATTAGAACGGATCGTCTACGCTGGTAGAGATTACAGTATCACTCGACAATTTTAACTTCATTTTTTCAAAGATCTTCAATTTTACTAATAATATAAAATAATAGTAAGACCACATTTGAATCTGATATCGTGTACCAAATATAAAAGCGTTCGTTATCGGCATTGGATATAGCGGCAATCGGCATCCTATAGAACCCTTGATCGTTTCCGAGAACTAAGTTTAGGTGTCAGTGCTGTTAGAAGCTGTGAACATGGAATTTCACATGTGCAATTTTTGAAAATAGTCATAACTCATAGATAGATTTTACAATTGTCTATTGAATATAGGGGCCCACCCGAAATAGGCACTAAGCTCCCGCGCAAGTATCTATACTTAATGTTATTATAACAAAAATCACCAAACATATGTAATGTACTTCCACAAAGATTTTTATATTTACTTTAAGGATATCAAAGATTTTTATACCTACTGTTCGATATATTGTGGGCGCTTATTATTTGATAGCATTTCATACTCAGTGCAATATTACTAGTTATTTAATTACGTAACCAAACTAAATGATATTTTAAAAGTATAATTAATGTCTTTGAAGAGAGTTAACTACCTATTTGTATTAACATAAGTGACTACTCCTAATTTCTATTACTATCTAGTGAACACAGTTTGGGTTACGGTGATGTACAGGTTTTATAGCTGGTAATATTAATAATTAGCTTGTTTACCTCTGCCAATCGTAATAGTTATGTACTATTTAATAATTTATTGTCGCGCAAGTCGGAGTGAGTCTTGTTGAAATAGATCATAGCTATCCGGTACGGGTTCCGTTGCGTGCGTGTGCAGCTGCCTCACCGCGCAACTATCGCGTCAAACGCTTCATCTAATCATCAATGCATTTTTATATTACTATCACTCGAGACCAATTTTAAATATTGAATTTGCTATAGCAAATTGATTGATTAGTAACATAGAATATTATTTTAGATATTTTAGCTTAGGATACTTGATAGTGTCTGGCCAGAATATTTTGGAGTATCACATCGTTTGGCTCAGAAAATATCTACCTTTGATCTCTTTTCGGCTTTCAGAAAGTATGCAACTTAATAATTGTATGGTGACCACGTAATTGGACTTAATGAAAGCTAACTTTATGCCATATGGAATTTATACATAAGGTTAACGAATTACTAAAATTAGTCTTATGAAAATTGAGGTCTTGTGGACCTAGTCACTTATTTGGCCAATCTATTGAATATTCCAATTTATTGTATATTTAAATTTACAATTGTATCACAAGGGATGTGATCTTATCATTTAAAATCAATGGAATGCAGGATAAGCTATAATATGGTTATTCAGGATAGCAATGGTCTAGTTTTTATTTTGTTTCGTCTTTTTACTTTAGCGAATTTGTTATAGTGTCCTATATCACAATAGTGTAATACTAATAGGGTGGGGGTGTCAAATCGCGTACCGACAGCTGTCAGCTGTCTTGTTATATGATCACATTAAATTTTATGAACGATATGTTGTTTATGAATATTTTTTTAATGCCTTGGTTTGATGCCTCCTTTAAAGTTTAATTTAAATAATTTTGTTTTATGCAAGCAGTTAATGCAATTTTTTTTTTCACATTGTTTGTTTGATGTTATGTAATGCAATTTTAACATGTTGCAAACTCCTGCATTTATCTGTTGTATTTATTACTAATTTTTACATTAAATTGTGGTATGTTACAATCCATGTAGTTTCAGTTGTGCGTGTCACACGTCCCGCACCCACTTGCAATAAATTGTCATCGTACTAGTGCCGAAGCCCAAGCCTGGCCGGCTTGCGGATTTGAGCTCGTTAGTTTAACATTCGGGTTCGAATCCCGATCTTGTAATGGCTAGCAGGCTGACGGCGACGGCGGTTTGTTGCAGAGCGCGTGCAACATCCGCCCGCGCCGCAGTTCTCGTACCACAGCATGTTCGTGGCGGCGGCCGAGAGCCTGACGCTGTGGCGCTGCAAGTCGTGCGGCAAGGAGGTGTCCAACCGCTGGCACCACTACCACTCGCACACGGCGCAGCGCTCGCCCTGCCCCTACTGCCCGGCCACCTACAGCCGCATCGACACGCTGCGCGCGCACCTGCGCCTCAAGCACTCCGCCATGCTGCTCAAGCACTAAGCTGGCCGGTGACCATCACGAACGCCACTCGCCCCCTACGTTGATGATGACGATGACTTGCACTCAAACGACTAGTATTAAACGTTCTACTGTTACGTATACCTTGTTTTGTCGGTATATCGACGTACGATTTGCATTTTTTTCGATAAGTAGTTAATATTTTACGCACGTTTTCGTGCATTATATTTATTGTTCAGTATGGTAAGTACCGTAATTAACATAATTTGACTATGTTTCAACTAACAGGGTAAATTTTAATGGAAGGTAGGCTTCTCACTAAAATTTTACTAAATACGTAGGTGGTATTATTTTATCGATTTGCCATAATACTGTAGCTTAATAATTTGGGATGTACAATAAACTGTATAATTAATTGCATTTAATACTCAAACTGTATTGCCTGTAGGTACTATAGTGAGTATGGGATGAATGATGATCCATGACAGTAAGTTTTTGTTTAGTAGTAGGAAGGTATATGTGTTGTGTACATGTCTATGAATGTTCTCCACTATAATGCTAATTTGATGGGTTGTTTAGCTTAGGCTAATAGTTATTTGGTTCTACTAATTTAAATAAGTACTCGTACCTATTTATGGGAAAGTGAAGACTGAAACGGTAACAACTTGTGATTGAAGTTAACTGAAGAGACGTGGTCTTAATGTAAATAATACTCCTTATTGTAAATATATATTTATTGAAATTTTTAGATAGGAATAATCCTGGGACTTGAAAGAACGTGTTCAAAATTATACTTAAAAAATGAGGCGCGTTTATATGGAATAAGATCCTTTTATCTACGTTAAAGAATTATTTCATCCCAAAATTATATTTTTGTATACGTATTATGTGCGATAACTGCATTGTACCAATTGTTCAGGTACCTTAGCTTTTAATGGTCCAAATGTCATTGGTAAATATAAATCAGTAGTACCTAATATCTGTCTGTGTTTAGAAAGTCATATTTCATCATACATAACATTGTGTGTTATTCGATTAATCACATGAAATTTCAGTCATTAACTACAGCTTTTATCATTCTAAGCAAATTTAATAAATTAGGACATTTATTGATGTTACAAGTCCCAATCTAAGAATGTATTTACCTTCATGATTATCTTGTACCTACCTATATCATAAATATGTCAGATTGCGAATGCGAATTCTTAAGTTCTGAATCAATCTGACTTTTCTTTTCCATTTTTGTCGTTTAGAAGTTTACTTTTTAAAAGCTTTATTCTTTGTTATTTATGTTGTTATATTTTCAGTACCTATGTATAATCTGTTATACAATTGCTGTTAGTCATATTAACTTTCGAATTTGTGTATCAAACATGTGCTTACAAATTCTCTATAGTCTTTAATAGTGGATAAATTCAACAATGTAAATAAATTCATATTAATTATCACAAGACTAGTGTTTCCTTCAACATGCCTTAGATTAAAACAAAAACGGTGATATATCAAATAATTTATTGCACGACAAATATATTGATGAAATAAATGGCAGGACAAAAATAACATTCATATCAATATTTACAATTGCACAAATACATACTTTACATACCTACTTACTCTGAGTACTAAATTGGAATATATATATCTACTCTTATTTAACTCGAATAATTTATTTCGACTTGCATCAAAATAATTAATTTTACTAATTCACATGCTCGCAAAAGACACTGCTTAACTAAATAAAAATCGAATTAAACATGGCAGTATATGGCAAGTTTAATTCCCTAAATTAATGTTGTCCACTCAGTAACACGCTTAGTATAGAAATAGTAAAATGGCAAACTATAATTTGATTCACGCAAACTGACATTTCTCAAAGTTTCACTTACATACTGGTAAAAAAGAAGCAGACGATTTAAGTATTGTAAAAGTAGATAGAGTGGACTTTCAACTATCACAGTTTATCAGGTCTATGCTTAATAATTTTAACGCTAATTACAAGTTGTTTGTAACCTTGCAGCTCAAACATTTCTTAGTGTAAAATTTTCTTTCCATGTTGCTCTTCGTTAATTTATAGGTTTAGAAATAACTAAGTAATGTAACAAAATGAAGGTATCACTCATTCTACACACTCACTGCTGACACACATGGCGTGTAGACTTATTTCAACATTTTCAAGTGTGCATAGACGGTATTAGCCTATAGGTAATATTCGTGGATTGATTTAGTTTTATTGTTAAAACAGTAGAACATTCTGAATCAGTCGAATACTTAGTGTAAGAGATTGTTTCAAAGTTTTAAAAAAACCTCACAATACATTTTATTTTGTAGCGTACTTGTATTGCAACTTTGATCTAAGATCTAAATACATTCTCCTACTCAGAAAGCCTTTCTACATTTCCGCTGCTTCCAGGAGTATCTACGATGACACTGGCCTCACTCACGTCGCTGTGGTCTGCCGATACGATGCTCTCTGGTTTTTTACTGGAATCTTCACTAGATTCTTCAGAACCACTTTCGTCCATCTTGTCCGAGGCATTCTTCTTGTTCTTATTCTTCTTAAATTGATCTTCCATCTCCTTGAATTTGAGAGTCAGGTATCTGTAAAATGCATAATCATTGGTATTATATATAAATGAATACATAAATAATCGGATACCTACCTTTGTATACCTATTGCCAAAGAACTAAATTAATCCCACCTTCTATATTTGTTTTGTCTAACAATTTAGAATCAAACTAGACGGATCAGCATAGGTTTAAAATTCTGTATCGGTCATATAATCTCATAAAATCTGGTTCTACTAGCTGCTTACCATAATCTGTATTCTACCGATAAATTACCCATCTCATCCTTTGCTAATCACATTCTTACACAAAATATTCAAAACAAGTCATCAAAGTGGCCTTGTATCGTTTTTTTGTGATACTTATTTATTTAATTTTTAATAAAGTAAGTCGTACCTACTTAAATCTTTCATGTTGGTCTGGGAGAATAGAATATAACAGCTGCGTTTCTTCCCGCACAAATCGTAAAAACCGATCAAGGAATTGAGCCAAACTCGAGAAACATCATTACCTATGTGATTCGGCTATCACCAAAGTGTCCCTATAACCGTGTGACGTGATGTGTGGGGTAGGTATAGGTATCAAGTTTACTTACTTGTCAACTAATGGTCCACTGTAATCTTCAGGGAACTTCGGTGAATGTGGCAGTATGTACTTGTAGAGACTCTCATTTAGAACGTAGAGCTGCGCTGTGGACGAGCACCGAACGTTAAACCACCAGTCGCAAGTCAACGCGGCTTGGGAGAATATTGTGCCGTTGGGGCACAAGAAAGATGCTTGACCTCCGTTAAGATCACAATAGTGCCATACCTGTAAAATGTTTTAAGTAAGGAACAATGTTCATAATGTTACGGTGACATAAGTAGGTACTTATATATGTAACTGAATAAGGGAATAGCTGTAAAAGAAAGAAATACTTCTAAGTCATTTTAAATAATATGTATCTACTTGATTATAGAATACGTACCATGTTTTGCTCCTGATGAAAAAAAAATGTAGTGAGACAAACCCTATTACCGCATTGTCGGTTAGTGTGGTGGGAGAAATGAACTCTAACAACATTATCAAAATCTTGTTTGTTTATCGTATGTGTAGGGAAGTCAGCTCAAAGCGGCAATAGAAGGCAAAGCGGTTTTGTTTGATTAAACGAGTAGGTATTTAAGGTATTTTAGTGTTCTTATTCCTACCCGCGCTCGTCCTGTGACAAAATTCAGTGGGGCGCCATTTTTGCTAAAATAATTTTTATTTGAAATCTTTTTTTTTTTCATCGTGTTTAATGTTTAACTTGCAGTGTTTTTGTTGTAATATAGTATTTTCAATTATAAATTTTAATTTTGAACAAAAGGGCTACCAAATGGCCAAGCGGCACCTTTACCGCTTTGCCCTGTTGAAGAATAGTTATTAATTAACATTATCTTTGTCGTAACATGAGCAATTATTGTCCAAATTAAAACGTGATGAAAAATTTTGTCACGACGTTAATGTGAGGGACGCGGGTTCGAATCCCACTCGTGACGAAAATTTTCATCACATGTTTTAATTTGGATAACAATCCGAGCATTGTTATTCTGTTAAAAACCAATAAGTTCTTTTCGTTTCAGATGGTAAATAATTACAAAAAAAAGACCTCAAAGGCATCTTGGATTGAGGTAGCTACATAGGGCGCACTATAAGTTTCCGGAACTGGCCACTTACATAAACAATATTTAAAAATTTATTGCAACATTTGAAAATAGAACTCTTTGGCTGTAGAATGCAGTTTGTTTCATCTGACTGTCTTTTGTTTTTACCTTGTGGCGCCATTTAAAAAATTGTGTGTCTGCATCAACATGGATTTAACTCGGGAAAATTGTCGTAGTATGATTTTCTACGATTTTAAGTGTAATTTGACAGCTCAACAGAGCATCGCTCGGCTTGAAACAGCTTTTGGCAATGAAGCACCATGCAAGACAACTGTTTATAGCTAGCATTGCTAGCACTGTTTATTGCAGAATTCAAGCGTAGTCGTATCAATTTCAGTGACGATTCTCGCGATGGTCGGCCGTCCACCGCTGTGACCAACAAAAACATCGATGCTGTGCGCCGTATGATTGAAACAGACAGGCATGTGACCTACCATGAAATTCGCGCATCCTTAGAAATAGGCATGAGTCAAATACAATTAATCCTACACAAACATTTGGGTGTGAGAAAGCTGTGCTCGCGGTGGATCCCACACAACTTGACCGAGGCTCAAAAAACGGACCGCGTCACTTGGTGCAGTGCCATGCTTACCAGATTCAACGAAGGTGCGTCAAATTTGGTGTGGGACATAGTAACAGGTGACGAAACATGGATTTATTGCTACGATCCCAAAACAAAGCAGCAATCGAGCGTATGGGTCTTTCAAGATGAGCCGAAACCAACCAAAGTGGCGCGCGTGAAAAGTGCATCTAAGCGGATGATTGCTTCTTTTTTTAATAAAACTGGACACGTGGCTACTGTTGCTTTAGAGAATCGTCGTACAGTGAATAGTGACTGGTACACGACCATTTGTTTGCCGGAAGTTATTGACGAACTCCGTAAAAATAACCGTAAACGCCGTATCATCCTGCACCACGACAATGCTAGTTCTCACACGGCCAGACAGACAAACGACTTTTTGAAGGCGAAAAATGTAGAACTCATGAGTCATCCTGCATACAGTCCCGACCTGGCACCTTGTGACTTTTTTCTGTTCCCAAAAATTAAGAACCAATTACGCGGTCAACGATTTTCATCACCAGAAGAGGCTGTCGAGGAGTATGAAAAACACGTTTCAGAGGTCACCACAGAGGAGTGCCACAAAAGTTTTCAAAACTGGTTTCATCGAATGAAAAAGTGCATAGACGCCAAGGGAGATTATTTTGAAAAACAATAAATTAATTTTGTACATTTAATAGTATTTTTTCATAGTCATTCCGGAAACTTATAGTGCGCCCCACGTATTACCAAAAGGTGACGGGAGTGGCGAAATTATAGCGTTCAATTCTAACGATATTGGGTATAATTTTTGATGTCTGAAAACGCAATGATAACGACGTTTTTTTAAAAATGATACATATTTAGATCGATTTCTCAGCTCCAACACTGAGTTTCATTAAAAATAGTTTTAAAGTTGGTCGGTACATCTATCTGTGGCTTCAACCGTTGCCGAGATCCTCATTATAAATAAACATAGGTATTTACAAGAATTGCTCGTTTTAAACAAAAACATCGGTCGTTTTGGAAATCCTTGGTCAGGCCTATGTCCAGCGGTGGACTTCCTGTGGCTTATATGATGATGAAAAAAAGGATATAGGTAATATAGGCCTATACTTTTTGTGGGTTTTCCTATGAATCTAAATTTAAAGAACAATTCTTTGTATTTTATTTAAAGTTTAGGCTTACCTAAGTTGAAGTTACAGATATAAGGGGCAAAATAATAAATTTTCGCCTATTTTTTATACATTATTGTATACATATAAATATTTAATTTTCTCATACCTAACCCGCTCTTTTTTGATGTGTCACACGATATAGTTGGATATGAAAAGAGAATCCGTTTTATTGAGATTATTAAAAAACACTTAGCTATTTTAATGAATAAGTAGGTCTTCTGCTATATTTTTTTTTATGTCATGATTAAAGTAATACCTACCTAAGATAGATAAGTAGTTGTGTATTATTAGAGCAAGGGTTTTGTTTTATTGAAATTAGATATATTGAAGTAATTTTATCTTTTTTCATTAGCTTCTGTTAATATTACTAATATGAATTCACATTATTTCTCTTTTAAACTGCTTTGCCCACTTTAGTAACCGGTTTTCCCAAATGCTGTAACTGCTTTAGACCACAAATCGTTTTTTTTTGCGAGCCTATTAATTTCTCAGGGAAAAACTGTATTAATAATTTTTATTAAACGTGTATTGAAGTGGTGCCTGGTCCCTAAAGGATATCGTTTGTTTTACGTGTTTTTTCTTTATCAAAGTTAAGGTAACCGCCTTGAGCTGACTTCCCCTAAATCTAGTTATACCGAATATCGGGGCTAATGGAGCGTTCTTTTTTATGAACCTTCCTATCTCGATTATTTTAGATTTATATATACCTGACATCTTGTCTCCGGATCCGCAAAGAATCCTTTGTATCGCTGTGTTTTGCAATCGAACCTCGTCGAGGGGATGGTGGTGAGGGTGGGGTAGTCGACTCCAGGTCGGCCAGGTGTGCCGCCCTCGTCGTCCGACGTGATGGGAAGCGGGAACCGTTGGCTAGTCGTTCCTCTGCTTGGGAATTCTGAAAAAGAAATAAAGTTTTTTTAAATATTCTTTGAAAGAAAGAAAAATATTTTATTCAGTGCAAATTAGTATACATCAGTTGCATTACTAAATAGCTAAAATTAGTTTTACACCGAAATTTTGATCGAATGAGCACTTAGTTATTTACGCAG
The DNA here is from genome assembly GCA_943193695.1 of Acrobasis suavella. Taxonomy (NCBI): domain Eukaryota; kingdom Metazoa; phylum Arthropoda; class Insecta; order Lepidoptera; family Pyralidae; genus Acrobasis; species Acrobasis suavella. Next base: position 9,146,872 of record OW971940.1, read on the forward strand.
AATGTATAATTATTATCTTGTGGCAAATAAAGCTTTCCGTTCCGACGACGGCGATGTACTCATAATAAAGTGAGATGAAATTCGCGAAATTTTTATAGAGTTAGTTAACTACTTATATTTCTTTTACCGTCAAGATGTTGAGATGGAGTTTTCACAGGAGCTAAATAAGGTTCTTCGTGTAATTCGACTTCATCCTCAATCGGTGCCGTAGTGGCTTCTATCGCTGGTTTAGCCGTGACCTCAACAACCACTTCGGGAGTTACAAATGGCGCGGGGGTACTTAACAATGGCGGTTCTACTTCATTATGCTGTTGTGCTGCTTTCAATCCATTTAACACTTTTAAAAGTGTTCTTATCGAGAACCCCACATTTTCCGTAGTGATCGGATTTGGAATTGATTTATTTAATTGCAATGAATTTATTAATTCGCTTAACGTGATAGTATTCGGTGTAGAATGCTGAGCAGGGTTGAATGTTGGTTGCTCTACCTGTGGTTTGTATTCTTCTGGTTCTAGCACAGGTTTCGGTTGTTCTACTACATACTCATAGTAATTTGGCTTAAATACAAGCTTAGGAGCTACAGTAGCCGTGTCATACAACTGGGTTACCGGTGTTTGTTTAAGGCTTTCATAATACAATATTTTTTCCGGTGATGACGTGCTGTAAATGGGAGCTTCCGTTGTGGTTACTGATGGATTGGCAATAGGTTTGAAACCGCTTTCAACTATAGGTTGAATCAGCAAGGGACGGGGTCTTTGCTTCTCATAATAATTCTCTGAGACGGTCACTGGTGGTTTCCTAGGCGCAAGCTGCTGAATATTTGCGGAATCATAATAAAACTGTGGACGAAAAGGTCTGGGTTTTATGAACACCTGTTCTTTGGATATTAATACGCGGACAGGCTTTTTGGGTTCATAAAATTGATCGTTTTGTGGTAAAACAGGAGGGGTTTGTTCGTAAGGGACCAATTTAAATCTCGGAGTCTGTTCTTTTTCCGATAGGTAATATCGAATGTTAGCAGAGTTTTCGTTATTGTACAAATTCACATATGGTTTCCGTGTCGGTACTGCGAAAGGAACACTTGGGGCTTTGATGATCTGTTTTTGTGGTATTCTTGCATAGTCATAATCATTATCTACCACGAAGCCACCGTCTGATATCAGCGGATTATAGTTAGGAGTTGTTACCTTTAAAGCATTCTGGTACACAGGAACTACTTCTTTGTACAAAAGCTTGGTTGGATTAGCTGAAGCTATATTATATTGGGTTAAACGATTACCCTGATAGCGTGGAATATGTCTAGTCGACGGATAATATATTTTCTTAGGTTGTCGATCGTTAGGTTGACTGATAGTCGTTGCCTCAATGATTTCCGCTTTTTCCACCTCGACGTTCTTACTATAAGCCTCCGTTGTTGGCGTTGCTAAATCATTTGCGTAATAAAATGTCATGTACGGAATTAATCTTCTGTAACGTTCGTTTATTGATAATTTCGTGCCATTATTGACTATTATTCTGCTTTTTTCGTAGTTTTTGATGTCTATGACTGCTTCATTCTTGTTCGAAGCCATGGGAGTAAATCCTTTCTGGATGTCCACCATCATCCCTCCTATCATTTTGATTTCTGGGCTATTACCATTTGGTGAGATGGTTATTGAAGTCACTAATGCTGGTATAACTGAAACAAAAAATAATATATAAAAAAAATTATTTATTTTTTTCTCAAAAAACTTAAATCTAATTTACAGTTTAATTTATGTTGCCAAACTGCCATTCAGTTTATGGGCAAAATTTACTGAGTTAGACTTTGGTAATGCTATAAAGTAATATTGATGCTTAACTTGTACCTATCGGAATAACACACTTAGGCACAGAATAAGTACTAGTACTAACGTACAGAAGTCTAACTTAGAAAAGAAATTAAAAAAAATATTTACTCAATGTTGTTAGCGTTATGGTTTGATTTAGCTTGCGTCAGAAGTCTTCACCTCTTCGTTTATACCTAGACATCTATTGCAAGCCAATTTCATTCTTATTACTCAGGACAAACGATTAATGCAACTGAATTTTCCCCTTCGAAGTGGTCGCTGCGCGCATAGTAGATAATAATGGAGGTATATTTTCGATATCTAAACGGGGAATGACACAGGTAACTTATGGGTAAGTAAGTCTTATTGTCAAGGATGTTTAAAATATCACGACTATGTAGGTAGGTATTTTAATTCTTTTAAAAGTAAACTATATTAAAGAACCTTTAATAAAGGTCAATGCGATTAAAACCTTTGATAAAGCATTAATTGCATCATATACCTACCTATGCAAATCTCAAAATAATAGGTAAAAACTTTGTAACTATTGTAACGACTTTGTCAGTACTGTTGGGGAAAAAAATAAAGAAACATTGTCCAATAGTTTTATAGGCAAAAATAAAAGAGGTAAGTAATAAGTTTGAAAGAGACCTTGGTTCATGAACACATTTGATGTACCTTGGATGTAACAGTAAATTGTTAACGCATCACGAAATTATAACCATCGGCGTTTTCAATAACGCGCGATCGTGAGACAACTATTATCTAAATCGAATGATGGCTGGAGAGACGAATGACGAAATGATGAATGTTCATAATATCAACAAGACGCCTAATCTTAATCGAATGCTGCTATTGACTTAAGAAGTAGAGGCATTTATTAAATAGCAACTACCATTTTAATACACATGCTTTGTGCAGCAATCCTATGTTTAGTAGTAGTGTATTTTACATTATTATCATTCTCTGCATCTATTGATTGTTTTGATTGCAATCGAGGTAGGGATATAAAATATAAGAGATAGATATCTCTCATATTTTAAATCTGCACCTACATATAAGTATATGTCTGTACAAACTCCACACAAATAAAGTCCCTGCTAGTACGATTTCGATGAAGCTTTTAATAGCCTTTATATAAACTTAAAATTATGGATACTAGCCCATTGCTCAAGTCGCGAGCAAATTAATTTAGGTCGAGATTTAAGTCATTAATCTCATCATAATTAAATAGGTATAACCTATCACCTGTCGGCAATTATAAGTGTACCTACTTAATTTTGATTCTTCGCATCTTTCTCATTTTCGTATGGTGTTGCGCAATAGGTACCTATCTTCTTTTAATTGTATCTGACCATTCAAATATTAATCACTCTGATCTACGTAGACGGCGAGGTCTCTTAAGTAACAAATCAATGGGTACTTAATAAAGGAATAAAGGCATTCACTTATTGACTACACAAATCTGATGCATACCTTATTAGGCAACTTGAGTTATCTAGGTATTAAAAATAAAACTTAAAACGGATTATGGCGAATTATTCTGCATCTGTACACCATTACGTAGTGTGTAAAGTAGCAGTAGTATGACATTGAATATTGTGTCATATTTGATGACAGGTACCTACCTGATTGATCATAGCATTTACAAACATCGCTTTTACTCTACCTGCATTACAAAGGAAGTCTGGAAACTGCTCTGGCTACATTGGTAGAAAGCAACTAGTGACAGTATTTCTTGCGAATCACAAGAGACCTTGAAATTAATGTCACCGTATGACCTATAAGAGTGGATTTTCGCAAAATGGAAAACGTATTAATTTTTTAGAGACCTTCCCACCTACCCGAGACGTATTAATGAGAAGAAGAAAAGAAAGGAACCAGAACCTTCCATTCTTCCAAGTTTTAATAGAATGGTTCTCCAATTTCTTCTCTAGTAAAAAAATAATTTATTTAACGTTGACAAATTTACAAAGAGGTAGGTACTCTCCGCTTTGGTAGACTGATGCTATGTAATAATTTTATTAATTCTGTGCTGATGCGTAACTAGAGGTGGCCGTCGTCGTGTGTGTCCAATGTAAAATCACGCCATAATGAATCCAAACATGGTTGACCGCAAAAAAATAAAATTATTCTCTGGTATACATACCTACTTGTTTAGATATTATTTTACGCAATAAATAGGTACGCGCGCTATGTAGTCATCTAAAAACGAAACAAATGGCAATGAATAAGAAATAAATATGCATTGTATTAAGTATTATTCCGAGAACGAGACTTATACCCAACAGTATGCTGAAAGATAAAACAAAGCTGATGATCATATGACCTTGGAGGCAGTGGCAATGTTATTTACAAAAGAAGAGTCTAAGCAGAATATCAATCTCATCTAGGACTGACCATGCCTGATGTACTAATTAAATGAATTAGACTAGGTTCATCGCACAATGTGATTGCACTTCTATGTAAGTATTTGATATTTTTTTGCATTCAAAATCTTAGGTACCTACTTACAGGATCAGTACATCTGGACAGATAATCACGGACAGAAGGTCTAGATTGTTAATCTCAACCACTTTTTTTATGTTATAGGGCGGCAAACGAACAAGCGGGTCACCTGATGGTAAGTGATCACCGCTGCCCATGAACAACTGCAACACCAGGGGTGTAACAGAAGCGTTACCGGCCTTTCAGAAAGATATAGACTCGTTTCTTGAAGGCTTCAATGTCGTATCGGTCCGGGAACACTGCTGCAGGAAGTTGATTCCACAGTTCGGTTGTTCGTGGTTAAAAGTTCCTTTTAAAACGAGTTATTGCTCTGAAGAATTGTTTGACTTAATACCTGCTGCAAAGTTTCACCACCGCACCACCCGCCTGAAATCGAAATTTCCACAAATCCACACCACTTGGATAGTTGGCAATCAACCACCGTACGTTTTAAAAGGAACTTTTTATCGCATTTATCATGGGTATGGGTATAAGGAGGTAATGATTTGAAGCTCATAATAAAAAATATGTGCAGATTTTTCAAGTGTATTTCATAGTAGGTTACTTACCTACAGCAAAAAATACACCATCTTATTAGATATATTGTACGTGGAAAATTGTGTAATCTTCCAAACATACTAATTTAACACAAACGGTAACTTTTCTTTGTTGTGCCAAAACATAATTTATTATGGAACAAGAACATAAATTACTTAGTACATCACGTTGAAAGAAAGTACTCGTAACGCTTTCTTTGCGCGCAATTTAAGATCGAATGACTTATTTTCTAAATGCTCTACGATTTACAAGTATAATATGCAAATATTTGGATCACTGGCGAGCACGGACTTAAATTATTTTAGAAAGGCTGGATCGTGTGTCGCACACCAAACCTTGCGAGTGACGGGCGAGATCCGCATCCTGCCCGCGCGACAACACAATGATCCTACGATTAAGTACTTACGGCACGAACATCGCCGCTTCGAAGTGAACACCAGGATTTGTACGCAGTACTTACTGAACATAATTCGTCGCCATTTGTTCCTCTAGAAAATCCAATTTAAAATTTGTTTAAAGAAATTCTACTTTTTGTGGGTACGAGCTTATTTTGTCATCTAAAATTCTTCTTATTTGTGAAGTATCAACTATTTTTCAAGACAAGTCAAATCAGACCAATTAAGTAAAGGGGGTTGATAAGAATCATTATTTGAATAAGTTTCCGAGATTTCAAAAAAGCAATTGTACAGAAATTATAAGGAAAAATATTCATGAATGTTAATGTACCTCAGACAGTCAGATATATAAGTACTTACAACGACAATAAAACAGATTGTGTCAATCTATAATAAGTAGATGATAAGTGGGTCGTGAGAACTCTAGTTTTAGTGAGGCTTGGTTCCAGTACAGTGTTAACAAGCAGTGGCAATGTGTAATCACAAATGTAAAAAACAACATACCTTACCATACCAGTACGTCAAACCACAAGTAACTAACCACTTGTATATTTAATGGCCTGAAAAAAATAACATTTTTCAAATAGCCCAGTGTCTCGGGATTTTATCTGCGAGTATAATCTACTAATCTAGTATAACATATGTTGAATGGGTAGTATTTAACACATTGAATGGGTATCTTTTGGATAGGCATGCTTCATCCTAGTCTTCATCGTCGCTTTCCATCAGGTGAGATTGAGGACAAATGCCTAAACCAATAAATTGTAAAAAAAAAAAAAAAAGTACGAGTATTATACTTGTATATAGTATATATACTAGTATAATATAAGTATTTATCAGGATTGTAGCATTTGGAGGCCCGTAGTCTCTGCCTACCCCTGAGGGAAACAGGCGTAATAGTAAGTATCAATATATAATCGTTTTTATTAGATTTCTAAAACAAATAACGTACTTATAAGTTTAAATAAGGTACAGTGGGCCAACGAGATACTGGGCAGGCCCTCTGCCTATATCTTGAATTTTCTCTTAAACTCAATAATAACATGAAAATGTATATTCAGAAAGATTTTAATAAAGTATTTCTTACTTTACATTTTCATGATAATATCAAATTCAAGACACAGGTAGAGAGAGGGCCGGCCCAGGTATCTAGTTAGCCTACTTTACACACTTAATAGGATATCCTTATCCATTTCTAGTTACTTTATTAAATATTATTGTATAGTAAAATTTATACCACTATTATACGTTACCTACATGTTTTCTCGATTTTATGCTTATAATAATGACTGGTAGTTTTAGGCGAAAGCTCACATTCGTAGTGGCTTTCCTCAGTATTACGTAGGCACCTACGAGATAACCCAAAACAGCTTCTCAAACGTTTTTGATATGAGGAGAATAAATATTACTTAATTTTATTTGAATACCTATTTATAAAGACTAGATAAACCGATCTATGCTCACCAAGCTCTAACGCCCCTAACTTCCATAATATTTACTTACTTAGTTATAGGTATCTCACATTTACGGAACTAACTTATTGTACTTACACCAAAAGAAAAATATGCCACAAATAAATAATTTTAAATTATATGAGTAGGTACAATGGTACAGAGCTTCTAAATACGAGTTTTAGAGAGCATATAATCAATACATATTGGGTAAGCTTCGTATTAATTAGGTATCTAATAAAGACACCTGGATTTTTCATGCAGAAGGGGGAGGGGGGTATTTAGCCTTAACAAGTCCGAGATTAATAACTGCGTAAGTTTAGGTACTAAGTTAAATTGAGATTTTTATGTAATTAACTTTTATTTTGCCATTTAAAAAAGGATAAAGATTCGTGATGGGAAGCTTTTGGAAAGTACGTAAAAAAGACATCAACGCACCTTGTAATAATTTTGTTAGATAATAATTTTTCTATAAGGAGCTATCAAGGTCTTCGTGTATTTACGTATTATACTTACTTGTTTTTATCAAAACATGAACAAATAATATTATATCGCTGACTAAAGGCTTACCCTCAAATTCATAAAAAACAAGCAACATTTTCTAAACCTTTTTTAGTTAAAATATGTTCTGTCTCGTTCTTTCAATGTCATACATTGAAAAGAGGCAGAGGGACAAAACATGTTTTAACTAAAATAGGTTTACAAATGTTTTTAATTTTTATGAATAAGAGGGTTAAAGCCTCAATTCCAGATGGTTTATGGATAATTCTATGGAATTCCAGCCGTTTTTTGACTTCGTCGTCTTGACAGTTATTTCTAATAATAATATAATAATAATAATATAAAAGGTTTTATATAAGTATACAAGTATGTATTTGACTTCAGCATTATGCATATTAGGTACCTACTGCCTGATATTTGTATACCAAAAAAAGGGAAAAGCGCAAACCTACAGAGTCCTTGGCAAATAGCAAAAATAACGTATAATAAATTTCAGGAAAGTCCTCTAATTATAACTTGTTTGACTAAGCTGGCATTACGTACTCGATTCGTATCTATGCGCCCTTTATGATTCACGGTATAATAACCGGTCACTTGTATGAGTCGTGCAAATAAACTATAGAAATGGTAAACGAGTAACCACCTCCAAAATTCAAATGCTGTTTAACTGAACCTTTATAAGTAATAAATTTTATTAGCTGACCCGCCCTGGCTTTGAAAGGGCAGGTGAGATAATGGATAGGATCCCTATAGGTAGAAAAAAATACATATATGTATTTTTTTCTACCTATAGGGATCCTAGGACAAAGGGATAAAACTCTGCACAAAGTTGTAGAAATCTAGTAAAAAATTAACACCCCAGATAGGTTATCGTAGCTAGCAGAAATCGGACTATTCAAAAATTAAGTATGTTATTTGCATAGATCTAAAAGTGTTTTTACTTTAAATCGGTGGTTATTTATAAATAATACAATTGAACTCTTTACTTATTTGCGTAAAAGCATTAAAATGATAGTAAGGGCGAAATCATCGCAAATGCAATCTCTTCCAGACTATCTATATATTTTGAAAAATCCTATCCCCATAATTTTATGTGACCATGACTCTATCTGCATGATTACTTGTCATTAAGTAAAATACCTGCAATTCTTAACAAAAATCTAGTAACATTGTTTGTCTATACTGAAATTCATCGGAAAGTGTTTTCGCCTTGAGTAAAAGTGGTATCTATTCAAGGAGGTGTTACTCATTAAGACCAAACGGTATTGTAAAAAATATAAATAATCTAGCAAACAATTAAAAAAAAAATAGCTCCGCAATAACTTAAAAATATAATTAAATTTAATTAGATTATTTATCAAGGAAATTGATTAATAACAGGATATTGTGATAAAGTATACCTAAAGTTAAACAATCGATCTACCACAATGCCAATATCATGACCTCGCGACCGTGAGATCGAGTCAAGAGATCTAACTTTTTACGACGTCGATAAGCCTTGTTTAAGTTGGTCTAGTTTAGTCAGTTGTTCACTTTAGATCACCCGTGCTTTATACGTGCTATAGACTGCCATAATAGAGACGTGGGCTGGGTAACAAATATATTATTACACTTAGTCCGTCTACTACATTATCCAAAAATATAGACCCTTTAAATATATCCTAGCGTTCGGCGTACTGTTGCCTGTAAAGAAGAAAATACAAACAGACACATGACAGCAAACATCTGCTATATGGGCAAGAACCTCCCCCACCGCGTCTTAAAAGCCGCAACAGCTTTTTGAGACAACGTAGCTTACCACCTAAAGAAGCCTCGAAGACTAAACTCACACTGTGGCAAAATATGTACCCGTCCTAACCATCTGACATTCCACCTGACGAGAAGCTACCCCCGGGTAAGGATCTCCCCTGGGCTGTTTGGAAGTCTTTAAACAGACTCCGATCTGGTACAGGGTGATGCCGGGAGAGCAGAGCCAAATGGGGTTGGAACTTTGGCAACAGTTTGTGCGACTGTGGGGTCACACAATCCATGGACCATCTCGTGTTTTCTATACAAATTCAGGTACTTGCATACAATCCGGGGTGTGGAGCAGTGTGTGAATCGCCTTAATTCTGTGGTCGGTTTCAAATTTCATTTGGTTTATTTAGATAGAAAAATATATACGTATTTGTATTGACTATTTTTAGATTGTCGTAATCCATTTCCTTTCTAAATATCCTTGCGTCATCAAAAACTTTGTTAATGCTTTTGCCTAAATAGACAATGTACCAGAATAAGCACTAACCAAATGTAGACGTAGATAGCATAATAGTTAAAAGTGACTCCACCAGTGTGAACTCCTTCTATCCGATTCCGCCGTGACTCGCCATAATGACTCGGCTCTCGGAACCCAAGTGAGTGCAATTTTTGTCTTGTGAATGGCGGAATTGAGAGCATTTGCTCATTATTCGTATCGGCCAAGGCTAGCTGTTATTTTATTATTACATTTTACATATAAACCGAGCCAAACGAAATGTAACGTCACACACAGATTGGCTTGGCTATTTTTGAGCAAGGACGTTTAATTTACTAACACAACATAGGTAACTTTTTTAGCTTATTATTACTACGGACCTCAAAGTATTTTCAACTACTCTAACCATGTGTTATGTAGCCTTACCTTATATGACATGACCCCTTGTGACAGACTCTGTTTATGATTACAAATTTCAACATAAGTTGGCACAGTTTTAGCAAAAAATATTATATATACAATAAAAAATCCAGTTTAAAATGAGGCTTCACATCTCATTATGCACTTTATTCGTCCTTCGTGTTACATAAGAAAATGAATAAGCCTAACATGTAATCTCAAAAGAATTCTCACCGGTATCATTTTCTGAGATCGTTGTTAAATTTCGATCAGGGTCGTTAAATGCGTTTGCATGCTGAGCTGTCGTCTCGTCGTGTAGAGCTCGTGATCCATGAATCCATTTATTTTAGGTCACAGATTAAATATACATCTTTAAAGTATTTGTCTTTAAATCAGTCACGAACCATTTTAAAGCTTATAACTGAATAGGTAAGCAGTTAGCAGCATTGTTATCCTGATATCGAACTTATATATCTTATTTTTTCTTTGTTCAGTGCATGCAGCAGACAAAATAACATAGGTGATAAAACTTATTTGCATTCAGTGCTGTAGTCTCGTGATACACGAATCCATTTGTTTTAGATCGCAGATTAAATAATACGGTGTGTCTTTGAAACAGTCACGATGTGGAACCATCTCTAAAGCCACCCCTTGTTCGTATTCAAATTAACGAACGTTTGTAAACCTATTTTATTTAAAATATGTTTTGTCTCATCTCATTTTTCAATACTTGACATTGAAAGAACTGCAGTTATCAATACTAATCAAGTAAGTGTTACGTGTACTATATTTTTGAATCTTAGACTTACCTAATTGGTGCGATGTTACTAATTAGACAGACCTTGCTGACTAGTATGTGAATTCATTATGTAGCTCTTGGGGTTCATTGATCTTATTACATATGTAGGGTCCACGGCATTGTGTCAGTATTCTTTGTTTTATGAAGATAATTAACTGAATCCTATGCGTGATGTCACATTAATGCATGAATAAGTAAATTCGATAGAAATTATATATTCGACAAATACCGTAAGTAATTTTATTTGCCAGGCAAAAAAAAAATCCCCACTTTCAAGGGTTCTCCTCAACCTCTTATAACTTATAAACCACTGAACTGATTTCTATCAAATATTGTTAAAAACCATGTCGATCTACTCATCCTTAAAATAAAAATAAATTGCATCAAAATCGGCCCATTCGTTTAGGGGCTACGATGACACAGATAGACACACAGATACGTATTTTTTTTCATAGAGAGTTTTAAAGGGTAGGAAAAACATATTCAACGTTAAAACCGGTATCGTTAGAAACTTGTTGTAAAGGCATGGTCAGGCATTAAACAGACCGTGATGAAAATATTGTCATTACTGTCAGCCTGTGGTAATACTTAATAGATGTTTGTTATTTCTTCGGATTACCTATACTCGAAGCCAAGATGTATGTTCTGGGTATGATAGATTTTATTTATCCAAGTCAGGTGATCCCTTCAGAATGGTATGTATACGAGCTTGACCTGGTACCCCAATCTATCGGAAGCTCCAAAACCAAATAATCCCTTCAACCATAACTGTCTCGACGGCTTCTTATCTCTGACACGCAAAGATACCATCAAGTAGCTGACGTCAGTGGCCATCACTCCCACAGCAAACAAAAGGAAAAAGAAAATGGGCCAAATTACGTAATAAAAGCGTGCGGCAGACCCGGAGGCGCGTCACGCAGCGCGCGCGCACGCATCACGGCGCCCGCACAATGCGCACGTCTTCGCGTTGTGGGTGACGGTGACGGCGACATAATACCTTGTACTCATAACTGCATAATTACCTCTAAGAGCTCCGTCACAGAATGGTTTAGAGGTAATGACAATCTTATAAGAAGTATCAACAAAACCATAATATCCTCTTCACCCTTCGTACATTCGTATATCTCTTATATGAAAATACTCAACAAACCCACCCTCTAGGTGAGTAGGTAGGCAAAATAACTAATGGAAAGATATTAAAAATTCATCTTTGGGAAATGTGATAATATATTCAACCCATCACTATTCTGATTCCATTTTTCAATCTTTACACCCACCATTACTCTAAAAGTAGCTGTGGTCTTAAGGCCCTAGTCGCCATCTACCCCACTAGTATTCTCCCCTGGACTTTCCAATTTTGCCTGTAATTTTAAGAATACTTGTATAATTGATGTAGAGCAAAGTGTAATAGACATCCATAGGTACTACTTAATATTATAATTAATGTGAAAGTATTTGTTTGTCTATTTTGTGATAATCAAGTAATCGATCGACGTGACTTTGCAAGCGTTATATTCTTTAGCCCGCAGGAGTTACCATTTATTATCAAATAAAGTTCCCGAGGCAGAGAGGAGGGCGGCTTCTATACATTATTTATTTGTATAAAGCATAATAGGATGTGTGTGTGACTATACACTACTAAGTTGTTGTGATGTAAAGTTGAATTGATTTACCCAACCAGCGGTTAACTCGAATGCCGGACGTAGATTATATCGCTGTTCAACACGTCACATAGAGGCTGATATCTCTTACTAAACAATTTAGCGTACCTATCCACTCCGTTCCAATCTCCAAGCGGTGTGGCAACATCCTTCAAAGTACTTTAATCAATACATATTTATAACAAATTTTGTCAAAAGTGAATGGCTCTTTGGCGGTCACTTAACAAGGAACTGATCGGATTGTATTTCTACGTGTTTAAGTACGTTGGCTTCCAAGTTAATGCATGTGTTTTACCCCGAGCATGTGCATACAGCCGTGTAAGTATAGTGGACGGTAATTATTAGCTCTACAATAGATCCTAATTCAAGACTGTAATCTATAAGTTAAAGTTGAACCGTATTATGTGATTTATGATAATAACACTAAATTAAATCAATGTCTCGCATTATAATTGTGCCTACCTTGTCGTTTAAAGATTCACAAGGTTGATAGATACCTAAGCTCTTTTGGATTCACGTGTTTTATTTTTCTCCCCGATCCCTTGGGACTTGGGAGGCTTGCGTAAGGATACATATACCGATGTTGAGAGGCGCTCCCGCTGAAACCCATTTTTGGATATACCAATGAAATGTAAGATATAAGAAGCATCTTATTTATCAATTCATTAACAATCTAATCCTTTTAAAAATACAAGTAGATACATAACGAATTGCCATTAAGCCGTTCCCAATGAGAAAAATATGATGATTGATTAGATGAATGTTGAGAAAATTAGAGTGATATAACTAACACCAAGTAATTATATCACAGCCGGTATGATCCGAGCATGGCCAAGGTAACTCCGGCGCATACCGGATGCCTTAGCTATAAAACGTGCCGAAAAGCCCGCCCGGATGTCCATTATCATTTGACGAGATTCTAAATTATCGTGTGAGATTTGAACATTTGAGAAAGTAGAAATGCCAGGAAACTTTATGTAATTAAAACCTTTTCGTATGGTGAAACAAAACGCGTATATAAGTAGAAGGATTTCTTATTTTTAATTCGTTTTATTACAACATTTACAACCTGGCCAGTTGAAGATGGAAAATAATCTGAGGTCTTGAATGTTTATTGGTCTAAAAATCATACCGTCAACTACATATATACATACATACTAAACGATTTTAATGGAACATATAACCAATTCCAGTATCTATTTTCTGAGGAAAGAAAAATGCTAATCGGTCTGCTACAGAGGGTACTTTTTTGTTTCCAATGTCATTAAAAACATTTACATTATTTATTACCATGAGGGTCATGTGGTGGGTGAACTAAGTTGACAAGACACATCGTTCATTGTTTTGTCAAGTGCGATTCGACGACCGTGATGTCACTGCAACCTCACGTGGATGCACCTAAAGCCGAGAAAGTAAGTTATTAGAGTGAAAGCGAGACGAGCCGGTGACCACAGCGTGGTCGCCAAATGTTATTACATAAACCGCGGCATGTTTACCGATTAGGTGAGATCATGGTGAGATTGCGCTTATTACCATGGCTCATAGCTCAGTTTATATTAGACGACTAGACTGGCAAGCGTGAGGAAGAAGATAAATATTAGGGGTACAAATTAATGTAGACAAAGCTTACGTCAAATAATTTAGTATTAAATGCAAACAAAACTTAATGTGTAAAGTTCTGCTTACCGAATGTTAAAAAAGCTCCAACGATTACTTATTAATAATAAGGAAGCAGTAGCTACGGTAGATAACACAATATTTCTGGTAATAACGCTTGATTCCGGGTTACAATGGGGTGACCATATTAAAAAAATTGCTGGAAAACTTAGCTCTACAGCCTACGCGGTTAGGAGAATTAGGTAAATGACGGACGTTGATACAGCGCGTTTGGTATATTTTAGTTACTTACATAGTGTTATGTCCTATGGAATATTGCTATGGGGTAATGCTGCAGAAATAAATACCATATTTGTTTTACAAAAACACGCTGTTAGATATAAATACTTATAAATTAGGTGCTAGAGAGTTCCTAAGGGAACTTTTTAAAGACATAAATATTTTGACTCTACCCTCGCAATTCATCTATACGAACGTTATGTACGTGCGTCAGAATATACATACATATAAGAAAAAAAAATGTGATATTCATAGTACTAACACTAGAAATAAAAATAAATCAGCTATCTCAGCTTTTCGGTTAGAAAAAACAAAAATCTTTTGTGGGTCATGGCTTGCGCCTCTATTATAAAATTCCAGATAATGTAGTAGCATTACCATTATCTCAGATTAAGACTGCCCTTATAAAACATTTATTAAAAATGCCTGTTATCATGTAAATGACATTTATCATCATCTAATCAAAATTTTTGAAAATAGTTGACTGCAAATTTTAATTGTAGTATTTAGATGTATCAAATAATAATGTATACCCGTATTGTAACTGTAACATAGCTCATCATGCTGGGTAGGGACCAATACTGAACTGGGTTTCTGTTTTTAGCTTTTGCACTAAAATAATATTTAAAAAAAATGACCTTCAATAAGAGATAAATTTATCCTACATTGAATAAAAATTTTTGACTTGACTTGCTAATGAAGTGGTAAGTTTGTGGTTTATAATTGTAAATTGAAACAATAAATTGTATCTAAGTTATTCTAAATTTATATTAAATAAACTCAAATTATCTAAACCTTATATCTATAACCTTATAATCGTGTTGCGACGATATATTTATGAAATAAAGTTTGAATTGCGTAACCCATTTTAACTTCTATTAGATTTAGGAAGAAGTCGTCTGCACCTAATTCCCAATATTTATTTTTATAGCCTATATCATTCGGGATGATGTAAGAATTCTAACGATAAGTACCTTTCAATCTATCTGGCATTTCGAAATTATGTTGGAATAAAGAAACTCACATACATGTATATAAATACTTGTTTACATAGGATGTTACCTCGAGTCGACCAATCTAAATCTTGGCTTTACGTTGATGAGATGACTGATGGGTTCAAGTGGCCACGCGGAATTACACTTAGATACATTTCAAAGGTATGCAATAATACATAATAGTAACATCATAGCATAAAATTGTGAATAGGTACTCGGGATCTTCCAATTTTGGATCCATCAATACTCGTAATGATTTTTGCATATCTCGTACTAAACGTTTCAAGTAGATAGTAAACTGTATAACTAACTAGGTATATGGACCTACCTAACGTACACAAAAATACACGAACGGTATTATCTGTGGGCAACGTAATGCCTCAGCCAAGTCGTGTAAAAAAACACGGTCGTATGGCGTACCGTACTTTTCTTAAGGCCATTTGAGGCACCCTTTTTGACACCGCTGTAACATTCATAATGAAGCTGGATTGAGCCAAAATTTTAGTGACCAAGATCTACACCGTATACGTCTGTATGAAGATTCAGGTAAAAGGTATTTAAGTATAGATCCTTAAAAGTTATTCTACAGTTTAAATCATTGTTTTCTATTAAACTTGTTTTGAATAAGTATTCAATTTCGACTTGTAAAGCATTCCTTTGTGTTCAAAAGTTAGATAACAGCTACCTAATAATACAGAATCGAAATGAATGGCCACGTTTTACCAATACAATCGAAGATAAAATCTTCAACTGAACGGAATATCTACGAGACAAGCAACGGTTCCGATTTTCTCCTGCAATTTCTGGTTGCATACAAATTAATGCAATGATCTGAATACTAAGATACTATGAGATAACATAAGAAGCTTGGAAACTTTTATGTCTAACCGCAGATTTACCAGTGAAAACGGCTTTCGTTTTGCAATAAATCTGTATTTTCAAGTCTACCTAGTAAAATCGTTCGTATGAATGTCCTAGGTAATTTAAAGGTTAATTACGAGTATCTTATATACTCGTAATCAACGATCTATGCAATCAATATAGCAAAAGTTCCACATTGTAAAACGGTGTGCATTGTCGTGATATGTGGGTCAAGGGCCGTTTTAATAACAGCATTTCAAATATTTTTATTTGTGTTTTTATTTATGTGCGAACGGCGCGTACCTATTAGCTAGAGAATTCCTAAGAAGCTGCTGGCACACTGCCGGTATAATTTAACGACTGTTTTCCCACGTGACGTATGTATGTAAATTGTTCCACGGTCTCCACGGACTCCTCCACGCTGACCTCTAGAGCTATACTTACTAACAGCATATAATTGATAGGTGCAAGTGGACCAACAATGTGTGGACCACTATTTCTTAATAGCTCTCTTATACACTCCATTGTTACAGTTATGGTGAAACGCTATTCTTTCAAACTCTTACAGTACAGCTTCCATATTAAAAATATGGTAATAACCACCTTTATGATCGAAATGGTTTGTTTTTACAAACATCACAAAAGAAGCCACTTTGCATTGTCAGCTAATAAGTACATAAATCATTACAGATGGATTAGTTAATTGAACACAGGCGTGTATCCTACCTAACTAAAGCATAACAATTTTGTGACTAACCAGCAATAACTATATAATTAGAAGGTATAGGTATTCACATGACTAATCATTTAAAATTGACATCGGTCTAAACTATGCACATACATAGACAAGGTAAAAATACATGGGTTTGTGGCTTGTATACAGAGTGTTACAGAGAGGAAACTATGTAAATAGTATCTACTTAAAAGGTAGTCCACCGCCTGAAACTTATAATATTCTTTAAAAAATATCAATAAAGAAAACAAAGTAGAAAAAATTATCCACTAGACTTTGGAAAATGCATGTCGTTTAAATATTAGGTAAGTATTTCGCCGTAACTGCTTGAATGTGGTATTTTATAGTAACTCAATATTTGGCAATCAATCCCATACATGTTCTTTTCCTTTTATTTATAACTGAGAACGAAGACCTTATTTGAAATAAATTACTTTTTCGAAAAGAAAACGAAAATATAAGTTCTACACTTCTTCAATGAATCTTTAAAGTCCGCAGTTCGCCAAAAGTGTCAATTTCTGGATTCAAACTAGACGACTAGATACATGTAAATCTTTCCTAGTAAGTAGTTCATGTCCAGCTAGCAGCAACTAAGTAGGTAACCTATACCCGGATTAAAACACTAATTTTAGAATAGATAAATAAATAATGTAGCGTAGCACAAGATAGTATCTTGTGCTGTTTGTACCTATACTTCTATAGTAGTATTGGCTGTGACTTAGTCCAGTGAAGCGAACGGACCTTTTGCAATCCCCTCAGGCACTAGAAGTAGGTCATCACGACGCGATGACATTTCTGGTGACCCATTCCGCACGTCGATGCAAATTATAGGTAGACGTTTTAATTTATTTATTTTACTAAAGCGACCATAACATTAAACAATTTAAGTATCTAATAAAAACATAGTTAAGTATTTTACTAGCAGTAACTAAAACAATCCTTAGGTAATACAAAATAAAAAATATTTAAAGTTATAATAAAAAATACTGTGGAAAAGTGCCCAATGCATAGTACGAAATGAAACATTTCTGTTATTACTGTTATGATTTCAAATACGTTATAAATTATTTTAAGAATGCTTTATTCCGTATGGGTTTAAAACTATCTATCCTTATGTTCGAGTCAGAAGTCAGTTCCTATGCTGGTGACATTTGGCCATGCATCGCGTTTCTCGTGTACTTGCGCAATTGTGGTGCCATTTTTCAAATGCGGAGTTTACCAATAGTAATAGTGTAGTACGTGCTTGCTCGATGACTAAACTAATTACTATTTTTCAATTCGAGAGTCGCGTGCTGCTAGTTCAATGTCAGTTTTGTTTACGAAAGCACCATATTTCTGTTAAAAAAGTCAGTTGAGTTAGTTTCAAATGTTATTTAGATAAGCTTTTGGTTGATTGCGTACGATATTTCAATGATGAATCGGTTAGAGTTTTAGCTTGATATGAAAATTAAATAATAATTAACTACTTGAGAGGCATAGATAAAAAATACCATTTAGTCAAAAAGCTACAAAGCTCGCTTTGTAAATTATAATTAAGTTCTTAAATTTTTCTCTACTGATATAAATGATCTACTCACTACCTATAAAGTTTATTTCGCGATCTATGTCGATGATTATACTTGTTTTTTTTTATAAATTTGATATATGTATGTATCTTTGTAAGATAAATAACATTTTCAATAAAAAATACCTATATGAAGAAATTATTTTACAATTCGAATTAGCTATACTAGTACCACTGACCCAAATTTTTTATATGTAGATATTTCTAAATGTAAAATTGTCTAATGGACCATTAACTACTTACTTCATTTTCAACCCTTTTAGGTACAAATTTATTATAATTATCTGGTAGATGAAACAAGAACAACCAGTTTTTACATAATTAACGTGATTAGAAAAGGATTTATACCTATGAGTTAAATAATGAATTCAATGTGCTAACTACTGACATACATTGAGTGTTGCTTTAGAAGGCCTCACGTAATTACAAGTTACATGAACTAAATAAGTATGTAAACCATGTGGTTCCTTTTCCGTAACTACCAAAATAAAAAAATAAGTGCATAGGTATGCTACATATTGCCTACTTATCCTTAGTAGAATATGTCATCTGAAATAATATTAAACTAGAATACCTAGTGGAGTTATGAAATTATTACAGATAGATAAATAGATAAAAACATTGGGACTCTACTTTAGGACTATAAAGTGAGATCCTGTTTATTAGACACTCTCTTACGAGTATTTTTCGTTATGTATGTGAATGGATGTGGCTTTCTAATGCTTCTTTTTTGTTTTCTCGTTAAAATTATCTACTACTCTAATACTTTGGACCTTTAGACAGGTATCGAGTTTTGCATAATACGTATAACTAGTGAGTGCTTAATAATATTATCATGCACTAGATTTTGTAACGAACGGAATATGTAAATTTAACTTTTTACCTTATCTACAAGTTTAAAGATGATACTAAAATCACAAAACGAATAAAAATAAAGAGTACAAGCTAGAAGCTAGCGTAAAATAGTGGTGAGACCAGGGGCGATCAGATACACTAGTTACTAAGTTACAGAGCAAACCAGTTTGCTCCGAATACGTCACAAACTGCATCTAAAATATTGCATCACTGCTATACAGCCGAGACGCGGAAGTTGAACGAAATTATGCAAAATTACCGTATCGAGTAAAATTGATGGTTAAACCCAAACCTTAACTCGATATAAATTCACAGAAACGTCAACATCTTCCAAGTTGATTCGATTATTTGGTGTCCACAATCGCAAAACGGATAGAAAATCGCACGAACTCATTACAATTTTGTTTAGTACGATATTCCGAATATTTTAGTGATATCTGAACATCTCACAATTTTCGTAAATAATTTTCAGTCACGAAATACGGTCACTTTAGTTGCGTACATTCTAGGTATCTATCTATCGTATTAGTTATGGATACTTTTGTATATTTATATGAACCAAGCTCTTGTCGTTGTCAATGTATGGAAATAAATATATACCTACGGACAAATCACGCAGATCGAGCTAACCCCAAAGGTAAGTTCAAGACTTGTTTTAAGGGATACTATGCGTGCCATGATGACCACTAGGCCACAGAAAGAGATGCAAACATGATGATTTCACATACTAGGTAACTTTAATAGTCACTTAGTGAGCATGACTACTCACAATTTTTTTCTTCACGGGAAGCAAGATAAATAATGATTAAAAATATGTGTTATTTAACCAGTTTATCCATAAATATTCAAAAGTAAAGTACTAACAGTTAAAACAAAATAAAAATTGTTAGAAAAACGAACGAGATACAACGTTTTTACGAAAACATGTCTATCTCACACGCAAAAACGCTATTTTCTATGGCAAATGTATAGATGATATAGACTTTGACGTCACCAGTCCATATCGGACTTTTCTAATTGAAACTTTAAAGTATCACATGTTCGTCGCTGATTAAAACATTTTATGAATTCTTCCATATTTGTTTACTGTGGTTAATAAGGATTTTATTGAGTAAATATAAAAATACGTGCATATTCCCTGTTGCAAATGCACGTTCCGTACATGAGAGGTGCCTATCCAGATAGTACAAGTCGTGAGGTTCAAATTCGTGCCTCACAAAAGCATATCTAGTACTACATAAACCGTTTGGCCACCACAGTTTCAATATACTAAATACTTCAATATTCACGTTACTTCATCATATTGAATATGTCGGAGCGTATTATGCAATGGCTGTATAAAACTAGATTCCTTTACTTTGAATAATTCGAAGACGTTTGGCAGTAATTCTGTGTCAATGTCATTTTAGAGTTGACGAAGAAAGAATAGAGGACGCGGTATGAGTTCAATGTAAAATTCCCGTTTTTATGATTTTACACGCGCAGAGAGAAAGTTATTTACTACAAAATGCAACCGTTGGATTTGAAATGGCAACATTCGTTAGCAACAAGTTATAAGACCGGTCGACCTAGCGACAGGGACAGTCTTGTTCAGGCGGCCGTATTGTGCACAACTCGTTTGTGTAGTTTGCTGTGGCTTGGCCAATACTCATTTAATTGTGATTATTGTAATAGATGTGGATTGGTGAACCGATTTATTACAATGACAGTTTGTTTAAGCAAGACGGAAAGCCCAGGTGTATACACTGTATTCAATTCTGTGGGGCCAGGGAATCCAGACATGGTGGTTGCGATTCATGATTCAGTGCGGAGGCGGGGCACTGGATTTCCGTCACATTTTTATAAGGCTCACGTAAGATCTCTCATGTGGCGGCATCGGTAAGGTGACGTGACTGTAAGTAAGTTTTCATCCTGACATCAGTTTGTTCTCGTACTGTAAGTAACTAAGTGGGTAGTTTACGTCACTTGAGATATCAGATGCCGATCACGCCACGCTCTGCCCCCTTTAATTCATCCGTCTGCGACAAATATTTATTTAACACGATCGACTTACTTATTTGGACGAATAAAGCTGGTAGCAATAGACACAAAACAAAATTGAAAAGTGGGCGATTGTGTCTCCGTATGGTCTCGTCTCATGATCTCATCTCATCTACTCTACTTGTAACGTAAATAGTACGCTACAAGTAGAGTAGGTAAAGGTACGCAAGTTGGAATAAATATACTGAACTATAACCCGTAATAGAGGTCCAATTTAAACATAACATAATATCTATAAAATTCCTCAGAGATGATTGGATATGAAAGCAATCAACGAAGCCTTGGAAATAAAACAATCCGCGTTATGTCACCGAAGCAGGCAGTGGTCTGCCGGGGTCGCCAAGGTCGACGCCAGAGAAAGCGGCGTCCGCTTTGCACTGAGACCATGTTGATATAATCATTATTTACATTTCACATACGTTTTTGAACAGCAAAAAAATACCGCAGAAGCGTTTTTCTTACTAATCCAGTTAATTGCGCAAACGGACATAAACGGGACTGGCCAAGACGTATTTTCTTGGAAAAAAAATACTCTGTGTATTGGGTGGAATCAAGAAAGACGCTTTCACATTTTGATGAACTCATTTTTATCAAAATTACTTTGGGGAGTCACATCATTCAAAGAACGATATTAATAACATTGTGTAGAGTTCGAACAGAATTAACGTATTTCGAAACCAATGCTAAATTGTATTTAATTATCGTACATTCCAACAATTGAACAATTACCTCTGCTAAAAGCCTCACTCCAACTGGAGAAAACATGCAATCTTCTAGCCTTGCAATTGCAACATTTGCAACACGTGCAGTTTCGATTCCCCGTGCGTTGCCGGGTGCCGAGATAAACTGCTGCTCTAATTTGAAGCATTACAAGAAAAACAAGTTTTTCAGCGCTGTCTACGAAGCCTACGGGTAGCGAAGAAGCTGGGGCCAATATTCATCTGCTCTTTCACCATACATTTGAAAAGAATGCCGTGTTAGTAACATCTTATGCTAAAGCATAGTCAGGTGTATTAAGGCTAATTTATTTAAGTGAAATAAGATTACAAAATTTCGTTCATTTTGTAGATACTCAGGAAGCTCATCATGATTTCTAGTCGTTATTTAGAAATAATAAAGTAAAAAGATTTTTTTTTAACTAACTACGGAGCGTTAGTTAAACAGTTGATCGGCTAAGGTTATTTCGGTCTACTGTTGTGAGCTCGGATATATCATTATACAATAGTGATCTAGTATAGCCCGTGGTTCGATTTATTACGAGTATGTCCCTTCCACGTTGTATACTAGGAGCGTTAGTCTAATTTAGTTTAGATAATAAACTACCTAAACTAAGAAATGTGTGGATTTATTTAAAAAGTTTATTTGTGTTTAAGTTTTAAATTAATTTTGCTAATTTGGGCACATACTTGCGTTATCAACCTTGCAGTGTTGCGCCAGGCCACGGTCGTGTGCGCCTGCGCCCATCTGCACCGGGTAAGTATAATCTCACTTTTTTGTAGCAATTGTGTAGTGGTGCAAGTATATGCAGAAACTAAAAAGTTTTTTCCGCTCATAGTAACTAGTTTCTCGTAATCTTCTTACTAATCACAACGTTATCCTTGGCTATAACATCAAAAAGTTTTATCCTGAATGCTATTCAGTTGTTACAGTTTCATACATATCTAGATACCCAGAATGAAACAAATGAACTATTGTAGAACCAATTTCTATTGCTGAAAACTTATAGTATTCCTTTTTTTAAATCAGTCTAGCCCTCACCTTGACAGAAGAATTCATAGGTAAGATTTAAGTGAAATGTAAGGAACTAAGTAACATGTTTAACTTTTCGCATCATTTAAACTTGCTCCAAGATTGCGTGCTCGAGTTTAAACGGTTGACCGACAAATATTAACACGCATCGAATCATTGCGAGTTACTTATGACATAACTAAGGAATCTTACGCAGATGATATAACGGTGAGCAAATGCAACTCAAAGTAACTCCCACAACGAAAAAAATAAACGAAGCTTAAAGCTTGAAATCACGTCTGACACAATTCCTTGCGATATCTATGAAATATAATAATGATTTAAGAGATGTTACTAAAACAAATTAGATGCGCGTAGGCATAAGTAGCACCTTGGTCGCAGTAAGTACGTACAGCATAAAAGTAGGGTCTCTTTCGCCTTTCAACATCTTGTCGTTACTTATTTTATCGATGTAATGAGGGCATTGTTTTAAGTTACGGCTTACCGTTTGTTGCCTAACATGACACCTAATCTGTCCGCATAAATCCAGTCGTAATCTTGAAGGTATTTTATAATCTTCCCCGTAATCTCATGGCACAAGAAATACCTAGAGTTAATTGCGGAAACCGACATAACGACATGGACAGAGAAAGCTGGGACTAGATGGACAAAGGAAAAACGTTTCCTTGCTTTAGAAATGTCAATCAAATAATATATGTATTCATATAATATATGTACAAGGAAATTCCTAATTTCTCTCTCTCATAAACTCATAAATATTATTCTAAAAGAAAAGTATTTTGAATTTATTTTCATCTTGATTTGACTATTTTAAGTGTTTCTTCACATACCTATAATATGTAACATAAGTAGGGAAATATTTATTTATACTGTTGAAAATTGAAAGCCAGATTTTTCCTATTCTAATTGCAAGTATTATAAGTCAAGTTCTTAGAGTATACAGTCGTCATTGATAGGCTAAATAGGTACATCTAATTAGTTATTATGTCATGCGTATTTAAAGCAGATGCTACATAGTTGACTTTTAAATTAGAGCATAATGACGGCCAATGTCGTCCGCAGAATAATATCGTCTTCTCAGAAAGGAATCCACCCAGTTTAAAATGTTAATTAAGAAGACGAAAACGGTTAGGTCGGAACGCGGTGTTTTGTCCGCTGTTTCGAAACCTTGTAATTTTGTTCGTTATTTTGGAATCCTACTCGCCCTGCGTTAAAATGTCAGTTCTCTCTGTACATTTGTTGTCCATTTTTGTTATTTTATATTGCAAATGTCACGTGTCCAAAACCGTGACAAAAAAATCAGTTCGGTCTCTCTTATTATAATTATAGGGCCAGTTATAGGAAATAACTACTTAAAACGAGATATCGATATTATTGCAATCGTTTCTGTAATAGTGAATGTAGTAACTGCAATTACACACACTTTACAAATAGACTGTTTAATTACATAGCATGTGCCCAACTAATTAGGTACCTACATAGCACCAAAAATATTTAGATACGAGTTCTTTAATATTGAATTGACCTACCGGAATCCAGAAGAGAAAAGTAGATCTTCGCCCAATATTGGCATAAAAATAGCCGATTATAATGTAATAATGTACATCTGATAGATACTGTTTTTTATGCCCATACATATTTTTTCCTTATCCACGTAAATTACTTACTGGTTTTAAAATTGATTTCATAAAAGAAAAACTCCATCAATGTATCTATAACCTACTTTTTTTCGTCACTGATTTTCACTGATTTTTCGTCATAGACAACAATTTTAAAGTTATATTCTTTTTTTTATTCTAGTATCTCACTTTTGGGTTTCTACTACTTTATTACTAATACTGTACGATTA
This sequence comes from Acrobasis suavella, assembly GCA_943193695.1. Lineage (NCBI taxonomy): Eukaryota > Metazoa > Arthropoda > Insecta > Lepidoptera > Pyralidae > Acrobasis > Acrobasis suavella. Next base: position 9,171,706 of record OW971940.1, read on the forward strand.
AATTCAATTAAGAAATTCTACTTTAATATTTGCCCTACATACTAAACAGTCTTATTCTATAGAAATATAACATAGTTCTGTAATTTAGCAAAATATCTTCTTGTACCTAAGTTCTATATGAGTCGTTAGCGACATTGACAACTTTTATTTGTAGGAAACTGCTCTCAACTCAGTTTAGGTACTAAGGTACAGAAAATTTTGACAAAGCTCGACATTGGTTCTCGCGCAGCTCGCAATATTGGGGAGGATTTCCTATCAGAATTTTCGAAAAATGGCAAAAAGCATGAAGAATCATGATAGTGTATTATTTATTATTCCATGGTTTAGTGATGCTGAACCATAGAATAATATAAGCTTCATACATATTGGATAAACATTATATAATTAATAGTCACGCATAGTTAATAATTAGGAAAAATTATAATTTGAAATAAAAAGTTGCAATCAATGGTTTACCAGAAGGATCATTGAAAAATAAAATATCTTATTCTTTTGTTAGAGTTGCTAAGTATTTTCCTAGCTCTCTGACGAATGAACCCACTCATAAACAGAAGTGCAAGCGCCACATTCAGTCTCAGATGATTGTACCACAGACACTCGTAGATATAATCACTTGATATATCGTTAAATCTAAAGGCCACGTTTAGCTTAATGGTGGAAACGAAGTCGGATCTCTCAATTTATACTGAAAATAAAATAGCATTTACCAAGTGGTCCAACACTTGCTAAAAATGGTCAAATGATATGCAATTTCAACACTACTAGACGTTTTTAACATGGGAGATACTTATTACATATTCAACAACCTCAACGCTATATTTATTAGCTCTAGCCTACATTTTTAATGATGAAGGTCTGTTAGCTCGACCAAGTCTACTGTGTTGTAGAAAAACACGGTGACATTCAATCTTGATCTCTATCTACCTAAACGCTTCTAAGAAAAACAAAGCATTTTCGTGTAATGCAAAGTTGAGTTTCCTGAGATTGAATCGAGACAACCGCGAAGCACGTAATCCGTTGTCATTACACCTACCTTACGATTTTTTTTAACGAAGACATTGGCATTGAACGCTATTTCATATCCAGCCTTTTTGGCACCTTCGGCTACACGGTCGTTGAGAAATAAAAAAATATTCAACAATTATACGAAACAAAAGAATATAATTACTTCAGCCGTGATTCCGGTGACTTTCAGTTTCCGTTCTCGAGTAAAACCTAAGTATTTAGGTAATCAAGACCTATGTACTCTATATATATATATTACGTTTAATAGGATAGTAATACTATCCTGATCCTAGCTACCTAGGTAACTTAATTATCAAATTTGTCGCTACACAGTTTATTATTCTTAGAAAATATATATTATACGAGACTAAACGAACATAACTTATTTTTTGTATTAAACTCACCGCATAACATAAGCGTTAAGATCTTCATAGTGAAATCCAAAAGTTACATTAAGGGTGTTTAACTTTCCCGACAGTGGCAGCGTACAGCTGTACATATACAAAATATTTTCCACGTGTAACACAACCGCTTGAATTTTCCCGCGTGAACGCGGCGTGTCGACCGATGCGCGTGCGTTTAGCGCGCCACGCGAAAGAAATGACTGCGCGTTATAGCTGCAACATACCTGCGGCCAATTTTGGTCAGGAAAAGGCGAAAATGTTCTTTGATAAGTACGTGGTTCCGAACGCACGCGTCTACGTATAAAATGATGTGAAAAAGACCCGCGTAGTATATTGTAGATTTCCCACGACTATTTTAGCAAGACAGTAGGCAATTCATATCGACCCTTTGGCATTGTTAAGGCTTGCTGTCTTGGTATTGTATGTATTGTGTTTTTGTATGATAAAAGATGTATTTTTTATTTCATTGTCATAAAAGCTTTCAGAATTTACGTTACCTACTTATAGATAGGTAGTATATCAACTTTGGTAGTGACTGTCCATTGAATTTTACATCATGGTTATCAGATTTACGCAAGTATTATCGCATTTTTCAGTTAGGCTCAGTACATTCAGTATCATACCATAATGATACAACATTAAAGTCTTTCACCGTGTAGCGAGGACTAGGTTTTTAAGTAACTTGTGCCAAAGGATTTTGAATTACTAAAGACGATAAGTTAATTAATTATCTCAACTATTTTGGCCACACCAACAAAAATAGATTAACTATATCATATCTTATCAGCTGCTTGCTGCTTCTACTCAATAATCATCACGATTCTCATAAGATTAATCGGAACTCACTATTTTATTTTTTCATTAACTATTAACTTGCTCTACGGAGTCATCGATTTCATGTCAGAACGAGAAAGCAGAAGAATATTGAGTGTTCAAAGAACTTTTACTCGTTAAATGCAAATTTACAATAAACTTCATTTATTATCGATCTATTAGGTTGCGGAAAAAGTCTTTTCGCATATAGTATGTATGAACTTGTAATAAAACCACTATGGCTATACTATTTGTACCTGGCTGGTTTTGATATCATTTAAAAGTTTAAATTTTAAAGAAGATAATTCCAAATTCAAATTAGGAAAATGCGTGATTCTCATTTGTTCAAGATGATGAAGAAGAATCTAATGATGAAAAGTGGATCACGTACGACAAGAACGCGCGAAAAAGGTCATGGTCAAAGGCCGGTCAGGCTTCACAGACTGTGGCGAAACCCGGGTTAACTCGCAACAAGGTGATGCTGTGTGTGTGGTGGGATTGGAAGGGCATTATTCATTATGAGCTGTTACCACCAGGCATGACCATCGATTCAGAACTCTACTGCGAACAACTGATAAGATTAAAGCAAGAAGTTGAGAGAAAGCGGCCGGAATTAACCAACAGAAGAGGTGTGGTTTTTCATCATGATAACGCTAGACCTCACACATCAAAAATTAAGAGAGTTTGGCTGGGAGGTGTTAATGCATCCGCTGTATAGTCCTGACCTGGCACCTTTAGATTTCCACCTGTTTCGGTCTCTTCAGAATTCTTTAGGCAGTGTCAGGTTAACATCACGAGAGGACTGCCAAAACTACTTGACGCAGTTTTTTGATCAGAAGCCCCAAAATTTCTATAGAAATGGGATCATGTCCCTACCTATAAGATGGCAAAAAGTTATCAAACAAAATGGTACCTACATACTTTAGTTAAATGTAAATAAACTATATTAAAAAATGTTTTGAATTTTCATAAAAAATGCGAAAAGACTTTTTCCCCAACCTATTATATTAGAGTGACAAGGTTTCTAGTTCGATCACAGTGCGATATGTTATATCTCGATCGGCGTAAGATGATCTGAGGCATGAGATAAAAACTTACAAAAGCACTCTGCAAATCTGACAACTGGCAAGTTATCACAAGATTAAGTATCTCCGCACAATATGCCAAAGTTCAGCAAAAGCGTGCGTGCAATGTTATTTGAAATACAAGCAACACACTATGCCGAACTTCCGACGCGTTTTGGTTGAATCGAAAATTCGGATCGGTGGAAGTTCGGCCAAAATACGGGTCCGGCCGTTAGGCTCATTCCGCGAGGCGCTCGGCCGCGACGCTCTCGAATTTCAAAATTTGTTTGTCCGTGACGCCCTCGGCCGTGACGCTCTTGTATGAGTACTGTTAAGCGCAGAAATGTTAAACGAAAAAAAAACATCAAATTCACGTGCGTAAGGATCATTTAGTGTGCATGAAATATTGTAATTTTAAATTGTCCAGAAAAATAAAGTAAAATAAAAATATGTAATTTCTGTTCGAGTAGACATTTACGACATCAAAAACATAACTTGTAAATAAAATAGTCTCGCAGTTCAGTCCTTCTACCGTAAAAAGTCTGTTTATTTATTCAGTCCCTCCGAATGGGACCTTCTGTCATACGTCATTACGTTATTAGCCAACCTAACAAAATCAAAGTCGAAGTTAAAAAAAAAGTTAATGTGGGATAAATTTATCTTATTTTGAAGGTATTATTTTAGTGCAAAAGCTAAAAACTACTACTCGGAACCACCACTGCTGGGAAGATTACGCCGAAAGAAACCCAATTCAGTATTGGTCCCTTCCCAGCCCGATGGGCTTATGTTTAAGTTACAATACAGATTTACACTTAAGCTCAGTATACATTTTATTATACTTACATCTAAATAATACAATTAAAATTTGTAGTTAACTATTTCCAAGAATTTTGATGAGATAAATAGTCATTTACATTATAACAAGCAGTTTTTAATCAATGATTTTTAACGGCAGTCTTAAACTTAGATAATGGTAACGCTACTACATTATCTGGAATTTTATTAAAGAGACGCAAGCTGAGACCCACAAAAGACTTTTTGCCTTTTTTAACCGAAAAGCTGAGATAGCTAATTTATTTTTATTTCTAGTGTTAGTACTATGAATATCGTAATTTTTCTTATATAAATGTATGTGCTGACGCACGTACATAATGTTCACATAGATGAATTGCGAAGGGAAAGTCAAAATATTTATGTCTTTAAAAAGTTTCCTTAGAGACTCTCTAGTACCTAGTTTATACATAGACCTAACACACATATGGTGAGACAAATATGGTATTTATTTCTGCAATATTACCCCATAGCAATATTCCATAGGACATCTATGGAAGTAACTAAAATATACCAAACGCGCTGTATCAACATCCGTCATCTGCCTAACTCTTCTTATCGCGTAGGCTGCAGGGCTAAGTTTTCTAGCTAATTTTTTAATATGGGCAATTAGGAATCAAGCCTTATTCCCCGAAACGTTGTGTTATATACCATACCTACTTCCTTCCTTATTAATAAGTAATCGTGTTGGAACTTTTAGGTAAGCAGAACTTTATACATTTAGTTTTGTTTGCATTTAGTTTAGTTAGATTTAATCAATTCAAGAGCTTTCCCTTTTATTCCATAGTGTACAAGTTTGGATAGAAGTGTTTCGTGGTCTACACAAATAAGTCAAATGCCTTGGTGAGGTCACAAAACACACCAATGCATTCTGACAATACTCCCAAGCATCATAGATTTTTGTAAAATTGCATATTATATGTATGTATATAATGGATCCGTTGTTGCATATTATAGTGACCAAGTGACCATATCAATATTAAAAATGTTTTAAATAAATAGAATCCGATCCAAGGTACAGTTATTTTTTTAATAAATAAATACACTGTGGTAAAACAAAAACAATAAGTATTATGTGATGATAATTGACTAATTAAAATTAAATTTACAATCATAGTTTTCGTGTTTGCTCACCGACTGGAGTCCCGGAGTAGGGCTCTCAACATCTATACTAATAAGATCAGGCAAGGTAGTGTAAAATTTATACTCAACACGGCACACGTTTTAAAGAAAATTAAAATATTAAATCAGAAACACTTCTTTTCTCAACAGTACATTTACCTTGTTTTACAATCGAGAGCGGCACGGCCGAGGGCGTAGCGGACAAAAAAATTTTAAAATTCGAGAGCGTTTCGGCCGAGCGCGTCGCGGAACGAGGGCCTAACGGCCGGACCCCAAAATACGTTCAATGTATTTTGCATAAGCAGTTCCGCGTGACGCTGTCAATCTAAATGGGAGAATAAGAGTTTTTCCAGTACCGGCGCGGCGTAGCGACGACAGCGGCGGTATTAGTATTTATATATAGTACCTACTAGCAATCTCTGAGCTAATCTGCGGACGAACATACAGAAACTAGAGTTCCGTCTACCGTCCATATCCTCAAAACTCAAAAGAAAAAATATACAGTCGAACATATAACCTCTTCCTTTTTTGAAGTCGGTTAAAAAAGGGCTTTAGATCAAGAAACTCCCTCGGAATTGTTTAAGAGGATTGATATGGGAACTTACCATGGCGAAAATTTTTGTTTCGTTCAATAAAGTAAGAACAATTTTGCTGACGAAAATTTACGTAATATGAATAACTTAAGTAGCCCCATACGCTGGCAACACTTAGTACGCGTTAATGGGGAAAATTATATTAACATTGAAGGCTCAAAAAATATTATAGTGTCGATGACATATGACTACCCTAAAGATATAAAAGGTCTGACTTGAAGCAAATTTCATAGTTTGACATCCCTATCTAAATTGGTAAAGGTATTTATTTCAGTTGGTGGAATAATCTGACGTACATATATGTATGTACATACAAAAAACCTTAAAACACATACTCACCGTTTTTTGGCGGCAGTTGTGGAAATATATGGATTCAATATAAATAAATAAATTTAAAGGGACAAATTACACTGATCGCGCTAGCCCCAAAGTAAGTTCGAGACTTGTGCTATGGGATACTAATTCAACGATACTATATTTTGTAATAAATACATATATAGATAAACATCCAAGACCCAGGACAATTTGAAAAAGGCCATTTTCCAACTTGCCCTGACCGGGGATCGAACCCGGAACCTCTGAGTGTAGGACTAGCATGGTGACCACTTTCTACACTAGATGACGCTCTCTTACTCTAGTCTCTGCTCTGCGGATCTTTCAGCATCTCGTCGCTACTAGTCCTTACAGGTGCCCTTACTGGTACTTAGTCCATACTTCATACAAAAACTTGTAAGTAACGATACATACGCACAAATATATTATCACGCTACGGTACACGGTTTTCCCTAGACAGTCTAATCTTCACTTCCTACGATCCTTGCAAACCTCTTTCGCTTCAACACTCACAATTCTTTTCATGCATAAGTAAGTTCTTTTAACTTCACCTTACGATTTGGCCGACTAACGTTCAGTGTGGTCGACTCAGTCCGGTTCTGTCCTCATCCGCAGAATTTATTTTTAGTAAATCTTCTTTCTAAGTAGAGTACTTATAGCGTAACAATTTTACAGAAGCTACAGAATTAAACTTCGGTCACCCACCACTATCTCCTAGACTGTTGAAAATACTAGTGCCTACGTTGAATCGAATAGGACCAAGGATAGCGCGTCTGCTTTCATAGTTCTACTGTCTATAGGAAAATAATGTCATCCTATCTTTAAGCAAATTCAAAACAGGAAGAATGTTTCAGTTGTAGGTATTTTTATCTATTTTTAATACAGAAACAAATTTAAAAACCGAATCGAATATTTTCAGATTGGTACCTTCAGTAGTTTAGTTTTAGTAGTAGGCCAGTTCCTTCATAGTCTGGTAAACCAGAATAATGAAACAAAACATGTCATCTAAGTAAACATAAGCTGTGTGTGTAAGTGGCCAACCCTGTATCAGAATTTTCAAGATATCTAAATCCATCAGACATAATTTGTCGACTTCCGTACAATGATGTCAGCCAAGTCGAGAAATTTTCATACCACTTGTAGTCAAATCCAAGTACGCATCACGCCCGGTGTCCCTAAACTTGCGAAAGCGCTCATATTAGATTCTTGCTCCAGCCAGGCTACCAAGCGCTTTTACAAATAAAAATATTGGTTATCTCAATAAAGAGCTCTTCTCAGTATTTAACATTGAAAGAACGAGACGAAATATATTTCTTTATATTTTACTATAATTTTTCAAAACTAATAACCAACTTCACCCCCAAACTACACAACCGATTTACGAGTAGATAAAATTCGTGTGAAGATACAGAGGAATTACTAGCACTTATATCATAAGTAGACTATAATTTATTATATTATTATTTCATTTTTCATTTTTCCATTTCTTTAACCATTGTTTTACTTTCTTAATGGTTTTGTGTCTATGTTTAGTGTAGCTTTTAAGCGCCTGAAACACAGGGTGTTTTTCATCCAAGCTTAGACACCATTTATTCTTGTAATTCTTTATATAATTTGTGACTATAGTGTTTATATTATAATTTTTAAGAAATTGAATAAAAATTATTATTATGTTGGTACGCTTTTCAGCCACGGGTCCATGGGGACCCGGTCCTTTGAGGCGTTCATGGGGCCAAAGCCAACATGAAGAGGCCTTTTAGTACCTTTTTATCTAAAAAGCTATGGAGGTCTATCCCTTAATGTACCATTGAGATGCACTAACGGACAGTCCTCCACAGCTGCCTAACTATTGCCAGGGAGGGGTTTACTTGGCTCGGGCTTTATGGATGGGATTTATAACCTCATCCTTTTTAAGTCGGTCAAAAATATCATACCAATGCAACAGGCGTTGTTATTTTTATAATTTCGAGGGTAACTCTTTGGTATTGCTTCAACTATTAGAAAAAAATACATGAAATAACCAAATCAATATAAAATAAAGAATAAAAACCATAAGGGAACCTTGTTTACTACAGAACTCTAAAAATTCAAATAAAATAGTGTAACCTACTTACAACTGGGCAAAACATTCCAACCAAATAGGTAAAGTTATACCAAGATTATGAAAGAATGGCAGAAAGAAGAGGGGATCATTCCCCTCTTCTTTCTGCCATTCTTTCATCCATCAAGAGCAAGCTCTCAAATTGCAAAAGAAAGACTACAGTATCTCTTGTTGGAAAAACTTCATCCCCGGTCTTTATTTTCCTCGTCGCCCTTCTTTAATTCTACTATTATTCTGAAGAGATTGTCATGTCTTTTAAGATGTCCAATCATCTTTTCTATGTTCAATAATTTTTGAAATATTTCGTCTTGAACTCTTCAATACTAGTCTTTGATACAAAATTTGATGTTCTAACTATAATTGATAATGCGCTTTCGGTCAAGAACCGCTTTCAAAGGCATATTGTTTTCAATTTAAAGTCAAAGCAGAACCTAATGTAGCAGTTATTAAAATATCAACTCTACGATGAGTCATTTTAACTCTCGAACGTATTCAAGTCCAAATTTATTTTTTACATTGTTTAAAGTATCTAATTAAATTATACATAAAATAGATGTAATTAATGAGTTTTATAATATTTCGTTTAAAGAAATTCTAACACAATATTAAAATTGTTTAATGGAAAAAGTTAAATCAAATTGTTCCCGAAGAAAAAATTAAACTATTTAAAATAGGCTTCACTTTAAACAATGAAGCAACAAAGTTACTTATCTAACACAACAGATATTTAAAATAATTCTTGAATATTATTGGATGCTTTAAATCGTATCCGATAAATAATACACAATGGTTTCAACTGAGTTTATTCATTTGGTTTGAAAACGAATTTATGGCCACATGTCATTTTGCGTTGAAAAACCTTAATTATCTATGTCGACATTGAAAATATTACTTCTACTTTATAAAAAAAAACAAGCACTATATTTACAAGCCATAGGAATCATAAATTCTTTCAATCGCACACATTCACGTACCTACAGATAGTGCTGTAAAAATCTCAAGTCTGTAATTTTAAATTCAATTAAAATCAATATACTAAAAAGTTATTTTTTTTTATTAAAACCAAAAGGTATATAAACATTCTAAAACTTAAAATCTGAATATTACTAAACTTAATACCTACTTATCAATATACTTGGATTATAAAGATACTGAACAAAAAAGAGGACTGCAAGTCGGTCTAAACTAAACAGAAATTATTTAAAGCTAGCGAAAGTATAAATTAATTGGTAAAGATCATCCTACCATAGCGGGCAATAAAAATAAATACTTAGTATAATACAATAAAATACGTTTCACTGCTTACTAGCATAATAAACATACACAATACATATTTACATAAAATTACTGCTCGAATCTATATGAGTTACTTTCCATTGAGTCTTTATTACTTCAGCCGATCAGTAGTCAGTCAATACCAGTAGACCGCTATATGCTGTCCACTCATATTTTTTTGTTGGTAGTTTAAATCAGTCAAAATGTAACCCTGATGGTTATTATTCGTGTTAGAAATGAAACTAATGCTCAACAAAGTCTCCTCACAGAACAGATTAGCACAAAAGTCTCTTGACTTTGTTTTGAGATGAGGATTCGAAGCCATTCAATGTTATTCGAAGCTAATGTTAAATTTGCAACACTGAATTATTTTTAGACCTCAGTCCATGACTCAATAAGTTGAGATTGTTACAACACCAATAGATACCTATTCGTACGGATATTTTAATTCATCTTTGCGCAGAACGCAATAAGGTGTTAAATTAAAATATCAATTTACGTTATTCAGAAAGGCTTATATCGAACTGAGAGGGAGTCAGTTAGGTAGTCATTGACGCAAAAAACTTGCAATATGTAATCAACGCTAATATCACAGGGAAAAATCTCCAAATAAACTCCTGTCGAGTAAAATTTATAGAATCTCGTGTTTTCATGCGATTTTAGCGTAAATTTAATGTGTATTTATGATAAATCTGACCAATTGACCCCCTTTGAGCCTTAACCATTTCCTACTCGACTAACTTTTTCAATTACTAGATACTATATACAAGTATTGATACAAAAATTAAAGAAATATTTCGTCGACAAGTTGTTTGTCGATGAGTCGGTGGGGTTTCGGTCTCGACTGCTTCCTTCTGCGGCGGTAGAGTCTGGCGTTGAGAGGGTACAAGGCGGGGGACAAAGAGCACCGCACGTTGAACCACCAGTCACAGGACGCCACGCCCTGCGAGAACACCGTCCCGTTCGGACACAGGAACGATGCTTGTCGACCGTCGATGTCACAATAGTGCCATGCTGAAAAAGAAACGATACGGGTCGTCAGTAACTAACATTTTCAATAACTTATCTAGAATGTCAAAAAAATCTAATCACATATGGATAGAACTTAGAATGTTGGTGGGCCTATATAGGGAGCAACCTTCTAAATAAAGCTAAACTAGATTCAGAAATAGTGATGGATTACTAGCCCATTGCCTTTACATCTCGACATTCGCATGCTTTTGTTCTAATTCTGAGAATTGAGTGGATGGGAGGATGCTTCAAGGCGAAAGGAGTAGAATTGGGTACATTCTAAGTTTTGTCTTAATTTGTTCAAAGAATCTTGACGAGTCGGAAGAAACACTTATAGATAAATTTTAGAATTTACTATGTTATAAGTAACAAAACTCTCTTTCAGTATGTATAATTGACTATATGTCATTTGAACTTGTAGTATGTATAATTGATTATATGTCATTTAAACTTGTGTTTGATTGATTATGAACGAAGTGTTGTCGAAATAAACCTCCTGTTTGTAATGAAATTCGGCAGGCAATGTTTGCGCTCGACTTAGCAGATTCATTGTAACGGGTGTTAATTAATAATTATATGCAGTATTTGTGTAATCTGGAAACATTACCTAATTGATGTTCTTACCTACTAACAAGATTTTCGAAAGAGTTACATTGGATTCGCTCAACTGATTTTACCTTTCAAATTGTATTCTTTTTTACCTACAGTTAGATTCATTTGGACTTTTAGCATCTTATTTTTATTCAAATGCTATATTCAAATAATAATCTAGCATAGATTATTATTTGAATATAGCATTTGAAATAGAAAAAAAAAAACAAGCACAGACTATAACTCTAAACACGGAGCTGAAGTAACACGTAACATTTTATACCGAAAACCTTCCGGGTAACTTTTTGTTATAATTATCTGACCTCAGAAGACCATAAGGTCACAATAGTTAATCATCCTGACACTGCCAAGGTCGTGCCACATGGCGAGTTTAGACAATAGAACCATAAGATTGGCCACCCACACTCGAGGAAGAAAAGGTTCTTTTCGTGCACGTTAATGTGCTATTAGCCCACGCATAACGTGAATAAATTGGGTTAAACTACTAGCAAATGCTACTTCGGCACAGGCAACAGCTATAAATATCAACAGTTACGGACATCGCAGCATTATATATCAACTTATTTAGATAAAATCTGAATAAATACTAGGAGATTAATCAAGATAAAAATGAACTATAAGTATACTTACTTCAATACGTGAATAGTAACGTTTCGAAAACCTTATTAATAAAGATTTTATACGCACATGAGTCATGACTGTGCTTTAGTGAATATATTGCATGAATATGTCGTGTAAAAGACATCATTAAAATGTATTTAATTTGAAACTTGCTTAAGACAGAGATTTTGTACATATTTTTTTAACATTTTTTAATAATTAAGTATTAGCAAACACATTTGCAATGGCTTCGTGAGTTTGCGTGTTCACCGCCCACCTTTCGAGTTTATGGCTGTCCTCCACGAGACTTCTTAGTGTATTCCCATATATAAACTATATTCTATTTCGACAACGTACGGTTTTCATAAAACTAAATCCAAGTTGTCGGAGAAAATCGTAGTCGACAAAATATTTCTGGAAATATTTTAAAATTTAACCCGCTCCGCAACACTTATGGTATTACGCGTAAAACTTCTGCTCTTTCTATTGTATTTGGTAAAGTATACCAAAAAGTTTTACTTATTTTTAAAGTTGCATCGCCAATAGAAAAATATATTATGACATGCTATTAACAGCCGAAAGCTTGAGCTTAGTTAATGGCTAAGAAAACTATTCTTTCTCGTGTACTATTGTTTTCATCCGCTATTACTAGTTTCCGGTGAAGAAAATCATGGACTCACACTGTGATTTTCCAAAGATACAACTATGCGATACCACGAAAAAGTCCATTTTCCAACTTGAACTGACCGGGGATCGAACCCGGGATCTCTGGGTGGCGGACTAGCATGGTGACCACTACGCCACAGAGGTCGTTATATGTATATAACACAAATTAAATACGTTGTTGATTTGTTAATACAGTAATGACGCAGTGAAAGAATGTTAAAATAAATCTACTACAATCACGTCTCTATCTCCAATGAGGCAGACACTGCCTTTATACTAAAATAAATAAATGATTACCTTGGCAACGCGTCTCCATGTCCGCAAAGAACCCCGGGTAAGGCTGCTCGTCGCAGTAGAAGTTGGTGTACGGCACCGCTCCCAGCACCGGGTAGTCCGTGCCCGGTTTGCCTGAAACATTTTAAATAAGCAATTAATTCTTACGTTAATTATTTCATACACTTATAACATCTAACAAAATATACTCAGACTATTTTAAGGATGTACAGTCAGCAAAAGTGATATCTGACCAGGCCCTTTACCTACATCTTGAATTTTCTCTTGAACTGAAAATAATATTAACATGAAAATATATATTCAGAAAGATTTTAATGAAGTCTTTTTGAATATAAATTTTCATGTTAATAGTATTTTCAGTTGAAGAGAAAATTCAAGATATAGAAAGGGCCTGGTGAGGTATCTCTTTGGCTGACTGTACCTATTCAGCCCATGATATTGAAAAACTTTCGCCAAAGAAAATACTGATATCAAAATATGAAAAATAGTTTTTGGCCTCCATACAAGTTGACCGATCAGCTGCTCAGAGTTTGTATGGAAAGCAAAAATTTTTTTTTGTTATTGTGATTTAAGCATCAACAATCTTCAAAAGTATTACTGGTAGTTCTAGCATTAGATTGCCACAGGACCGTTCTCTCAATCTTAATAAGAGGATTCGGTTTAAAACTTTAGCAGTTAGATATTTTTCAACACCCTTGCTCGTAATGTGGGTCTAATTTCACCAGTTTAAGATATATAAAGCAGCTCATAAAACACGCGTGCGTTATGATCGCAAATAGTGAAATTTGGAACTGGCCGCCGACCGGTGCTGGCTGCCCGCCGCACGCCGCCAGCCAGCAGGCTGGATTTAAAAAGTAAGACGGCGGGAAAATAACAGCGTACATCACAGTGAGTTTTTGGCGGAAAGTCAAGGGGTTCAGCTGGAGTTTCCTTTAAATTGTTTTGCAAATTGATTCTAGTGGACTTTATAATATGAAATTGGTGTAGTTTAGTGTTATATATGCTCATGCTCATGGACAATATGTAAAATGTTTAAAGTGGACACTCATAGTGCGGTTGTAGTGATATTTATTTGCGGACTGTGGTGGGCGTTTTAAGGCGCCGTCCGCCACTCAATCGGCTATGAAAACCAGTGGGCTCGTAGAGATTTATCGCCAGAAGCTCCCTTAAAGCAATCAAAGGACCTACACCAACCTTTGATTGTATAGTTAGGTAGGTAGGGTTAGGATTAGGTAGGAATAAAGAAGTGAATAAATAAAGTTAGGCTCTAAAGGACTTGTATCCAGTGCCGATAAATAATTATTAAAAAATGTACATCACAGTTTTATGGTTGAGTATTAAAATCAAAAATTTCAGTTTATTGGGTATTTTTCCTCGCAAGTGTGTTGAAAAACGTCGTACGATATAGGTACATATTAGTTAAACACACTCGACTCTATTACGCCTAATGTGTTATAACCACCATAACGCACTTATATCGTAATGTACTATTGTACTTATTCCTGAACTGACTGTTACACGCAGCATTGCCCGCATGGTCATAGGCAAATTGTTCATACATTATTCCGAGATAAAAATTAGGTACCTTATGTGTTAATCCAGGTCATAAGCTAGCTAAACAAGGCACAACTAGTTGAACATCCGCCTCTTTTTTATTACAAAATAATCATTCTTAATCTTTTTTGTCGGAAAATCTATTTAAATTTATATAGTAATAACTTTTAAAATGCATATTTATATGTTTAGTATGTCTCGCTCACTTCAAACTTAATTTACATAAAATGTCTGAATTATTCTTACAGTTATGAGAATATTATAATATTCAATTAATGAAATATGACATTAGCTAAATGTCACATTTAATAAATCACAACATAAGTATCCATGAATATGATTTATCTCCTTCCTCTGTTCGAGCATCTTATGTAGTTTCATAAGTTATGTAACAAACATAAGCTTGTAAAATTTATGTCTTATAGTTTTGCATGCAGAGTTGCGCGTTGATGTCTTTTGTATGACAGCAAGAGTTTATTAGTATCACATGCGAAAACGGTGCATTTTAACAACAATAAAGTAAATAATTGGCTTCTTCTAGAGTCTAACGCACTTGTTTGCCAGGCTTCTCGATCGCTTTGTTTTTGGCATAATTGGTAAAATGATTTATATTTCAAAATATTTAATTCTCCTTCTTTCCTGCCTATGCCAATCCACTGCTTTAGGGTTTAGGCTTCTCCTACTGGAAATATCAAATAAGTTCAATAAAAAAAATCTGTGAAGCTAGTACCTTATCTTTAAAATAACCGGCTGAGTGCGAGTCGGACTCACGCACGAAGGGTTCCGTACCATTATCTATAAAAAATCACGTTTGTTGTTTGGAAGCTCCCCTTAAGTATTTTGTTTTTATTTTATTATTTATTTTTGAAGTCAATATACAACTAAATATTCTACGAATATCGAGCAAAAAAACTTTAAAATAATCACGTTTGTTGTGTGTAAAATCACCTTTAATTTTTATTTTATTCTGTTTTTAGTATTTGTTGTTATAGCGGCAACAGAAATACATCATCTGTAAAAATTCCAACTGTCTAGCTATCACGGTTCATGAGATACAGCCTGATGATAGACAGACATACAGACAGACGGATTGAAAGCGGAGTCTTGCTAATAGGGTCCCGTTTTTACTCTTTGGGTACAGAACTCTAATTACTAGTTGTAAACTAGACAGCATGTAACATTTTTAACAGACTTTCAAAATGGAGAAGGTTATTAATTCGTCGCGATCTTTTACGTTTTTTTTTTTAATATATGTTTACTGATTATTCAAAGACGCCTGAATCGACTTGAAATTTTTTTTATTTTTGAAAGCGTTTACTTGTCAAGTGATCCCATAATTTTTTTATCAAAATCGGTTGTGTAGTTTGGGGGTGAAGTAGGTTTTTATTTTTGAAAAATTATATTTTTGAGTATGCAATTTAAGCACGAGATTTTCGTGCCTCTTCATTTTTTTCACAGAAAAAAATGGAATGGTCCTACTAGGCAGGGAGCCACATGGGTGGGGTAATAATTGTAACATCGATTATCATTCATTTTAATAGTCATTAATTTATTATATTTCCGGTCGTTAATAACATGTAATTGTTTTTGTAATTCTGATAGTTAAAGTTAGCATAACGCTAATAAATATTCACACGTGCAATTTTTGACAGTATCGTTTCGTTTGAACTTCGAAGATATACTTTAAAATATTACACCTTTAATGATTTCTTCGATTTTCAATATTCCGTCCGTTATGAGCTGAGTTTTTACCACATTTTTCATTTTTTCATATTTTCCTACAGATTATATATACATATATCTGTAAAATATATAAACATAGCCTGATACATCGTAACATCATATGTTGCTAAATTTATATCAAAGGGTTTACAGAAGCGAGTTTTATTTTAGATGCCTGGAAATGTAAGAATCTAGCTGCACTCAGCATGCCATGCGATGCAATGCTACGTAAACCCTTGACAGCATCTTCAAAAGATACTAAAAAATTGCATCTCAATCTGGTTAATGGTTTAACACGTAGAGGACAAACATAAAAGCTTAATTTTATATGAATATTTTCTGAACCTGAAATTTATCACATAAGTTTCGAATACTAAGTGTCTGTATTGTACGTAAGTACTTAGTCTAAGTTCTCACGTTAATTAAAGGGCGGTGAATGGCCGATAGTCTGAGACTTATTCATCACAATCACTACACAGCACATAAAGGCACAAATTGACGCAAATTAAGTCATTATTAGTAAAAGTATTACATGCCACATTCCAACCATATCTTTAATCATACAAAAACACCAAGAAGAAGAAGGCCACGTTTAGCGTGGTGACTGTTTCCCGATTAAATTATATCAACATAAAAAAAATACATCACTAAAACAAAGAAACTCTAAAATGGTACATATTTCAGTATAGGAACATTCATTATAAAAACTTGTTCAAAATTATAAACTGAAACATCTCTTAATAGTATTTTATGCAACAGTTGTTCATAAAATGCGAGTGGCGCAGGTTACGATGCGAGCCTTGGCGAGCATCGTAAGGAGACACCATCGAGCATTTTTCGACATATTTATACAACGTTGCATACAATACTTTTTCTACGACTACATTTACTAAAATAAATCCAAAAATAAACAAAGAAAAGTATGAAATACTACCATATGTTTGCTAGATACTAGGTATCTATGGAAGACTTAATTTTTTTATTGACGTCTTCCTAGTGACCAAAATTGCCATTTTTTGAAACACGGAGTCACTTAAACGAATGATTTTTCATACAAAAAACCGTTTGTTTAGTGACTCCACGTTTAAAAAATGGCACCATATGTTAAAATAACGATTTTATTATGTTGGCAGTATGGTAGATCTAAAGAAAAAAAGTTATAGGTCTATGGCTAGGAGTATAGTTTTGGCGAAATAACGACACATGTGCTATTATATTAGGAATAGACTATAGACTTTTCTGAAATCATATAATCTATGTTCTTATATTAGTGTTCGGGACCATTTAAAAGACAGATAACAGTACAGGAGTAGAAAAAAATATTTTTATGCATCTTATTTATACGACCTTATAATAAAACCTTGAAATCAGACTGATGCCAATTGTAATCAAAGTGATCTGCAATGAAATCCTTAAGTAACCGTCTTCTGATGTTTGAGATAACATAAATTATTATAAATGCAATACTCGAGTTTAACTGATAGTTTAATTGCCAATGGAGTTATGATAAATGATATTCCACATGTGTACAACATACAACACCCATCAGATAAGTTATTAATTTGTATCTCTCATTAGAAGTGTACTAGCGATTGAGAAATCATTCAGTTTTAGAAATATTCAATATCTATGTCATAACATCTCAAGAACCTACAAAGCGAAGGTCTACATTATTAAATATGAGACATCTGTATTCAGCAACGTTGTAATGAATAAACATACCCAATACACAGTGCTAACGACTACTAAGCGAATTATTATCGTAGCAATATTTTAAACTGTTTCTATTACTATAGAACTAAAGTCATGAAAATTACAGTTTACGTTCATAATATATAATGAAAACTCACGTTATTAACATGATGACTTTACAGTAGCAGGACATGAATTATTAATCAAAGAACGGCAGGACATTCAGATGGTATTATTTTTGTATTTACCGTTTATATTTTTTGTATTCATAAATATATACCTATATTTATTTATCTTTATATATCCAACACTATTCTGCGCGCGCTGGTAGACCGCTGGGACTCACCTATGCTCGCTTGATGGATACAACTGCATGCAGTTAAGTAGATCACTGAGTACTATGTACCCTAGTGTTTTAAGATCAATTGTTACTAAGATCAATTGTTACTAACCTTTTGTATGGATCTTGTTGTCCGAAATAATCAATTTATTAATATAATATTATATTATATTCATTGTATAAGTAGATATTCATTCTGATATTTATATAAAATAGGTATATAAATTAATTGTATGATATATAGTAATATTTTATAATGTAAGTATATTGTATTGCTTTTGTGGGCCGCATAAATAATCTCTGTTTATGCCCTTGGTTGACTGAGCGAAAATGCTCTTAGCATTAAATCCGCCCTTTGTTAAAAGTATATTTGTAGTTTGGAACAATAAATTTTGATAAAATTAAAAAAAAAACTATAAATATACGTATACGAACATACATATACATACATACACGAAATAATCCTCTATGCTAGTTTGGGAGCAAAGAAACCGTAGACTTTATTATATTCAATATATTCCAGACAGTTCATTTGTAAATTCGCAGCTTAACCCATCCTATTTCTATATAAAAAGATAGTATAAACAATTGATTTGTTCTTATATAACTGGCTAACAATCTACCGCTATCTCTAATTCCCGTTTCCTACCTATGTAGATTTTTTGTAAACCAAAAACTTTGATGTCTCGCACCCTGACTTTATCTATTCACATTTTTGTATATAAAGACATATTAAACATCAATCCCTGTTATGTGTTCAGTATGTTCGATCATTTATAATGCCAGTGGTTGCTAAGACAACGAAAGTTCGCCAGCCTGCAACTACTTTCACTGGCTCCTGACTCGTACTGTAGTTTCTCACGATCATAATTGCTATCTATGGAATCCTGAAGTGTAGTCTATGCTGAAATGTGAAATACGATCGAGAACCGCACCTTCGAAACTTCATCATACAGCTGCTATATTATTTCAAAATGTATTGCAATATTAGTAATACTCTTTAGTGAAGTTATTCAACATCTTGGACTAAACCAGCCGATAACTTATATTTTTAGACTATTTCCATACTGTTTTGATAATAATGGAACGATATTTTTCTTTACTGACCACAATGGTACAAAAGGTGAACTAAACGCTAATGCATTATCTACTATTCAAACTTTAGGAAAACTAAAATTAATTTAATTTCGCTTGGGTAGGTATGAGTAACTCGCAACATCAACAAGGTATGAAAAATTAAATGCACACTCATTGTCGTACATCAAACTGATCAATACTAGAATCAGAAACGATTATAAAATCTAGAACACATGCAAACGTTATGATTGTTTTAAAGTATTTTGGAATAATAGGATAATAATAAAAAAACTGGTCAAGTGCGCGTGGGACTCGTATATGAAGGGTACCGTACCTTCATCCAAATCTTCATGTATTTTGGTACGGAACACTGTCAAGTATCTAGATAATGACATAACAACATTGCAACATTGCAAAGATTGAGTTAAAACGCCGAGAAAAATACGTTTCTTGTGTGACGACCCCCTTAAATTTTATTTATTTTTAGTATCATCAGTTAAAATTTCAACTGCCTAGCTATCACGGTTCTTGAGATAGAGCCTGGTGACAGACAGACGGACAATGGAGTCTTAGTAACAGAGTCCCATTTTTATCCTAAAAAGCAACAGTACAGTGTGTATAGTGAGAAATATACCATTATTGTACGATATTTTATCGACAGATGCTCGTATCCCTTGTGGTGTAGCCTTTAGTTCGTGTCTGGATAACCGCTGCGAGCGCTGCAGTCACCTCTGGCCCTTATTAATTCTAGACCCTACAACGAGCGGCCGCATTGTGCACTAGGATATAATAGCTAAGCTTGCGGTTAATGTATAAGTTACGAAATGGCGGATAAATTCTTCGTCGCATCCATAATTCATCGTGATTGTAAGTTTTCTTTCTACGAGACATTTACTCGAGGCTCTTTTTGAATCATCGTTGTAATTATTTCTCTCATAATCGTCTTGGTGTATTTCATGACGCAAAATATAGACGGTTTAGATGATTTGAGGAAAGTATTATCATTTTATAAAACTAAGTAAATTTTTGGCAGAAAATGTAATTAAAAGCTAAGTATATCTTATATAACAATACTGTGTGTTTTTAATATTCATAGATATCTGTATTACCATAGACTTATTTCTTTATGACTTTCATTTCTCATAGTGGAAGTTGAATAATTTTATCCAATAAGTTTACGAGTACATTATACAGAAGTCTGATTGGCGTGTCATAAATTTTCTTGAGCAACGACTGAGATTATGAGATATATCCTAATTACCCACACTGACTCAACAAAAGCTAATAAATAGTTAGTGTTCAGAACATGAGTAATTACCCTCATATTCTAAAAGACTGTCGCAACGAGCGTTTATACGTACTTTACTCGATGGGTTTAGGGAAGTGCTTCGATCAAACGTTACACAACGCTGCCACTTACATAAACTCTCAATTAAACTAAATATACAGCATATTTTTAATACGTTGTTAATTAGCAGTAAATTTATGACTTCAATGAATAAAATGAAATTTTTTTTAGGTACTCGCCTTTTGAAGTAACAACACTTTGTACAAAGACGCCGCCGCTCTTTGTTTTAATACATTTAACAAAATAATACCATAGATTGCGAAAATTATCTCGACGCAGAACCTAATTAAGTCCATTGAAAATCAGTTCCAAAGAACTTACTAACATCCAAATTTTACTATCGGTATAAATAAGTTTAATGTTTTATACAATTATGAATCTTATAATGATCATTACTAGAGTAAGAACCTGACTTATACTTCCCTTTTGTAATTTTATGGTCCTTACATCAATCTGAAAGTCTGATGATGATGTCAAAATTACCTAACTGTAAATATCTCAGCTATATACTGTACGAAGTTTTTGAAATATTACCTTCTTTATGAGAATCTTACCTCTACATGAGTAGAGGACATTGTAGATAGACATGTAGATCTCTATGTAAAGGACATTCTTATAAACATTTTACAAAGAATAAAGATACTGATATTTTCGGTAAACTTGCACTCATTTAATTAAATAGTAGTAGGTATAAGTTTCATTGTTAAAAATGTGATGCAGATTTATTATATAAAACCAGGCAATGAAGTAAGATTTAGGCATTGACTATTTATTAAATGCGTTTTTGTATTTGACGATACCATATTATTAAAGCCTTATCTTTACTACCTACTAAAAACTACCGCGCAATGAAATTAATATCCCATACATTTAAATATGGAAAAAAGTCATGCAGACTTTTATAATTGGAGAAAAGAGATTTATTAAGAAGACGTACATTTAGTCTTTATAGACCTTAAAAAGGCTTTCATCTTATCTAGCCATCCTTGACATCACAAAACGTACCAGAATACTATATTCAACTTATAATCAACATGTTTAACAATGTTACCACCAAGGTACGGAGCCCAGCCGGAATAAGCGACTCATTTGAATTAAAAGTGGGTGTACACCAAAGATCGGCACTGAGCCCTTTATTCTTTAATCACATGATAGAATGACATATAGCGGATATACAGGTGACACCACCTTGGGCTCTACTTTACGCAGATGATGTTGTCCTTATACGGGACAATCACGCAGAATTGGAGGAATCGCTGTAATATTGGAGATCCGCCTTGAAAACTGCCGGATTAAAGATCAGCCGTTAGAAAACCGAGTGCATGCAATGTTGTTATTCTGCACCCAACTAACAACAAGACACTGTCACCGTAGAAGGCAAGCAGTTGAACGAAGTTGACCAATTTAAGTACCTGGGTTTTATTGTTTCAAACGACACTGATATATATAACCCACCGTGTCAACACCGGGTGGATGAAATGGCAACAACTATTCAGTGTGCAATGCGACAGTAGAATGCCGGTACGCGTCAAACGAAGGGTGTATATTGCGGTCCGCCCTACTTTAATTTACGGTGCTGAATGCTGGCCCATGAATCCAAACCACCCAAATGCATACGACGGACATGAAGATATTAAGATGGGCAGGAGATGTTACCCTGGCAGACAAAGTGAGAAACGAACATATTTGTGGAAGTTTCAAAATTTGACCAATTAAAGAGGAACTCTCCGAAACACGTCTCAGATGGTATAGGCACGTCATGAGAAGGCCTGAAGATCACATGGCTAGACAAGTGTTGAACACTGGCACTGACACTGGTTCAAAAAAGCCAGGAAGACCCCTACAAACTTGAAGTCCGTCGTCAACAATGACAAAGAAAGCCTAAATAAATGTTATGACGACCCAAAATCAAAGAGCTTGGCGAAGAATGACGAGGAAAGCCGACCACATATGAAATGGGATAAGGCTAGGCGAAGAGAGAGATATTATCAAATCTAAATTAGGTTTTCTCGTAATCGTATAGTGTATTTTTTTAATACAATGTTTTATAGTTTCTAAGCATAGTCAGTGTAAATACCTATATTCTATGTTTACCTCTAAGATTCATAACGAGCCTTGAACCATCAATAATATAAAGACAAATATAAACAGTGAATTATTAATATGTAGGAAAACAATATTTACTCATCATCCTCAGAACATCCTCAAACGATATCTAATCAATGTGTGAATAGGATAACAATACTAATAACTAAAAACATATGTAAGGTCAGTTACGTAAAGGTCAGTACAGTTGACATTATAATTTGAAACCAGGTGAATATTTACGATTTATAAACTTATGTAAGTTGTAAACTCACCACTGACTATATCACGAAAATCTTAGAGAATCTTGGACTTTACTCACTCGTTGGGTAAGGGGTTACACCTAGGTTTTTTTATTCAAGAGATTACCTTATCATACAAAATCGTAATTGTTTGTATGATAAGGTAATCTCCATAAATATAGAAAAGATTCCAAAATTCTAAACATGGATGATGTGATGGAGTTGTAGCAGCTTTCTTCCTGAAACATGACTTTATTTTTTTTTCGTTTATTTAAATTTTAACATTAAAATTATTGGGTCCTTTTTTGTAGTTTCTGTCAAGATTATGAATCAATTATTAGTGGAAACCTAACTTTTGTTTATCCGAAAAAGGCAACTGTTTGTTTCCCAAATAAATAAAAATTATATAACACTTTATGTTTTATATTAATTAAGTGGAAACATAAATATCAACAAAATGGTAATTTCATTAAAATCATTTCAGTCACAAATATCTGTCTTTTGGTATAATATAACTATACACTGGTAGGTATATCAAATAACTTTCAGTTACTAACTATTTTCTCACCGCAAATGTTATTAATTGTTTGCTGCGGCAGATTGCACTGTCTTCAAAGACACTATCGGTACTACTTGCGGCTCCAAGGGCAATAGCCGTTTATGAAACTACGCAAATTGTGCGATTATTAACTATTGCACACGTATGTTTATTAGCATCACAGTGTCTTCATACAGCGACGCTTATTAAAACATGCTTCTTTAACAAAAAAATGAAAAAATGTTTATTTATATCGGGTACATCTTCGCCGAACCGGATTTTCTGGATCCGAGAATTAAGTAGCCGGTCTTATATTTAGAAATGACCTCAGTGTTTGTTGATTATCGGTTACATAAAACTTATGGAAAATTTGCATTGGAGCATTATACTCTAGCATCTTCATTCCATTAGAAAATAAATTCAAAACTTTGTCGATGTCTTCCGATAACTTTCAAGGGCGATCACGAATATTAGTTTCTATTCCCACGCTTATCGTAAAATAATCTTAAATTAAAGTAATGAACAGGATATTACTAGCCATGAGCTTGGCGTAGGTCACTCTTATTGCATTCTGAAATCATTTGAAAGGAACCGCGATGCGCAATATAAAATAAAAGAATAAGTTAAGCTCAATAAAAAAGAGCTGTCATCTACATACAAAAGCACATAAAAGTTCGGCCAAATGTATTAGTGTTATGTTTATCATTAATTATACACGTATAGCCCACAAGTGACGCAAGCGCAACCCGGGTTTTGTTATGACGTTATGGCGCAAGAGCAGACTGCGACGCTGCTCGCTACGCTAAATAGGGAACCAACATACATACATTTTCAAATATTTATGTCAAAGGATTATATTTCTTAACCTCCTTGGAAAAAGAGCCTCGTCCAAAGCAAGTCGAGAAAGGCGGCACCATAAACACACGAGTGTTCAAAACTCTACACATGCTAAGATACTTATTGTAAATGACAACATAATAGCCTATCATATTAATACTTTATCGTACTTACAAGGCTTAATCTTCGATGATTTGGTTCATTTATAATGAACATTTCACTTAGTGATAAGGCTATATTATGGACATTGACTTTTCACTTATTTTTAATTTGGAATATTAAAATTTATTATTTATATATTATATGTAATAATACTAATAATGTAAGTAACTAGTTGTTTTTGTCTGGCAATTTGGTTTTGATAACTTGTGCAAAAGGTGAGCTGCATGCTTCAAAACCATATACCACACTATGGCAATGGCATAGATGCCATTGTATGTGCCTTCGCTTTATGGAGTCTGTCATGAATTTATAATAATTGCGTACAGACGTCATTGTTTGTTGTTATTAAAAAAATCGTGGTCACAGGAAGCGATTTTGTTATTGTCGTGCTAAATATCAATATAGCGACTAATGGTGGCCTAGCCTTGTCTAGTAATAATGACTACCTTATGCACATTTCGCAATGCCAAATTATCGCGGCAAAATCACAGCCAAATGTAAATTAATGCTAAAGGCAATAACCCGAAATCATAACAATATGTGTATATTTGTACGGAATTAATACTCAAATCTGTAGTAAAATAAAGTCATAAAAACTATTGATACTTTTAACTTTAGGAAAATAGTTACCCAAGGGGTTTAATTTTTCACTGATAGCCGTTACACGCAGTGTCGCCCGCGTATTTAAATAAATATTTATTGATGGGGACGGGATAAAAAAAGTATATTGAATAAGTAAGTATGTATTGATAGTATGTATCTATTTTTTTTCCAAATGCGCTATATTTTATCAGGATTAGTTTGTCTATTGAACTTCGTCACAAGAAGATGTTGATGTTCTTGTCACTTTGTAAAACAAATTCGACTTATTAGTCTTCTCATAAGCTAATTTTGAAAGTAATTTATAAAAATCTAACACAGCATGCACGCACACGTGTGCTATTATGTAACATTAGTCACACATATTTGTCTTAATTTTATACATGCATATGTAGGTAAAATCTTATTATTTACTTTGGTCAGCCGTATCTGTCTCTAGAGTCTAGTGGTAGCCAAACCAGTTTTACTGGATCAAATAAAAGGAAGAAGCGCAGTACAGTCAGCATCATTTTCGTTGTCATAGAAGTTTCTAGGCCTTTTATTAGCTTGGCTAATTGTCCGAGTGAACGAGGCGAGTGAAGCAAGCGAAGTGTCTCAGTTTCGAGATTGGCCAAAAATGGTTTCGTGCGGTTGTTCTCGCCTACAGGTCGCATTTTTCAACCGATCCTTTTGAAATTTTATGAGAAATTATATAAATTTTTTTTGTTGATTCAGTATTTCAAAATTTTACAAAATGGCGGAAATTTGGGGGTCGAAAACTGTAAAAATTTCATATTTCAACCATTTCTAAAAAAATTCAAAAATTTCAAAAATTTCTTATCTTTTTTATTACCTTTATTAAGACGCAACTTTTTTGTCTGAACCATTTTTGGAACGAAGTTCTTTTTGGAAGGTACGGATGGGGACCCAGGCAAAAAAGTGTAAGATTTTTCAGTACCTAGCACTGTGCGTGTGTTTGTAATTAAACTTCTACTAAATGGCTAAACCGATTTTGATGAATTTTTTGAGAGTGTTTAAGTAGATTCGAGAGTGGTTTAGATTTACATTTAGATGATTTTGCGTGTGTTTGTAACTAAACTCCTCCTAAGCGTTCCTCCTATTTTTTTCCATGTGTTCAAGTGGATACAAGAATGGTTGATATTTAAATTTTTTATTTCTTAATTATTATTTTTTTAATTATTTATAATATATTTTTTATATAATTTTTATTGATTGTAAAACTTTGTTCGTGCCAATATTTCTACGTCACTCACGCTTTTGTTTTGTCCGATAAACTTCAACGCGACGGGTGACTCGCGAGGTCTACAGCTCACAGAGCCACTAGTGATTATAATGTTTGAAAGCTTTAATCCTGTTTTTTTATGTTTTTTAAATTTCAATATTTGTTACACCACTAGCGATACCCATGCCCAAAAACATATCAAAACATGAAGACCATAAAATAAAATATATCAGGAACTAACAGTTAGTAATTTAGTTGTACTTCCCTGTAAATTGCATGTTTCTAATAATCCCTTAATAAAGTAATATCGATTTAATTGACAATCAGTGTATCTATTAATATTATTTTAATTAAAGCTCTTATTTTCAATGTAAGCGCCTTGGTATTGGAATTTTGATTAACTTTAGAGCTCAATTCTTTCTAACACATTGAAAAATCTTAAATTTTAGATTTGTCAGGTGCTTTATTAATATTACTATACGAGGTAGCGAACGAAAAGATCTTGAAAATGATTTCGCGAATGACCTACGCCATGCTCTTATAAAATATATGAGCTGCTATTCAACGAACGAACAATAAATTCCTTTCGCTTTTGCTCAAATGACCTAAATTATAATATACTTAATAACATATTCTTTGGTAGTCACCGTGACACAAAAATGAAGCAAACACTTATTCCTTGGGGCTGACGAGTTCTCTGATTTACAGGAAGTGGTGTCAAGATCATTTCCGGAAAAAGTACCGTAATTTCTAGAATAAATGAACATTTAAACTGTATTGGTTGACAAAACCAAGGTCATTAATTGTTCTTAACCGGACAAATAACCAAACTACTGACTCTGATACTACATACATATATCATCATCATATATATTAATACGTTAAGGTTAAGATGTTTGCCTTCCTTTTTAGAAAAAGCCTCACAATTGCTCCATATAAATTTTATATCATTTTATAGATAATTGCTTGCTCTACCGGCATCAACTACTAAAAAATTATTATTGCTTTAGTATTTGTAAATTAATTAATTATTAAAATTATCTTCTATATATATAAAAGGAGAAGTTCCCACTGACTGACATAAGATGCACGCACAGCCGTAACCGCTTATAGTAGAAACGTGAAATTTGGACAATTGTTTTAATTCAAAATGCGGACGCACACTAAGAAGGGATTTTGAAAAATTTTAACCCTAAAGGGGTGAATTAGGGGTTTAAAATTTGTATGGAAAAATCTTTAAATCTGCATCGATTTTGATAAAATTGAGATTCATACTCTTAAAAACATTTAATTGAACACGTGTTTCATGGTTTATTAGAATACTAAGGTCGCAAAATAGGAGTTGAAAGTCTGTATAGAAAAATCTTTAAATCTGCATCGATTTTGATAATGAAGTCGGTTAAAAAATGAGGTTCATGCGCTTAATAAAATTCTTATTTCATGGTTTATTACAATTCACCCCCTAAGGGTGCAAAATGGGAATTGAAAGTTTGTATGGAAAATATTTTAAATCTGCTCCAATTTCCATGAAATTTGTTACTATAACTCCTAAATACAAATAATCAAACACGTATTTTTTAAAACGCATCCCCAAATGTTGTAAAATAGGGGTTGATAGTTTGTATGTAAAATATTTAAAATCTGCTCCAATTATCATGATCATCAGTAAGAGTCCTTAAACTAACAAGAAATATGAGAGTACACCTGAAAGGTGATGTTACTGCGGGACTGTTTGCAGATATGCTGCTAAAAATAGGAAATGGGGAATGTAACGACAGTGACGGTAAAGTGACTATAAATGATTAGTTATGCACTATGGTGGCTACTATTGAAGAATTAATGAATAAAATATACCCCAATATTTTAAGCATACAAGAAAAAAGTATGGAATGGTTTTGTGAACGGGCTATTTTGACCCCTAAGAACGACCAAGCAGAGGCAATAAATGACATGTTGCTGAAATCAATGACAGGAGAAGAAAGGATATACAACTCGATAGACTCGGCAGTGAATATGGATGACGCTGTTAATTATCCAGTAGAATTTTTGAACTCCCTAAAACCCGCGGGTCTTCCTCCCCACAAACTTACCTTACGGACAGGGACACCTATAATGTTGTTACGAAATTTGAAGCCTCCAAAACTCTGCAACGGTACCCGACTACAGGTCAAGCGTCTACATCAAAATTTAATAGAAGCCATTATTATAACTGGCAACTTATAACTAAAAAATATTGTTTACAAGGAAATATTATATTCGTGAAAGTAAAGATCTGAATATCTAAGAAGTTAGTGTGCCTCCCGCGTACTACGCGGAAAATTAATCCATCCTAATTTTATATGGGTAGGTAAATTCTAAAGTAACTCTGTTTGTCTATCTATTACCTATTCAAGCTGAAACGGCTGGACAAAAATTTTGCATGGTTATACTTTGAACCATGAGGATGGAAAAAGGTTTTGTTCGCGATAACCGACATCCACGCGGGCGAAGCCGCGGGCGGAAGCTAGTATATATCTAATATATAAAATTCTCGTGTCACAGTTTTCGTTGCCATACTCCTCCGAAACGGCTTGACCGATTTTGATGAAATTTTTTGTGCTTATCCGGTATCTATGAGAATCGGCCAACATCTATTTTTCATCCCCCTAAATGTTAGGGGTAGTCCACCCCAAAATTTTTTTATTTATTTTTTTGACAAAATTTATAATTTCTATTTTTTTATGATACAACATACAAAAATACATACAATCCTCAATTTTGGCAAAACAACGTTTGCCGGGTCAGCTAGTATATATATAGATATACATTAAGACACAATACGACAATGCTGCCATCTGACGGCTTTAATTTTGAAAAACGGCAACATGATTGACGGTCGGCTATTTCAATTACAGAAAATGACAAGTAAATTGTAACAGATGACTTTATCTATACTTCGAATATTGTTTATAAAGAAGTTTTGTATTAAATTAAATAAATAATTTTTATAATTTTGTATAATGATAATTATTATCATACACATTTAGTGCGAATTATTCGCAGGGGTACCGCTAGTTTAACTAATATACTTATAACTGTAGCATGCTTCAAATATCTACCTATATGGTATGAAGATCACGAAAATGTTATCTTCCGATTAGTACTTAAAAAAATCTTGTATACACAACGTTTCCTTATTTATATATATATATATATAAACATACAAAAGACGAAATATTTCTTTTAGTTTTAGGTTGTATTTATTGTTTTGATGGTACCTATATATTTACTAAATAAATCAATATTTTTTTTCGTAGGTTAACCTATAGAGGAAGTAACAAATTATCGCTCTTGTGTCAGAGATCAAACTTATTTTGTATTTGATAGCGTGCATTTAACAAGCAAGTAAAAAATTGTAAGCAACTATTTGAAACCTAAATTTAAAACTCGAGAGATGTTAGTGTGATCTCTTATACCACACACGACTGCCTTCATGACTTCATGTCGACCTCAAGTCGACTGCAGAATGTCAGGGCGATTGGCACGAATGTACTCAACATACGTCCTAAGAAATAATGCCAGCTTACAGTGCAATTAGCAAAATTCAATTATCTTATACGTACACCTGAGTTGCAATTGCAAACGATTGGCCATCGTTTTGTGCCTATTTGATTGATTTATATGCGCACTGGCTCCGACATTGCAAATTACAATCGATGTTGCCCTAAATGTACGAACACCAAAACAGTCTTAGATTTCAAAATCAAATGATCGAGTGTTGATTAATAACCCCTGCAGGTATTCATAAAAATCTGCACTTCTATAATCAGGTATATACGTGGGGCGCACTATAAGTTTCCGGAATGAATATGAAAAAATACTATTAAAGGTACAAAAATAATTTATTGTTTTTCAAAATAATCTCCCTTGGCGTCTATGCACTTTTTCATTCGATAAAACCAGTTTTGAAAACTTTTGTGCCACTCCTCTGTGGTGACCTCTGAAACGTGTTTTTCATACTCCTCGACAGCCTCTTCTGGTGATGAAAATCGTTGATCGCGTAATTGGTTCTTAATTTTTGGGAACAGAAAAAAGTCACAAGGTGCCAGGTCGGGACTGTATGCAGGATGACTCATGAGTTCTACATTTTTCGCCTTCAAAAAGTCGTTTGTCTGTCTGGCCGTGTGAGAACTAGCATTTTCGTGGTGCAGGATGATAAAGCGTTTACGGTTATTTTTACGGAGTTCGTCAATAACTTCCGGCAAACAAATGGTCGTGTATCAGTCACTATTCACTGTACGACGATTCTCTAAAGCAACAGTAGCCACGTGTCCAGTTTTATTAAAAAAAGAAGCAATCATCCGCTTAGATGCACTTTTCACGCGCGCCACTTTGGTTGGTTTCGGCTCATCTTGAAAGACCCATACGCTCGATTGCTGCTTTGTTTTGGGATCGTAGCAATAAATCCATGTTTCGTAACCTGTTACTATGTCCCACACCAAATTTGACGCACCTTCGTTGAATCTGGTAAGCATGGCACTGCACCAAGTGACGCGGTCCGTTTTTTGAGCCTCGGTCAAGTTGTGTGGGATCCACCGCGAGCACAGCTTTCTCACACCCAAATGTTTGTGTAGGATTAATTGTATTTGACTCATGCCTATTTCTAAGGATGCGCGAATTTCATAGTAGGTCACATGCCTGTCTGTTTCAATCATACGGCGCACAGCATCGATGTTTTTGTTGGTCACAGCGGTGGACGGCCGACCATCGCGAGATTCGTCACTGAGATTGATACGACCACGCTTGAATTCTGCAAACCAGCTATAAACAGTTGTCTTGCATGGTGCTTCATTGCCAAAAGCTGTTTCAAGCCTAGCAATGCTCTGTTGAGCTGTCAAATTACACTTAAAATCGTAGAAAATCATACTACGAAAATTTTCCCGAGTTAAATCCATGTTGATGCAGACACACAATTTTTTAAATGGCGCCACAAGGTAAAAACAAAAGACAGTCAGATGAAACAAACTGCATTCTACAGCCAAAGAGTTCTATTTTCAAATGTTGCAATAAATTTTTAAATATTGTTTATGTAAGTGGCCAGTTCCGGAAACTTATAGTGCGCCCTATGTAATAAAGTATAAAACTTCTGATTTAAGGAGCACAGTTTTTTATGTCTATTAAATAAACAATGCTGTATTACAGAATAAGTACTAGTATTCACGTACAGAAGTCTTACTCAGAAAAGAAATTCAAAGAAATATCTACTTAATGTGGTTAGCGCTATGGTTTAATTTAGCTCGCGTCAGAACCCCTCACCTCTTCTTTTAGATACCTAGACATCCATTGCAAGTCAATTTCATTCTTATTACTCTGGAGAAACGATTCATGTAACTTAATTTTCCCCTTCGAAGTGGTCG
Organism: Acrobasis suavella; assembly: GCA_943193695.1. Taxonomy (NCBI): domain Eukaryota; kingdom Metazoa; phylum Arthropoda; class Insecta; order Lepidoptera; family Pyralidae; genus Acrobasis; species Acrobasis suavella. The sequence goes on from OW971940.1 coordinate 9,203,245, forward strand.
CCGCGTGCATAGTAATAATAAATAAATAAATATATAGGGACCAATAACACTGATTGAGCTAGCCCCAAAGTAAGTTCGAGACTTGTGTTATGGGATACTAACTCAACGATACAATATTTTATAACAAAAACATATATAGATAATAATGTAGGTATATTTTAAATACCTAAACGGGGAGTGACACAAGCCTGGCTGTACCCATTTTAATTGAAAGCCTACTTACTATATGCTAATTACTAATTTAGAAGAGCAGATTTTTTAAAGAATATAAGGGTAAGAATAATTCTCAGTTCAATTTAGTCGTAAAATTTGAATTATTAAAGTACATCTAAAAAAACATCAACTATAGTGTTTCAGGAAAATTTAATAATTCTTGAACATTTACTCATTCCCGTAAAATTGACCAGCTTAATAATTACCCATAATTTAGAGATACTATAGAAGTACCTTTTTCATAGAAGTTTGATCAATTGCTTGCCCACTTTGTATAAGAAATAGATTTTTCTTTGTATTTCACCCTTTTTTTCCAGATATTAGACTGATCATCACATTCAAGGATTAATTCGACTTTCTGAAACACTATACAGAGTACTTGACCCAGACCGCAATATCTTACGAACTTAGGCTCTCGTTTACGCGCAATATGCACATGGATGATGTCCTATTTCAAAAGTTTGTAACCTGGTGATCATAAATAACAGAGTATGTCCAACTGCCTAGTGCCAACACTTAGCCTGATGTCTTAATCACACCTAGCACGCAAACCTAGTACAATACGACACAAATAAGTTGAACAAAAATGGCGGACTTCAAAGTATTTTTGTACAAATTCCCGAGTTTCCCGACACGTAAATTGAACCAAAATGGCAGTCTTCGGCGCATCACTGTTACCTGCGCCGATACCGGCCATTTTGGTTCAACCTACGTGCTGGTAATTTGTACAAAAATGCTTTGAAGTCCGCCATTTTGGTTCAACTTATTTGTTTCGCATTGTATTCAGCGGACACATTCAATTAACGCTGCACTTACTCAATTTATATTTACAATAGAAGCGGCACTACCATACAGCGATGAGGCAAGAATACAGTAAGTAGACGTTAATACTGATAAATGGAAATCAATGATTTATGGTAAAGACATGCTTTCATCGCGTAAGTACTCTAAGTATGTTAATGAATTCCGTTTGACCTTAGGAGCAGCTGGGTGTGGTGCCCAAAGTATACCATGATAGCAAGCGGCCTCGCACACAATGCTCGATTGTTAGCACAATTAAGATCTAAGTTATGTTTAAACAAAGCCTTGAGAGATCACTACTCGCCTTTCAGTACCATAAATCACCTTGGATAGACTAATTTGATAAATAAATAAATCACACAGATTGAGTTAGCCCCAAAGTAATACTAATAAATAATTAATAAATATATAGGGGACAAATAACACTGATTGAGCTAGCCCCAAAGTAAATTCGAGACTTGTGTTGTGGGATACTAACTCAATGATACTATATTCTATAACAAATACATATATAGATAAATAGGTACCCAAGATCCAGGACAATTTGAAAAAGGCCATTTTCTAAATTGCCCTGACCGGGGATCGAACCCGGAACCTCTGGGTGGCGGACTAGCATGGTGACCACTACGCCACGGAGGTCGTCAATACTAACTCAGCAATTCTATATTTGTATAACAAATACAGAATTGCTGAGTAGTAGTTGCTATATGTAGATAAACATATTTTTGATCTGACCCGAGATCGAACCCGGGACCTTCTGAGTAACGGACATGCATGTTAACCATTCCGCTACGGAGGTCTTCAAATTAAAAGTACAAATTAATTGAAACTATATACTGCAAATAATTAGTAAACCTTTTTTTACTAAAATAAATGTGCCACAAACAATATATCATAACAACAAACTGTTATTTCTGAGCTACTGAACAACTAATCGCAATAACTAATTAAATTTCGCCACAAACAAGGATAAACACGTATCATACATATTATGCAGTCACAAAAACTCGTTCACTTGCGATAAATGGTGCATGCTCTGGTTGATTGCATGATATGATTTTGATGGTCTTTAATAAGCCTGTTCAGTCACTTTAGACCATACACATCAGCATCACTCAAGGATGACGCTCCCCGACAAATATGCCTTTTTAAACAAAAACAGAATTTTCCAAATTGGTCCAGGCGTCTTCAAGTATGTAATCGTGGAACAAAGATTTAAAAAAAACATATTTACATTCCAATTGATAACCTTCTTTTTCGAAGTCGGATAAAAATACAAACCACTTATAAGAAATACCCGTAAAAAATACTAAAATCGTTAAAAAGTTTTGAAAAACCAAGTTAAACCAGCTCTCGTTACTTTGTTCTAAGGTTACGAATACTTCACTAGACCATACAACATCCTTGAAGGATGACGTTCCCTTGCACGACTAACGTTCGTAAAAATACAATACGTGAGTGAGTCATGACTAGTGAACCTGAATCAATAGCATCCGTGTGAATTATCGGTTACTCGATACATTGATTAAAATTATCTCTCACGAACACGAGTCCACGACCAAAACGTGTACAGTGCGATTCACAATTGCAATCATCGTTACGTTACGACTTACGTACATACATATAAGTACAGTATAACAATTTGGATTCGAATAACATGAAATTGATTCCAGTAATACCTCTCTGGGTATATTGACCTGTTCGACATTGTAACACATGTACTAAATGACAATTAATCTTCTAGCATCTGGACATATTGACCATTTGGACATTAAGACATAATGTACTATATGACTTTTGATTTTTCTTGCATCTAGATTTATTGACCTCTTGGACATTCAGACACCCGGTCTAAAATACCATAGGGTTTTAAGAACCTACTCGAAGCCTGCTTTTTTTTTAGTTTTTATTCTTTTGAATATTAATTAACCTAACCAGCTGTGGGATGTAGGTAACTAATATGACCTTATAACAGGTAGGTATACAGAGTTATGTAGAACCTAGTTCTTAAGAGCGGCCTTCCCGTCTTACTTTTCATACAAACGCTCGTTTCAAATGATTCAAATGTTTATTCAGTAATTAGACCTTTACAGGCACTTTTACACGTCAATAAGTATAATTTATGTTACGTGTAAAGTATATTAAAATTTAATTTATTTTTAAAGAAAAGCTACCGATACCATCGTTTCGTAACGACCACTGCTGAGAAGAAACGCCAAAAGAAACTCATTTTCACAGTATTGGTCGCCTACTCGCCAGAAGGGCTTTGTCATATTATTATAATTGTCTTTTAATTAATAAATACTTATAATATAATACAATGTTGACACATTATAACATGTAATGCTTGCGAACCAGTAAACAAACATAAATTGCGTAATACAAAATATTAAGTAGTCAAAAAAGCGAAGCCGAGCTGACCAGTCCCTCCCGGCAGCACCCGTTCACGAGTTGACGCACGGATCAGCCATCGTTAAACTCAACCATATTAGAGGGAATCCAACGACCCGACCAGCGACGCCACCACCGGATTGGACATTTTAGTGAGCATGAAAAACCCGAACTCGCAGACCTTGTCAAGAGAAAATATTAATTATATGTTGGTCACTTATTGATCGCAGAGCATTTACATGTTTTTACAGTAGGCTTATTATGGTAACAGAAAATGCAGCTATTTATGTTTCATGTGTGGAGTGTAATGGAAAATGTTTAGGAAGTATCCACGCGTTTTTATCTCTTAAATAATCATTGATAGTATAGTACGCATTGTTCAATAAAACTTTTTTAACATGTGTTTTAAATTTTGCCATTGGTAGTTTAACGATCGCTTCGGGAAGTTTATTAAATAATGTTATACCTAGACCTAAGAGTGACTTTCTAGTTTTAGCAAGTCGAAATTTAGGCGTATGAAGCTGATTTTTGTTGCGAGTATTATAACTGTGAACATCACTATTTTTCTTGAAATTATTTAACCTAGATTTAACAAATAGAAGATTGTCGTAAATAAATTGAGATGTCACAAAAAGAATATTTATAGATTTAAATAACTCTCTTAAGGAATCGCGTGATTTTAGTCCGTAGATCGACCGAATTGCTCTCTTTTGTAGCACAGAGATAGCATGTATGTTAGCCGCTTTACCCCATAAGAGCAAGCCATATGACATTATGCTGTGAAAATAACTAAAGTATACTAGCCTAGCAGTTTCAACGTTAGTACACCGTCTGACCCTCCTCACAGCATATGCTGCCGAACTAAGTTTCATGGCAGTGGCCTCAATATGTTTATCCCATTTTAAGTTCCAGTCTACAGTTATGCCTAAAAATTTGGTGTTGGGTACCCATTCTAGAACTTGACCATTAAGACTCAAAGGTATGTGAGTATTAGGTTTATTCAATAGTGAAAAATTAACGCACTTAGTCTTTTGTGTGTTTAAGGCCAGATTATTAGTCGTAAACCAACTAAGTACTTGTGACATACTATTGCTTACATCGTCATAGTTTGTGCATTTTCTGTCAACCTTAAAAAACTCGTACGTGCTTATGGCGTTGTATCTGAACTTTTGAACTTACAGGTATCTTGTGCGCTATTTCTAGGTTTCTATCGAAATACAAAATTAAAATTTAGAAAATCAAAGTTAGTATAAGCCTCCAAAAATCTGCTTTTTGCACAGATTTTAGCTGAAGTTAGACCTTTCATAAATTGTAAGGGTGAAAAAAATATATTTCGATACAAACCTTGCAAATGTAATGAAAATTTTGATTACAAAACATTTATTTCACACACTTGTGAGGCTAACTGATAAAAACGTATCACGAACAAGTTTTATGAAATTTCCGCACCCTATGAATAGTTAATATTCGTTCAATAGATACTTAGTTTTTACTAATACTAATTTCATTCAATATAATGCAAACCGTGCCCTCAGGCGCTATCTCTCTCTTTTTGGTTTGTCTCTTTTTCTAGCAAGCCTGATTGAAACAACAAGCTTTTCAAACTATGCTCGCGTTGACGATAGAGCGATCGGGAAGAGCCGCCTTAATATAAGCAAGCATATTTTTTTTTGCATACAATGGAAATTCACCTACATAAATAGTAGAGTCCTTGTTGATTTTATGAATTTAAAAAATATTTTCCGTCAAACTTTAATGTAACAGCAATAAATCTAAAATGACGATCGTCAAGATCCGCAATCAGAATATGAGAAGATGAAACGTCGAGGCCAATATTTATTTATTCTCCCACATGTGATCATTTTAAAAATTGGAATAGTTAGCTTATTGGTTGGGTTGGAAGACGAAATAGAGCATAATGTGATGAAAATAAAGGTTACTTATTCGGGGTACCTTATATGCACAATAGGTACACATTGATTTTCAGAATATGTAGTAGCCTATAATTTTATTAAACCTAACGTGAGATGACACACTCCTCCTAACACTCGCCCTGAGGATGACCGTCTAAACCGATCGAAACTAGTCGGCCTTATCCGACTAGACTACGTTAGAAAAATCGTGCTAAAATATTTACGAACTTGCTTAATTAAATTATATACATACTTACTGAAATGCCTATATCACATTATTTTATATGTACTTATTATTCTTCCAGACCCAAATTCAACCTCAACTTGTTTAGCTAAGTCATAGGCACTCTGTCGATTATTTATAACTATTGAAAAGTAGCCTTGGCACTACATGTTTCTCAAATATATTTGATTCGGCCGCATTCATCAATTATACAGGTAAGAATGTTCATGTTGCCAATTCTTCATGTCGTCTTAGCGTGTTCCTGCTTACTACATCTTTACAAACTGTGCTACATCTAAACGAACATTTTATTTGGTACATCTACAAAGACCTACTTTGATGAAGCTCCCATTAAATTTATTCGAATAATCGTCGAACAAACACATAAACCCATATACATATTTTATTTAGCTGTGGCTTTACGACCGACGGCTGCAGCGGTCTAAATGTTCGTATAGCCATTTAGTTATAAACAAATGGCCTTGTATTTTAGGCTTATACAAAAAGAGAAGTTCCACTAACTACATTCATTAAGAATCTCATCTTCTAAAATAGCAAACAAAGCTAAATGGCTTTATAATGAGCTGGCTTCTCGGCCCTCCCGCTGCTTTAATAACATCCGCAAAATTGTTTGCGGTTTTGTGACATCATTTTATAGTTTATGAAAACATCACTAAAGTTATTCATGAATACTTCGAGTTAACAAAAAATACAATGTCTTTTAAAATAAATCTTCATCCTTCTAGCAATAGGGAATATGCATGAAAAAAATATGTGTTATCTAACCTGTTTATCCATAAATATTCAAAAGTAAAGTACTAACAGTGAAAACAGAATAAAAATTGGTTGAAAAACTAACGAGATATAACGATTTTACGAAAATATGTCTATCTCGCTCGCAAAAACGCCATTTTCTATGGCAAATGTAAAGATGATATGGACTTTGACGTCACCATTCCATATCGGACTTCTCTTTCTAATTGAAACTTTAAAGTATCACATGTTCGTCTCTGATTTAGGTATTTTATAAATTCTTTCATATTTGTTTACTGTGGTAAAGATTTTATTAAGCAAATAAAAAAAAACATGCATATTCCCAATTATCAACCGATTTCACTTTGCTACAGGTATCTTGAAAGTCTTTTTTAGGGTCTTTTTAACCCTTATGGATTCGTCATGCTTGTTTGTCTGTCTGCCCGTCCGTATGTCACAGCCACATTTTTTCGAAACTATAAGAACTATACTGTTGAAACTTGCTAAGTAGATGTATTCTGTGTACCGCATTAAGATTTTCACACAAAAATAGAAAAAAAAACAGTAAATTTTGGGGGTTCCCCATACTTAGAACTGAAACTCAATTTTTTTTTTAATCAAACACTTGTGGAGTATCTATGGATAGGTCTTCAAAAATGATATTCAGGTTTCTAATATCATTTTTTCTAAACTGAATAGTTTGCGCGAGAGACACTTCCAAAGTGGTAAAATGTGTGTCCCCCTCCCTGTAACTTCTAAAATAAGACAATGAAAATACTAAAAAAAATATATGATGTACATTACCATGCAAATTCCACCGAAAATTGGTTTGAACGAAATCTAGTAAGTAGTTTTTTTTTAATACGTTTATTAAAACATCGATCAAAGTTACAACGAACTACAAGAACTTTTTATATTATGTTACTTGCTGCTACAGAACCCTTCATGGGCGAGCCCGACTCGCACTTGGCCGTTTTTTTTTATTAGGTTCACAAAACTGAGATTACACGGTAACATTATACGTGAAATTGCAAAGTCTTCTCGATGTGAACACAGCATTATATACAAAAACCTATATAAGTAAAATAAATATACCTACACCGAACACTATTATTACTACTGTTACTTACAATAGAAATAAATTATTAACCAAACATGAACTAATTATACATAATTCAAACCATATTACTTTTGATGGAATTGGCCGATGCACTAATTAGGTATGTCAAATTTTGAAGATACGTCATTATATGTGGAACACATGCGAGCAATCGGTGAATGTACACAGTATGGGTTAAGGGGGTGCTGAACGTCTTCCTTATATGAAGTCGGCTGTTTTGATTTTATCTCATTCCCCGAAGATACCTCTACGTATTGTTGTAAATAAGGACTTTAGCCCTGTCTTACCGTATAGTACCTTTCTATTTCGGGTTCATCCCTGTGCTACCTCAAAGCTCACGATTATTTTGGAATATAGAATATGGAACACCCAATCATAGTTTGATGGGCCTGATTTGGTCCCTATCTCCATGGCAGAGCCTAGCTCTTTGTCAGTTCGTCATTATGATTAGACACAATTTATCTTATACCAATTATTTTTACTACGATTGACAGTTCTTTACTCTTACAATTCAAGCGTTTACATGCATACTGCTTTTAATATGGAGCTTTGTAGGTATATATCATGAAAGTAAATATTTGTTTGTAATATACAGCAATTTCTACAATATGCCTTTAGAGGCAGTTCAGATGCACATACATATGTATTATATTTGCTAAACAACACGACTCTACATGTTGATTCAACATGTGTTCACTACCAAGACGTGCACATCTTCACCATATACAGATGGACACCAATTATGTAATATTTGCAACGAACTCTACACCACACGTCACTGTACTCACTGTTGCTCAACAATTCGTAGCTTATGCAATAAATACCTCAAATTATTGAAAATAAATATAGCGTTAAAATGTTACGAATGCCCCGCGCAAACAGGTTGGATGAGCCCTTGCGGACGTCCGTTCAAAAACGCTGAATCTTAATTTTAAACGGCCTTGCGACTCACCCGGTATGGCCATGCCAAGTTCAAGGTATTCCTTGACTGAGGGGCTGAGGAAGGAAGGAGGTGCGGGCGCGGCGTCTTGTTCGGGCTCCGGTGCATCCAGCGCCTGCGCTGGCTCCCGGGCGACGGACCCGCTGTCGGCGCGAACCCTCTTTATACGAGCGCCTTCTTCAGCACATCCTAAAATATAAACGGAAGAACACAATAATTAAATCAATACAAAACATAGAACTTATCGGTTTTGTAAAAAAAAGGGTTGCAGCTCGAAATTTGCAGCTGGGTTAAGTGCTAGAAATACTAACTGAACTTGGAGGATATAGACCACCTCAATATTTGGTATGCTCAGTAGAGCCCGTAGAGTTTATTACTTAATTTATGTTTGTTTACTTGTTCGTAAGCATTACATTTATTTATTTATTTGTTGTGTCAACATTGCATAATATATTATAAATATTTACTAATTAAAAGTCAATAATAATAATATGACAAAGCTCTTCTGGCGATTAGGCGACCAATACTGTGAAAATGAGTTTCTTTTGGCTTTTCTTCTCAGCAGTGGTCGTTACGAAGCACTGGTATCGGTAGCTTTTCTGTAAAAATAAATTAAATTTTAATATACTTTACACGGAACGTAAATTATACTTATTGACGTGTAAAACTGCCTGTAAAGATCTAATTACTGAATAAACATTTGAATCTTTAAGCAAAGCCCACAAAAACTACTGTTCTATAATTTCGCCTCTGAGCGGGCATACAAAAATATTTATAATATAATAGAATATTCGAGTAAATCACTAGTCAAACTGTAAGGTTAATCCATAATTATATGCATACTTATTATATTGTATTCTTGGTTAGGAGTCTCTAGCATGCAGATATTTTGGTGTATACGGTGAAACTGTATGTGAATTATTAAATAAACATAATCAACCGTAACAAGATCGAACAGATGGTATAATCAATCCTCTGAGAAATTATACCTTAAAATAATAAAATTCAGCTATCAATTTCTGAGTGCGCTCGTTGATGTCTTTTGTCAGGCACACTCACTCACACTCACACAGATCATATAATAATTATATGAGTACATTGAATATCTATGTGTATTTAATTCTCTATAATTATGTCTTTCTGATAACTCGGATTCTGCTTTTATGTAAAAGAGGAATATAAAAGATCAGAGTTTAATCTAATGAGTGGCGAGTTTGACATCCTAGAGACTGTTTGTATGAAAATAAAAAAGGAAAATAAAACTTAAAATAGAAAATTTGTTTTTTTCTGGCTGGTCTACAAAAAATTAATTAACTCAGAAAGTACCGCAAATGCTTCTCTTCCCATGCAGATCGTAAAAATCGATCAGCGGTCTTGGGAAAAATCTGATGCGGCCATCGTTCATTAACTTAATTCTCTTCTTTCTCATTTTTACGCCTATCATCACTGTGTTTGGCCTTTGGATCTTATGGCTCTAGCTAGGCTCGTAGTAGTACGTTAGGAAACTATTACTAAATAGAAGTATTAAAATAGAAAAATATAATTATGTTAAGTTTGAGTTTTAAGTTTCTAGGGATGCCATGGAGAAAACAACAGTGTTGTTAAGTTAAACTGTTTCCTTTTAATTAATAAATTCGATAATCAGACTGGCTATTTTTCTTAAACAATACTTGGGGTGCCATCTCTTATTCTCTTAAATATATTGGTTAGTTAGCTAGTTAGATTAATCTGTACATCTACTCAATAGTCGGAATAATATGGAAAAAACAGCGAAACAAGAAAATGCACGAATTATAAAGCATTGCCCTTGAGTTTACTCAAATATGAGACAATATATTTAACGACTTCTAATTTCAGACCCAACCTAAACCGGTATCACGGTAACGTGGTATAACAAACTTTTTAGGGTTCCGTAGCCAAATGGCAAAATACGGAACCTTTATGGATTCGTCATGTCTGTCTGTCTGTCCGTCCGTATGTCACATCCACTTTTTGCCGAAACTATAACAACTATACTGTTAAAACTTGGTAAGTAGATGTATTCTGTCAACCGCATTAAGATTTTCACAGAAAGATAGAAAAAAAAACTATTAATTTTGGGGGTTCCCAGTTTGGGGATTTTGTTTCATCAAACCCATACGTGTCTATGCATAGGTCTTTAAAAATGATATTGAGGTTTCTAATATCATTTTTTTTTCCAAACTGAATAGTTTGCGCGAGAGATACTTTCAAAGTGTTCGTTATCTTTATCAATGATTTAGTCAAAAAACTTTCATGCCCCTGTCTACTTTACACTGATGACCTTAAAATTTTTACCACCATAGACGATGTTGAGGATACCTTAAAGCTGCAAAATGATCTGAATGCTCTCTCTATTTGGTGTGATGAGAACCATATGTATCTAAATATCGATAAATGTTATGTCATAACCTTCACGAGAAAAACTAGTATTAGCCTCTCTGACTACACTTTGGACGGTAAAACACTCTTTCGTAAGACCGTTGTCAAAGATCTAGGTATTCTGTTTGACAGCAAACTCTCATTTCATGAACACTATGATTATATCGTTGAACGCTGTTCAGGGTTACTCGGTTTTATATGTAGGATCACAAAAGACTTCAGAAAGACCAATAGCTTAGTACATCTTTTTTACTCCCTTGTTCGCAGTATTCTTGAATATAATTCAGCAATTTGGTCACCCTATTACAGTGTGCATAGCGATAGGATTGAGGGAATTCAGAGACGCTTCTTGAAAATCCTGAGCTATAGACGTGGTGTGGGCCGAACGCTTTCTTCCTACAACAAGCGCATAAAATATTTCCATGTGACCTCACTTAGTGTACGCCGCGATTACATTAATCTTGTATTGCTGTACAAAATAATCCATGGTCTTCTCGACTCTCCTAGCCTTCTTTCTTTACTTAACTTTAATACGCGTTTTAGGTCTCGAGATCGTAACTATAATACATTCACCCTACAGGTTTACTCGAATAACACATCTTTTTATAATCCCATGGTCAGAATGTGTCGCCAATACAATGAAGTCCTAGTCTCTAACAGGGACGTTGATATCTTTAACTTTTCGCTGTACAAGTTTCGGCGGCAAATACTAATACACCTAGAAGTAAGTAACTAACATGCTTTTGTAATTCTTTAATTTCTGTTTTGATTTGTTTTGTTGCAATTATCTATCACTTTTTATTCTTGTATTTATAGTGTACCCTAGCTTCTGATTCTGTAACTAATGTAGCTTTTAGGCATACTTGTTTTAGGATTGCAGACTAGACCGGCTCTTATATTTGTATGATTAATTTATTTCTCTTTTTGTGTTTGTAATCTGTTAAGTGTGCTAATAAATAAATAATAATAATAATAATAATAATAATAACATGGCGTCGGGACGTGACGACCCCATCGCCCACTGGATTCCCCACTGGAACTTAAGCTCCAGGGTGGAAGTGTATTGCAAGTAATGGCGTAATAACGGGGAAACCCGCTCTCGGGGGTAAGCCCCGTGATGGTGAAACCGGAGCCGCACCTCTCGACACCCTCAGCTGCTCACATTGTGTTGCGCCCTGGCCGCATTTTCGTGGCTAGTTAGGGTGCCCACAGGCAGTGTAGCCAACGAGCAGCAAGTCACCATCTACCAGGCTAAAATTGTTGTGAGAGATTTTTAGGTAGATGTCCGTATCTCACTCCATAACCCAGCTATCCGGTCCACTAACATCCCATCCATAAAACCCAAACCAAGTAAATCCCTCCCTGGCAATATTTCGGCAGCTGTGGAGGACTGTCCGTTAGTGCATCTCAATGGTACATTAAGGGATAGACCTCCATAGATGCAGCCATGTCACTTTTTAGATAAAAAGGTACTAGAAGGCCTCTTCATGTTGGCTTTGGCCCCATGAACGCCTCAAAGGACCGGGTCCCCATGGACCCGTGGCTGAAAAGCGTACCAACATAATAATAATAAAGTGGTAAAATGTGTGTGTGTGTGTGTGTGTGTGTGTGTGTGTGTGTGTGTGTGTGTGTGTGTGTGTGTCCTGTAACTTCTAAAACAAGAGAATGATAAAATTAAAAAAAATATATGACTTACACTACCATGCAAACTGCCACCGAAAATTGGTTTGAACGAGTTCAGTAAGCAGTTTTTTTTAATACGTCATAAATCGTAAACCGCAATTTACCTTTCATTCAATCAACTCAAATATAAAAAAAAATACTTTTATACTGTTATTTGCTGCTACGGAACCCTTCATAGGTGAGTCCGACTCGCACTTGGCCGCTTTTTTCATAATAAGACGAAAGAATTAACAATCTTTTTTTGACATATTACACTGGATTGAACCCAGAATATCCGAGTGGTGGACTAGCGTGGTTACCAATACGCCACGGAGATAAAAGTCGTTTTTAACCCCTTACCTGTCACTGGGAGGAATTCCTCCCAGGTCAACTGTTTATCTATTGTTTTATTATTTGCAACAGATGAAGAGTTAACTGACTTCCAAAAACTTTTTTTTTATGTATATTTACCGATTTGAAGACGCCTGGACCTATTGTACATCATATATTTGGAAAATTCTTTTTTGTTTGAAAGGGTATACTTGTCAGGTGGTCCCACAAAAATGTTAGCAAAATCGGTTCTGTAGTTTGGGGGTGAAGTCGGTTTTTAGTTTTGAAAAATTATTACTATGGGACTTGTTATAGATAAACAGGTCTGTTTTTATACCTAAAGGGGTAAACAGGGCCTAGGGCCGTAAGACCTAAATGCAAGGTTTAATGTGATGTACTTAGAGACGGTTTGCTAGCCGCATTGCCTTTAAATATAGAATGATTCAAATTTTCGATCATTCCCTCGATTGGCTTTTAATACCCGTACTTGCGCGGAAAAATAAGCATCTGATACATTCTAAGATTTTCTATTCGCACAGACCAACATGAAATATAAATAAAAAAAGACATATGTAAATGTTGTTGAAATTCAATTAATATTCACAAATCTTATTCACCCATTACTTAAAATATCCTATCAATTAGTTTGACCAATGTTGTACTCTAAGTACTCAAAACTATCCAAGTCCCCGTAGAACTAGCGTAATTTTTTTAATCTTAGAACTTTTCATAACAAGACATACCTGTGATAGTGAAGTACGAGATCAACACTGCTGACAAAACTCCAAGAACCCTTCCTTTCTTCATCTTGATGGCCAAGTACCGCTACATTCAAATTGAATCACAGACCGAACAAAAACACATATTCAATTGAACCGTGTCACAATGGTGGCTTCAGGCGGCATTGAAGGCAGCTGAAGGTCTCAGAAAAGGATTGACGTATTACGAAACGGCTTATGGCTTTCGTTGTTGTGGTTGATAAGTCACCGGGCGCGCGGTGGAAATAGACGGTATGTTACGCAACTCCGCGGCACGGGTACTGCCGTGCGCTTTCGTGGACAGCTAAACGCGCAATGTTCACTCACAGTCGCCTCGCCTTACCGTCGAGGTACCAGTATCCAAAAGCTGAGGCTGACCTCTAAAGCCGCTCTTATTGGCAGTTTTTGGCTTTATCCTCTAAAATGGAACCAAAAATATTTAACCGGAAACGAACTTTTTGACAAGTGCCCGATCGACGGTGCTTCGTTATACTGACTTAAGATAACTGTTAGCATCAGATAAACGACCTACTCAATATGTTAATTAGGCGCTTTGCAGACGACGGGACGAGATGGGCCAGTGCTCGGCGGAACACCACTACAAGGAGGGCTAAAACACCGCGCTGCCGGTGCTCGGCGGGCATTGGTACCCGACCTGCCTGTGGCTGACCGCCATGATCACGCAAATCGGGGTCGTCTGCAAAGCGCCTAACTGCAATAGGCAGGCAAAAAATCGGCTTTGCGGTAAATGGGTGACACTTACCGTCACATTAGACAAAGATCATCATAATCATCATATTTCCTGGCCGTTTTCGGCTATGATGACTGTTTGTTTGATGATTGACTTTATTATGTGTGTATATGTTTTACAACCCGTTTGTTTTTTAGTCCACTGCACAGTGGTCTGGAAGCGGAATATAACAAAACAACTTCGAATATGCAAATCAATCCTAGGGTATTAACTGAATTTCGACCTTATTGACAATTTTACAACCCGTTTCACCCGTTTGTGTTAGGATTGGTATGGTATGTGATTATTATCATACTCCATACACTTTTAGGTTAGAATAGAAAAAATAATATCTCCTAAACTACTGCAAGTTTCCGGGAGAGCAAAAATGATGGGATTGGATCCTTTTGCGATCTTTCTAAAGCATTTGATTGCGTAGATCATCCGACACTTTTGCTTAAATTTCATCAATATGGTTTTGATGAAAATTCAATTAAATTAATAGAATCTTATTTAACAGATAGGCTTCAGACTGTTGATTTAAACGGCATAAAATCGCACTGATCTAATGTTAAAATCGGCGTACCACAAGGTTCTATTCTCGGACCTTTCCTTTTCTTAGTTTATGTAAATGACTTGCCTTACATGGTTGAGAAACAGGCAGGCATAGTGCTGTTTGCTGATGACACCTCGCTAATATTCAAAATGGACCGTCATAGCACAGATGCTAGCGCGGTGAACAGCACCTTGTCTTCTATTTCTGATTGGTTTACTGCCAATAACCTCATGTTAAATTCGAAAAAGACCCAATGCATTCGGTTTTCTCTTCCCAATGTGAGGCAAGCTTGCGTCGACATACTGATAGATGGCGAAAAACTTGATCTTGTTGAAAGTACTACCTTCTTAGGAATTACGATCGACTCGAAACTTCAGTGGGGCGCTCATATATCAAAACTTTCAAATAAGCTTAGCTCTGCGGCTTATGCTGTTAGGAGAATTAGACAATTGACAGATGTAGCAACTGCTAGACTTGTGTACTTTAGTTACTTTCATAGTTTAATGTCATACGGCATACTGCTATGGGGGAGTGCAGCCGATATTCAGACTATTTTCATTTTACAAAAAAGGGCAATTCGAGCTATCTACGGCTTAGGATCTAGAGACTCACTCAGAGAATTATTCAAGGAAATAGGTATACTAACCTTACCATCACAGTATATATTTGAAAACATACTGTATGTAAGGAAAAATATTTCCTCATACAATAAAGTAAGCGATTTTACCGTCAGAAACTTACGCAATAAGAGTGACTTAGTTGCCCCGTATTATAGGCTCAAAACAGTTAGTAAAACGTTTATGGGGAACGGTATACTTTTTTATAATAAACTGCCACAATCGGTCCTTGATATGCCTGACAAAAAGTTTAAAGCTTATGAAAAGAAGGTACTGTGTGAGAAGGCTTATTATAGGACCGATGACTATCTTAAAGACAACAAAGTCTGGCTTGAGCTTGGCGCGGGTCCCTCTTAAAGGTTTGTATACTTAGAAATGGTCATAATCTGGTACATTAAGTATATACTGAATTTACAACTTGATTTGACATTATTTCAAAATTTCGACATTAAAAAAATTAATTTAAATTATGACAACAAACAATGTATACTCTGTCCACATATCAACTATAAATATTAATTTCATTGTGAGTTGACGTTCTTGGAGAAAATGCTGCAGTGCAGTTTGTTACCGCTTCTTCTGCACTAGCGCTTTGGAGGCGGCAGTAAACTTAGCTCTAAGTAACTTTTTTACGTCAACAATTAATTGTGCAATAAAACAAAGTGACGATTATTAAGAGATATTATAAATATCCTATGATAATAAAGATATATTTGAATTGAATTGAATCGTATCCCCCACTTAAGGGGGCACTATATATCCCACCCCTCCTGTCCCTTCAACCTAACCGGCTGTGCGATATCGTCAGTATACATAAGCAGCCACGAAGGTTGCTCTTGTGTATCTCTGATGCTGTTAGACACTTCGTCTAATATCACACTGAACAGGTATGTTCAGAGTGATATTATTCCACGTTGTAAAGCCGAGCCCAACCCAGGGCTCGCGTCTTTGGCCGTGTCCACCCCTAACACGGTAGCCCTGGCCCACTTATCATAGGAGTCGGGCGGGGCTCCTGCGCGCCATTTTGCGCTCTTTTTGCCTTTCCATATTTATTTTCAGTTTAAAGTGAGAACCTAAAGCTTCTCTACGCACATAAGCCAAAATTGGCCGTTTTTCACAATTGTGCGTAGAAAAGCTTCAAATTCTCACTTTAAACTGTAAACAGTAGTTCATAAAATAGTTTAAAGGGTTATCTAGAGCCTGGTCAAGACAAAATTTTAAATTATATCTCCGTTTCCTTTTTTTTTAATCAAATTTAATTCAAATAGGGGCAGCACTGGACCCCGAGAAATTCAGGTAGCCCTTTGGGTAGGTCCTTTGATTGCTTCAAGGGAGCTTCTGAAGACAAATCTAGACGAGCCCACTGTTTTTCATAGCTGATTCGGGGGCGGACGGACCACCTAAAGACCACAGTCCGCAAATAAATATCACTACAACCGCACTATGAGTGTCCACTTTAAACATTTGTCCATGAGCATGAGCATTTATAACACTAAACTTATTATAAAGTCTAACTAAATTTCATATTATAAAGTCCACTAGAATCAATTTGCAAAACAATTTAAAGCAAACTCCAACTGAACCCCTCGCCTTGCCGCCAAAAATTCCTCCATGGTTATGCCCATGGGGGTGAAAGTGCCATACATTGTGAATTTTATTTTTCGTTTTGAAGGACGTATCTATTACTCATATTCTAAATTAATTATTAAAAGCACTTTTAGTTATTAGTTTGTTGGAATTTGTAAAGATGTCGCACTACATGCTTTCTCATTTTACAGTTTTACGGTATAGTATAACCAATAATTTCGCACGCTAAGTGTGAAGCCTGCTTGGTGTAATGGTTTACGCGATCGAAACTAATCAGGGTCTACAGGCTTAAATCTCCAAAAAGACTAAACATACTAATTAAAAATCTTTTATTTGTTTTTCAATTTATTTAGAGTTAAAGTATAAGCGATAATTTCGCGCGGTTAATACTAAGCCTACTTGGCGTAGCGGTTAACAAAATGGACTCAAAGTCATTGAGATCTCAGGAATCTCAGGTTCAAAACCCACCTCACTACAAATAAATGTTATATTTAATATTTTATTTTATTTTGGAATAACATTAATAGATGACACCACGTTTACAGGTTTGCAGATTAAATTATTGGCAGAAAAATTAGGCGAGATGGCTCTCTTGACTTACTTGACTTATTGTCCTATGTCCCCTGGGTGGGACAGAGGGCCGCTACAGTACTTCTCCATCTCGTTCTGTCTTGAGCAACGCGCTTTACTTCAGGCCAAGATAGCCCGATTGTCATCATTTCCGTTGTTACCGACCGTCGCCAGGTCTGCTTTGGTCGACCACGCTTTCTCTTGCCCTGAGGAGTCCATTCCAGTGCCTGCCTTGGAATGTGAGTGGGATCCCTCCTAAGCGTGTGGCCGATCCATGTCTGTTTGCGACGAGCTATTTGGTGATCGATTGGTGTTTCACCACAGAGCGTTCATTAGAAATCTTCTCAGGCCAAAAGATAACTAATATCTGTCGAAGACAGCGATTTATAAAGACTTGGATTTGCTGTGTGATGTCTTTGGTGACCTTCCACGTTTCGCATCCATATAGTAGGACTGTTTTCACGTTGGAACGGAAGATGTTGAGCTTTACTCTACGAGTGAGTTTCCTAGCCTGCCATATGGAGCGTAGTTGCGCGAAAGTGGCTCGAGCTTTAGCAACTCGCGATGTGATATCCTCTTCAGTTCCTCCATATTGCGACACGACACTTCCGTGGTACGTGAACTGCTGCACGCGCTGTATTTGTAGTTTGTATTTCTTCTCCGAGCGTTAATGGCAGGAAATTCTTTCCCTTTATATGCATCTCCTGGGTCTTACGCGCTTTAACTTTAAGGCCAACGTTCCCCGCTTCGCGTTGGAGGTCATCCAGCTTGGATTGCATATCACCGTGCTTGTGGCAAAGTAGATAGAGATTGTCAGCGTAGTCTAGGTCGTCCAGCTGGTTCATTAACCCCCACTCTTTACCTCGTCGCTAGCCGTCGTTCACTTTATGCAGAACAACATCCAACACGTGAAGAACAGCAGAGGTAATAACAGACATCCCTGTCTAACACCTGCGTGAACTGCGATGTCTGCTGATAGCAAATCGTCGTGAGCTACCTTGCAAGAGTATTTCTTGTAGACGGCTTTTAGCAGCTCCCTGATTTTCGGCGGGACTCCCATTTCATCTAGGCGAGACCAAATACTGGGCCAATGTATAGAGACGAAAGCTTTTTCGAAATCCACAAACGTGAAGTAAACCTCCCGTTGCCATTCTGATGCTTCTTCAATTATGATCCTTATGGTGTTAATTTGGTCTGTACAAGAACGATTGGGGCGAAATCCAGCTTGTTCACGTCAAAGTAAAGGCTCAACTGCTTTCGATATTCTCCTCAGAAGAATTTTGCAGAAAATTTTGATGGCACAGAAAGCAATGTGATGCCCCTCCAGTTGCTGCACTGACTGAGATCTCCTTTTTTTGGGGAGGGTTATAGCTCACCCTTGTTCCAGTCATCAGGAAACTCTTCGGTAGTCCAAATTTTGTCTAAGAGTGGTATTATGGCCTCGACAGCGGTCTGCAGGTCAGCTTTAAGTATTTCAGCCGTAACAAGGTCGAGTCCTGACGATTTACCACTCTTAAGAGATATAATGGCTGCTTCAACTTCGTCTCGTGTAGGTGGAGATATATCGATATCCAGCAATTGTGGCGGTGTTGTGGTTGCCGGTGTATCCGGTAGGGCTGAATTTGGTTTGCGAAAGACCTCTTCAAAGTGCTCACGCCACCGTTCCAACTGCCCCTCAGAGGTCGCAATGAGCTTCCCTTTTCTGTCTCGCAAGGGCTTTTTACTAGTTGTTTTATTTTCTGCCAGGGTTTTGGTGGCACTGTACAGCTCTCTCAAGTTGCCAGTTTAGGCAGCTGTTTGTGCACGATCAGCTACACCGTCAGCCCACCGCCTCCTATCTCTTCGGGTACTACGGTATATGCGTCTTCGTATCTGCCGGTACTGTTCCCTGAGGATGGCCCTTTCAGTGTCATTAGAAGCCCCGAGAATCTTGATGTGCTGCCTTTCGCATCTGGATAAGGTTCCAAGTAGCGTCGGAGATCCAATCATCCCGCTTTGAGTTTTTGTGTCCTAAGAGAGAGGAGCTGGTTTCTTGGTAGACCATTTTGATGTGATTCCGCTCCTCTTCTATGGTTGCGTCTGCGTCCACTTGAAGACTCGATAAACGATTTCGGAGTTCTAGTACAAATGTATTACACTTGTCAAAGTCATTCAGTTTTCTAACATCGTACCTCTGTCCCACTTTGCTTACGCCAGCCGCTCGTTGCGCTAGTTGCAACTTTAAGGCGCAGCTCAACAACCATCATCATGTGATCGCTGTTGATGTCTACTCCCCGTTTGTTGCGAACGTCTAGTAGCGATGTTCTCCATTTGCAGCTGATGGCAAGATGATCGATCTGGGTTCTCAGAATGCCATCGGGTGCTGTCCATGAATGCGCAGTTGCAACTTTAAGGAGCAGCTGGGCAACCATCATCATGTGATCGCCGTTGATGTCTACTCCCTGTTTGTTGCGAACGTCTAGAAGCGATGTTATCCATTTGCAGCTGATGGCAAGATGGTCGATCTGGGTTCTCAGAATGCCATCGGGTGCTGTCCATGAATATTTATGGACATCCTTATGTGGGAAGACCTAACCTTAACTATACAATCAAAGGTTGGTGTAGGTCCTTTGATTGCTTCAAGGGAGCTTCTGGCGACAAATCCACTGAACCAGTATAGATTAGTCGCCAGAAGCTCCCTTGAAGCAATCAAAGGACCTACACCAACCTTTGATTGTATAGTTAAGGTTAGGGTTAGGTAGGAATAAAGAAGTGAATAAATAAAGATAGGCTCTAAAGGACTAGTATCCAGAGCCGTAAATTAATAATAATAAAAAATGTAATTGTCTCTGTCAGTACTGTCACTGTCCTGTCATGTCTTGTACGTCACAGTATAATAATCAGAGAAGTGCGCGGTAAATCAGGAATATTTTATTTTTGTGTTTATTCTTTAAAAAATAATAAATATATTTATCATAATGGATGAAAATACTGATAGAGAAAATTTTGATACTCTGAAGGAGATGATACTGGATGAAAATAAACTGGTGACCTATGTTTCCGTTAGCAAAGATTTGTGCATACATGTCAATGAAAGCAAGCGTTTAATGGCTCAAATAATAAGTTATTTAAAGGAATCTCAGTCTGATGTTGCACTGAATATTAATTACATCATATCTGGCATAACAGAAGGTAATAATGCTCTCACTACCGTGTGTTCGGAGGCAGAAATAGGCGCTGTAAGACAGAGGATCAAAACTATATTTTTCGAACATGTTTATAGTATTGGAAAACGGTCTACGTCAGTCGATAGTGTTGCTCTTATGGCTGTTAATAAATTCGACGATTTGCCATTATGTACAGGCTTGATCAAAAGTAATATATGTGTAAAGCATTCTGTGGATGAGATTAGGAAATTGAAGTCCAATAGCCAAGATGTAGTAATTACTGACACTAAAATCATGAGCTCACAAATTAAAAGCAAAGAAGTTAAGAAAGAAACTAATAAAAATGTTAATAATGTATCAAGAAACAACCAAATCAAATCTAATGGTGAAACTATAGAAGTGAGTGTCAAAACTGAAGCTGTTTCACCGAAAGCTGATAAAAAGATTATGGCCAAATCAAATAAAGGTATTGCTGGTTTCTTTAGTAAATCCAATGGTGTTGCTACTAAGAAGTCTAAAAGTGATACAGGTAGCAGCGGCACTGCTAGCAGTTTGTTAACAACGGCAAATACAGAGAAAAGAGTTGAAGTTAAAAATGAGGAAGAACCTACTCAAGTGAAAGAGGAAAAAATGAAAGTAGATGCAGAAGAACCAGCTCTATCTAAAATAAAATTGACAAGCAAGGAAGAAAACCAAACTAAAAACAAATCTCTCAACAACATCAAGAAAAATGCAAAAGTTGACAAAAAGCGGAAGAGAGTATTACAAGTCTCTGACAGTGAAAGTGATGATGAGAAAAGTGATCCCTTTGCCGATAGCACTCCTGTTAATAATCAGGAGTTTGAATCTGATGATGAAATACCACCAACACCTACTGTCAATACTGTCAAAATCACATCTGGCATAGTTAACCCTAAAAAAAGGAGAAAGATTGTGGATAAAACATATACTGATGAAGATGGTTACATTTTGACCAAAAAAGAGGAAGTTTACGAGAGTTGTTCAGACAACGACATGGAAATTGAGACTAAAGAGAACAACAAACAATTGAATCAGGTGAAAATGGAGGTGTCACCGAGTAAAAACCCAAAAATTGAAGTGTCACCCAGCAAGAAAAATAGTACGAAGAATGGAAAGAAAAAAGTGTCTCCACCTCAAAAGGGGAAACAAGCAACTTTGATGAGCTTCTTCAAGAAAGTCTGAAAATATTTTACTTTCCTGTGCAGAGAATAACCCTCCCTAATTTGTAACCTGATGTCCATTTTAAGTTATTAAAAAATGGACTGAAATATTAAATAAACAAGTGATAGGTGTTATATGTATAAAGCCAATTTAACATGTTTCACATTGCTGCAAAGCCTTGTATCATGCATTTCAAAAGAGTATCATGTTCTGTTTTGTTTATGTAAGGTGGCATTGGATTTAATCCTATTTTATTTTGTAACATTATGGAAATATGAAAAATAAAATACATGTACTTTCATCAAAAAAAATATATTTTTTAATACTGGAATACTTATAAGTAATCTTAATAATAAGTTAACTTATTAGCTTAACACTTAACTTTACAAGTTACAAGTATATTTACAATAGTTGGCTATAAAAGCTGAGATAACTGTCTGTAAGTTACTTATTATCTTTTAGTTCCGATAGCCATGACCCAATCTGGTTGAACTTGAACATCAACTAAGTAGGAGCATTTGGTGTTGTATGTTGCTGATTGAACATCTTGGCTGGAAACTTGCCTACAACAAAGAGATTAATTGTTAATCCGTTGTATATGTCTGTCAACAAGTATTGGCCACTAACACATACTCAGGTTCAAAGACATGAAATTAAGAAAAATTTAAAAAACATAAAACACCCACATAAACACTGAAACAGATTCTCAGCAGTGGAATATGGAGGGCTGCCAACAGCATTTTCTGTCTTTAAAATACTGCCACTCACATATTGATAAACACAGCAGGCCCCAGAGTTGTATGAGTCACATTAAGACTTTTTATCTCAGCAAAAATTAATTAACTCATGAAATAAAATTTCGGTAACATCTATTTAGTGAAATATTTGGTCTGAAATTAACTTTAAAGGTGCTCCTATATTTTTATTGCATACCTACAATAAAAAGAAAAATAGGTTCATATTTGCAATATTTCTAGAAACACAATTTGGTGAGCATTCCTTCATTTTAGCAGGAATTTCCAATTTATTGCTAGTAAAATAGGTGCATTTTTGGTAGGAGTTTAAATACAAGCTTGAAAATAACATACTTATTTTTGTCTTGATTCTCCCAAACCACCTTCACTATGCCATCCATGCCAGTGGAGCACAGTAGAGAGTTCTCTATAGACAAATCTCCAGGATCTGCCACTACTCTGTTGGTGAGGCTGGGCTTGCCGACTGCCGACCAATCCAGAGCAGTCACCTTCCCATGGTGCCCTCTGTGCTCGTGCACGCAGGTGCAGGCGGCTAGGTCCCACACCTTGATCTTCTTGTCGTCTCCTGAAATAAATATTTGTGCATTTTATAGTTTCCGTTAAAGACTATACTATACAGGGGCATAAGACCCAAAGACTTCGTTCAGCGTGACAGTTGGCATGCGGGTAGGACAAATTACACTGATTGAGCTACCCCTTAAGTTCGCGGCGAGACTTGTGATATGGGATACTAACTCAACGTTAAACCAATACATATGTATATAAATAAACAACCAAGACCTAGGACAATTTGAAAAAGGCCATTTTCCAACTTCGGACTGGGGATCGAACCCGGAGCCTCTGGGTGGCGGACTAGCATGGTGACCACTACGCCACGGAGATTGTCAAAGAGAAATAATATGGCATAGCCCTAAAATTTATTAAAGCAAAAATTAGTTATTTATATTTAGATATTCGTATCACTTGATAATTGTCATTTTTTTTCTTTCGTTTTCATAATAAGTAATTGTTGACGTCAGATCATTTACTTACAACTAAGTTTACTGCCGCCTCCAAAACGCAAGTACAAAAGAACCGTGTAGGTCCATCAATAGGGTTTCTGAGATTTTTACCCACATTAGCTTTCACAATTCGCACGGGAAGAAAAAAACCGCAGTGAGATTGTTTTTCATTTCTACCAGACCAGCATGAAAACATGGCCGGAGCCCGCATCTACCTTAGCCCTATTGCTTTTTGGACTGCTGCCCAAGTTCCCCAGCTTCAATTGACAATGAAAAAATAGATAGTAATGTAAAGAAACACTATTTTATTAAAAAAAAAAAAAAAAAACGTAAGCTTGCTCCCCTGCGATCAATTAACCCGTTTGCATCGTGCATCTATGATCTATGAAACAGAATTTCTTCTATTTCGTACCACTACTATACAACGTGAAAGAGACATACCCGTAATAAATCGAACCACGGGCTATACTAGATCACTGTAGTACAATAAAAATTAAATAATAGTAAAAAAATCGACTTTCCCATTCAAATTGCCTGGGGCGGCTGCACACTTGTAAAGCCATTTTTTAGTATCAGCCTGAGTAAGCCATCATAATTATGAATAAAAGATTTATTTTATTTTTAATTACTTTACTAAAAAGAAAAGAAAATATATATTTTACTTAAATATCGCCAAAACAACATCAAAACAAAAGCCTATAAAGACTTATATAGTCCTTTAGGCTTGGCCTATTCAACAGCCCTAGCTTAAAGGACCAAGACTACGACTAGGACTAAGCTTTTAGCCTGTCAAGCCCCTAATTAAGAGTAGGCTTCAAAAAAAGGCTAAAAGCCTATAGTCCTCGGGATCGCTAGTTACCAGCGCTGGCGAGGTAGTTCCCCCCGGGCGCGAAGGCGAGCGCGCGCAGCACGTCGCGGTGCGCGAGCAGCACGCGCACGAGCCGCGCGTCGCACACGCTCCACAGCCGCACCGCGCGGTCCGCCCCGCCCGTCGCTATGTACGCCTCGTTCGGGTGGAACTTCACGCACTCGTGTCATCATGAAACAGATCAATTTTCAAAACTAAAAACCCACTCCCGCCCCAAACTACACAACCGATTTTGATAACATTTCTATGGGACCAACTGACAAGTATACTCTTTGAAAAAAAAAAGAATTTTACAAATGGGTACAGGTGTCCTCAAGTAATCGGTGTACATACATAAAAGATTCTGACGAAATCATAACCTCCTCTTTTCGGAAGTCGGTTAATAAAGGAGAAAGTAAACGTCGTGACGTCAGCAAAATCAAGCAGCTGCCGGATGAGAGAGACAAATGGAAGAGGATTCATACTCCACTGAATATGAGAGCACAGCACTAAGACAGGATGTATTTAGGAATTCAAGAATTGAAGATAAATAGTAAGATTGGTGGAACGTCTTGACAATCCTGAGTGATAGTCTCCTCATTTGCAGGCTCTTGTGTTGCAAAGTTGGGTCTAATTCTACCCAACAAATGCGAGAAACTAAAAACACCAATGATGACAAAAGAGACTTGAAAGTTAACCACCATGTCTTTACTCACAGTAACATCAGAAGTGTGCCCGACGAAGACTCTGATTGGGAATGTCCGATCAAGGGACCACAGCTTAGCAGTTTTATCATGAGATCCAGTGACAATGTACAGACCATTTTTTGAGACATCCATGCACCATAGCGGATAATTGTGACCTCTGAAAACAAAAATTACACATTAAGTAGACACACTTTAGATGTATGACAATAACTATAAAACACTTTACCAATAACAACCAGTAAAAAATATAAAAAAAAACGACGGGTTGCACTCCGGGATTGCCGGCAGAAGTGAAAACTTGAATATTAACGTTGTGCATTTTTGATATTTTGGAATGGTTAGGGAATAATTTTGCACGAATTGCTTTAATTATGAGTATAAAAGTACTATCATTTATGTGATAGAATCAGGCACGTATCCAGAGGGGGGGATAGTTGGGATTAATCCCCCCCCGAAATCTGGCGTAAGCGTAACATAATAATGACATGATATAAAAATGGGAGTAATTTAAAATTGGCGAGTAAGGAGACAGTCAGCGCGCGATTAGAGTTGACATTTATGCAAGCATCAGTTGCATTTGACTTATGAAGTTCTACATGCGCCCCTCCCTGCAGTTCCTGCACCCGCGCCGCGTTGCAAGAAACTGTTTTTTAGACATCAAACATTTCGGAGCAACTCCTCCAGTGAATTTTTCTTACACGATTTAATGTTTGGTATGGCATTGGTAAATCGGTTACCAATAACAGAGACCTGATTTCTATCATTGATATCGTTGCTTTATAAACCGAGCGAGCGAAGGGTCTCAGTTTCGAGATTGGCCAAAAATGCTTTTTTCCGGCTGTCTGTTTGTCCGGCTGTCCGGCTTTTTTCGCCTACGTGTCGCATTTTTCAACCGGTTCCCGTTAAATTATGTGAGAAGGTTTAAAAATTATATAGAATTCTTTTGTAGATTCACTTTTTCGAAATTTTTCAAAATAGCGGAAATATGGGGGTTGAAAACTTTAGAAATATCAGCCAATACGAGATTTTTTTTCAAAATGTAACTTTTTTTTATTAGGACGCAATTTTTTGTGTGAACCATTTTTTGCACGATAAACTTCAACGGGTCAGGGTGACTCGCGCGGTCTACAACTTAGAGCCTCTATTTATCCCTTCATTCCGCATTTAACCCCAAATTCTGAAATTGTGCTTAATGTAATGGCTGCTAGCGGCAACAGGATACTCATATATGATACGAGTAAAAAATCGATAACAGTGACTTGACTACTTTTACTTTCACTTTTTTTTCAAATTGTAATTTTTGTGTAAGTTTATCCCCCCCCCCGAACAGAAAGTCTGGATACGTGCCTGGATAGAATACAATATTTATTTATTGCGCTATCGTACACGAACATGACAATTTATATTACATTAATTAAACACTTTATATTCACGAATTTTACGAATACCAGCAGTGTGGCCACTACACATACGGTCAAGCCATCTGCTGTCACTGTCACCATCCATGGATGCGCGTGGCACGCTGTAACATAAACACACACGAACATTCGCGCAAGCGCCCTGCGCCGCCTAAACGAAACAGCAGGCGCAGGCATACATTTTCACCGCACCGTAGAAAGAGAGGGAGATACTTCCTCTCCTACGCCGCGCCGGCTTTCTACTCTCCATCCGTCTTACGAATTTTCGAACAGGATCACGTGTCCTGGCGCGAGTTTAACATTTTTTACCCATTACAAAAAACAGTGTACAACGCCGCTATAGAAGTTTTCACTTTAAAAAACAATAAACTTCTGGCGCAGTCGGGCTATATAGGCTTAACTTAGTTTTGAAAAACAAATTCTCTTCTAAAAAACAAAAAATATGAACCACCTGTGTTAGCCACTTACACGAAAAACAAAACCTCATAAGTGAATAATTGGTGGAAATAGCCGTCATCAGTCAATGGAAGATCAGTGACCTAATGTGTGAATGGTTAGATATAATATAGCTTAGAGAAATATACTAACAGTGAGCAGTGAGGAATAAGAAATTGTGTATGGCAGTCATTTGGATTAGGTTTTTACGCAGTCAAAAAAATTCTAGGTCTATTAAGTTTAGCTCATTGGCATGATCACAAGAACACAAATTTAATTATGAATCACGTTTTTACATCTTTATAATTATTTCAGCCCTGCTTGACCGTACTTACATTCAAAATATCAAAAGTCTATGGTATATAAGTAAGTATAGGTACTGGCCTGTATATAGAAGCGCAGGAGTAGTCTGACAGTTTCCACGCTCGCATCGTGTTGTCGTGTGAGGCAGACAGGATAAGCTCTTCTTTCCACAGCACGCAGACGGCTTGAATGGGACCGGAGTGACCTCGGAGCGGAAGACCGGCCCCTATTTGTCTGAGAAGTGATTGATGTTAACGTAAACAAACAATTATCTTATTATAAAAAATTATTGACTTGGTTATGTATGAGAACGCGACTATACAATATGTAACAAAAACCCTGCCCGATCCTTGTTGGAGCAACTTAGACGATCAATGAACAACTTTTCCTGTGGGACCAATGCTTGAAACTCGAAGAAAAAATCGACATTTTCATACAAATGGCCAGGCCGGCCGAACACTTTTGTATAAAAATGTCGCGATGCTTTTCTACGCACATTAGCGAAAAACTGCCACTTTTGGCTAATCTGCGCAAAAAAACTGAAAGACAGAGATAACATTTCTAATTATCCACCTACTAAGTGGTTAGATAATCTGACTCAACCAATAAGAATTGGAAAAGTTTGCTTGAAATAGCCCTATGTCCAGCGTTGGACGTTCGGCTGTATTATCTACTTACAGGGTGTTATCTTCAGCTGCGGGTTCAATGGGCATATAACACGCCAGTTCGATTTCTGATATATTTTTATTCATTCTTCTCCTGACATTGTTTTGCCCAAGGTCCCATAACCTGATCTCTGAATTGCTAAAACCTCCACACAATATGTTGCAGTTAGTATCTGTTTTCGCGCAAATCAAACTGCAAATAGAAAAATTTTTCACAAATTTTTGTAAGTAAAAAAAATTATGCATAGAAATTAGTAACTTTAGACAAAACAAATTGTAACAATACATAATATTATAATACATATAGGTACAATTTACATACTGTGTGTCAGGAGCTGCAATTTTGTATAACTTGAGTGGTGCCATGGATTCTCGAACTCCTTTGATTGCATCTTGCAGGTCTCTCAACTCTTTGTCTATGGTTTGATACTCTGCATGACCATTGCATTTTGCAAAAATGTCTGTAAAAATACTATGTATTTCTATTCGAGGAATATATTTTTAAGAATGATTTCAAATAGATTGTAATAAATAAACAAATATTGAGTTAAGCTTATCCCTTCACTTATCAATGGGAGAATTGTATAGTTGGGCATTTTTTGAGAGGAGAGAAAACCATTATACTCGCGACACTGTTACTATTACCGTAACGACACCAAGTTTTCACTTCTGTTGGCCCTCCCGGAGTACCACTGTTTTTTGAAGTGAAAAATTCTTTAGGGCGTTGGACTTTTTTGGAGATCGGAAAAAAACAATTGAACTCGCAACATTGTTTTAGGGTTCCGTACTCAAAGGGTAAAAACGGGACCCTATTACAAAGACTCAGCTGTTTGTCTCTCTGTCTGTCACCAGGCTGTATCTCATGAACCATAATAGCTATGTAGATGGTTGAAATTTTCACAGATGATGTATTTTTGTTGCTGCTATAACAACAAATACTAAAATCAGAATAAAATAAATATTTAAGCAGGGCTCCTATACAACAAATATGATTATTATAAATAATGGTAAGGACCCCTTCGTGCGAGAGTCCGACTCACACATGGCCGGTTATTTACAAGTCGCGCGCAATAGGTTAAAGGTTTATCTGTTTAGTTTTTGTTATTTTCTGTTCCTCTTACCTTTTATATCTGTTGTTTTCTGTGAATTCACTGTGGTACTCATTTCTTCCAATTGCTCTTCCTCATCTTCCTGCAAAATAGGTTAAAACCCATAACATCATGGTGTTCTTTATAATGAACTAACTCTCTCTCTCTCATCTCAGCGTTTTCCCAGTTGTATCCTCAGTTGCAATGCTGAGAAGCCCAGGGTCTGCTTTCCGACTTTTTCTTCCCCACTTTGCACAGTCTTGAGCACATATATAAAACGATCATTCAAATCAAAGTAAGTAAGTACATTTAGAACCATATTTATGTATGATTTATAATATTACAAACATTTAATTTTACATCTTTCTATGATACCAATAAGCTTACTCATAAAAGGTAGTTGAATGAAATGACAAAATCTATATTGATTGATACTTCCATTTATGATTGAAATTGAGGGTACTTACAGAATTCTTTTTGTTCGCGTCACTGCTCACATCAATATGGAACCAAGTCTGAAGCACTTGTATCAAAAGCACATGACCATGTTTAGCTAAGTATGCTTTCAACATGTTTAGAGCATCTTGAGACAAATAGATGTCATACTTGCAGGATCTGAAACAAATTACATAGGTATTCATGTGTATAAATACAACATTGCATAATTTCAAATAAACATATACTTTGTTTTTGTTCTGTTTATTAGATTTATTATATTATACAATAGGCACTATATAGAATTATTATTAGCTAAATAAAAAAAATATGGCATATTCCCTATTGTCTCTATTCATCATCAATTCATCATAAATAGAGTCTAGACCACAATCAGCCGTATTGGTCCAGTGCAACATTCACCAACACCACGTACAGGTGAGGTTGCATAAGATTTAGCTCTTTAAATCATGATATTTATTTTTATGCTTAAAACTGAAGTAAGTAAATTCTCTCTTACCTAAATGCTGCAATAGATGGCCGCGATTCAACTTCCTGTAATGTAAAAATTGACCCAATATCATCCAGTATTTGGTTCATGTAGTCTTTTTCTGGAGTTTCATTATCAATGGTGCCATTTTGAAGGGAATTAAATAGCTGTTCCAAGCTGTTTGGGCGGTACAATGCTGATGGCAGGTTCCCGTCAATAGGCTGGTGGTATGAAAGATCTTTTTGGGGAAGAGTTGCACAGTGTCTCTTTAAAAATACTTGAGCTGCACTACTGTGGCCTCCTCGCAGCATTTCCAGGTACAAATGACACAGTAAGGGACTTAGTAATCCCAATAGTTCATTCTTGACTTTTTCCATCCTGATTTCTTTTATAAAGGTTACTAACCTGTGAAGAGAAAGTAAGATGATAATGTTTACTTACACACAGTATAATAAAAAAAAGAACAGACCTGGGCTAGAAAATAACACAGTTAATGAGGCTAGGAAGAATGTGTAAGATGATTGTGAGAAGTTAAAGGTTGAGAGTATATGATATATAAATTAAATTCTAACTTAGGTACCTTGTGTACTGTATGTCGTACTGGGCGAAGTCATTGTTGATACACGAGAACAGGATAGAATTAGCACGACTGGATTCACATTGAACAATAGTAGCTACTGCCATTTGTTCAGCGCTCTGGTTTGATGAATGCGTGTTATTGAACACATCAATGTCCTGTAATAATTCAAAGTTTTATTCAGTTCAACGTGGTATTTTAATATAGTATGTTACGTACACCATGATTACTTACGGGATAGTTTCTTCGTTCCAGATAAGATGTAACTGCAGCTTTGATGGTATCATTTCTGGATTTTTTTATAAGGGACATTTTATTTAATTTGTTTTTAAATAATTGTAATAATAAATAGATTTTAGAACTGAGTTTACTAGAACTGAGTTTACTATAATTACTATATTTCCTGAATGACAGTGACATTCAATTAAATTGACAAATGAATGACAAACATGTGACATAGCACGTCACTGTGGAAAATGCACACTATACAGCCAAAAATATTTTTTAGGTAGTTGATTAACTTTTCTGAGAACTAATCTGTGGCCAAACTGGCAGGCATATATCGTATCGGACGGGTGGAGTCAGAGTTTTTTTGTATCGGAGGAAAGAGGGGGGTCAAGAAGATATGTGTGCCTTGCTCATACCTGCACGTCCCTTGGCAAATTAAGAGCAATAAAGCGCAGTATGTTAGGTATGGTTCCGTAGTTGCGAATGCCGACTTTGAGTCCACGCCTCATGCTTCGGCCGCACTTGTGCCTATCGTCCCAAAGCTATTCGCGGCGAATTTTCGTACGTTTTGCACACTAAAAAGTTATCGCGATAAAGCGCTGTTTACACTAGCGGCTTCGTTATTTTTCACGAACTATCTGGCAATAATCCAAGATGGCGTCATCTACGTGTTTTAAATATGGACGACGACTTTCTTTTCTTTAACATGTGTGCTAACAATTAGATACATAATGCATTTATTGAAACCTAAAAAGAAACCTAAGTAAGATATTAAAAGAAAAAGCTAAAAATTTTAACACCATTTTATCGTTCCACTCCATTTTTTCGCATTAGCAACCGTGGCACCGTCGCACATCACGCGTCCGAACAAGTTGAAAACAAACGTCAAAATGATCATCGCAAGTGCGACCACGCAGAGCGAATTGTTAGCTTGCATAAATCCTTTGATATATAGCCACCCGCGTGATAACGAAGACGAAGTCCGAATATTCGGGACGATACCCGATAACGGCCGGTAACATTTGCGTGTATCGTGTAATAACACGAAGCTTCGTGACGATAGGCGCAGGTCCAGCCCAAGCATCACGGTTTAAGGACAAAATAGCCTTAATAACAATTTTTATTGAATATGAAATTTTAACTTCCTGAGTACATTTTATTACTTGATTTGTTTCACTAAACTCTTGTTAACCCTTCTTAGCTCTGTCTGATAGTTTTCTTTGTAACCCCCGACAAAAAGAGGGGTGGTATATGTAAGTTTGACGCTAATGTGTTAAAATCTTCTTAGTAAGAGTGTTCTTACTGGCTGACAAGAAGTTTTATATGAAAAATGTCACATTCAAAATATTGTCTTTATGTTGTCACTAGCTTTTGCTCGCGGCTTCGCTCGCGTAGCGGTGTAATTTATCAAAATTCTTTCTTAGGGGATGCCTACGTCATAGTAGCTTTATGCATGCAAAGTCTCAGCCCGATCGGTTTAAAATTGACAAAGTTTCATACAAACTTTCATCCCCTATTTTATCCCCTTGGGGGTAGAATTGATCAAAATCCTTTCTTAGCGGATGCCTACGTCATAACATCTATCTGCATGCCAAATTTCAGCCCGATCCGTTCAGTGGTTTGGGCTGTGCGTTGATAGATCACTATGTCAGTCAGTCAGTCACCTTTGAGTTATATATATTTAGAAGAAGAAGATAGAAGAGAAGAAGAAGATTAGATGGTGAAAACTTTATTATTACAAAAGATAGAATATTCAATATAAACTGAATTTCTAAAATATTTGCATAGTGTTATTATGTGTAGATATATTTAATGTAATATGTCTTACATTGGTTATGGAATTGTAATGACCATAACTTCAGTGAATGTTATTGTTCTATCTCAGTAAATATTATTTACGTGAATTTAATATTTTGTGAGTGAATTTACGTCATAGTAAAATATAATTTTACATAATGGACGGAAACCATCCAAATATTTCGTCTGATAATATAATCGTAAGTACCAGCTCTAATATGAACATATTAGAGCTGGACCAGCTCTAATATTCGGGAAATTGGAAGGTGTTAACAATTATGCTACATGGAAATTTCAAATGAAATTGGTGTTAATTGAGCATGGTTTATGGGAGTTTGTGGATGGATCTGGTGATGCTACAAAGAATCCCACCAAAGATCAAAAGGCGTATGCAAAAATATACAACCCATCTGCTATCCGCGTGTGAAGAATGCCGTAACAGTTAACCAAGCATGGAAGAATTTAAAATCTGCATATGAAAACTGTGGCATAAGCAGAAGGCTTTATTTAAAAAGGAAATTATCTCAAATTAAATATACTGACTTTAACTGCATGGATCATTACATTGGAAATATAATTTCTGTGATTCAAGAATTAGCAGATATTGGCTGTAATACTGATGATGAAGAATAAGCAGAACTTATTTTAATTAGCTTGCTAACAGAATTTGATCCACTGATTATGGCAATGGAGGCTTCAAATACAAAGCTTACATCAGATTTTGTGAAATGTCAATTAATTAATAACAAAGCGAATTCAAGAAACAGTCAATAAATTCAAATTTAGAACAATCCGATAAGATTTTATTAGCAAAGAACTTTGTTCCTATCTGTCACAACTGTCACATCAAAGGACATATCAAGCGCAGACGAAGTAGTGATCAAGCCTTAATGTCCTAAGTTGAAGAAGAATTTAAAGAAAAAAATTGAACAATAATTCATCATGATTATTCATCATCATCCTCGAAAAAGGGAATCAATACTTTTTTTTTTTTACAACAGAGACTGCTTTACTTGGTGATATTTGTGATCGTGATAGCTGGATTTTAGATTTAGGTTGCACTAGTCATATGACAAATCGGAAGGATTGGTTAATTAATTACTCTTCTTTAACTAAACTAACTTTAGTTAAAACCCAAATTACTACAGCTAATAGTGATACAATGTTTAGTGAAGGCGTAGGAGATGTCAAAGTGTCGTTAAAAAACAATAATGTTAAAGTTATAAGAGTTGCTTTATAATAGGTTGGGGGAAAAGTCTTTTCACATTTTATATGAAAATTCAAAACATTTTTTAATATAGTTTATTTACATTTAACTAAAGTATGTAGGTACCATTTTGTTCGATACCTTTTTGACATCTTATAGGTAGGGACATGATCCCATTGCTATAGAAATTTTGGGGCTTCTGATCAAAAAACTGCGTCAAGTAGTTTTGGCAGTCCTCTCGTGATGTTAACCTGACACTGCCTAAAGAATTCTGAACAGACCGAAACAGGTGGAAATCTGAAGGTGCCAGGTCAGGACTATACGGCGGATGCATTAACACCTCCCAGCCAAACTCTCTTAATTTTTGCTGAGTGGTTAAAGATGTGTGAGGTCTAGCGTTATCATTATGAAAAACCACACCCCTTCTGTTGATTAATTCCAACCGCTTTCTCTCAACTTCTTGCTTTAATCTTATCAGTTGTTCGCAGTAGAGTTCTAAATCGATGGTTCTGCCTGGTGGTAACAGCTCATAATGAATAATGCCCTTCCAATCCCACCACACACACAGCATCGCCTTGTTGCGAGTTAACCCGGGTTTCGCCACAGTCTGTGAAGCCTGACCGGCCTTTGACCATGACCTTTTTCATGAGTACACGGTTCATTAGGTTTCTTTGAGAGAGCTCGTGAGGTCCCAAATATCGAGCTTTTTTGTGTACCAATTTTTTTTCAAATGCGCCAAAACTGTTTTGTGGTCAATTCCCAGTTCTTCAGCTACGTCGTAACTACTGACATCCCGATCTTGCTCCACTTTTTCAAAAATAGCATCCATTTTATCCGTAACAGGGCGACCAGAGCGACGTGCATCTTTGACATCAAAATTTCCGGATTGAAAACGCTTAAACCAAATTTGTGCTACTCTCACAGACACTGCACTAGGTCCATAAACATCGCAATTTTTTTTCGAGGTTTGCGTTGCATTTTTACCTTTTTGGTAGTAAAATTTTAAAATGTATCTAATTTCTTCATTAGATTTACTCATCTTGACGGTAAGAAAAACAAATGAAAATCACGCATTTTCCTAATTTGAATTTGGAATTATCTCCTTTAAAATTTAAACTTTTAAATGATACCAAATGCAGCCAGGTACAAATAGTATAGCCAAAGTGGTTTTATTACAAGTTGATACATACTATATGCGAAAAGACTTTTTCCCCAACTAATATGTACCAAAGGTAGCAGCAAATCTTTTGTCTGTTAGCAAAATAGTAGCAAAAGGTTATGTTTTAGTTTTTGATACTAATGAATAATGAAAATTACTAATGAAAATAATGTAAT
The DNA here is from genome assembly GCA_943193695.1 of Acrobasis suavella. Classification (NCBI taxonomy): domain Eukaryota; kingdom Metazoa; phylum Arthropoda; class Insecta; order Lepidoptera; family Pyralidae; genus Acrobasis; species Acrobasis suavella. The sequence goes on from OW971940.1 coordinate 9,238,425, forward strand.
GTTTACAGGAGGGATAATGTATCCATTAATGGTTTCTGTGAACTGCAAGCATCAAATGTAAATGGAATTTACAAAATACATCATCATCATCATTCATCATCATTTCAGCCGCATAACGTCCACTGCAGGACATAGGCCTCTCCCAACGATTTCCAAAATGACCGATCTAGAGCGGCCTGCATCCAGCGCTTTCCAGCGACCTTATTCAGGTCGTCAGACCACCTTGTGGGTGGGTGTCCTACGCTTCGCTTGCCTGTACGTGGTCGCCATTCGAGAACCTTTTTGCCCCATCGGCCATCGGTTCGTCGCGCTATGTGTCCCGCCCACTGCCACTTTAACGAAGTAATCCTCTGGGCTATGTCAGTGGCTTTTGTTCTCCTACGAATTTCCTCATTTCTGATTCGATCACGTAGGGAAACACCGAGCATAGCCCTCTCCATAGCGCGTTGAGTGACCTTGAGCCTTTTTATGAGACCCATAGTAAGGGACCACGTTTCAGAGCCATAAGTCATCACTGGTAACACACATTGATTAAACACTTTCGTCTTGAGGCACTAAGGTATTTTGGACGAGAAGACACTGCGTAGCTTCCCGAACGCTGCCCAACCGAGTCGAATTCGTCGAAACTGTCCAGCTTGAACTGTCGAATCGCTTCGAAGGCCTCCAGGATTGCGTTACAGTGGACGAAATAAACCAAGGGTTTGTAGAAGCTGTCCAAGCGGCGGGATCGAAGGTCAGACCCTAGACTTAATGGCAGAGCGACAATCAAGGCCACTGCAGACCTCCGAAGATGCTGAATCATATCGGCTGCTCAATAGACGTATACAAAAGTCCTTGCGACACGATATCCGCTCATTTAATACAAAATGTATTCAGGAGACGATCGAGCAGAACAAAGGCTCCAAAGTGTCGGTTGGGCAAAGCCGATTGATGAAGTTGAAGACGGAGGACGGTGGCGTGGTGTCGACAAAGGAAGGGGTTCTGGAAGAGATCGAAAGGTTTTATGGACAGCTGTATACTTCCGTTTCGCAACCCAGCGAACAAATGGCTAAAGACCCAAGAGCCAAGCTGACCCGACACTATACCGAAGATATCCCGGACATCAGCCTGTACGAGATTAGGATGGCCCTTAAACAGCTTAAAAATAACAAGGCGCCTGGCGAGGATGGAATAACAGCAGAGCTTCTGAAAGCGGGTGGAACGCCGGTACTGAAAGTTCTTCAGAGGCTCTTTAATTCCGTTCTGCTCGAGGGCGTAACGCCAGTAGCGTGGAACAGGGGCATGGTGGTCCTGTTCTTCAAAAAGGGAGATAACACTCTATTGAAGAACTATAGGCCTATCACGCTTTTGAGTCACGTATATAAGTTGTTTTCAAGGGTCATCACGAATCGTCTCGCAAACAGGTTTGATGCGTTCCAGCCTCCCGAACAAGCCGGTTTCCGTAAAGGCTTTAGCACCACGGACCACATTCACTCGCTGCGGCAGGTTATAGAGAAGACGAGGGAGTATAACCGGCCGTTATGCTTAGGGTTCGTGGACTATGAAAAAGCCTTCGATTCGATCGAAACATGGGCCGTGCTTCAGTCTCTCCAGCGATGCCGTATTGACTATCGGTATATCGAAGTGTTGAAGTGCTTATACAGTAACGCCACTATGTCAGTCCGAGTACAGGAGCAGTGCACGAGGGCTATTCCACTGCAAAGAGGTGTAAGACAGGGAGAAGGTTATATCTCCGAAACTGTTCACCGTTGCACTAGAAGATGCCTTCAAGCTTCTGGAATGGGAAGGATTTGGCATCAACATTAATGGCGAGTATATCACTCACCTTCGATTTGCCGACGATATCGTTGTCATGGCAGAATCCATGGAAGACTATATATGGGGATGGTACTATGCTCGGAGACCTAAATCGAGTTTCCCAACAGGTGGGCCTAAAAATGAACATGGATAAAACGAAAGTAATGTCGAATGTCCATGTCGCGCCCCTACCTGTATTTATTGGGAGCTCCGCACTCGAAGTTGTAGACGAGTATATCTACCTGGGTCAATTGATCCAGGCAGGAAGTTCCAGCTTCGAGGAAGAGGTCTTTCGACAAAATACATCAAGGACAGGAATTTTATTCAAGTTTATTAAATAACCAACAGCCTAAGATGTTATCCGAAGGTTAAGCTTTTGTATCCAGGTCTGATTTGTTGGAGTTATGGCATCGTCGCTTAGGACACTTAAGTTTTAAAGGTATGTTAACTCTTCGTGATTCTTTGGCCCGCGGTATTAACTTTCCAAATGGAAATCTGAAGTCATGTCCTCCTTGCATTGAAGGTAAACAAAGAAGTAAATCTTTTCCCTGTGGTCAGGCACATAGAAGCGTGACAAAGTTGGATTTAATCCATACTGATATTTGTGGACCGATGTCCGTTAATAGTTGGAGTAGAAATCGTTATTAGCTTCACTGATGATTTTACTCGAAAATCTTTTATTTATTTTCTGGATCGCAAAGATCAAACGACTGTTTTGAATACGTTTATTGAATTCAAAAATGTCGTTGAAAAACAAACCGATATAAGGATTAAGCGTGTGATTCACCCAACAATATGGCATTGACTTTGAAAAAACCTTTGCTCCTGTCATTAGACATTGTACCTTACGTTTACTTTTTGCAATTGGTATTTAAAATGACATGGATATTAAACATGTTGATGTTAATACAGCTTTTCTTAATGGAGATCTTCATGAGCGCATTTTTATGGAACAACCCACTGGTTTTGTGATTGAGGGGCAGAATAAAGTCTGTTTACTTAAAAAGAGTTTGTATGGACTTAAACAAGCTAGTAGAGCTTGGTATGAAAAAGTACACAAAGTCTTAGTTACTATGGCTTCATACAACTTAAAATAACTTCTTAAAACAGAGCAATGTGTTTATTTCAAAAACAAGGTAATTGTAGCCTTATATGTAGACGACCTCTTCATATTCAGTTCTAATGAACATGAAAAGAAATTACTTTACAAATTACTCAGTTCTAATTTTAAAATTAAAATACTTGGAGCTGTGAAACAAGCATTAGGTATGAAAGTGAGAGAAACTGAGAACAAGGTATCTTGAAGTTAAGTCAGTCTGAATACGTGAAAAACCTATTGATAAAGTTTGGTATGAATGAGTGTCATAGCATAGCGACTCCAATGGAAGTTAACTTTAATCTTCCAAAAGCAAATACCTTGGATACAAGATTTCCGTATCAGGAACTAATAGGAAGTTTAATGTATCTCGCTGTTTGTACACGTCCAGATATAGCGTTTGCATGCAGTAAGCTTAGGAATGCTGCTAAGCGGGTTTTGCGGTATCTTTCGGGTACAATAATTGACTACAGACTCAATTTTAAAAGTAATGAAGTTTTAATTTCATCTGACGCAGATTGGGCGGGGGATACCAACAACAGAAAATCTTATTCTGGTTTCATTACTAGGTTAGGAAGTTGCATCGTAAACTGGCATAGTCATAGCAACAAAATTTAGCCTGTTCTAGTACAGAGGCGGAATATTACGCTCTTGGCAATGCTGTAAAAGAAGCGAAATTTATTCGTAATTTTTTGCAAGAACTTAATGTAAAGATTGGTTTAAATCTAAGGCAATCACCATTTATAATGACAATCGTAGTACATTGAAAATGGTAGAGAATGAGTGTTTTCGTAGGACTTAACACATAGATGTACATCATCACTTTCTTCGAGAATGTGTTGATCGTAAGTCAATTTGTTTAGATTACAAGCCTTCTTCTGAGTTGGAGGCAGATCTCTTTACAAAAGCTTCACCCAAGGTGAAACACAATTATTTTACTAAGTGTTTAGATTTAATGTAACATTATTTATTTTTCACTTTGTTCAATTTAGATCTTGTACTCTTGCATTATGCTAGTGTTAATTTTGCACAGGTTCGAGCAACCTGTGCACTGTTCAAAATCTTCTTAGTAAGAATGTTCTTACCGGCTGACAAGAAGTTTTATATGAAACATGTCACATTCAAAATATTGTCTTTATGTTGTCATGGTGAAAACTTTATTATTACAAAAGATAGAATATTCAATATACTTAAACTGAATTTCTGAAATATTTACATAGTGTTATTATTTGTAGATATATTTAATGTAATATGTCTGACATAATGTCTGTCTGTCTGTGGCATCGTAGCGCTCGAACGGATGGCCCGATTTCGATATGGTTTTTTTACGTGAAAGCAAGTTCTCTTGCGGTGGTTCTGAGCTATGTTTGAGGAAAATCGGTTCAACAACTTTTAAGTAATTGGAGGTTACAGCTTGAAAGTCAGGGCATTCCATATAAAAATATAGATGGCGCTCTAATAGCGGAACTACCGATACGATATCAAATCGTATCGGTAGTTCCGCTATTCACCACTAGACATTTCCGGTCTACTTATTATTACCGTGACCAGACAGACATGGCGAAACTACAAGGGTTATTTGTTTATGACGGAACCCTGAAAAGGACAAAGATTCAAATGTTTATTCAGTAATTTAATTAGACCTTTAGAGGCACTTTTACTCGTCAATAAGTATAATTTAAGTTACGTGTAAAGTATATTAAAATTTAATTAATTTTTAAAGCTACCGATACCAGCGCTTCGTAACGACCACTGCTGTGAAGAAACGCGGAAAGAATTCAGCTGAAAACGCTGAAAGCTCATTTTCACAGTATCTCATTTAGACAGATCGTGTAAGGACCACTATACTGCGCTCCGCAAGTGGTTGACGTTGGAAAAAAGTCTGCTAGATTAAAGTGGGATTGGGCGGGTCACGTTTGCCGCATGCTGTGTGTCCCCACAACAGCCATGAGGCGGGGGTCCAAATAGGATAGGAGACGACTCTTTACGACATTTTTTAGACAAAATCTAAATGTGCCGCCCCATGTCCAGTTATTTCCAAGTCCAAAAGGAGGACCCGGGGCACCTCTTCCGCCCTAAATATTTGAAGATTTTGGCCCCCCCTGAAACTGACGCCCGGGGCGGGTGCCCTGGTTTGCCCCCTCTAGATCCTGACCTGAGCTATGGTTTGTCGAGCAGGCATGAGGCAGGACAGGAATTATGACACACATTGTTGATTTCCGGAGTAAAAAGATAAATTCGCCCACATCAATTTCTGAGATGCGTAGTTGCAATGCGTAGTACATTGCATAATTAGCTGTCACTTTACTTACCGCTAGCAGCTTGACAAAATAACTCGGTTTTATAAAACAAGTGAAGATATCAGGCTGAATTAATTGTCATTGAACTACAATACAGCTTAAAGTTAAATAGAACTGCTTACCACGTTTAATTTTAATGCAGTGTGTAAATGATAATAGAATCATAATAAGAATCCCACCAAAAAATAAATGTGAACATGAGAGACAAGTTCAAAATCCGTCAAAAGAATTGAGATCTAAATGGCCGCCAAGTTCTTTAGAGAATCCTGAAATTTATTTACAAGAATCTTAACGTTTGTCTTGGCTAGTTTTGTATCAGCAATTATGATATTTAGGAGAATAGGACCTTACAATGTAAAAATAATAACGTAAAGATAATAATTTGATTAGCCAAGTATTAGTAGGCATGCTAAAACTAGTCAAATCAAATGTTAAGATTACCACTTTTACACATTATTACACAGAACTTAGAGGACATTAAGATCTCAACTCTTTTGTTGGATTTTTAACTTGGCTTCCATTTTCATATTTATGTTTTTTGGTGGGATATCATTACTTATTGTCATAGCAGTATCAGAAAGAACTAGAAAGAAGAAATTTTTGCTCGTATAATTTTTATAGACGCTTTACCTAATAAAATTGATTAATTGAAAAAAAAATATCGAATCTACGAAATTTACTGTTTTTTGAATTTTTCCCTTTATATAAGCGTTTGTCTACCTAGGTAGATGCCAAATATCAACTTTCCAGATCATATGGAAGTGGGTTATCTTTTTTATCATAGATAAGTGTCAGTGATATCTTTCAGGTTTTTAAATGCTAATATATTAATAATTGTGTCAGCTACATTATTGAAATTTTGGATTTAAGATGAGCTAGAGGACTTTAATGTATGTGCTAAATTTAATGTATTGAGGTTTGGAGTTGTGAAGGGGTCAAAAGTAGCTCGAAATGGTTCGTGTAAATATACACACGGTTGCTGAGTCACCAGTTCCTTTCTTTGAACTTGGCTCTGATACGTGTCTAGATTTGTCGTAAAGGAAATAATAAAAATAAAGTAGGCAAGTACCTACAAACAAATACTTACCTATATTTTAAAATACATCACTCCATTGTAAATTTTTGTTGTATTATTATCTAAAACCAGCTCTCCTTTCCTTATGCCCACTGCCTCTATGGGGCTTGTAAGTATGAACCTTACTGTTCCAGAATAAAGTACCGCTACTCTCCCGGCACAGCTCTTATAAATAGCGTTCCAACCCTGCTTTCCACGGGTGTGTATACCTAATACACGTAAATCTTTCCGGATACTTTTTTTTAAAAATATAAACGAACAAATCGCACAGATTGAGCTAGCCTCAAAGTAAGTTCGAGACTTGTATTATGGGATACTAACTCAATGATACTATATTTTATAACAAATACATATATAGATAAACATCCAAACCCAGGTCAATCTGAAAAAGATCATTTTCCATCTTGACCTGACCGGGGATCGAACCCGGACCTCTAGTGACAGCCTGGCAAGATGGCCATTAGGCCACAAAGGTCGTCGTCAATACATGCTTTACATGTCAATGAAAGCCGCATCAAAATAAGCCCAGTAGTTTCAGAACTTTCACCGTCTTATTATAAAACCCAGACTAAGTTTGTTACTAAGGTTTACACCACCATCCGTCCAAAATTAAGTTGACATTGACAAATGAGATAGTGTGTGATACTAAATGTCAACTTAATTTGGTCGGATAATGGTTTAAACCTAGTAACAAAGTTAGTCTGGGTTTTATAATACGACGGTCAGAGTTTATCGAATACAGACCGGCAGACAGATATCTACGCGCCGGGAAACTTCATATTATAATAAAGTATGGGTACCTAACCTACTTAGATACTGTACTTGAATATTGTGTAAGGATTTCAAAATACGCGACATTTGTATAAGCAGAGATCCGTTTAATCGACGATAAATTTGTTGAGTTGTTCTCAGTTTGCATCGAGGCTATCCACAAATACAGGAACGATTTTGAGAACATAATAGACTGTGCGCCCTTCATGTAAAATCATTAATATACTTAATATAATACCTACTCATGCGTGAAGGTAGGTACCTAAGTAAATATATTTTCCTCAGTGTCTCTATATAAAACATCAATTGGATAAGATGGGTGTATTTTTATTTGTGTTAGAATGTTTACTTTTGACGGCTTGTTTGGGCGATTATGATAAAAGTGAGGATATCAATGGATTTCTATTTGGAAACAACAACTTCCAATTCGTAGATATAAGCCAAAGTACAAATAGAGAAGCAGAAAAGGATGCTTTTACTGAAGATTATCGGTAAGTTGTACATGGTTGTACTTAGGTATAAGTAGGTACAGTCATGTAACCACTAATACATTATCATCTCTCAACACTCACGGTACCAATGTCAATGTCTCACTGTTGACTATTGCTAGTATTGCTACCTATGCTGCTATATAACATATTAATCTACGCTACTGGCCCATGGAGATGGAGGAGCTCGGTGGGCCGGCGGGCGTGGTCCGCACTTGGATGAGTGACCACAAGTGGCATGAAAATTTCTCGATACCCTCCGTGCTTCGGAAGGCACGTATAGGCTGTTGGTCCCGGCTGTCATCATTTTATGGTAGTCGTCAAGCTAGTTATGTCAGATAAGGCATCTGACATCATAACTAGCTTGACGACTGCCTAAAAAAATCTGACACTAGTGTTGGCCACTTACACACACGAAAATCAAAAGCAAACTGGTCCATCGGGACTAGTGATGGGAAATTCCCGGGAACATTCTCCTAGCGAGAACATTCTATTAAGCTCTCGAGAATGTTCTTTTTGCAGAGAATTTACGAGAATTTAAAAATTGGAAGGGTATCATATACAGCAGTATTGAAAACATATAACTTTAAGAGATATTCTTTGCATTTTAAACATCTTACGAAAATTACTTCAAAACTTTTTACTACAGAGGTTAAATTCTTCTTAGCAAGAATGTTCTTAGGGAATATTTCCGAGAATGTTCTCTTAAATTCTCTTAAATTCTCATAAATTTCAGCTAAATTAAGGGAAATTATATAAAGGATTAAAAAATATGCCTGTTTAATAGATAAATAATTATTCGTAATTGATCAATGTAATCATCATCATAATACATCAATGTAGTAATAATACATTGATAAATACTCATAAACTACCGTTTATTTAACTAAACTCCTTTTAAACAGATAAGATTAATTTTAGTATGTTTTTGTTCAGCGGCAACAATAAAACATCATCTATAAAAAATTCAACTGTCTAGCTATAATGGTTCATGAGATACAGCCTGGCAACAGACAGACAGACAGACAGACAAACAGACGGACGGTCTTAGTAATAGGGTCCCGTTTTTACCCTTTGGGTACGGAACCCTTGAAAATCGAAGATTTGGAACACCTGATGCAGAACCAAGTCAAATTTATTTGCATAAATATTTGTTTACTAAAATCGATTATCATCTGATGTGGAAATCTAAGATATCAGGTTAAAGTTGTTTAGCATAATATAATAAAATAAGCTGAGAGTAACCCCATGTGGTGAAGGCGGTATCAGTTTGGGCCTAAATTTTGATATCGTCTTGCCTCGCCTGGCTGAACCTCTCATTTGCTGTGTAATCGTTTGGGATTGGGATGAATGCACAATGACTAACAAAAAGCAGTGGAAGCTGTAGATAGAACGTAGCGAGACATTCGTCGAGATGACAGGCCAATAGACAATGTCACATTTTTGTTGTCGGGAGATTTTCGTCAAACCCTTCCGTTTTAAGTCTGGGCTCTAGGGCAGATGAGATTAATATTATTTGTGGCCTCAAATACAAAAGTTCAGATTGACAATTATATGAGAGCCCAGCTTGGCGGTATTAGTTAGCCCAAGAGTTTTCAGGAATATTATTCAAAGTTGGGAAGGTATTTTTCTTGAAGAGAATGGTCAGGTGAGTCTTCCCGTAATACTTGGCGAAGTTGTTTCGTCCGAAGAAGAACTTATAAGTTCAGTATTTGCGGACCTTCAGAGCATAACACACCAGGAAAATTCTTGGTTATGTTTACGCGCCATATTGACACCAAAAAATGAACAATACACATTACACATCAATTAATGAAGAAGTTATGAGGCAAATTATTGGTAATGAAGTGGTTTATACTTTTTTGGATAGTGTTATTGATCAGGACGACGTCTCCAATTATCCAGTTGAGTTTCTTAATTCTCTTGCAGCAAATGGACTCTCGGCTCACAAAATATTCTTAATGTCGGAGGGCAAATAATGATGATGCGAAATTCGACTCCGCCGAAACTGTGTAACGGAACAAGATTTAGTGTCTCAGCACAGTATGCCAAAGTTCAGCGGCTGAATTTCAGCCAAAGCATGCCTGAAATGTTATTTGCATCACTAGCAACACATACTGCTGAACTTCCGATGCTTTTGCCTGAATCGGAACTTCGGACCCGTACCCGCATCCGCTCCCGCTCCCGCTCTCGCTTCCGCTCCCGTCCCCTATCCCGCTCCCATTCCCCACAGACGCGCCAAAGACGCAGAGTAAATTCTCATATCGGCATATCACTACTGTCCGGCGTTTCCACCGAACTTCAGCGGCTGAACTTCAGCTTATTTAGTGTGTCATCCCCACCGAACTTTAGACACTGAACTTTAGCCGCTAAACTTCGGCATAGTCTGCTGAGACACTTAAATTCAATGCTTTGAAGCGAAATTTATCTGAAGCTGAGATTCTCGCTGTAAGTGGTGCCAGTGAAACTGTATTTATTCCGCGTATACCATTCATCCCCAACCAATTTCCAGCTAGTAAATAAGATTATTTTTATTTACGAAAACCAGGAATTTCATTTTAAAATTAAATGAAATTGCATTTTATTTTAAATTCTCGTAAATTCTCTTAAGTCCGAGAATCTTCTGAAACTCAAAGAATTTTCTAGAACATTCTCGTTTAGGAAACCTTCTCGCATGGAGAATTTTCTTTCGACCCATCACTAATCGGGACGGAAGTACTTACCTTCCTTCATAAACAATTATTTTCAGGAACTTGAGTCACACCTGTTTCAATGAGAGGCTCGGTACCGGTATTCATGTGATGTCTGGTTACGTTACTTTTAAAAATCAGATAAAAATTCGTGATCTTCCGCCGAAAAATCTTATTCTGCCATGTAAGTAGATACCTAAGTAAGATTTATAATCCTTGGATATCTTCTAACCACCAGTCAAATTTTAGGAGCAAGTTCGATCCATGATAAAATAATTTTTGAAAAGTTGGTAAAAAAAATTCGACCTCTAGACAAAGTCTAGAGGTCGAATACACATTGGCACTACGGAATTCCGTAGTGCCAATGTGTATGGTAAGGAGATTTTATTTTTCGTTATTGTTTTTAAAGAAAGTAATTAGTTCAGCCACCCTGTATAAGTCAATTCCCTTATATTTCCTTCCAGCTGGCCTCTCAATTTGCGCTATCTCTGGCTAATGTCGGAGGTCTTAGTATCATTTTCTGGGCCTGGAATGCGATGTCCATCTTCAGGATTCACTTTCGTTATTCTTTATATAATATTTTATGATTACGACTTGTACATTGTAGGACCTAAGGCAAAGTAATAGCGCGGCGAACGGACGTAGGTATCTCGCTCGAGTGCCGGAGCACGAATCTACAAAATGTATCGTTAACGTGAGTTGATGAGTTGATGAGAGTAGATTGGTACGTTTATTATTTTCAGTGATCATCGCCGACATAAGTGACAAAGTAAATGGAAACGGAAAATTTGTGTTACACAAATACCATCTAGACTTCATGCTAAACAACTATTTTGGTAATACAAAGCAGCCTTGTCTCATCGTGTTCAAGTTCGGCTGGTCGCGGTACTTCAATGATCGGCTGATGTACTGCGGTACCAAGGAGGATGACAAGTCTTTATTATTCCCAGGTGATTTATTTTTTATTGAAACTGTTTCGTCCCAAAGCTGGGCAAAATAAATTCTTTTACAAAATTAAATAAACAATATTGCATGGTAAGTTGTGGTAGTTACCATATACCGTATGGTCCATAGGTATGAATGAAACATTTATACAACACTTCATCGATTTCATATTTAAACAAATTTATTTATCTATATGTCGCACTGAAAACCACTTGATAGCTCAGAAAGTACAAAAAATAAAGGAAAAATGGCAATGATTATATATCAAATCAATTTCTGGGCCCGCAAGCCATTTTTTTCTTTATACTTTTTTTTACATAAAGAATACAACGTGGAAGGGACATACCCGTAATAAATCGAACCACGGGCTATACTACATACATTACTACAGTATAATGAAATTAAAATAACAACTAAATAACCAAAAAAAAATTTCGACATTCCCATACAAATTGCCCGGGCAGCTGCACACTTTTCTATGGGAAGGCCGAAAAATACTTTTGTGTTTTGGCTGTTATTTAAATTTCATCACACTATAGTGATCAAGTATAGCCTGTGGTTAGATTTTTTACGGGTATGTCCCTTCCATGTTGTATATCTTTTACTAGTATAGTAACTAGTCGCCCGCCCTGGCTTTGCAAGGGCAGGCCCGTGTCACTCCCCGTTTGGGTATCGAAAATATACCTACATTATTACTATGCGCGCGGCGACCACTTCGAAGGGGAAAGTTCAGTTACATGAATCGTTTGTCCAGAGTAATAAGAATGAAATTGGCTTGCAATAGATGTCTAGGTATCTAAACGAAGAGGTGAGGACTTCTGACGCGAGCGAAATTAAACCATAGCGCTAACTTTTCTTTAAGTAGATTTTTATTTGGAATTTGTTTTCTGAGTAAGACTTCTGTACGCAAGTAATAGTAATTATTCTGTGGCAAAGGGTATGAATTAACATGTAAACCTTTTCCTGTTGAATCCCTGTAATTATATTGTAGGAATAAGCGAAGAAGTAGCAAAATGGATAACGACGTCTTACAAGAACATTGTTGGCGTAGGAGTGGATCTCCCTGCCGTGGACCCTGGCTCCTCGACTGGTTTCCCAGCTTTCGAAGCTCTAGTCAAAGCTGGTGTCTACGTTTTGACTAATGTCAAACTGGACCGGTATATTCCCGGTAAGAATAAATACAAAACAGATGTCGGTATATCTTTAACGATAGGTATACAGACAGCTATCGTGATGATGATACATACATTCTGTACTCCAATGACATTTTTATGTATAGAGATAATAATTAAAAATAGTTAAAGTCAAAGGCCCTGTAAAATCACGAATTAACTTATTATTCATAGAGACTACCGAACTAAAATTTAAGTTCAGTACTATTAGGTATAAGTATATACTTATTCTACTTCAATATCTCTTCATCTGTTGCAAATAATAAAACAATTAATAAACAATTGACCTGGGAGGAATTCCTCCCAGTGACAGGTAAGGGGATAAGCGAAGTGATGAACCGTGCACGTGCATGAATTAAAAAGCACGCTGACATCACCAGTGAAATCGTTCACTCCAGACAAAATTTGTCCGAGATTAGGACGTGATGGGTCGTGGGCAAAAATAAAATGAACGTTAATGGCATAAACCTTAGATCATTTAATACAGGATAAGCCTTACCTGCGCGTACCCACCCTGCCACAGTATAAGAACAAAAATCTAATACATTCATAAAAACTAGTTGCGTAATCGATTATGATCATTATGTGAATCGGTAATGTATCGAAAAGACGTCTATAAGTGCTCCGTTAAAAATTCCATGTTATGCAATTTTCTCTCTAAAAAGAGGTCAAACACATTTAATCTTCCAAAAGATGGCATAACCTTTCATTAGTAAGTATTTTTTATTTTATTAACGTTTTTTTCTATTTAAATGTAATTTTTGAAAAATCGAAGAAATATCTATTCGTCTCGATTACGAAAAAAATAATCGAATCACGTTTGCAACTGATTTCCTTCCATCCCATAAAATAATCTAATATCGCATACGAGACTAGTTCATTAACCCCCGTTTTAAATGTATCAATAACATTCTTAAGGTTCTGTAATAAGGTTCCAATTTGAAAAACGATGAGTTGATGACGTAGGCGCACTCCCCACGAGACTCGTGCGGTGATGCGCATTCCTCACGAGACTAAGGCGCACTCCTCACGAGACTATGTGTTTATGATTTACATCCTTCGTCTTTATTCCCTGTGCATTAGAGTTGATATATTTTTGTCTTCTCTCTCTTTCTTGCCAAGAGTGTATTATTACGTGTATTTACACATTTTTTTCAGTGTGAGTTTTATTGGTGTGCAGAAAATAGGCTAGTGTTTGAGTTTTTTGTAGTGTGCATTTATAGCGTCACAAATTATTTCTGCGAATGTGTGTTTTTGTTTAGATGTAGTAGTAGCTTACCCCCGCACTAAAAGCGGCAGAAAGTTTTGTAAGAAGATTTGTCTGCGTAACTCATCCTGTATTAAATGATCTAAGGCATAAACTAAACGGACGTATGGGACAAAAAAGTTTACCTACTTCCAAATAAATGCATGATTGCTGGGCAGAAATACATCATTATTTTTTTGTAAAAAGGAGAAACTTATCGGTATTTCGTATTACCTAGAACTTTAATAAAAAATTTGGTCATAAAATAATTACAGTCACGTTAAATCAAAAAAAATCTAGCTTCCCTCAATAAATGCTATAGTACATTTGTGACATGTCTTTTTATTACAAATTATTTATTTTATAAATTACATTTTTTTTTTGTAATTTGCAAGGTTATTGATTTATAAAGTGTATACCCTAGTAGCATTTATCGTTGGGGTGTCCACGCCAACGGTTGGCATTTTGTCGGGAGGTGGTAGTGGACCTGCCAACAAAGCCCCAATAATGGACCAACCATGGTGAGTTCTCGTTGATTTCCCCACGAACCTACATCATTGGGCCCAGTAGCTCTGCCGTCTATGAACCAACGAGGATATTTTCCCGTAGGTATATCGTTGGGTTAACCGAAATCAAATTTACAAGATTTTATTACTTGTGCACTCTTGTTTTAATTAAGCAATGTTATAGAATATACAAATCTATGCTATTATTGCATTCTTCCACTTGATGGCAACTGAACAAAAAAATTATGATCTGGTTATAAACGCAATGGGCCAACGATGTAACAACAACGTGATATTTTCCACAAACATACGACAGCGGGCCAACGACCACAACAGTTGGTTAGCCAACAATGTTTGTGTCGTATTTACCACAAACTTATGACGTTAGGCCTACTAGCTCTACGGTTGATTTATCAACGAGGAATCCCTTCGGTTGTAACATCATTGGCTTTACCAAATTCAAAATACGAACAACTAGGTAGTTTCTGTTTGTGTCAACTAGGTACTTTTGTGAGTATGTGACAAGATTGACAAGGAGAATACTAATACATAAGTATTTTTATAAGTATAGTAGTGTACCTACTAATAGCACAGTAGCTAAAAATATTTTTTGTTTGATGGCTCTTGAGGTATACAAATCTATGCTATTATTACATACTTCGACTTGGTGGCAAGTGTGGCTTGGCAACTGATCAAAAAATTTATGATCTGGTTTTAAACGCAATGGGCCAATGATGTAACAACAACGTAATATTTTCCACAAACATATGACACCGGGCCAACGACCTTAACAGTTGGCTAGCCAACAATGTTTCTGTCGTATATACCACAAACTTATGACGTTAGGCCTACTAGCTCTACGGTTGATTTATCAACGAGGAATTCCTTCCGTTGTTACATCATAGGCCTTACCTACCAAATATACGAACAATTAAGGTGGAAAGTGGAACCTCCAAGGTGACCCGCGAAATTCAAATTTTCTTAGGATTTTTGCAATTTCCGAATTTGTATCAGGTTGTTAATGATTAAAATATGATTCGCGACATTTAGAAATATGGTTTAACCACTTGACTGACATCCATGTGTATGTGTATGAAAGTCAGTGCCACTGACTTTGCATTTAAATTAAGGGTTCACCCACTGATGCATGTATAGTGTTGCCAATCGGCAACATAGGTACTGAACTGAAATTATTATTTTTTAATTATTATTTTTCTTACCTAACATTGTGTTCGGGCGAAGCAGTACGGTGAAATTGAGATGTATGATAAATTATGGTAAACCGAGCGCGCAAAAATATACGTTAAGTCCTTTGGGAAAAGGGGTTTTATTTTATGCAAATACTTCTGCCGGCATTAATCAAGTTTGTTAAAATTTTCAATAATTTTGCTGTGTCGGTACGGACTTTGTTTTGGAGATTTCACACTTTTTTATTACTTATTTACGCCAAAAGTTGCGTAAAATAAGCAAAAAACGAATCTTTGATGGCTTTTAACTTTTTAATGGATTTTTATTTTACTATTCTGTCTGTATCCGTATAAACAAAATTTATAATGAGACAAAACAATATCATGTCAAACTTTGAATGTACAATGTCAAACAGTGGAAGACTGAAATCCCCCCTCCGAAATTTGTATAGAAAAAGTATCGACTAGTTCAACCTTAAGGATTAACAGAGTTATAAACCCTCAAAGTTTACAAAGGTTCCTAGAATGATTATTCATTCATTCATGAAAAAGTCATTCTAGCTAGTCATCTTTTTACCCCAAAATGTACCTTTTCAGCGCTGGATATGTACCATTTGGGAACTCGGTTGTGGCAACATTATCATTTTGAGTTTAGGTTTGGCGGCTGTCGTGCCATACGTAACGTAACATAAACGAGAAGTTTTTAATATAATAGTGTACTTTAATTTGTTGACAAAAATTAGAAAACTCACAGTAATCAGGTAAGTGATGTTAATCTTTGTTAGCTAATTTCAAGTTTGCACTGCATGATTTGTGTATTAACATAATGGCGGCATTCTAAATTTTAACAACACCGCGTGGCGTGGTCTAACTTTTATGTTGTGATTTTTCTTATAAGCCTCTAGTTGTAACTGACTAAAACTGAATTGTAATATGGGTTACTTCGAACAAAAGGGAGAAAAATCATGCGCGAGCATGATTTTTCTCCCGATTCAAACACCTACCTACTGCGTTTTCTACTATCTTTTCACTTAATTTTCCTTAGATATGTTTAAAGTAGTTGAGTTTGATGAAGACGGAGGTGGTGGAGTGAGTCTCATCATACGGGAGTGGCTGACGCCCCAGAAGAATCGTTGCATGTGGCCTCCGCAAAGATTAATAAACAAGTTTAACAAATGTATTGATGGATCTATTGTGGCAAATAATACATGGGAAATATTCAAGATAAAGCGCGTATTCTATGAAACTGGTTTGTTTGCATGAAATTTCTTGTTTGTCACATTTTATTTGCTTTTTGCATTATTTGAGAGGATTTGAGCAAAACTGAAAATTGTTTAATGCATTCGGCATTATCACTGTGTGTATATTTAAAAAGTCTTGTGCCCGTGTCTGGGGGTAATGGAATCTTGCAAGTCTAACTTTCCCACTTCACAGTGAGTTATTGACCCAAATACGTTTATTTTAGATAACTTAGTTAAGGCTAGAGAAAAAGAGAAGCTTCAATAGTCTGAAGTTAACATAATGATAAATCTATCCGCCAACGCAAAAAGACAAGGAAAATATATGATAGTGACACCAGTCCTGACAATTCAAATGATAATACATACTATCGCATACCCAACACTGCCTGCAACCAAATTAGGATCTGATACCAAAATTCCTAAAACACATTCTGCTGTGTCGCTCTTTCTGGAGTGCTTCTACAGGTACTATTTTTTTTTGTGTACCATACAAATTTATTATATGGTTTAACACTAAGGGATAGATGTGCAATATTTAGAATTTAATTTTTATCTACAGGTGACATTTACAAACCTACCTGGCAAAACCGGTACTCTATGCACCATACACTAGTTGCTTATTCTACTTTGGGTGTTTGTTCTGATGAAGAATACTTCACTGAGAAATGTCAGAAGTATGTAGGGCCTCTAAAGTGCATTCTACATGAGGTACTTCTACCAATAAAGAATATATCTCAGAAAAATATCTGAAGCAAGTAGCTGCCACTAAAGTACCTTCTACACTGGGTACTTCTACCGATAAAGAATATATTTATGAAAAATATCAGAAGCAAGTAGCTGCCACTGAAGTATCACTGCAAAGTTTTGGTAAGTAAATACGACTGCTATAAGTTTAGTACAACATGAAGCTAGTCTTTTTTGAAGTCAGTTGTTGGTACAGAACCCTAAAAATTTCAATATTGAAAGTTTATCAATACCTAATTTAAAAACATTCTATTCAAAAGTTTCCTGGATTTGACTGTAACACCATTTTTAAAGGAAACTCTCAACTCTCAAGCCCTAGGTAGGATTATTACAATAACCCTAAGTGGGAAACTGGGAAAAATGGAGGCATTGCATAACTTTTATTCAATGCTCAGCAGATGTTCACAAAAATCCATCTTAATAAAAAAAAATTAAATACTTTCTTAACCAAAAATCAATTTTATTTCAGACGTCATTGCCAAGTTTAGCACACATTTAAACTGACATAAGAGAGCTACAAATATCGCAGCAAGAAATACTACAAAGAATAAGATCCTATTCTTCGACACCATTGGAACATTCACTGCCAGATGGAATTACGCTGCCTTGTAATGACCATGAGTCATTGCTTACTATCGAAACCTGGATTAAGACAACAACTGAAAATAAAAAAAACATTTGGTAATTTTTTTATTGTATTCTTATTTATTCATAAGGTTGTTTATATCATTTCAATACGGTATTTGACTCTAGTTAAAATGAATTATTTCACACTAATCAATCACTAAATTAAATTTTTAATTTCGAGAACTTTTAAAATAGATGGTCTTTTGGCTGCTGAATTTGGCAGATCGTTTTGTGCACTTTGAAAAAATTGCTTATTTGACTTTAGAGTCAAATACCATATTACTTCCTGTGTCGTGCACTTGGTCATCTATATTAAAAATAAATATTATTAAATATGAAGGTTGTGGTAATCATGATTTAACATAGCTATGTGTACAGTATATTATGTAAATATGGGAAAAAAATACTTTTTCGAATTGTTTATATTGCTATTAAATTTTCAGGTTTCTTATCTCAGCCTTGTGGGTGGCAATAGGATACCTGTAATAATACTAAGAATTCTAGAAAAGCTTTTTAAAAAGCTGTTCTATGTAACTGGACTGGAAAAAATAGGAAGATACCTTTGAAAGACTTGGAACTAGTTGACATTATAAGAGGTAAGTGTTATTAAAGGCATATGTAATCCATTTATTTCTATGGTACAATCAACCAATCTTATTCCTTCATAAGTAAGTTGTAACGTATGGAATAAGGCCTGATCCTCTCTTCATGAGAGGCTGTATTTGAATTAAATTCAGTTTACGTCAGAAAAAAAAACAGCCTATAAATTATTCTGATGAATGCGGTATCTGACGAAAGTGGCCTAAATCGTTGCTAGCAGTGGTGCATATTACGGATTATGATATATATAGCAGACATGATATCACAATAATATGACATGTATATGACAGACATGATATCATCACAATAATATGACATGTATATGACAGACATGTTATATGCCTCTTTATACTACTAGAGTAATTGCAACATTCCAATGGTTTTTTTTTATATATAGATGCTGTGCGCCAAAACCAAATTGCTGCAAATGCTACAGATGCCGTGATACACGAAGTAATATCAAATTGGTTCAGATTCACCAAAGACCGCAATGGAGGAAGGGAAGCCTTAGTTTTCAGTTTGAAACTGGTGTCAAAAAATAGTGATGAAATAGTCGGTCCTAACAATCATTATTTTAATCCCGTTAAGTATGGCACTATATTAAAAACGTGCAATAAAAACGTCCCTACCGTTCTCACATGAGAGGTGGGGATTCTGTCTTGACCTTTAAGTCAAAATTCCCTACAAAATTAAAGCAATTGCACCCATAAAACTGAACAACTTTCTCCAAGAATCCAAAAATGACAAAAAAATCGAACTCCCATACTTATTTGTCGTCTGCTGATCGGACAGTCTTTTATGGGCGGACCTGTTATTGTTTTTCAGATGGGTGTCTTGGCAAAGTTATTCAGTTTCGTGGGTGTGTTACACACCCTTTAATTTTGTTTTGCTAAATGAAAATTCACGGTGTCTACTTGTGACTATTCCATCACAATTCTTTTTACATTGCCACAATTGATTTTCATGAAGTTGTCAGAAATGGAGATTCTGTCTTTAAGGGCACCTGATAATAGAGTTCGTTTTTGTTTGGTTTCCATTAATTTTGCCGGCTTGTAATAGTTTTTAAGACCGAATTAATCGAATAAATATTATAATAATAATGTTAAAAATGTTTTTGATTTGGTTTTTACCACCTAGGCATGTTAGTACGTGTGGTGACAGATGGGTATCGACACCCGACTACTCGCCTGAGTATTTATCAGGTGGCGAGGTATAAGACTGCGAATGTTTCAGGCAATGTATTTTCAGTGCCCATATGGCACCAGTCACTAAGTGATCCCACACCGGTGTAGAAAATTTCACGAGATATTTTTCAACAACCAACAACATATGTTGTTAGGTATTGAAAAATATCACCAACGTTTCTGTACCGGTGTAGAAGTATCTTGTAACGAAAGGCCAACGTAGATATATCTACAGTTATAAATATTCGGAAGGGCCTTTGTAAAGAAATACCCAATTGGCACTACGAGGACAAACAAGTGCAAAGCCAACGGTAGGGGTTCTGTTAGAAAACACGCAAGTGGCCTTACGTGGATAAACAAGTGAGGGGCCTACCTAGGGTTGCCATCATTGGGCCTCCGTGTTTTATGATTGAGAATCCAACGTAAAGCCAACTTTTGGGCCTCTGTAAGCACATGTGGTTGGCCCAGCGTGGATAACCATATTAGGCCCAACGATGACCCTACTGTTGGTACTACTATTTTTAGGGGTGACAAGCCTCACGGTTGGCCAACTAAAAAGTGGACGGAGGCCCGACAAACACCCAACACAAAATGCTACTAGGGTATTTCAATAAAAAGATATATCAAGATTGTTTACATTCTTTTAAATACCTAAACGAGACCTAAACAAATGGCTATAGCTTTCACGCGCTTGCTCTGTTTACTCAACTGGAGTCGAAAGAGTGATATTTTGCCTACTCTGACACCATATTCCTTGGCGATGGACATTTATTTATTCGGCATTTATGCCATACGCCAAATGCCTTGGGCGTAAATCCATTTCTAGTTATATTGCTAGTCTATCTTGAACTCCTACAAGTAGCAACAATTTGTAAGACAATTTTTAGGTAGGTACTTTGTTCCCTTCAGTTTGATGCCTGTGTGTGCCTATGCCCAATCACCAATCCGCTTGCCTAGCGTGGTAATTATGGGCAAATTTTCCCTTAATTGGAAGAGGCTTATGTATATGCTGTATACATACAAGATGACATTACATTTATATTTATCATCAACCGAGCGTATTTCTAGTTGCATTCTCAGCGGTAACGCTTCAGAGCTCGGTGTCCGCTACCTAACCTAGGTGATTTGACGAGGGTACTGGTTTTTACACAGAGCGACTGCCGCTGGCCTCCGCAACCCAAATGATAGATCAGAACCAATCCTATGTTTTAGCAAACGCTAGGCGTTCGGGACCCGCAGTTTATACGTGCCTTCCAAAACACGGATTAATCTTCTTTTCGGATAATCAGGTGATTCAAGCCTGCAATATCCTAACCAGACTGGAAACAACTTTTCACAAAGTATGATTCCCAGTAGGATTCGAACCCACGACCTCCGGATCACAAGGCGAACGCCTTGACCACTGGACCACGCAGACTGTCAGATATTACATACATTAACGTGTTAAATTTCAATTTCAGATGGATCGTGCACAGCTTTAGTTTTGCCGCCAAAAATAGTGGGCTTGGGAAGTTCACCGCTGCGCCTCGTCGCTATCTGCCCCGCATCCAGGATGGAAAAACCTACACAATTTCTCGTGCCATAACTTTTATTTGTTATATTTAATTTGAACTATTTATACTACTCATGAACACTTATTAGGTATTAAACCTTATATATAATAGCTATTTAAGTTATAAGAGTACTATTTCAGTAATTATTGTCAATGAGCTTTTATTAAAATAAAATGTAAAGATAATATTATTTTATCGTAATTAGGTTATTATTTATAGTCTTGACTGATGTAGGACCACGATGTAAAGATGAAGATGGCTGGTCGAAGATACTTCGGCGCCAACTTGTAGCTGCTCGAAGCTCCTCAGACGCCTCGATTAAAGGATTTCCTTTCAAAATCTTCCGAAAATAATTTACAGTTTGTGTGGCCCAATGGAGTCTTAGTAATTTTTAAGACAGACATAACACCCCTTTTTTTGTCAGGGGTTAAAAAACAAAGTCGTAAAATAACCATAAACTTACTGCCATGTCTAATTCCTTGTATGAATATGTGTCACAAAAAATAATTTTAAATGTAACTGCTTTGTATTTTAAAGGCAAAATATCAAAACATATAATAAAACAGTAAGAACCGCGTGTCTGTACATTTGATAAAATTAACAAACAATGGGTGTGGGCGATAAAAAAAGAGTAACAGAACACAAAGAAGATATTTTTGAGATTTTTGTCTGTCTGTATGTATTCGCTAATCTTTAAAACTACTGAACAGATTTTTACACGGTTTTCACTAAAAGATTAAGCTCATCCCTGAGCAACATATAGGCTTTGTTTCATAGAAATCTGATGTCAGATAAAAAAAGTTATCGTCATTTAAAGTTTAAAGAGAATTTTTCTATGGGCGATTTTATAGTTACATCAAATAGCAACAGATGGCGCCTCAAGAAATTTTAAAACGCGCTATGGTTGTTTTTGTGAAAAAGTATAAATACAAGCTGATTGTTTTGCTCTGTACGTAAGACCTTTTGATTCTTTTGTGATTTGGTTAGTTACTGTTGAATTTGTTGATTTTATACTGATGATATGTGGCTATACTTGGCTATGAAAATACGGACTTCTGATCTTGCTTTGAGGATTGGTTAGTTAATATTTCGGATAATATTGTTGATTTATAATTTGACACTCGGCTATGAAAATACGGACTTCAGATCTTGCTTTGTGGATTGGTTTGTTAATATTTCGGATAATATTGTTGATTTATAATTTGACACTTGGCTATGAAAATACGAACTTCAGATCTTGCTTTGATGCTTTGTGGATTGGTTAGTTAATATTTCGGATAATGTTGTTGATTTATAATTTGACACTTGGCTTTGAAAATACGGACTTGCTGATTTTGCTTTGTGGTTTGATTAGATATTTCGGATATCTTCAAAAGCTTCTTGGCTTTATAGATTTATTTAACTAAGTTTGACATTTGGCTATAGCAATACGGATTTTGTGATCTTGCTTTGTGGATTGGTTAGGTATTTCGGATATTATCTTTAAAAAATTCTTGGCTACATGGATTTATTGAATTGAATATAAATATTATTGTATTTTGTGCTTTGCTTTCAAAAATGCTTCGAAGAAAGTCAAATCTGTCTCAGAATATTAGACAAGCGAAAAGACAGCGGATGAGTAGATCCCAAGAATCTAATGACAAAAGACAGTGTTAATCGAGAACGAAATTCATTGACTCGTGCCTCGGAGAGTTCCACTCAAAGGGAGTCTCGACTAAGTGCTGATCGTGAAGGGCTGATCGTGAACGTCATTTACTATCTCGCGCCTCGGAGACTTGTAAAGATAGAGAGTAATTACGTTTGACTGCTGATCGAAAACGTCACACACTATCTCGCGCCCCGGAAACTTTTACAGATAGGTAGTTACGTTTGACTGCTGACTTCGTGTGCGTGCCTATATATTTTTATACACAAAGGTTATGATTATTATTGTAAGGGTTCATTATAATCCATTCATAAGTTGTTGTATGAATGAGTAACTGATATCCATACATCTATTGATCCTTATAAACTTTCACATTTGCAATATTAAATATATACCGCATCACAATAAAAAAATCGAACTGTAAATATACAGACTAATCAGACAAAAAATTAAAATTTGTCATGTCATCAACAAGGGTGTGTAAGAAAACTGAATTTCACTCGGGCGAAGTCGCGGGCACCAAATACAGATAATAAAGTATGTATTCGTGAGCAAGATATATAAGGAGTTACAGAACACTATAAGATTTTTTAGGATTTTTGTTTGTATGTCAGTGTCTGTATGCACATTGTACACCCGAATGTCCAAAACTGCTGAACGGATTTTCACGCGGACGAAGTCGCGGGCACAGCTAGTGGCTTAATAAGTCATAAAATACAACAATACCTGTTTTTGTTGCTAGAAATTAATTATATTAGGATAATGTCTAATAAATTTTCAAAATAATTAAAAACCGACTTCAACACCAACATTTCTATGAGACCACCTCGCAAGTATCCCTTACAAACAAAAAAGGTTTTTTTCCAAATTAGTTTAGGCGTCTCCGAGTAATCTGGGGACATACACAAAAAATATTTATAATTATATTATGTATCTCCTTTTGGAAACACGGGTCTTTTCTTTGGGAGGCTTGCGTGGGGATACAGATCCAACACAACGCTCCCGCCAAAACCCATATACCTATTGAATAAGTTTCGGCAGAAGAAGGATTTATTGTAAGATATATTATTATGAATGACGGATATTTATTATTGATTATAAATAATTAACCGGCTTCAAAAAAGGCTAAAAAAATAATTCGTTTGCACGTGTTCATGAGTAGAAGGAGCCTCTTGATAAGCCAGTATGCTACTTTGTATCAGGTACAGAGGCACATAATGTGACTAATTCCAGCGTTACATGTCAATGCCTAACTAATAGCTTTGTTTACTCTAGACTCCCGGATAAATAAGATAAATGCTAAAATTATTACGCACTCAGTTCCAAGATGTCGTTGCTTGTTGTAATTGTGTGTTTATTTGGTTGCATCATTTGCTCATCAAGTCCTACAAATACTTTAAACAATGTGTTATTTAGCGGTCTATACGAATTTAAGGACCTTACCCATCCTTTTGACAATGAAACAGTTTATTGGCCAAACGCTCAGAAATTCGGGTTTACTAGAAAAACTGTAGTGGGTGACGGAACAGCCTCTTGGTAAGTAAAAAATGAAAAAAGGTCTAAAGCTGGGACAGCCGCAGCTGCTGCAGAAAACCTCAAACGGCGCAAATATAGTAGCCTCGGCAATAATTACTTATTTGAGCCGTTTGGGGCTGAAACTTTGGGGCCGTGGGGACCATCGGCGCATAAATTATATAACACTGTCGCCCGAAAATTGACTGAAATTACGCGTGACCAGAGGGATGGCCTTTATCTGGCTCAAAAGATAAGCATTGCCATACAACGTGGCAATGCTGCCAGCCTTCTGGGCACGTTACCACGGGGCAACGATTTGCCAGGGCTTTTTTATTTTTAAGTAAGTAATTTAAGTAATTAGTTTAGTTTTAGTTTCCTTTTTGTTTTGTTTATATTATTTAACGCTTGAATAAAAGATAACGAATTTTCATAACAAGGAATTCATAAAGTAAACCTAAAGGATGAGATAGCAACTGTCACTCACTATGTTTGATACCTACCACTTAAGCAAAGCAGAAAGTGTTAATTTTTATTTCCGGTATGTATTTGTATTTGCTCTAATCTTTTATCACGTAACATGATTTAATAATAATGCTTAGTGCAGGTCTGCTGATTTCTTATATATATATATATTTATGCTTTAAGATATAGATAGATAAATTCTTTATTGTACATAAAAAGACACAATTAAAATACAGTAAAAAAAAACACAATAGTACAAATGCGGACTTATCCCTGTCAGGGATCTCTTCCAGTCAACCCTACAACCAGAGGAGATAATTTTACATCGATTTTTATCTGTAGATTTCAAGTGCCTTTAGCGTTTATCAAAGATAAAACCAAAATATTTACGATAACCGAGATGGATCGACAATCTTCTTAGAAAATAAATATAAATGTAAGAAATTTCAGTTTTATTTTGTACCAATCTTGAAGGACAAATTGGAGCTGCATATAAAAACCGAAATGTCCTGAGGCAGTTCTTAATTTTAAAGTTTTCTGTTATCGCGGTTAGTTTCGCGTAGGGGTACGTCAAACAATTTGAACAATTTTTTTATTTTCTGGAGACTATGAGTTTATAGAATTGTCATATTCGTTCGATAATGATACCATTTAGTGGCCGACTGATAAGAATTTCGAGTTTACTAAACAAGTTGCAGAAATTGACAGTATTTATGGGCCCTGGTAAGTAATACCTCATACGTTTTCATTGCCTATAAGTTCCTACACAAATTAACAAGAACTTTTCACTGGCCGAACCCAAACCTTAAAATATCTTAAAGAATTAGACACTTACTATAAATTACACATGAGTTTCTACCTTATCATTGATTTATAAAATAACGTTAGAGACGGGCTTGCTGTTTAATGCAAATCAAGGTTATGATGATATCATTGAGTTAGAATAAATTAGAGAGGTACCTACGATCATTTTGTTTTCAATTCGTTCAAGATGGTCGTAATATGTTGTGTATATCTTTTTGTAGTTATTAACTTTTCAAATGCGTCCTTAATCAGTAAAAGTCTGAACAATTTATTATTTGATAACGGTTACGAATATTTTGATCTCACACACCCCTTTAACAATAATACCATATATTGGCCTGACTCGGAAACATTCAAGTTTACTAAAAAGATCGAAGATGGAAACGATGAATCTTGGTATGTAAGCTCGGTATTGGATATATCTACTTTTATAAATAGTAGAGGTATATTTATTCATGTGATAATGAGCATTCACTGTATGCAGAGACCCAATATGTCGGAATTTGTGTGCATAGAATGACAGGTGTATTGTTGTGAACCAGTATGAAATAAAAATGGGTCGAATCTTGTCGCGAATGCGAAGCTAGTGTACATTTTTCGTATTGGCTGTTGGCAATTCTATTCCTTCATCCGTGCGCGGACGTGGGTGCAGAAAGGGTTAGCGCTAAAGCCAGAGGGCGACACAAGTAATCTGTGGCTCGATAGTGGCAGACGACTGATCGGAACGGAAGACTTGCTAACCTACCTATGCTGAGAAGGATTACAAAGTGAGCTAAAGAGAGATTTCGGTGAGTGTTTTATAAGTTTATTTGTAGAGGATTGCACCACCAATTATGTTCAATTACTATGTGTTATATTCCAGTGTGTAGAGTTAACCGATGCGTCGGTTTGCAGTTGGTCTATTGCGAGTTGCGACTTGCAATAGATAAATCAGAGACAGAGAAAGAGAGTTACCGATGCGTCGGTCTATTAGTTGGTCTGTTGTAAACTGCGTGTGTTACAACAGATAGAGAGAGTTACAGAGTTACCGATGCGTCGCTCATCGGTTGATCTATTGTAAACTGCGCGCAGTTTACAATAGATCAACCGATGACCGCGTGAGTTACAATAGATAGCAGAGTTAAGCGAGGCTCGGGGTGGCTCCCCCCCAATGGGTTCCCGGTTTGTCGTACCGGGGGGGCTCAGTACCCGTGGTAGCCGGTAGCCACTGGGAAGCTAAGAGGAACCCGCGAGGGGGCGTTCCTGCTGTCGTCCACCAGCAGAGAGCGCCCACATTGGGGCGGCGGGGGAGTGAGAAGTTCTCCCCCCACCCGAGGAGGGGCGTTCCCGCGGGCTCGGCTTCGGCCTTGAGCCTGTAGGGATGCGCCCAATGGGGCGGCGGGGGAGTGGGAAGTTCTCCCCCCACCCGGGGTGGGGCCGCCGGGAGGGGGATGTTTCATTACCCACCCGGCGCTTCAGGCGCGGCGGGGCCACACCGTCGTGGCTGTGGTTGGAGATCGGTCGCGGAGGAGGAGGAGTGTCGGTGTTACGTTGCCGCTCTCTCTATCCTCCGCAACCGAGCGGTGCCGCACCGCGTTTGCGGCGAGAGGCAAGCAGCGGAGCCTTTCATCTTCTCCGCCCGCTGGGAGCCGGTTTATCTGGCTCCCATGGGTCCACAGGCGGTGGACTGCGTGGGAGTTTGCCGCCTCTCAATTGGGCCGAGGAGGTACGGCGCGTCCGTGAGTTCCGGACGCGCCGACTTGGTGAGTGGGGGGGCGCTGTGACGCCCCCGAGGAGGGGCCGCTTTGGCGGCCAGCCGCGCCGGGGTTCGCGGATGTATTTCCGTTCCCGTGTCCCCGGCAAAAGCGGTTGAGATGGAACTCCGGAGGTTTTTTAGTGGGTAGGCACGTCGCTCTGACGTGGAGTCCCACATAACCCGACAGCCTCCCCCGCAGGCTGACGGGTATCCGTAACAGGGATCTTTCCTCCGTAAAAAAAAAGGCTCGGGGTGGCTATAGGGGAGGTTGGAGGCCACACGGGGATGCGTCCCCATAAAGAGAAAAGCCGCTGGATCAGCCAGCGCACAAGCGGACGGAACAGCCATCCCAAGTCTGGTGGAACAGTCACCAAGTGCTTGCGTGGCACTGTCGTTTTGTCAGAGATTTCAGTATAAGTACCATACGAGATAAGAGAGTATTATAATATAAGATACAAGACTTTCGTCAGGTTGACCCAGTTTTACCAGGCCAACCTGGGTCATTGGCGACAAATCTGCTGTGATTTAACTTCCCCTATCCCACTGTTAGGGACGCGTAAGATAAGTTACTTTCCTTTACATATAATATACTTCGTCATCTGTAAATTATTTTCTTGTCATTAATTTCATAGTTTTTGCTTTGCATTGTCTCAAATTTACTATATATTTTTCGAGCAACGTTGTTTTTAACCCCCGAAAAATAGAGGGGTGTTTTTAATTTGACGCTAATGTCTGTCTGTGTTATCGTAGCACTCGAACGGATGGACCGATTTGAATGCGGTTTTTTACGCGAAAGTAAGTTCCCTTGTGGTGGTTCTTAGCTACTTGTATGTTTGAGGAGAATCGGTTCAGCCATTTTAAAGTTATTGGGGGTTACAGTTTGAAAGTCAGGGCATTCCCTATAAAAATATAGATGGCGCTATTATAGCGGAACTAATACGATATCAAATCGTATCGGTAATTATATTATTTATCTCTAGATGGCCTTTGTCACATTTTACTAGGAAATTATTTTTTAATTTGCCTAGCTTGTTTATGCTTAATAAACTTGTTATTTCTGTGTTCCCACATAATTAAGGATACCTGAATTTTCCGGGGTCCAGTGCTGCCCCTATTTGAAATAAATTATTTGATAGGAAACGGAGGCATCAACGTGAAGCTTTTCTACGCACATACGCCAAAAGTGGTTGTTTTGCGCTAATGTGCGTAGAAAAGGTTCACGTTCGCACTTTAAACTTAAACAGTAGTTTATAAAATAGTTTGAATGAAGAGTTATCTAGGGTCTGATCAAGACAAAATTTTATGATGTCTCAGTTTCCTTTCAAATGGGCAGCACTGGACCCCGGAAAATTCAGGTAGCCCCTTAACATGAATATTGGCAGGTACGCATCCAACGACTTCGCAGCGGGTGAACACGGGGGCACACACATAGATGCACCTTATCATTTTTACAAAAATGGCTTGCACGTCGGCGAAATACCATTAGAAAAACTGATCGTTACTCGTAAGCGTCTGTTCATAAGTTAATATATCTAATCATTTAATTTGAACAGTCCTTTACTTTTTATGTATCATTTTCAGTAATCGTCGTGGATGTCAGCTCTTTGGTCAACGATGATCCTAATTTTGTACTCCAGAAACATCACCTGGATAATGTTTTGTATTTTGACATAAACAAGCCCTCTGTAATAATTTTTAAGTTCGGTTGGAGCAAGTATTTCAACGACAGAAAAAAGTATTTGGGTTTGAACGAAAATGATGGCATCCTTAACTTTCCCAGTAAGTATTCAGAAGTTGGGTTGTAGTTTTATTGATTATTGACGAAAAAATGTTTCTAAAAACATATTTTTGTAGGCTTAAGCGGAGAAGTAGCGGAATGGATAACAACTTCATACAAAACTGTAGTTGGCATTGGTGTAGATGTGGCTTCCGTGGACCCGGGCTCCAGCGATACATATCCCGTACATAAAACAACGTCCAAGGCTGGCCTTTACAACATAGAAAATGTCAATTTGAGCCAACCTATTCCTGGTAAGTTGTATTTTAAAAGTAAACAGATGGTTTGATTGATGGATGCCAGGCTTTCTCCATTTACCTCGAAATCCTTAACGTTTTCTTATTCCAAAATGACGCTCACATAAACTTTTATGTCCAGTACCTTAATTATTTGCGGGTAAATTGATTACTTGCAGTTATGGACGTGACAATGTCAGCGTCAATTGGACAAGACGATGGCGCTCTTGTTCTATTTTCCTTTTAGACAAAGACGGTGGTGCCCCTATATTATTTAAAGTTTTAGACAACTTGATTAGCTTCATGTATCTTGATCGTAATGAAGTGTTAATTCCATTTTCAGAAACTGGATGTACGGCGTTAGTGATGCCAATGAAAATAGCTCTGGGCACCGGAGCGCCGCTACGTTTGGTTGCGATTTGCCCAAAACAAACACCAATTAAGTTTTGATAAAGATGTTTTTATTCTCGCCATTAGAATATCTAATTAGGGAACATACAAAATATCTATTGCGAAATAGATTCAAGAAGACCTTATAGACTTAGTTTAAGAAATAAAAAAAAATAACAAAAGCATTCTTTTCCTTTCAAAAAGTACTCAGCAAACAAAAAATAACTTTGTTACCAATTAAAATTTGGTTTCTAATCACATAATCAGCAATCAGTTATCTCACTCACCAAAAACTCACTTTTTCTAGATATAATGGGACACCATCTAACCCATACAGTAGCTTAGCTATACTATTAATCTAATCATAGTCTTAAGTTTCTAATAGTAAGAAAAGGGAAGTCAGAGAAGGCTTTAAACAGGTAAGAAAATACCTTTCTTTATCAGATCTTCATAAAACAATTCATCATTCATATCTCTCAGCTCCACGAGTGGTACAGAATCGTCGTAGGCTACAACTTTAACTTGAAAGGGGCCTTTGCCTAGGAAAACTGTGGTGAACTCTGCAGCGACCAGGTCGACGCCGATCTCCGGGTTGAGCCGCACGCCATGCAGGCGCGCCGTAACGGTAGCAGGCGGCAGCTTGGCCCACTCTTCATCTATTTCTCTCACGTCTGCTAAGGATATCACCGATACGTTTCCGTAGTCAACATATCTAACTTTGATCTGATTTTTAGCTTCGCTGTACTGCAGGATGATAGCTCTATACCATCTCTGATCTTCGTGGAAAAGTGCTATACAGGCTTTATTTTCAAATATGCCGTTCAATGGACACATATTTTCACCATTTTTATTAATATCTTCATAAAGCTCCTCATACACTACAGCCGTTTCGTCATCGTGAATTATGTTAAGTTCAAATTGGTTCATATCGTTAATGACGGTAATGTTACAAAGAAATTCTTCACTGGCGTCCTTTGAGTAAGTAATAAAACTTTCGTGAGTTTTGTTCAACTCATCTTCTTCCAAAATTTTATTCCAGTCTTTGCCTTCCATAGATTCCATGTTAAATGAATCGTAGGAGGTCGAAGAGGGCACCGGCGTGTCGTCCTCGGCGACGATGTAGTCGGGGCCGGAATCTGACTCCACAGCAATGCTCTCGGCGATTTGTTGAGCTTTGCAGATAAACTTCGGCACTTTAACTTTCGAGCCGTCCGTGTACACGGCCATTTCGAACTCGACCAGATGATCGTTAATCCACAATTTGTCAAATTTTAAGTCAATGGGCACCACGCCGTCGACCGGTTCCCCGGTCACTTTCACATAGCAGTGTTTCTCGACGATGGATTTGTGAATGTAGTCCAAAGCGAGTCGATCCCAGCGGCCTTTTACCGGTTTGATTCGATTCAAGACGCATTTATGTGCTTGAATAGGTAGTTGATAAAGCGCGATACTTTTTCTCAAGTTTTCAAAGGAGCACTGTTCCTCATTGCCATAATCAATGTAATGTATCAAGCAAGTGGATGCTTCATTACACACTTCCAGGACTCTACCGCGGTAAAATTTCTTATCCAGAAAGTACATAGCGATACAGGGTTCACCCACTGACCACTTCGCATATTTAGCTTTGGGGTCCGGGTCTTTGAAACGCACGTCCAGCGCCTTGCGGATCAGCTCCAGCGTGTCTTGCTGCAGTACGTCGTGGAGATAGATAACACCGTCGTTGTCGACGTATCTGCAAAAATGATAAATTATATAAAAAAAGATGGAAGCATTTTAATGGAATATTAGGGAGACAAGTTGAAACTAGATATATTTTTAATTGTCTATAAGTTATTATAGATTCCGGAGTAGGTAGGCAATAAAGATGAGATGATCTGAGATAAAGAGTGTTAAGCCTGACAGCGCCAATACTGTTTTCACTGTAATGGGTTTGAGTTGTTACATACGTGAGGCCGCCTCGCGGTGGCCGCGTTCTGGCGTGCAGTGCTGGCAAGTCTGAACTTTATTTACTATAGTGCGTTTGTTTAGGTATTTAAAAGAATGTAAACAATCTTAACATGTCTTTTTGTTGAAATGTACACTTTATAAATCAATACCTTTGCAAATTATAAATAATGTAATTTATAAAATAAATATGTATATAAGTGTATATTTTAATAAAAAGACATGACAAGATTGTTTACATTCTTTTCAATACCTAAACAAATGGACTATAGGTAGGTAGGAAAGGTCAAATTACTGCAATTCCTTCCGCGTCTTCGCACACTTTTTTTTTAACAAATCCTACAGGTCGAGCTAGCCCCAAAGTAAGTTCCGAGACTTATGTAATACGAATACTAACTCAACGGTACTATATTTTATAACAAAAACATACCTAAATAGTAAACATAAACATCCAAGACCCAGGACAATCTGAAAAAGATCATTTTCCATCTTGACCTGATCGGGGATCGAATCCAGGACCTCCGGTGTGAAAGCATGGCATGATGACCACTAAGCCACAGCGGTCGTCTTGCCATCACTGAACATTAGAACGCGCGACACAATCAGGTTTAATAAGGATTGGTTGGCAGAGGCTCCAGAGTATTGGATGAAAATAAAGCACAAAGAGATGGACGTTCTTACGTTGGTACTGCTGTAAATTCCGTACAGGCTAGTGGCTCTGCCGGTTGCCAGTCTGTGATGAAGACAGTGTTGGAGCCCGACGGCGTCTCGTACTCTTCTGCGGCTACTGGGGTAGAGCTGGCGCTGCTCTTCTCCGAGTTGTTCGGAGGCAACTCTTCCCTGGTAGGCAGAGGTTCTAGTTGCAGCCATTCGGTGACTGACCCCGTCACGTTCAGGAACGACAACATGTCGCTGTCAGCAGCTGTTGCTTCTGTTACAGCGGCCTGAAGCAATTTTTAATTATAGGCATAACGAATGGAAAAATATTTTAGCCCATCGGTTAGATTATTAAAAAATATTGTACACGACTTGTTTATTTTCTCTGAGAAACAAAAAATGACAAAGATACAGCGCATTGAAATTTCGCGTGACGTCACGGCTACGAACGATTTTTACATAGAGGTGACGTCGCAAGCCCCCACTTCCGAACTTTGA
The DNA here is from genome assembly GCA_943193695.1 of Acrobasis suavella. Taxonomy (NCBI): domain Eukaryota; kingdom Metazoa; phylum Arthropoda; class Insecta; order Lepidoptera; family Pyralidae; genus Acrobasis; species Acrobasis suavella. The sequence goes on from OW971940.1 coordinate 9,271,310, forward strand.
TGCTTCGTATCTTTGTGAATTTTTACTTTTTTACAAACTGAAAAATATAGGTACTATTTTTGGATAATCTAAAAGACGGATTACAATTATGCTTTTCTAACCCCTAGTCACCCCTATTAATATCAACAGTAAGAAACAAATCACAGTGTCATGTCACGAAAATTGTTACAATTACTGACCTCTTGAGTTTTATCCGGTACGCCGAGACCCTGTTCGATAATTCTTTGGTTCAGGCAACGCCACTCAGACTTGTCGGGTTCAAGTGCACCGCCTTGTATGACGTGGTAAACCCAAATCTGTATCGGCATACTTTTGTCTTTGAAATGACCAACTTTAGTTATGAATATCCTCTTATAGGCATCGAGGAGTTCCTTCAAAAATTCTTTAGTAAGGGAAGGCCATTCCTCTCCCACTGCAGGGACCACTCCACTTAAGTGACATTTGATAGCCGCGTCTCCGACAGAGGTAAATTCCGGAACCAATTCGCACAAGTTAGCGATTGGTACTTTTTCGACGTATGCAAAATCAGAATAAAATATTTTTGCATCGGAGTTCTCAATTTCTATTATCAAACCCCGGCGCCATGTTTGAGACGCTTTGCAAATAGTGCAACATCTATCACCCACTTTCCAGTCGTCTTTCCCAGGGGGCTTCTTGGTCGCATAATACTTTTGAATGTTTTCAAATAGCTCGTTGAAAACTTGTTGTTGTTGAATCAAAGAAATGTAAATGAGCGATGGCGATTGATAGTGTAGTATTTTTGCTTCCAAAGACACGGGTCCTTTATCTTTCGCCTCCAAGTCTTTTTCATTAACTTTCTTTTTAGAAGCAGAGTCTTTTTGCAGAATTTTAACGGTGCTAGTCTTTTTCTGAGGTTTAGGTTCTTTCTTTTCCACAGGGGCTCTGTTAGTAATGGCTTCATCTTCGACAGCGGCATTTTGGTTAAAAGAATAAAGTCTGAAAGAACAAATAAATATATTCAACATAAACCTCTATCAGTATAATATATTCAAACCAAATCTAGGTAGGATTTGTTATCTTTGCTTCAACTCATTTTAACCTGATTCATTACCGAAACACCAATTTTACTAGTCGTTCCGTCGCGTCGGCTGCACAAGCGCTGAGTCAAAGCCATAAAGTTAATCTTTTCTCGTTTCGTCTAAGTTGATTAAATAAAGCGTAGGCATTTTCTTTTTGTAGGGATGTGATGGGTCCGTTACGTAGTAACTTATTATTAGTAATCTGTGCCCACGTTGCCGCGGTTGCGGTTGTACTCTATCTTGTAACTTTATATCTGTAGTTAGTATCACAATGACTAAGTCTATAAATTCACCTAATCGCTGGAACTTATAAAAATAAATAATCAACGGTAAGACTGACCCGAAACTGACGGCGTACTTGTGCCGGATCATCTCCTTGTTGATGCAGACGACGTCCTCGTCGCGCTTGTCATAGAGGGACACGCCCACGGAGCCGCGGTTGCGGTTGTCCTCCACCTTCATTTCGAGCACCACGTCGGCGAACTGCTGCAGCAACGCCACCGAGCGCGGGTTCCACTTCTTGTTCAGTGGCGTCACGCCGGCTAGGTGGCATTCTATGGCCTGCAATACAAGTCGAGGCAATTCGGTCATTGCAATCTTTTTGTAAAACCAAGCGTTATTGTAGCGATTTCTTTTTTTAAGGGTTTTTGACTAAGTTTGTTTTTAGACTATATTTTATATAAAACAATAAATATCACTAAAAGGAAGTCATTTTCGAAAATAGCAAGAAATTTGGTTATTAAATGAAACAGCAAATAGCATATCAAATGTTGGTAAAAAGAAAATTGGAGGCGTGATGGTGACTAAGGTTTTCTGTTTAGGTATTGTAGGTGTTCTACTTTTCTTCATATTTTGTTTTGTATTTGCTAGTTTTCTCATAGATAGAGATGAAAAGTAGAGTGTGCTACTCGGGTACGGTAATACCTTTATCTCGGATGATTTATGATTCAAAGTAGCGCCCTCGCCTTCATAATATTACCTTATCCCCTTGTAGCACAATTTACTATTTCTATCTATCTCCATTGTTCACTCGCTGCACTGACCAGAGCGCCTCGACGTCTCCGTCACCACGCCGCCCGGACAGATAGACGGACAGACAGTGGAGTCTTAGTAATAGGATTCCGTTTTTACCCGTCGGGTACCGAACCCTATAATCGGGAGAAACGCTAATATATCTATGGAGGCCCTCCATCGGTGTCTCGCCGCACTGACCAGAGCGCGCAGCGGACTGAACTTATGTTGCACGAGCAGCTGCGCACCAGCACGCCCACGCGCTAGCGCCCCTTCGTCTCCGTCACCACGCCTCTCGGACAGGTAGTCGGACAGGCAGTGGAGTCTTAGTAATAGGGTTCCTTTATACCCTTCAGGTACCGAACCATAGACACGGGAAAAACGCTAATATATCTATGGAGGTCGTCCATCGTTGATTCACTGCACTGACCAGAGCGCGCAGTGTGCTGAACTTGTGGTGGATGCGGCGCAGCGCGCGCCAGTGCACAAGCAGCTGCGCGCCGCAGTCCACGAGTAGCACGCGCACGCGCCCGCGCCCCGGCGTCTCCGTCACCACGCCGCGCGCCCAGCCCACCGTGCCCGCCACTTCGCTGTGCCGGTCCAGGTTCACCACGCAGAACATGCCTGTTAACAAAACGCCCAGTTGTAGCGACTACACACGCTTATCGTGGTGTTTACCAATATCATGCCTACCCTTCGCTTTATAAACAATATTATTTCTCTTTCTTTTCACTAGATGGCGCTAAAGCTTTTTATTAAAACATTAAAATATTTAATTATTATTATTTAAATAAAACGGAACTATAATTAATTAAATATTACTTATACGAAATGCAATAAATATTTGTAAAGCATATTCCACACTTTCTTTGTCACTTTTTTGCTAGTCGTGTGTGCTGCCATCTCTGTGTGCCTACCGGCAACTGTAGTTTTTCCTACTTTCGGGAGTCGTATCTATGGAGTTGGGTATCTGGTTAAGTTAGTAATTATATTCTCTGCCAATATGCACGTCAATGACTTAACTAGAATTCTAGGCTAATGTCATACCTGAAGAGAAAAAAAAATTAGCCCGGTTGCATCCTCAGCTGTTCTGTTTCGGAGCTCGGAGAAAGCTTTGCCGCTTTTCAACCGACTTCAAAAAAGGAGGAGGTTTCTCAATTCGACCATATATATACATTTTTTTTTGTTTTTGTTTGCAGATAACTTCATCGTTTATTAACCGATTTTGATCATTCTTTTTTTTTGTTGGAAAGGTGATATCCCAAGGGTATAGTATCATAGAAATTTGATTAAAATCCGTTGTGTAGTTTGGGCGTGAAGTCGATTTCTAGTTTTGAAAAATTATTCTTTTTTTAATATAATTTTTATATGGGCCACCATTGACATGCATATTATAATATGCATGTTAATGGTCGCCCATATACCCAAAACTATGCAAAATCGAGAAGAAATAGTTCACCACCAGAAGTCCACAACCACCTCATCAGACCAAGAAAATTCATCTCTTAACTCAAACTACCTTATCAGGCAACTGAATTTAGTGGTTCGAATTTAAATGCAAAATAACTAAGACACCAGAAAAATAAATTAAAAACATAAAATACGCACCAACTTCAGGCAAATAAATGCATCCATTATCATCTCTGACACTGTACTCTTGATCCAAATCTTCACACAGTTTTTCGTAAACATCTTGTAGATGTTTCTACAATACATAACACATAAAATTGAATAAACTATTCCAAATAAGTTATTAATAAATTTAATACCAAAAAATGTTACCTTCCTCACGAAGAATTTGTCTGGGCTGACAATATTTATAATGACCACTTCCTCCACCATCTTATATTTCAGATCATTGTTATGCATGAATATTTTAGGTCGTTCGGAAATGCCAGCAATTTGAGGGTACTGAAAATAAAATAAAGTCACATTTATTTGATGTAAGAAGGCCAAAAGAAAGGGGGACGATGTACGCCAGGATATAATTAAAACAGATTAGACAAGTTAAATGATAAAGGATCAAAATAACGTAAAACATATGCTGTCATGCTCCCGTAGCATGACAGCGTTGAGAAACCCAAATATATTTATATCGCGAGACGGACAAATGCCATCCTGCTCTATTACGTAGAGTGAGATAGTAATAGACGATAAAGTTCGATGAATGCTATGGCCAGGGCCATACTACGGGGGCCTAGGAAAAAGAAGAACTGCTTACTGGTAGCCTAGGATTGACCAAGCGCGCGCGGTCATGGAACACCAGAGCGTGCGCTAGACTAATGCCATCTTCGAATGTTATCACGTCGCAGTCCACCTTCAACGAGTATTGGGATACAGGGACGATTTGGCGGATGTGGATGACCGCTTGTTTGCTGTAAAAGAAACAGCACTTTTAAGCCAGACATTTTTATGCCCAAAAATGCGGGTGCGTTCAAATTTATACTCCAATATGTGTTTCTGTGGTAATAAATATTCCTCATTATGTTGTTAAGCTTTAAGCCGAATATTTCATAACTTGTTTGTAAAATCTGAATTGTTTCTACATTAAATATAGAAGGTTCAGAATAAAGATATTAAACTTACTTATCAATAATGTTCCTTATGAGGTAAGAATCATCGCTGGTCCAATTTCCGGCTCTGGGTACACAATTAGCCAACGAACAATTGATGGCTAGTTGTTCTGGGCTTTGCAATCTTGCTGGCGGTATAAGCCTCAAGCTAAAAAAAAACATTAACCACTGCATTCATAAAAAATCTGCACTCCTTGAATCAGTTAGTATAACGCTACTGATTTAAGGAGCTATGTTTTTGCTGTCAATCGCATAATGTGTGCACTGTATAAATTGGTAGCATATCCACAATATGACTGATTTAGGAGGGCAGATTTTTTAAGATTATGTGGATTAGTTGGTAAAATAAAACCCCAAATCAAATAATACGGACACATATTTATATATATTAACTTCTAAAAAGCTAATGAAACAAAATACTTGTATCTAACTATATACCTATAGAACACGTCGTAGTAATTTATATACACATACAATACATACAAACATTACTGAAATGATAATTATTAAAACCTATTGCCTTTTTCAATAGCGGAGAAAAAAATCCAGAATAATGTATAGGCCATTATAAACAATATGGCTAAAAGAAATCACTTACTCGTCTATAGTCACCTTCTCGGTACTTCCGAAGTCAAAGCAGAATACATGAAACAGTGGTTTGTTCACATCCTTCTTGTCAATATTGATGACGCGGCAACGCTGCCACATGTTATCTGCCTTGTTGTATACGAGGTATACTTTTTCTGGGAATAAACGCCATTTGCTGGTGTCAAGTTACAAATTTATAATGTGAGTCACGAGCAGTAAGAAATGCTGATTGTGAAATGTTTTTACTTATTAGGATTTCGTAGTAAACAAGGAACCCTTAGTTTCGCCATGTCTGTCTGTGTCTGTCCGTCCGCGGTTTAAGTAAGTACTAGAAAGCTGTAACTGGGTATAGGTATGTATATTAATCATGCCAAAAAGTGGCAAAAAATTTGAAAAAAAAATTTTGTTTAGCTCCCATACAAGTAAAATAGGAGTTTTTTTTTTCTTCCTCGACTAACCCATCGTGTGGGGTATCGTTGAATAGGTCTTTCAAAAGTATTGTGAGCTTGTGTACATCATTTTTCGATTTTAGGATCCGTTTCTGAAATATTTGGTTTTATATATCAAATTTTTGTTAGAGTAAAGTGTCCCCCCCCCCCCCTCTATCTATTAAACGGTAATAGATGGACATGTGAAAAATTTCACAGTAGTATATATAACTAAGTTTAAAAGAAAACTATCAGAGCTAAGTAGGGTTTAAAAATAAAAAGTTATAAGCGACCAACTTATAAAATGTACTCGGAAAAGTTCATAGAAATTCAAAAGAGAATTAGTTTTTAGACGTTTCTAGAGGCGCGAATTCAAAGCGGACATTCGCAATTTCGGAACCCTACACTGCGCATGGCCCGACACGCACTTGGGTGGTTTTTTTTAAATATAACAATCTTTATCATAGTGTAGGAATTTAAAGGCCTAGCAGACCCGACGAACTTTGTTCCGCCTGTTCCCGTCACCTCTCCCTTTCCCTTACTTATCTTGCTACTCCATACAAACACTGGACCCCCGTTTGGGGTGAGTTTTGAATAATCCTTTCGTAGTGCATCCCTAGACCTCATTATTGTGCATTGATATGTCAGTCATTAATTCATTTTCTTCTTTATACATATATAGATTAAAATTAGGTACGTAAATTGAACGAGGCAAAAATTTACATCAAAAGTTTAGGTCACTTAGAGTGGGGTAAGGGAAGGAGGAAGAAGAAGACAGATCTGTATAATATTTATATGTTATACCTCTTGCGATGTGATTTAAATTCGGCTTTGGCAAAGACACGGCGTTTCGGAACGCCCGAATCATCTCTTTGACCAACGACTGATGGCATGACCGCTGCACGAAGAAGTTGTGGGGATCCACAATGTGTGATATGTAGATGAGCTCTTGAGAACCTAGATATAAACAACTGACTAATTAGTATGACAATTAAGAAAATTTAACTATATATAATCATATTTAGACCCAAAGGTTGACTGGTAGACAGTAGACAACGCTTTTAGCGTTAAGTTCGCCTATTGTTCTGTACAATTTGTATTTGATGAACAATAAAGATTAAATAAAATTAATACATATATTTTTGTTAAGCTTACCTTCAACGAGTGGTTTAGGATGTTGGCTTTCAGGGAAAGGTGACACAGACTGAATCATTGGTCTGGAATTTGCTTCGCCTGCAACAAACATTATTTATATTTTTTTAGTGATTCGACTTAAAATGAACATCTTTTGTGGACCAACCGAATCACTGCCATTGACATATCATTATAAAATATTGCTTGAGGAAGCGATGAAATGATTCAGCCGATATTAAGTATACAGGTAAATACGCAGAAGAAAATAGTTCAGGTAGTACAGCACAAGAAAGAACGTAGAAAGTTCATAAGAAAAATCCAGATAACACGAGTGAGTGACGTAGTTCACGTAGTTACTCGTCGCACCTGTAGTGGCAGTTCGCACTGCAAAATCACGATCCCACCAAAAAACATAAAAGTGAGTGACGTAGTTCACGTAGTTACTCGTCGCACCTGTAGTGGCAGTTCGCACTGCAAAATCACGATCGCACCAAAAACATAAAAGTGAATTTCCCCATTCATGTTCTTGGTGGAATATCGTTACTTTTTGCACGGCAGTATCACAAAGAAGAAATTTTTGCTCGTATTTTTTTGATAGGCGCCTAATAAAATCGATCAATTGAAAAAAACAACAAATTCACTGTTTTTTTTTGTATATGTCTAATAGTCTACCTAGATGCCAAATATCAACTTTTCAGGTCATATGGAAGTAGGTTATCATTTTGATCATGGATAAGTGAATCAATGATATTTTTCCGGTTTTTTAAACATTATTTTATCGATAACTATTTGAGCTAAATTATTGAAATTTTGGTATCAATATAAGCTATAGTCCATTTGTTTAGGTATTTAAAAGAATGTAAACAATCTTGACATGTCTTTTTATTTAAATATACACTTTATAAATCAGTACCTTTGCAAATTACTATTATATATTGTAATTCATAATTTCTAAAATAATTTGTAATTTGCGAAGGTATTGATTTATTAAGTGTATATTTCAATAAAAAAGACATGTCAAGATTGTTTACATTCGTTTAAATACCTAAACAAATGAACTATAGAGGACTAAAATGTATGTGCTTAATTATTGGAATCCGCTAGATGACACCAAGTCAAATCAGGCACTTTTTTCTTAACGTCAAAACAAACATTTTGTATGAGATTTTGTTTGAAATACGAAAGCGTGACGTCATGCTTTTTGGAGTCAAATAGCGCTCTTAAGAGCGCGCATAAAGCTAAGAAAATATTAGATTTCACCCGCGCACTTCACACACCCCGCTTTCGTCCACCGCTTCAGCGAAGTCGCTACCACAAATTAGAACGAATATATTCTAACGGACAGATGGGCAACAAGCCTTCTAAACGTCATTTCATACTAACTAATGACATTACCCAGGACTCCATTGCGCTACCGTAGTATCGATGTGTTATACATTGCGCTTTTTGATTTACTTTTAATTTTTGCTTGGCGCACCTGCTTTCTTGCCCCGGGAGCCCTACTACCTGACTATCCTGGACGACTTATATGTGATCGTGACGACGTCGTCAGAGTAGCTCAATATTGGGCTGATAGACTATAAACCAATCGACGAGCAAAGTAGAAAAAAAAGAATTTAACCCGACTACAACTGATCGTCCTCCGCCCACAATACCACACCTCATCCCATCTTTTTCCTAACCTTAACACTTTTGAAGTTATATCGGAAATGAAGAAAGGAACATTAAATTTTCGTAATTTTATTTAGTAACAATTTTTTTTAAATCCATGTTAAATGTCCTCAATGTAATTTTAAGTCAACTGATATTTTTATTTCCTTAAAATAATGACTCATTATGCTAATAAATTAAATTTAGAAAAATTACGCAAAACATACTCGCACTAAAACGACAGCCGCCATGATTGCGACGTCATACCTGTAGTAACAAATACTAGATTGCAAACTATTCTTCCAATAATAAATGCACAATAAAGTGTGCGCCTATTGTTTAAGGGGATAAATGAATTTTTCAGGGTTCAGTGCTGCTCCCATTTGAAATAAATTATTTGAAAGGAAATATCATTCAATATTTTGTCTAGATAACCCTTTCAAACTATTTTATTACTTATAAAAACAAAATGGCGACTTAAATATTTATTTTATTTGGTTTTAGTATTTGTTGTCTGTGAAAATTTCAACTGTCTAGCTGTCACGGTTCATGAGATGCATGGAATGCCTGATGATAGACAGACAGACAGACGGAAAGACGGACAGCAAAGTCTTAGTAATAGGGACCCGTTTTTACCCTTTGGGCACAGTACCCAAAAGAATAAATTAAGATAGGCACTTGTACCCAGAGCCGTAAAATAATTATAAAAAACGGCAGTCGACCTTTTTGATCACGTAACATACAGATAATACATGTACGATTTTGTTTTTGTTTATGGAAATAAAAATAAATCATAAGTTTTTGTAAAAAATTAACACTGTTTTTGCGTTTCTTAAGTATAGACCATTTTAATAACATTATTTATTAATTTAATTTTGACCGACGAAAACGGCCTAGCAACATTATTTCTGTTGTATGTACTGTTAAGCTCAAAGACCGAAAACGCTCAATGAGTGAAAAAATAGGCCACAACGCGTTGTGGCTAATGTCAAACGGCCACGACCACGACGACGCATTGTGGCAATCACGGAACGACCACAATTAGTCTGGTAGCGCTAGGTTTTTAAGTTTAAAGAATATTCGATATTTCGATTTTTCGCATATAGTTTCTAGACCCCTTGACCAACCTAAAACATGACGTTGTGTCATCTTCGATGTTTGCTTAGGTAGAAATTTAGGCATTTGCCTTTACGAACATTATGAGATGAAAAGAAAATTAGAAATGAATTTTTAACTTGCATGACAATAACTATGTGGTGTCTGATGTACAAAAGCTTTTTGTGTCATCATCTGGCCACAGGATCAGTGTCGTTTCACGAATACTTAACATTTCGCTCAAATAGCTCTTTAAAAATATTTGAATTGGATAAATTGGTGTTACACGCCATAGAACACTAATATATGTGTTTCAAAATGTTTTGTGTCACATTTCATCCACGATATCTTATTGTATTTAATTTTTTTCATTCAATACTCTGTAAAAGACACAAAAGATTATTAGTGTTATTAGAGTTTCGTCTTTTTCATTATTGTAGTGTGATAAAACACAATTCGAAGTTTGTGTCATCACCATCCATGCAATCTTATTATTAAAAATATTAAATATTTCCGCGCCAATACTCAAAGTGCGCGAGAAGACAGGGTGAGCGTGGGGGCAAGCATGGGTGCGCGGGGACGGGTGTGTGCGTGGCCAATTATTTTGGATTTTTAGCTGACTACGGCAAAGCCATGAGAAAGGGTAATGATTTTAGCAGTCTATGTATGTGAGTGTGTATGTATGTCTGTTTCCCCGTAGCATCCATATCGCTTGTCCAATTATACAAAAGATACATATATCAATCGATTCGTCATTATTGTACGGGTGACATAGTTACAATTTGTATGCAAAAAACGTTTATAACAAACCTATAAAAACTTGTTTAGGTATACGTACATATACTCAACTCAAACACAAGTTTATTAGCCAGGAAATTAAAAAAATCCTGACTTTCAATAGTTTCATATGTAAACGCCATCTATTGATGGGTAGAGGAACTGTATAGTAGAATGAATATCCGTAGCAACATCCATTATTTGACAGGAAAACTACAAAATCCCCGTCTTTTAAGCAATAACTTGATAACTTTTAAACGGCCCAACCGATGTTTATCAATCATAGCTAAGAACCACCTATTATTATATTATTTATTATTCTGTGGTAACGTAGATATGCACGTAGGTTAGTATTTTGTTATAATATAAGTGCTCTGAGTTTTTAATTTTGGAGTTTTTGCACCACATTTCCGAAATGTACGTATGTCAGCACCATCTGTAAGTTGACTGGTAGAAAAGGCCTACGGCCTTAAGTCCGTAAATTACAATTTCATTTTATAAAGTTTAATAAATAAATCACCGCAAAGCCGCATTGAAATCGGTCCATCCCTTTGAGCGCTAAGATGCCACAGACAGGCACACAGAGCGACAGACGGACAGACCGAAAGACATTAGCGTCAAACTTATAATACCCCTCTTTTTTTTCGGAGGTTAAAACCACACAAACTTGGATACACACTTGTATTTAAAGTCATATTTTAGATTTTACGCACAAACCCACATACATACAAAATTATTTACCGATATATATTCACAAACAAATTAGGCAAATTGTAACACACATTTCCCTCCTTCAGCAGTCGGGTAAAAATAAGCTGTGTATAAAATTACGCAAGGTACATCGAACACGCAATAGTAATTTAAAGATGGGCGGTGCGCAAATATAAATACCCAATCTACCCATTTGGTGGGTAAAATAAATTATATAAGTAAATTCTTCGCAACGCCTGTCGGAAAGCGCGTGCAAACTACTAATGTCCCGCATTAAATTACCGTTACCAGTACTTTACTATATGGGAATATTGCCAGTAAGTATTGTTAACGGTAATATTCCCAAATACTGTTAATATTGTTTAATAGGTATCGTCTTGTTAATGTATCTATGTAATATTGGTTAAAATGCGCACGTACACTCTTTCAAGTTGCTTTTCTTCCAGCGCAGTTCGTAAAAGCCGTTCGAGGGAATGGGCGAAAATGCGAACCATGTTTAGGTGATGCGGCGAGCAACCCATCATTGTTTCGATTCCTAGGGATCCATAGCAAACCCTTATAGTTTCGTCGTCCCTGTCTGCGGTTTTACTCAGAGACTGTGAGTACTAGAAAGCTGTAGTTTGGCATATTATCACTTTCATGGTGGGAAACGCTTTTCTCTAAATCGTGTTTGGGACAAATAGCAATAAAAATACTATCTATCCCAACTGCTTTTACTTTAGAAGAGAGATCTTTTTTACTTTCACCAACATATATTCAAAAAAAGAAACAAATTGACGACAGACAGAGAGAGACAGAAAGAGAGAGAGAGAGAAAGAGAGAGGGAGAGAAAGAGAGAGAGAGAGAGAGAGAGAGATAACTTACTATTTATATTCCCAAACAGAAACTTGTCAAGAAATTTACTAAATAACTTGATAGTAACATAGAGAAAATACCCATAAATGTTACTGTATGTCGAAACTTACTCGGTAAGTTACTAGTAATATTGGGAAAATAAATTTAGAATTATAATTTTGGTTGCATTTAAACTAGAAGTGGTAGAAGTCTTATCAGATCACTCATAATCACAAATGAAATAAAAGAAAAAATTTTTCCTATGTTACCCTATATTACTACTTTTATAGAATGTTAACGGTAACGTTACTTGGAAAATATTCGACTCGAGTAAGTTACCGGTAACGGCACATCACTAGTGCAAACGCTATAATATGCTTAAAATTCAGGTACACGACAAATGCGATACTAAAATATATGAAACCACCATACTAATCATACAATGAAAATAGGCTGCTCTGACTTATTATAAGACCTTAAATGAGATGTCAACATACTTGTATGAGCCTTATCTTCGTACAAAAATTAGAGAATTTTTTTTAACTGCTCGTCCATGAACCAAAACTACTAATTTCGGGGTTGGTCTTGGCACAAATGATATTCGTTTTGAAAAGTTCTTCGATCCTCCATCATCTTGTTATAATTATAACATTTCCCACAAAATAGTATGCCGGATATTTATACAAATTTACCCTTTGTATAGGAACAGCGCTCTTGAAATAAAAAAGCAGGCTTCTGATCCTAGGCACCCTAGGCACTTTATGGAGCTCAACCCTATACCAGCCGACTTGTGAGCCACAATAGTTTTGTTAACACAATACCACTTGAAGGCGAATCAAAATCCTCCCGGCTCCAACTGTGGCGCAGCAGACATCCACCTCCTCCTGATTTCATTCAACCATCGGAGGATAGACTTCTACCACTTCTCTAGTTTAAATGCAACCAAAATTATAATACTAAATAATTTTTTTCCCAATATTACTAGTAACTTACCGAGTAAGTTTCAAGAAACTTACTGAGTATCTTACCATACAGCAACTTTCCTTGTAACTTACCGAGTAAGTTTCGAGAAAGTAATTGAGTAACTTACCAAACAGTTACTTTCCTAGTAAGTTACCGAGTAAGTTTCGAAAAACTTACTGAGTAGCTTACCATACAGTAACTTTCTGGGTATTTTCTCTATGTTACTATCAAGTTATTTAGTACATTTCTTGACAAGTTTCTATTTGGGAATATAAATAGTAAGTTTACTCTGTCTCTCTCTTTCTCTCTGTTTGTCGTCAATTTGTTTCTTTTTTGAATGTATTTTTTTTTCATTCTATGTAGGAATGTGTGAACCCTATTGTTAGTCACAAGTAATAATACTAGGCGCCACCACACCGTGTACCACACGCACTATGAGGTAATAACGATAAACGACGTTATCTCCAGCTACTTAGGCACAGTTGTGTAAACCGGTTGTTAGCAATAGTTTGTAAGTATTAAAGCAGTTCGTATTTATGAAAGTGATTATGTCACGAACTTCTTACGGAGTATCATATATTTAAGTAATATGATTCAGTATTCCGTTATTTGACATAACCTAGATAAACTTTATAATCCCTTCATAGATTTGAAACATCGTAGTCTAGATTATGCGAAAACATAACCCCCGCACCGGACACGTCGCCGTTGTCCTTCGCGCGCCGTCGATCACTTGTCTACTTTAAGGGCAAACATGTTTTTCGTGTTTTATACTTATATTGTTGATGAAAGTGACACAAACTCAGAATGTAAATCTTTTATGAATTTATGATACTAAATATATAAACTCTAATAATTAAAATTATTTTTTTTTAAGCGTATTTAGCTTGGGAAATCAAAATAATTTAAATAAATAAGAATGCGTGGACTAATGTGACACAAATTAATAGAAAGGGTATATTTAGTTGTTACTGATATGTTGTACTATTTTTTTCAACACTAATTATCTTTTTGGTACTGTTTTTATACATGGGCCCTTAGCCAGCAGTAGACAAAGGGTGACACAAATAGGTTTGCACAATAGTCTGGCTATGTTTGATACAATACTACTCCATTTTACAACTTTAACTCAATTTTATCGATTCAGTATGGAATTAAATAAAACAGTCACAAATCAATAAATTTCAGACCTTTCGGGGTCTGCGTTTCGGGAAATTTATTGTGACACAAATCGAAATAATAAGCTCTTTAGATACAACTCTATTCAGGGGCAAGAAGTAAGCATATCTAGATTTCTTGTAAGTTATACCCTTAAAATTAGCTAGCGCTACCGGACTAAATGCATTGTGGCCGTATTGATAAGGGCCACGTCGCGAATTGGAAATATAGGTAAGAGGAAAACTGACCTGGGTGCGTGGTAACATAGATAGGTGACCACACTTTCACAGCTTTAGCAACCCACCATAAATCAAAAATTTGCCAGTAAACCTCATTCAAATCATTACACTCCTTCAGCAGTTGGGTAAAAATAAGCAATAAATAAAAAATCGCAATGTATGTCATTACTATCTCCATGGGTTATTATTCTAAAATTATTACTATAGTGAACTGCTGACTTATGACAAGACCCTGTTATTATTTTATCAAAGAAATGGCCGTTGCTCGTTTCTGACTGCTTGTCATTGCATGTTCGTTGTCTTATATGATCGCACATACATAGTATAGCCATAATAATCAGATAAAAATTGGGTAAGTGCGAGTCGGATGGATATATCTGTCTGTGTGGTAAGTAAAACGAAGGAAAGTAAATAATATAACTATTTATATTTGTGTGTTTTGTTTTTGGTGTGTATAAGTGGCTAAAACTGAGTGTCAGATTTTTTGTGCTACCTAAAGGCATCTGACTTAGCTTGATGACTGCCACACAATAATATCAGCCGGGACTAAGGCTTATACGTGGTTTCTAAAGTACGAAATAGATCAAGAAATTTTTATGCCACTTTTGGACACCCATGCAAATATATGTGACGTTATCAATGAAGAGGGACCTTATTGTCGATATGGACTTATTAATGTTACCATGATCTACATACAATTACCTATCGAACCGTATATAAATCTTGTATGTAGAACTTATAAACACTGAATAAAAAATTGCTGGAAGTCATAGGTGACAAAACGTGATATTGAGAAAACTGAATTTAAGGTTACTAACTCCAAAAAAGTAAGTTATCGTTGGAAGTTACATAGATGGCGTATGTTTCAATAAGTACATCATATGTATTTTTAATTAAAAAAAGCAATTTATTAAATTTTAAAGCTGGTTACCTATAATAAAAACTTGCTAAATGTAAGAAGTGTAAGAAAATGTAAGATGATAGTTATTTATTAGACCAGCTTGTTATAGTAATATTATATAAAATTTGAAGTGGGAAATAGATGTTATACTTAATAGGACGTAAATGAAATGAAAATCAGAATTTTAATCAACGTTTTTATTACAATACTTTAACTTTTATCCGTTAGATTTCAAATATTGATTAATAAATACTTTAAAGTATTTAACAGTCAAAATCAACATATTATGCTTAATTTAAGTAATATAAATGAGATCCATTAGCCTTACAGTCAACACATAATTTTTTATAAACTATAATTAAAAGTGAATTTTAGTAATATTATCTTCATATATTTTCGAAAAGGGACCTTGTTGTCGAATGTAAAATATTTAGTGATGTTATTACAAAATTTCACAAAAAATCTAAGAAACATATAATTTGGTTCTAGAAAACAAACAAAAACATCATAAAGTTAAGGACGAGAACTTTCTGATTGACGTTTCTTACAAAAATATTTTCCAATTCGGAATTGATTTCTATGACCTGTCTCACCGCAATAAGAGCAAGTCGGAGGTTTTCTTTTTGATGGAATTAAAGAGTCATCATGAGAAGTTCCTGGCTCGTGATTTAGTGGTATTATGGACACGTTTTGTTCATCTTTGACTGAGCATTACTGTCGTTACCATCCAGGGGATCTTTTGTTGGTTCAGAAGCTAAGACGACCTGCTCGTGTGGTAAAGGACATAGAATATCTTTTGATTCATCTGACACAAACTCGCGAATCTTTTCATACAAATATTTTTGCCTTTTAAATGAAAGCCCTTCACTTCTGATGATGCTCGGTAGACCATCCTTAACGGATGTGTCTTTGAACACGGTTTGAATACTTACTTGGCGATAATTTTCAGCACTTCATCACGCCAGGATTGGATGATTCTGTTTTGAAATGCATAAATGAGAACAAATTGGTTATAGTACCAGGCTTATTTTCTTTAAAATATATTTTCTAATCATAGGTATGAACGTGCACAATGTCACCTGTCTCATTACCAACCATAACGACACTAATAGAATTAGACACCCGACATGCTGTTACAGCGACTTCACACACATCTTTTACAGAGTTAGCAACATAGCGTCGAAATTTCTTCTTAAAAAGCCCAAAATACAGATCTGGTGCAAATTTAGTATGCCCGACAGGCAAGAATGACAGCTGAAATGTCTTGTGTTTTCCTGTAAGAACTCTCCAAACCGCATACTGCATTACATAATTATTTTTATTTTGACCTGTACAGTTATCCGCATGGCAAATAACGTCAGTTTCTCCCAAACCAAAATTGGCAAAAAAGTGGTGAAGTAATGAAATTACTACATTTGAACCCTTTCCCACTACACATGACTCAGGGATAACGTATAGAACGAATTTTTGGAGCGGTTCAACCGCAACACCGAACAGTGCCACTTTATATCCAGTTAAAAAATACAGTACTCGTGTCGACAAGTAGCGGCAACGCAAAAAGGGCGAAACCACAGCGATACAGAACCCACAGAAGTGCTTAAAGATACAACCGACAACAAGGTCCCTTTTTTACTAAACTTTGCGAGATGTTTTTGTCACTTTAAAAATCGTTAAATAAAAAATAGTTCGTATCAAACCAAACTTTAGACTTTCTTAAACATTATGGTGTAAAAAAAGAAAAAATGATTTTTTTACGAAATTTTACTAAAGTTAAAATATCAAATAAATTAAAACCGACAACAAGGTCCCTTTTCATTGATAACGTCACATATTAGTATCCATATATTTCTATATTATAATATGTATGCGCAAATCAAACGAACAATTTAAAAAATGTATTTACTTTAAGTGATACAAGGACAAAAAGAAGCTAAAGCAGCTCTGAATTACAAAATAATTATAAATTATAAATAAAAAGATCACACGGTCTTCCTTCATATCCTTGAGTTGGAGCAGTAAAATAACTAAACAGAAGAGATACATGTTTAATTTTTATCTTCTTATTCTTATATACGTATTCTCTTTTGGAGTGTTTCCTGTGATTGTTTTTGTTGCCATAATTTCGATGTCGTATTTTCTTGGGCTGGAGCACAGAAGCACAGTCTTCTCGTCTCAATGGAGCGATCACGACTGATTGATGAAACAAAACATGCCCATTACCTCGGGTCATGTGCGATAAAACGAGAGCATTCTGCGCGGAGTAAGAACGTAGTAAGCGCCCAAAAGCGCCAAATTCGTTTTATTTTAATTACTCGTGAGATATACATTATTTTAGAAAAATGGTAATACGGCTTATCGGCAATATAATTTTTTATTATGTATAAAAATATTGACTCAGTAACACGCATAGTTTTGTCAAAAAAAGGATTCTAGTTGAAAATTAGACGTAACTTTGCGATTTTTTTTTTCATTACTAAAATATTATGGTTTTATTTTTTTAACAAGACCAATTTATTTGAAATATAATGTAATATCTACATTAAAAAAACCAAGTTATTTGTGGTGTATTCTCGAGTTTAAAAATCCAATATGCGATGGGCAATTTACCTATAGTCCCCTCTTAATATCAGTTTTTCTGCATTAATAAATCTAAAATCTTGTTGAAAATGGATATGCTCAATGAAAAGTGACACTATTTTGTGACGTTTTATTTTATGAACTGTACCGAATAATTTATTTTTCACCCAGTCATCTACCCAATTGTGAAAGGGTCAAAGTAGCTCAAAATGGTTCGTGTAAATGTATACATGGCTGCAGCGTTGCCAGTGCCCTTCTTTAAACTTGGCTCTGACTCGCTGCCACGTGTCCAGATCACCACTGGTCGGACATAGCAGACAAGCGACCGGCGCACGCGCAGCTCATATCGCAATACATAAAGTACTCTGTGCCTAACTGGCAATACATATATAAGAATACTGCGCGCTTGATGCTTGTGAATTATTAATTGATCTGTTTATAAAAAGTATAAATAATAATATTATAGTAAAAGTAATATGTGTTAAGAAAAATGTTTGTAGTGCTTCTATTTTCTTCATATCTCTTGAAAAATTGCGTATTATGTCAGAATGGAAGCTCAGTATATAGAGTTGTTATTACTTTTTTACATATTATTACAATATTATGTGCGAGTAACTTATTTTTAAATTGAAAGGAAAGCTGTTATTTCGCAAGCACAGCAGATAATTTTAGCGTATATTGTTGTTGATTCGCACATGGAAATTTTTATAATTAATACCTGTTCGAGCAGTGACGAAGGCGATAATTCCATCGCTAGTGAACATAGCACTACTTGTATATTCTAAATCATTGGAACATAGCAGTAAAAAAAGTTCTAGGTCTATGGAACATACTAACACAGTAACGTCAGATAAAAAACTTTTCTTTATGAATTGAAAAGATTATGTAACAACGGAATAAAATATGGTATTTGCATACCTACATATCGAACATAAGAACTTCCTCTTTTTAACCGACTTAAAAAAAAGAAAAATAAAGTAGAGTTCTAAATTCAGACTTTTATTTTATTTATTAAATAAATACATTTTACATACAATAACATCTTACACTTTATTCACGATAAATCTAATAATTAATGGACATGGTAAATAGCATTTATTTGTAATCGAAAAAGCGATGATTGCCGAGGGACATCAAGAAAATAAACGCACTGTATAGTAATAGAGAAAAGATACATACTTATTTTTTCATACTTATAATATATACATACAGTAATGATAATAGATTATAAATGTGTAAATTAGAAGATGTTAGTAGGAAGCACCCACATTGTTAATAGCTCAATAAGAATTTTCCTTGCTTATGATAGAAACTTCCACGGCTGCGATGTTCAGCTCCTTCCTAAAAACTAATGGTTTTGAGAGCTGAAAACCTCGCTACACTGGTTTCGCTGTTATAACTCTATTTTTAAAAACTAAACCAACTAAAAAAATTTATATCAAAACTGCTCATACAATTTCACGAGAATCGGTTGAGAACCTGTAGAGGGGATCCTAATAGCCGCCAGACAGAAATACGAACAAATTTTTTGGAGGCTCATGTATAACATGACCACAACGATGGTCCTCTTCGCAGATATACCTCAATATGTCAGACTTGATTCAATAGCTTCATTACACATAGAAAGAGACAGAGATGAAAAATTAAAACTTACTACGAGTGTTGGTACTCCTGTATGAGGACTCACTGCTCAAGGAATTCAAGGAGGTCACAGATTCACTCTTGCTGCGGTAATGAGGCGCATTCTTATAGAACGCGACGTAAGATGGCTGCTGCGTCTTGGCTGGTGTTCTGGTAGAAGTGTGATCCGGTTTAGACTTGACTGACTGTCTCACATCTAAACAATCAGAAAACATAATATTAGCTCCTCTTAAAAATTTAAGACGTATGACTTACGTAACAAAGCCGGAAAAGGCCGACAAGGTTTCAATCAATTTAGACTATCGTCTTCAGGTCAACCGTCGTAGGGCATCCGCTGCCTTGACCGTGACATATGCTGCATGATCCTGCGGTGTAGTCCCGTTGCGCTTGCAAATATGCTCTATATGTAGCGCCACCCGGAGTACTATTTTTCACCTAAACACAACACGTGTAGTTTTCCAACTCACCGCTAGCGTAAAATACCACTTGGTCGTATGTTTAAAACCGTCGTGTTAGCGAAAAACAATATTGTTTTATGCAGAAATCTTCGAAAATATTTCTATGGTTTTCAAAAAAATTTCACCATAAAATAAAAAGCCGGGTGAATCGGAACGGATTCGCCATGAAAGGTTTCTTTGAAATATTCTACGCTACAAACGTCAAAATTACGAGTGGTCAAGACCTTCGCAAACGATCGATTCAAAAATACGCCCGTTTGGAAATACTCGCGTAAACCATTCGTAATGTGACAAGTGATTTCAAAAATGCGTCCTCAGTGCTATTTTGATTAAGCGCGTGTACAGTAGTGTGCGTTGTAATGGATTACTTAATCATTCACTATTTGGCAAAGCGATGCAACGTCTATAACGGCAACTAACTAGCCCATTTTTTTCTTAGAAGTTTTGAGTATAAGAAACATATATACCTTTAGGTAGTTCTGGAGGCATGACAGGCGCTGGTGGTGCAGAAGGTATATCCTCTTCACCAAACTCTCTGGTACTCTGAAGCCTGTAAGTGGCATTTGATTTCCCTTCCAGTCGCACATACTGTGCAATTGAACTGCATATCTCCTCTTTGACGTTCAATCTAAAACAATACGATTGTGATATTATTACCATGAATTAAACGGGCTACTCACGTAGAGAGTCAGCTACTGGCCGACATGTGTAGTGTCTCTCATGATCTCCATTTCAATCACTATCTAAATTTTTTTATGTTCTTTTCATTTCTTTATTAGCACACAAAATACATAACAATCATATTTTGTTAAGTACTATAAGTTTTTAGCGTCGATCTAGATTGTTTTCCTTAGATGTGTATGCCTAAAAAGTTTAAATACAATGAGACTTTCCAGGCCACGTTCTATAAAAAAATCATAGATGGCGCTGTGCAACGCTGGCAGTATGATTATAAAAAAGATCATCACGCAAGAACACAACAACTGAAACCATTGAAACAACAGCAATACCAGGAAAAACATTTTTTTTTAATTTTCTCTTCTTTTTTTTCTTCTTTATTCCTAACTTAACCCTAAATATACAATCAAAGGTTTGTGCAGGTCCTTTGAGCTTCTGGCGACAAATCTATACGAGTCCACTGGTTTTCTTAGCCGTTGATTGAGTGGCGGACGACGCCTAAATGCTCTTCCTGATGTCCAAGTCCAGGTCACGTAGCAGCTGAGGTCCAAGTATCTCGCTGAAGTTGTCGCAGGTACTTCCACTTGTCGCACTTAGGTAGGCTTCCTTCGCTACGGTTCGCTTCGAAATGATCGCTTCCGTAGCTCGTATGGAACTGCCGTGGTGCGCACTCGTTCGCCTTTTTATATGCGCCGATATACAGGTCTACCTTATTCTCGAATATTCCCCACACTTGACGAATGTATTTCGATGTCGCCGAAACGTCGATGTTTCGGTATGTGTGTGTGTGTATGTGTGTGTGTGTGTGTGTGTGAGGGTGTGTGTGAGGGTGTCTTCGCAGCCTTAACATTGTGCGGTCTTAAGCTAGTCTACAATCCTCATTCTGCGGTCGGACCTGGTTGCGGGGACGTCCGCATAATATTTTGACGATGCTTCAAGTATAGCTATCGAATCCTCGCGTTCTGATTGGTCGTCTGGTGAAGTATGAGCAAATTCTAGGGGGGGACCGTATAATCGGTATTTTTATTAAGGTTAACTAACACACGCCGAAAATTAGTTCCAGTGTGTCACCACCACGTGGCGCCACCAAATCCGAAATGTGTATGTTAGTACGAATGTGATAAAACGGGGACCTTTACAAAGGACCGCACTTTATGCTTTAAAATAGAATCCTACGATGTGTTTAAGATCGAAGAATCACAGATGTTGAATATTAGTGAAACTGAAGCTATGAGTACAAAGTACGTAAAATACCGGTCGTACTATTCAGAACGTCATGAACATGAGCGTCAAAACAAGCAACATTTAATACGGGACCTACATTGATAAGAGTATTTTGTTAAAAAAATTGGTCAAGTGCGAGTCGGACATTAAAGGTTATGTTCGTCTGTACAAAAAAGTGATGAAAGCACGTTTCTTGTATGACAGCCGCCATTACATTTTAATTGCAACTTATTCTTAGTATTTGTTGTTATAGCGGCCACAATAATACATCATCGGTAAAAATATCAAGTGTCCCGTTTAGGTATCGAAAATATAACTACATTATAACTATGCGTCCGGCGACCACTCGGAGGGATAAATTCAGTTATATAAATCGTTTGCAAGGGGTGTCTAGGTATCTAAACGAAGAGATGCTGAGTTCTGACGCGAGCCAAATTAAACCATAAATTTATTTTCTGAGTGAGACTTCTGTACGTGAGTACTAGTACTTATTCTGTGCTATTACGGACGGACGGGCCGGTCGGACAGGCGGACAGGCGGACAGGCGGATAGGCGAACAAGCGTATAGGTGGATAGACGGACAGGCCGTCAGACAGGCTAGCAGACGGACAGGCGGGCAGACGGATAGGCGGGCAGACGGACAGGCGGGCAGACGGGCAGGTGGGCAGGCGGACAGCTGGGTAGGCGCACAGGCGGCAGACAGACTGGCGGGCAGGCGGACAGGCGGGCAGACGGACAGGTGGGCAGGCGGGCAGACGGACAGGTGGGCAGGCGGACAGGTGGGCAGGCGGACAGGTGGGCAGGCGGACAGGCGGGCAGGCGGACAGGTGGGCAGGTGGGCAGGTGGACAGGCGGACAGGCGGATAGGCGGACAGGCAGGCAGACGGACAGGTGGACAGGCGGACAGGCGGGCAGACAGACAGGCGGACAGACGGACAGGCGGGCAGGAGGACAGGCGGACAGGCGGACAGGCGGACAGGCGGGCAGGTGGACAGGCGGCCAGGCTTATCTTTTAGGTAAATTATATATAAAAACTCTAAATCTTCTTTTATGTTTTTATTATTATATTTAAATCGAAAAAAATATAGAGAAAATCGAATGTATTACCGATAAATTTAAATAACAAGCTATGCGCTAAGTTATTGTAGTTTATCTCTACCCTTAACATTAAAAACGACCCGTATCACGTCCTTTCGCTTGTTTTTTAATTACATTATAAACGTAATTTTTTATATCCGTCCAACTTCTTCTTTCCATATCTGGTTCCTGACTAAGACATTCATCACATTCTTTTTTGTTGGGTACTTTCTTCCTTATCCAGTAAATTGCCATTTGTCTATTCATGGCGTCTTTTTCTTGATTAATCCAAGCCAGTCTTCTTATTGGTCTTTTCTTTCTTTGCACTTTTTTACTTTATTGATTAGCAGACTTATTTTTCTTTACTGGTTCATCATCATTTTCGGATTCTGGTTCACTAGAAGTTCTTTTATTTTGATTCTTAGTTTTATAGTTCATTTGCTTAATGAAACTCTTTTATCCATTATTTTTCCTACCTATTTTTCCTTGTTTTTATTAGCTTCATCTATTCGATCTATATATTTAATCTTATCTCGTCTTTCCATTCTTTCTAGTCCCTCAAGTTCCTCCGGCTCTTCATCCATATTTTCGTCTGTTCCGTATATGTCCATATCGTCAAAATTTTTAAGCTATTGCATAGTTTTTATCGCGGGCCTCTGGCGCGGCAACCGAATCAAGGACGAAAATTATACCTAACACTCGTCTAACGTCGTTTCAGTTCGGAAGACTTCGGCACGATGTTTGTGTGCGTGCGACTAGACGTATGCGTGTAGAGCGTTGGCCATTATTCGAATAAAAATTTATCTAGATAATTATTCGAATAAAAATTATTCACGAATAATTCATTCGCGGATAACTTTTTAGCGATTAATTTTGTCACGAATAAAACATCATGACTTTATTCGTTATTCTATATAACGATTTTTTTTAAACTTACCCTTCTTTTTTTAACCGATTTCGTCGGGAAGAGTTACATTTTGTAGTGTACGAGTGTTCTCTTTTCAACCAATTGCATCGAAAAAATTGGTCGCCATTTAGAATTTTTATTTCACTGGACCGATTGCCTTCTAAATCGATATCTGGACGGCCCTGTGGTCCCTCATATTGAATCTATGCTCAAAATGTAAAAAAAACTGACCGCCATTTTTAACTTTTTTTTTACTGGATCGATTGCCTTCAAAATCGATATTGGGGGTCCCTGTGGTCTTTTATAATGAATCTATGCTCGAATTTTAAAAAGGTAGCCGCCATTTTTGACTCATTTGTTTCTGGACCGATTGCCTTCAAAATCGATATTGGGGGTCCCTGTGGTCTTTTATAATGAATCTATGCTCAAATTTGAAAAAAGTAGCCGCCATTTTGAACTTTTTTGTTTCTGTACCAATTGCCTTCAAAATCGATATCTGGGGGGTCCTGTGGTCTCTTATAAAGAATCTATGCTAGAAATTGAAAACAATGGCCAATTTTGCCCAACTCTGAGGCTTGCTGCTAACTGCTCATAATAAAAATTTCTGAATAACCTACATGTATTGAAAGATAATAAAAATATTTTAAACGATATTAATTTCTCATTTATTCAATAAAAGAAGCAAAATTCATTTCTTATCGGTCACCACGCTCAAAAAGTGTAACTTGAATTAATATCAAAGAAAAAAAATACTGCATAAATAAACAATAAATGAATAATTATATTGCATAAGTTGATAAAAATTGCTATGCAATAGCTTTACCGCGGCAGTCCCCGAGTGCCACACGTTTTTTTTTATTTATTTTTTGCAAATGTACCCGTATCCATAGCAAGCAACAATTTACTAACTTTTGTAAGCTGTGATACACCATCCGGCAGTCTGTAGTTGTAAGCACAATAACATAACGCACATTCATACAGAAAAAGCTGGCACAATAACGTCCATTTCCACCAAGAGACACCCCCGCAATGATAAGTAGGCGTAGGTAAGGTAGGTATGAGCTGACTAGTAGGTGAAGCGCATGCGCGGAAAACTTAAGTCAGAATTTAGATTTTAACGGATTTTTACGTACGTATTTACTATAACGTGGGGACGTTTATAAGTACCGTGTTAATGAGTACGTATTTACATCAAAATGCGGTCTGCGTGTTACTTCGTACGTAGATGAATAAAGTGGGGACAGTGTGTAAATGTATTCGTATTTGATGTGAAATGCGGTCGGTGTGTCATTGCGCACGTATTTGCTCTAAAGAGCGGGCCGACCGCATAATAAATTAGGACCGCAGAAGCCGCAATTTTGTCAAGAATTGTAAGGAGGTCTATCCCTGTCTCATTCACGTGTATAGAAATTTTAAACAAAAGTTCATGCCAGAAAGAGAAAACTCTATATTTGAAACAAATTTACACTCTGCTATGTCGACGGGAAAGGTAGGACCGCATAATCGGGAATTCTGTTAAAGTCCTCACTATATATGCTTTGCGAACAAGGGTGTGTGTATGTGTGTGTGAGTGTGTGTGTGTGAGGGTGTGTGTGAGTGGAACTTGACAAACAACTCTGTACTTTATGCATTAAGGACATAAGGCGTAGTTTCGCTTGCACCATACCCACGTATTTCTACGCGGTTCTTGCTCGCGAACATTCTGCGTCTACCTCGTTCGCGACAATAGTATTAACAAACCTCCAAAAAGCTTTAATGTCATTCCCAAAGAGTAATCTATAATCTTTTGATAACAAGATTAGAAGATCTTTCGTTAAATGCGTCAAACAAATACCTATACCAATAAGCTGCATCAAATATCAAAAAGTTCACTAGTCAATGAAAAATCTTATATTTTCAGAATTGGATTTGACTTACTTTAATGGTTCATCATTTTCTTCATTTTTTATTAGATACCATGGCGACTCAACGATATCTTTTGCGTTCTGCAGTAATGCTGACAGATTGATCTAAAAATCAACCGAAATTATAACTGTAACTTTTAATACCATTTTATGACCAATATTCCTACTAAATTATACAAACCTCTGCCAGGACTTTTGGATCATTTGATGCATTGATTGTGTTTAAAACTGTCTTCGCCTTCTTAATAGCCGTAGCGACGTCAGACTTAGCTTTAACGAGAGAATCCTTTTCAGAAGACTTGTATTTAGCCAGCAAGTTTATGAGATCTTTCTTGTGCTTTTGCAATTCACAGTCAAGTTTGGAGAAATATTGCTCAACTTGTGAAATCATCTGTGTGTGGATGCAGGATGATTGTGTCTCATTTTCAATCTTATACAGCAACTGACCAATATCCTGTAAGAAGATATTTAAGAAAAAATTGTGACAATTATTGGGTATTTTTAAAAATGAATTATTTGGTACTGTCACGAAAATTAAACGTCAGTAAATAATGTCACTTGTCATATCCATTTCCAAAGTGATTTTAGATTTATTATTGCAAAAAAACTATGAGGAGCGCTATTTGACTCCAAGATCTATGACCTCATTAGCCTGTATTTCATACAAATCCCATAGAAAATGTTTGTTTTGATGATAAGAAAAATATCTGATTTAAGTTGTTGGAAAGTAGCGAATAGGGGTGACGACAGAGATAGAAAAGTATAATTGTAATTAGTCCGTGTTTTAGATTATACAAAAATAAAGGACCCATATTTTTCAGTTTGCCAAAAAAGTAAAAATTCACAAAGATACGAAGCATCAAAGTTCTGGAGTGGGGGCTTGCGACGTCACCTCTATGTAAAAATCGTACGTAGCCGTGACTTCATGCGAAATTTCAATGCACTGTATCTATGTCATTTTTTGTTTCTTAGAAAAAAAAAATACGTGTAACCGATGGGCAGAAAATATTGTTCAATTCGCCATGCCTATTGGAATAGACCACTTTTTGAAAACAAAATGTGAGAATCAATAAACGATGTTTTAACTTTGTAACGGTAATTTTTACTCGGTTATTATTATTATCCGCACATAATATACATTTTTAACCTATACATTTAAATCACACTTACAACGGCAGTTTTGGTCAGCCTCCTAAAAGTTTCATCAACTTTTGGTGAAATAATACTTAGCTCTTCTATAGTTAATTCATTCTGAAAAAAAGACATGTTTATCTGTAACTTTAATCAAACATCATTACTATACAGGTTGACTGGTACTTTAATCACGTTTCATACTTAGGGACATAATAAATGATCACACGTAACGTCAAAAATATAAAACCAACAAAATACTTATTCATTCCAAAGAAAAAAATTATCAAATTCGTGCGCAAAGTCTTGGAATGTTTGGAAACCGCGCGCTCGCTATGCGCCCGGTACTTAATTTACGTGCCGCTACTTAAGGCCAGTCATGACTAGTAAATACCTATTTCCAAACTCCGCCTTTTTCCCCGCTCCCCCTCAAATCGTGGTATTCGATATATAGCCATTTCATTTCATCGCATCGTATGACAGTGGCAACATTTTCGTAAAACTATAAGACAGACTGATCCTTTCTTTAATTTCATGATATATTCAGTGGCGCTAATGGCGTCGCGGTCTGTTTTGCTACAGCAATAACTGCGGTTGTACAGGCCCAGGTTCGAATCCCGACAAGTGTCATACAATTTTATATTTTTGTATTTTTTGTTACGTACCTATTTTTATATTTACAAAATAAAAGCTTTCTGTAAGATAGGTATACTTTTATTATTATTTAATTTTTTAGTTTAAAATATGAATTCTTATCTCTTTTTTTGATGAATTTATCACGTCTGATAGAAACATAGTAAACACATCAATAATTTTAATATCACAATTAAATTAAAAATGGACAAATACATTTTAATCATTTAAAAACATTAGAATATTTTTTTTATTATTTTGATACACAGTTTACACCTTGATCTTACGCAGTATTTGATTTTGGTTGCAAAAAAATAATGCCTTTACAAACCAATTTTTAACCAACTTCCAAAGAGAAGGAGGTTATCAATTTGTCGCGATCTTTTATTTCTTTTTTAAGTATGTTCACCGATTATTTTAAGAAGCCTGGACCTGGACCAATTTGGAATATACTTTTTTTGTTTGAAAGGGTATACTTGTCAGGTGGTCCCATAGAAATTTTATAAATATAATAACGTAGTTGGTAAAGGAAATTATTAGTTTTGAAAAATTATTTAAGCAAGAAGTAAAAGTAAAACTCACTTATATCGCTTGACAATGCAATATTTTAACGGCATGGATGGAGCTGATCTGATGCTGGAGCTAGAAGGTAGCAATAGGAACTCGGTAATAAAACAACATGACCCAATCAAGTTTGATTCGTCTTGACGAGTACTTTGTCATCAGATGGTATCCAGGGTCTGATGATGGAGCTGGAAGGTGGCCATAAGAACTCCGTAATCAAACGACATAACCCCATCGAGTTTAGACTCTTATTATTCTTCTTGACGAGTACTTTGTCTTTTGATGGTGTCCAGGGTTGATGATGGAGCTGAAAGATAGCCATAGGAACTCCGTAATAAAACGACATAACCTCATCAAGTTTAGGCTCGTATGACTTGACGGGCACTTTGACTTTAGATGATATCCAGGGCTGATGATGAAGCTGAAAAGTGGCCATAGGAACTCCATAATAAAAAGACATAACCTAATCGAGTTTGGGCTCGTATGATTCGTCTTGACGAGCACTTTGTGTTTAGATGGTATCCAGGGTTGATGGTGGAGCTGAATGGTGGCCATAGTATCTCTCTAATAAAACGACATAACATGAATTATTTATTTGGCAAATTAATTATGTATTCCACGGATAAATAATTTGCAAATAAAATACTCCACCAATATAAATGTCTAGGTAGTGTGTAGGTATGGACGGTAGGTTAAGTAGTGCACTGCAGTGACCATTACAATGTCAATGTCAATATCGTCAATGTCGTCATGGTCGTTGAGGTCGTCAATTTCGTCGAGGTCGTAGATCGATCTTATTTCTTACAATGCCATCTGACCACGGATACAGAAGGAGGTCAACGAGGCCTTCAAGATCGTCAAGGTAGTCGAGGTCGTCTAGGTCGTCAAGGTCAGCGAGGTCTACTAGATCGTTGAGGTTGTTGAGGTCGTCTAGGTCGTCGAGGTTGATGTTGAGGTCTTCGTGGTCACTGAGGTCATCGAAGTAGATGTCGAAGTCATCGAATTCCTTTAGATCGTCAAGATCGTCAAGGTTGTCGAGGTCGTGGTGGTTATCAATAACGCAGTAATTTCGATCTCGACGACCTCGACATTGACCTCGACGACCTCGACATTGACCTCGATGACGTTCGACGTATTGAAATATCTTAACGATCTTGAAGATCTCGACGACCTAAACGAACTTAACGACTTCGACATGACCTTGACGACCTCGACGACCTCAGCGACTACGACGACCTCAACGACTTCAACATCAAGCTCTACGACCTTGACGACCTCGTCAAACTTGACGACCTTGAATACCTCGTTGACGTTGACGAGTTCGATATCCTCGAAGACCTTGACGACCTCTAAGGCCTTCGCGATTTTGAAGACCTCGTTGACCTAGTTGACCTCGTTGACCTAGTTGACCTCGGCGCCCTGGACGACCTTAACATTGACCTCAATGACCACGACGATATGGACATTGTGATGGTCACTGCAGTGCACCACTTAACCTACCTTCTGTACCTACACACTACCTAGACATTTATATTGGAGGAGTATTTTATTCGCAAATAATTTATTTAGGGAATGCAATCCGGACTATTCGTTATCCAAAAAATCCGGATTTCTGCAAAGTTTCACTCGACTTCCAAATCCGGATTCTAAAATCGAATCCGGATTTTCTGAATAATAAGAAATTGTAATTCGGGAGCTACATTACCGCGCAAATATTCGTGTCGCCCTTGGGGGGCGCGAGCGAGGCGCGGGACGCAGATCTAGCAAGTGCGTCCTTGATCGTTCCGTTCATTCGGCGACAATGTGGTGACAACAACGACGAATTAATAAATTTGTATTAGTTAAAAGAAGCAGGAACGTAATCGGGATTTTGTAAATCATAACTATAATAAAATAATTCAGTCATAAAATAATCACAGTTAGGTACGTTAAATCACAATACGCGACTCGCGCGCTATTGGTTTAGACTGTTTACTTCGTACGTAAGTAAATACCTATATTTATACCTATTTTTGTAGTACTACCAGTATTTATTATTCTTTAATTTTATTATTTAAGACATTTATTTCTTTAAAATAAAGTATAATTATTCTTTTACACACAATGCGATAAGATTGCATACATTATACTAAACGTTCATTGAAAAGAGTATTAATTCTACTACTAAGAGTACAATATTCTTAGTCACTAACTTATGTTTATTTTATTTCCTCCACAATTTATCTTAAAACTGAGTATAAAACTAATACAAGCATAAATAGGTAAAAAAGTCATACATTAAAAGGTAAGGAAGTGGGTTAAAAGTGGAGAGCTGGTGCCCGTGCTAGGTTTCCGAAGAACCTGTATTACAGGTCACCAGGACTCGTCATTAATAAATATAGGTAAGGCTTATACATAATTTAGGTATATATGATTAATATAACAATGACACATTATTTATAGCGATCTTATGTTTAAAATATAATAAGACCTAAATATTTTAAATTAAAAACATTAATATACATGAAAAATTAACAATCTATATATGTATATCTTATAATATATTTGTATACATAACTTACTTAATTAATTAAATAAAATTTTTTGTTCGGCCATAGCTTTAAGTTAATATACGATTTTTAATAAGTTTTCGGTCTCGTTATACGTTAGCTTTTGTAACCACTCAGTGATAGATTTTTTGCACTTATATTTATTTATTTCAACAAACTTAAATCTATCATTACAGTTATAACCAATACGATAGAAAAGCAATCAATTATTGGATATATTTAATGGATAAACAAAAATATTATGTTTGATTTCCTTATAAAGGTAAGGACCAAGAAAATAGAAAAATCTCTTTATAAATTCGGAGTTAAATGGGGGTAAAGAAAAGTTAAGTCTATTATTTCTACTTAGGAGTTGAGGAAGGAAAGAAAGTTGAGCATGCTGCTGCATCATAGTTGCGAGTATGAAAAGCTGTCGTACCGTTAGCACTTGGCAATGTTTGTATAGATCTGTTGTAGGATACCTGTACGGCTTAAAGGTACATACCTTTAAAATAGCTCTTTGAGCCCTTTCTAGGACAATAAGATGAGATTTAGAAGCGCCACCTCAGGCCGTGATGCAATATACGATGATAGATTAACATAGGGCTATGTAAGTCATGTGTAGGATAGAAGTATCAGCTATGTAGCGTAGCTTTTTGAAAATGTAAAGCAGTTTTCTTACTCGGCCAGAGAGTTGCTTGATATGTGCTGCAAAGGTAAGATTCGAGTCTATTATTACTCCTAGATATCTATTAACATTTGTCATCTCTAATGAAATACAGTCACAAAATCCTTCAGAGCAATTTCGTGAAGAGTAGGTATGCGCATACAGTTTGAAGTGATCGGGGTCAGGGCGATTGACATTACGGATACTGAAAGCCATGTATTTGGTCTTGTTAACATTTAGTGTCAAGAAGTTTTCATTTAACCATCCTTTCACCCTGTCAAAACCTAATTGGGCCGACTTATAGGTTTCCGTCCAGTTGTTTCCTGTAAATATTAATGCAGTATCATCTGCGAAGGACACTATTTTACAATTTTTAAGGACCAGGTTACATAAATCGTTAACATAGACCAGGAACAGATTTGGTCCCAAAATACTTCCTTGGGGTACTCCAAATTCGACATTATGGTCTGTACTTACATAAGAACCAATCTTCACACGTTGTTTACGATTTGTGAGATAATCAGAAAATAATTTTAGCTGTATCCCTCTTATACCAACTTTTTCTAATTTTGAGACCAGCAGGGAAATTGACACTGTGTCAAAGGCTTTACTGAGGTCAAGATATATCACTAGACACTTGGTGTTGGAGTCAAGAGCTGTAACCGTTTTTTCAACAAGCGCATTTACAGCTTGCGAAGTTGATCTACCTGAACGGAAACCAAATTGATTTTCAGAAAGCAGGGAATTATTTTCAAGGTATTTGATAAAGCTTTTGGCAATAATACGTTCAAGAATTTTGGATAACGCTGGTAGTATGGATATTGGGCGGTAATTGTCAACATGATCGCTGTCGCCAGCTTTATGTATTGGATGCACTACAGCAATTTTAAATACGCTCGGAAAGATACCTTTGGACAGGCATAGATTACAGATATGGGTGATAGCAGGGGATAAAAACTTTTTATGAATTTTTAGAATCCTTGCAGATATATTATCCCACCCTGGAGCAGCATCAGCCTTTAGAGAGTCAATAATGAAACAGATTTCTTGCTCATCGGTGGTATTTAAAACAAAGGACTCTAGTTTGGACGAAATATTAGACTGTGAAGATGCAGAAATTGTTGTATTCTGTTTAATTTGGTCGGCTAGTGTTTTACCTATGTTGGAAAAATAATCATTAACGTAATTTACAGATTCTAATGGCGTTGCTTTAATAGAAAGAAGAGAATCCGACTTGTTTCGTTGCTTGTTCATATCTGTTACTTTTCGTATCGCCTCCCATAGATTCTTTGAGTTTAGACCAGCCTTTTTCAGTTCCTCTTTGTCATACAATCGCTTTAGTTTTTTAATTAGGTGACACAAATAATTTCTGTAACGCGTATAAGTTTTGTTGAATATTTCATTGTCAGGGTTTGATTTTAGGCGTTTACGCATATTGTCCCTATTTCGCATGCACCTTAACAGTCCGGGAGTTATCCATGGTTTTAGAGTACGTTTACGAGAAGAAACAGATTTCATCTTGGAGCTCATTTGAATACATTTATTTAAGGTATTTATTACGTATGTTGCTGCAAAATCAGGGTCACTAGAGTTGAAAACAGGAGAAAAAAATATTTTTACAATTTCTGAAGCAAGTATGGAATAGTTAATTTGAGAAACGATCTGTTTTCGATTTCTAATGTTAGTTTCCGTTGACAAGGCACTAACTTATCAATCACTATGTTAGTAAAATAAAATATGATGAAAAAGATCGAGCGTAGAGGGTATTTTATTATTATACATATACACTTGATGTACATTTATCAGTACGTCATGAATCGTGATAGCTAGACAGTTGAAATTTTCACAAATGATGTTTCTTTTTAACCTGTTGTAATTTGAAGATTTTCCGATATGTATAATATATTTGCCTTGTTATGTTACGATCATGATTGTTGTCATGTTTATAATCTTTGCTTGTTTGGGTTTTTAAAGGGTAAACTTTCAAGAAGATTAGTTTACTTTTATAAATGTATGAGTTTCTTTTTTCAAATTTAGTAAAAGAAGTGTACATAATTTTGTCAATTTTTAGAGTTCCATACTCGAATGGTAAAAACGGGACCCTATTACTAAGACTTCGTTGCCTGTCACCAGACTGTATCTCAAGAACCCCGATAGCTAGACAGTTGAAAATTTCACAAATGATGTACTTCTGTTGCCGCTATAACAAAAAATACTAAAAACAAAACAAAATAAATATTTAAGGGGGCTCCCATACAACAAATGTGATTTTTCTTTTTTTGCTCGATATCAATAACGGCAACAGGTAGGCACTTGAAATATTCACACAATACTTAGTCGTCATCATCATCATCATCAAATCCGTAAAATCCGGTTAATCCGGATTGGGCCAAAAATCCGTTCTTAAAAATCCGGATTTTGAATCAGAACGGATTTGCATTCCCTAAATTTATTTGTGGAATACATAATTCATTTGCGAATAATTCATTCATGTTATATCGTTTTATTACAGATTTCCTATGACCACCTTCCAGCTTCATCATCAGATCCTGGATACCATCTGATGATAAAGTAATCGTCAAGACGAATCTAACGAGCTACAATTTGATCGGGTTATGTCGTTTCATAACCGATTTCCTATTGGCACCTCCCAGCTCCAACATCAGACCCTTAATACCATCTGATGACAAAGTACTCGTCAAGACGAATCAAGCGAGCCCAAACTCGATGGGGTTTTGTCGTTTCATTACGGGGTTCCTATGGCCACCTTCTAGGTCCATAATCAGACCTTGGATACTATCTTTAGACAAACTACTCGTCAAGACGAATCATCGAGGACAAATTCGATGGGGTTATGTCGTTTGATTACGGAGTTTCTAGGGCCACCTTCCAGCTCCATCATCAGACTCTGGATACCATCTGATGACAAAGTACTCGTCAACACGAATCTAACAAGCCCAAATTTGATGGGGTTATGTCGTTTCATTACCGAGTTCCTTTTGGCACCTTCCAGCTCCATCATCAGACCCTTAATACGATCTGATGACAAAGTACTCGTCAAGACGAATCAAACGAGCTCAAACTCGATGGGGTTATGTTGTTTGATTACGAAGTTCCAATGGCCACCTTCCAGCTCCATTATCAGACTCTGGAAACCATCTGATGACAAAGTACTCGTCAAGACGAATCAAACGCCCAAATTTGATGGAGTTATGTTGTTTTATTACCGAGTTCCTATTGCCACCTTCTCGAGCATCAGATCAGCTCCATGTCGTTACATTGCATTGTCACGCGATATAAGTGCGTTTTACTACTAGTAGGTATATATATTTTTCAAAACGAATACATTTTCAAAACTAAAAACCGATTGATGACCTCTTTTTTCGAAGTCGGTCAAAAATTGGTTTGTATGTATAGACATTTTATTTCTGCAACCAATTTATCATCAAATATTACTGCGTAAGATAAAAACGACATTTTCATACAAATTGCCGGGCCGGCCGAACACTTTTGTATCAAAATGTCGATATTTTTCTCGAGTTTCAAGCATTGGTCCCATAGAAAAATTTGTTTATATTGGCGGTCTAAGTTGCTCCTACAAGGATCGGATAGAGTTTTTGTTGCATACTGTGGAAATAATTAATTTTTTTTCAAATAATTAAAATGTTATATGTTCTATTTGTGTTCATGACGTGTTTTTTTATGCAGAATTGATATTCATCAAAAAAAGAAATAAAAATTTATCTGAAAAAAAATTATTTTGTCATATTTCCCACAAAAAACTAAAATTATAAAAAAGTATTACTATCTTACTTAGTATCATACCTATCGTATAAAAAGCTATTATTGTGTAAATTCACATAATAATAATAATAGGAACCTACATAACAAAAAAAAAATAAAAAATTGAAGGACCATATGGTGGGATTCGATCCTGTGGCCGCACGGATGCCCTCATTTGCCATAACAAAACAGACCGCAGCGCTATTATTGCTACTACGTAATCGGCGAAATTAAAGATAGCATTGTGCCTATGGAAATCTTTCGTAAAAATCATAATTCGCACCTGACGAAATCGAACGCACGTCCAATCTCGTCAACATTGAATGGCCGACTGGGCGGTGCTTTCGAAAGTAATCGAAAGAGACCAGTTTATGGGTTTCGCACAGTAAAGAGAGAGGTAGTAGATATTAGTCAGCTTGGACAAAGTTATTTCGTGCCTTGGATTTATAATGGCATTTTATCATTAGTGGCCGAATATGAATAAATTCTAAATATAAATATTAAAATAATTTTATTTTTATCAGGCTCTAGAAACACCAGTGGCCGTTGTTTTAAACGAATATTTGATGGTTAAACATGCGTCATTTATGTGCCCTAGTCACATAAAGAAAAATGAGAGGGAACTTTGGAATTATTTTCTGTCTAGAAAATAATAAGCTAATATGTTTTGAGTTTTATCAGACCTTCGGGTATATAACCAATTAAAATATATATGTAGGATGAATGAGTTATGCATGGAAAGGAACGTACGGTTTGTAAGAGAAGGACAGATGATACAAGTAAGATGGTGTGAAAGAGAAAGGAATGGACGCGCGGGAAGTTTGAATTTGGAAGAATGAAAAAAGTTAGTTATAAGATTGATCGTAAGAAAGACGCAAAACTAAGATTAAAAATAAGACTGATTAATCACGAATAAAGCCGTGATTTACCTCGAATTAAGTTTCTTTGGATTTTCCCAGCCCAATCCCACAGTTTTTTGGGGGCTCGTCCGGGATAGGAGCTGAGATCCCAGAAGAAAAAGTGAGCAAGTGGTCATCACCCACAAGACGAAGCGTGTGTAGTAAGACGTAGCTACGCCCGCTAGCTGTAATTTTTGGAATTGAAGACGCTTTTCAAGAACTATGGCGAAAAGAAGGAGCAGGGGTGGTGATGACGAGCGGTTCGAGCAGGCGATGTCATCTAGGTGTGATGGAGGTTCAATGCTGATGGGAGAAAGCCTCATACAAAAATTCACTGGCCAGAACAAGACATACACGGCTGCCAGGTGGATCCAGGACATTGAGGATAATGCAGAGATCATGGGATGGACTCCTGTGCAGACGCTGTTGATGGCAAGACGCTCAATGGCTGGAACTGCAGAGTTGTGGTTACGCACAGAACGTGCGTTCAAGAGTTGGGATGAATTGAAAGGTGGCGTCCTGAAGGAATTTCCTGATTCCATCGACAGTAAAATGATCCACGAAATGATGACGGCGAGGAAGAAGAAGTCGACAGAGTCCTGTTATGACTATATGTTATCGATGAAAGAGCTCGGTAAACGAGGAAGAATGGCTGATTATGTCGCCATCAAGTATATCATTGAAGGCATACAGGATCTTGAGATAAATAAGGTTTTATTATATGGAGTTACGACATACAGTGAACTCAAGGAGAAACTCAAATTGTATGAAGAAAACTCAGTTCGTTACACATCTTTTTGTACAAATAATTCACAGTATGAATTTTTGCGTGCCCCTTATGGTTTATCGACTTGCCCAAAGGTTTTCACAAGATATATCACAATTATTTTCAGAGATCTTATTGTACGAGGAGTTGTAATTATATTTATTGACGACCTTATTATTCCAGCAGTTAGTGAAAAACAAGCAGTGGAAAGATTGATGGAAGTGTTGGAAGTTGCGTCCCAATATGGGTTGCAAATTAATTGGAAAAAGTGTCAGCTGGTTCAGAGGAGAGTAGATTATTTGGGACATGTCATTGAAGATGGAAAGATCAGACCTGCACCTGATAAGACTGATGCCGTGGTAAGGTTTCCAGAACCTAACAGTGTTAAGCAATTACATAGTTTTATAGGATTGGCATCCTATTTCCGAAAATATATTCAGAATTTTGCTCAAACAGCCAAACCATTAACAGATTTGCTTAAGAAGGATGTTGTGTTTAAATTTGATGAGCAATGTAGACAAGCATTTAATGAGTTAAAAGCAAGATTAAGTAGTCAACCAGTTTTAATGATTTTTAATCAAAGTTTACCAATAGAGTTGCATACAGATGCATCTAGTGTTGCATATTCAGCTATTTTGTTTCAAAGAAGTATGGATGACGGACAACTCCATCCTGTTTATTACATGAGCAGAAAGACTAGTCCTGCAGAAAGTAAATACACCAGTTATGAATTAGAAGCATTAGCCATAATTGAAGCTGTAAAGAAGTTCAGATGTTACTTGTTTGGCAATCATTTTAAAAATGAATAGTCATTATGAAGATTATTATGTAGATAATGGTTTACTCTATAAAGGACTACAGAAACATCTAGTTGTGCCAAATGCTATGGACACAGAAATTATCAAAACAGCACACGAGAATGGCCATTTTTCTAAGATTAAGATGACAGATTTAATTAGCAGAGACTATTATATAAAGAATTTAACCAAGAAAATAGAAGATTACATCTCCACATGCATTCCATGTTTACTTGCTGAAAGAAAAAAGGGAAAACAAGAAGGATTTTTAAATCCTATAGAAAAAGAAGATGTACCTTTCCATACATTGCACTTGGATCATATAGGACCAATGACAGATACAAAGAAGTTATATAATCATATTTTGACTTTGGTGGACGGGTTCACCAAGTATGTATGGTTATTTCCAGTAAAGAGTACTACTACTAAGGAGACTATTAGTAAGTTAAAGATTCACCAACAAGATTTTGGAAATGCAACCAGAATAATTACAGATAGAGGTACTGCATTCACCAGTTCAGAGTTTGAAGACTATTGCAAAGAAGAAGGTATACACCATGTAAAAATTACTACAGGAGTTCCGAGGGGTAACGGACAGGTTGAGAGGATACATCGGATAATTAAGTCCGTATTGACAAAGTTGTGTGTTGAGGACCCAACACAGTGGTATCGACATATTAGCCAAGTCCAAAGATGTCTCAATAGTACCTACCAGCGAAGCATCAATACCAACCCATTTGAATTATTGATGGGTACCAAAATGAAGTTTAAGGAAGATTGTGAGATATATAGTTTACTAGAGCAAGAGAACAGAGACAATTTTATGTTGATCAGAGAGGAAAATAGAAGAAAAGCAAAAGAACAAATATTAAAGGTTCAAGAAGAAAATAGGAAGACTTACAATAAGAATCGGAAGGAAAGTACTAAATACAACCTGGGTGATAAAGTTGCTATTAAGAGGACCCAGTTTGGAGTAGGAATGAAGTTGAGGCCCAAGTTTTTAGGTCCATATGAGGTGATCAAAATCGGAATGAATGACAGATATGAAGTTCGTAAGCTGGATGATTCTGTTGAGGGACCTAGGATGACTACCACCTCATGTGACTGCATGAAAAGGTGGCCTGAGTAAGTCTTATAAAATGGAGTTAAGTTTTTTTTTATTTTTATGCAATTTTACTTTTATGCATGCCATTTTTATTTATTCTGAGTGTAAGATGTATGCGTTATGGGGTATAATTAAAATGTTCCATGCACCATGATAAAGTAAGTTTTTAAGTAAAAATTTATAACATTTGTATTATGATGATAAATTGCATCAGTTTTAATAAATTTCCAGATGTTACATATTTAATTTCAAAGTCTGAGTTACTTGATGACATTTTAACCTAAGTTTAAGAACTCTTTTTTTTATTGAATAAAGACTAAAATGTGATTCAAGCGCACTGCGCAATACTACCTAATGATAAAATATGTTATTAAGTTATGATTTAAACAGAGCTGAGCGGAAGTCTGGAGGCCAGACTATGCCAGGACAGCCGATTTGTAGGATGAATGAGTTATGCATGGAAAGGAACGTACGGTTTGTAAGAGAAGGACAGATGATACAAGTAAGATGGTGTGAAAGAGAAAGGAATGGACGCGCGGGAAGTTTGAATTTGGAAGAATGAAAAAAGTTACTTATAAGATTGATCGTAAGAAAGACGCAAAACTAAGATTAAAAATAAGACTGATTAATCACGAATAAAGCCGTGATTTACCTCGAATTAAGTTTCTTTGGATTTTCCCAGCCCAATCCCACATATATTTAATTCAGATTTTTTCATTGTTACATTGGACGATACAGTCACATAAAAAGCATCAATTTATTTAGGTACCCCCTTAATATAATTACCTAGTTACCGAACTTAGCTCGTTTCGTACTACTTATATCATCGCGCGCAGCGAGAATGTCCACACTTCTTGTTTTTATTGGATAATTTGGTCAACTTTTAAGCACTCCTTTTTTTAGGGTTCCGTACAAAAAATGAAAAAACGGAACCCTTGTAGGATCACTCGTGCGTCTGTATGTCTGTCCGTCTGTCTGTCACATCAAATTTGCTCCGAATCTACTGGACCAAATCAGGTATGTAACGTGATTTACCAGTGAGCCTGTGTACATAGTTACATCAACTGACTTAAATATGTATTATAAACTTGTTGACTTAAATATTATAAATAGTTTGTGCTAATATTTATAATGTATTTCTCTAAGTAATCTGTGCTTATATTATAAATGCGACTTTAAATAGATGTTTGTTCTCTTTCAAGCCAAAATGGCTGAACAGATTGGAATGAAATTTGACATGAAAATGCTTTTATTTCTTGAATTAACAAAGATACATTTTATATTCAACAAAATGGAAGATTGTCGTGAGATATTTAAACCACGCGGGCCACGCCGGATGACGGTTAGACAGATGATTAGTAAAAATCAGTAATTACTTACAATTTCTTGTTTGGATACAACATCATGATTCTTACAAGAGTTAGCTCCGCCAACCATCATGCAATCCATACAAATCGCCTTCTGACAGTCTTTGCAAAAATAATCTAGGGGCTTGCCTTTATGGATGCTACACTCATTGGGAACACCCATTGGAGCTGATAAGAAAAAAAAATTGCTAAAATTGTAGCGTTTCTTGTAAACATGTCCTTGTGTCACAAAAAATGTTTCTTCTCTCTGAGAATTTCTTTTTCTCTTGTGGCCATTTAGCATTTATTATTTACGCTTGCTGTTGTATGTAATTTATACAGATAAACAGAAAGTTTGTATAAACCTATAAGGCACGAAACAGGTTTATACAAACTTTCTGTTTATCTGTATAAATTAAATACAACGTAAATAATA
The DNA here is from genome assembly GCA_943193695.1 of Acrobasis suavella. Classification (NCBI taxonomy): domain Eukaryota; kingdom Metazoa; phylum Arthropoda; class Insecta; order Lepidoptera; family Pyralidae; genus Acrobasis; species Acrobasis suavella. The sequence continues at coordinate 9,311,533 of OW971940.1, forward strand.
AATGCTAAATGGCCACAAGAGAAAAAGAAATTCTCAGAGAGAAGGAACATTTTTTGTGAAAGTTTGTATAAACCTATAAGGCACGAAACAGGGCGAGGTTCTAGGTGAGACAGGTAAAATTCCAAATGGTACTGTAACACAGAGAATCTCATTTTGTGCATCTGTCCCGGTGTACAATCTGGCGAAAGGTCATGGCAGGAGCGCAACAGTCGCAAAGATAGCCATGACAAGACTGTTAGATTATCCTTCCCGCGGTTGCCGCCTGTTTTCGGTCTGATTCCCTCTGAAACAGATATAACTAAAACTACCAGTCGAAAATCCTAAACTCCCCATAAACCAGATCCATCTCCACTATCCCCATTCCTGTCCATCCTCCTTTACCAAACTATCCCTAAGAGGGAGCCAGCGAGGCTGAGGGAAGCTGAAAGGAATCGGACCAGGGGCGAAGGAACGTCGACCTACACCCGTTGGGAAGGTAGACCGTCTGGGAATCCGGACCGCCGACCAACCCAGGGCAACCAACAACGGCATCAGCCGAACCAACAAAGGCAACAGCCTAACATCCCACAATCCAGCGAGCAACGCTCCAAGAGGAACCGCCTGGATGACACCATCTCACCGAGAGGAGAAAGCAAGAGGGTCAAGCTGGAGTCTGCCAAGCGCAGGAGTGGCACCACATACGCTGGTGTTATTCTCACCAGCCTGCACGTAGCCATCACCACGGCCGACAGAACCGACCTGCTACCAGCAGAAATTCAGAAAATCGAGGCGACGGTGGAGGAGCGACAGATGGCCCACATACTCGACCCTAAACAATTAGGTCGTCCCGGCATTCGCGGGTAAACCCGTCCATAGTGACGGTGTGTTGAAACTGCTATGCAGGGATGACACCTCAAAGCGATGGCTCGAGGATGTGGTGGCCAGCCTACCTCCAGCCGCCAACAACCAACCCCTCTGCGTGGTACAGCAAGGGGACCTCCCGAAGAAAACAAAATGTGGAATCTTCCTACCAACCAGATGCACGGAACTTCCGCATCTGAGAATAATGCTAGACAAGCTCAATCCGTGGGCGGGTGTCAACCGCTGGAGCTTATACAACATCAGCAAACAGGAAGCGGGTATGTATCTCCTGGTAGGTATACCTGAAGACCTCCTTCCAATGATAGTAGAACAGGTGTCTCTCCTTCGGTCTCGGGTCTGTGTACCTCCAGATAAAACTGGACGAGCCGGAAGAAGACACCTATGCCAAAGAACAGGAAGCGTCATCATCAGAGGAGGCTAATGCCACCTGCTCATCCATGCCCACCACTCCAAATAACAAAGAAAAAGGCCGACAACGCTACAAAACCAGGAACGCCAGAACCATCAACTGAACCAGCACAGCCACTGGCTGGCATGGAGACGGCCATACCAACATGGTCTGACGTAACAAACTACAACCTGCTGTCCACTACGGAGGAGAAACTACTGGGAAGACCTGTAAGACAGCAGGAAACAACAGACAAAGGGGAAGGGGACAGGGGAAAAAACAAAAATGACCCCCACACCACACCTACCATCCAGGTTGACTAAGGTCATCCAGATTAACCTCCAGCATAGCCAAACCGCAACGGCTAACCTGCGGGGCGAGCTGGAGGAAAACGAAAATACGATCGCACTGATCCAGGAGCCGTGGATCAGGAACCACAACATATGCGGTCTATATATCAAAGGAGGTAAGTTGATATATGACCAAACATCTGACGGTCCCAGATCATGCATCTACCTTCCTAATAACTTCAAGGCTATGCCGCTAACACAGTTATGTTCCAGAGATCTGACTGCAGTCCGAGTCTCTCCAAACCAAGGAAACAACCAAATAATAACAAATACAGTGATTGCCTCCGTGTATCTACCCTACGACGTGGAGGTACCTACCAGAGAGTTTATGGAGTTGGTAAGTTACTGTAATAACGAAAAACTAGAGCTCATCATCTCGGTCGATTCCAACGCCCATCACCCTCTCTGGGGTATGGAGGAAGCAAACGACCGTGGGATAGAACTCGTAAACTATCTCATACAGTCAGATTTAAATATAATAAACATAGGTAATAAACCAACCTTTATCACCAGGCGCTGCCGCACAATCATCGATCTAACACTGGCAACAAACGGAGCTGCCGAGATCATCTGGAATTGGCTTGTATCTGACGAGTCCTCTTGCTCTGATCACAAATGGATAAGGTATGATATCAGTTATCCTCAAAGCACACCAACACCCCGGAGAAGTCAGACTCAGTAACTCCCTGGGCCCGGCAACTGAACCTAACACACTCAAAGATCAAGCAGCAGTGGAAGAATAAGCAAAAATAATATCACATGCGATTACAGACAGCTACGAACAATCATGCCCACTTGGCATACCGACATGGGGCAGGAACAACAACAACATCTTAGGACCAGAACTAAAACGAAGAAAGAAACAAGTAGGCAAGCTCTTTAACAGAGCAATGAACACTAGCTCCGACTGGGACAACTATTCCAGGGCAAGAGCAAAATACAAAAACAGGATCAGAGCTTTCAATCGTAAAGCATGGTGCAAATTCTGCACAAACATTCAAACCACCGCAGAGGCTTCCAGAGTTAGGAAAGTACTCAGCGGAGACAACAAAAACAAGACAATAGGAACACTGAAAAAACCCGATGGAACATACACAAAGTCAGAATCCGAGGTCAGTGAAGTACTATTGAACACACACTTCCCCGGCTGTCAAACGATGGAACTGACAGTAGAGGGGAGGACACAACAGATACCCACCGACGCGGATTGGAATCTAGCGAAATCAGTGGTGACAACAGACAGAGTCAGATGGGCAATAAACAGCTTCCACCTATTTAAAGCACCGGGTCCAGATGGAATATTTTCAGGCCTGCTAAGATGGGGTGACGAGGTAATATTGCAACATCTGACAACCCTACTTACAGCATGTCTAGCACACAGCTACATACCAACAACCTGGAGGGAAGTAACCGTGGTATTCATACCAAAACCAGGAAAAACAGACTACACAAATGCAAAATCGTTAAGACCGATCAGTCTTTCATCCTTCATTTTGAAGTTCTGGAAGCAAATCCACTCAAAACAACATGCATACAGTGCAGGAAAATCAACAGAATCGGCCCTCCATGAAGTGGCTGATATTGCTGAAAGATCCATTCAAAACAAAGACCTCTGCCTCGGAACATTCATAGACATCGAGGGAGCGTTCGACAAGACCAATTTTGAAAGCATCTGTGAGGCCCTACAACGACACGGAGTCCCAGAAACAATTATCAGATGGATAAACAATATGCTTAAGCTCAGGCACATACAGATGTCGGTAAGTGGCACGGTGAGAGCTCTAGCCAGAAGAGGATGCCCACAAGGAGGAGTTCTCTCACCATTACTCTGGAGCCTAGTCGTCAACGACCTTATAGCAAACCTAAATAAAAACAACTACTACACGGTAGGATATGCAGATGACTTAGCAATAATGATCCCAGGTAAGACCGCAGACACAGCCTGTAACCGCACCAGAGAGGCTCTAAAAATAGTAGAGGACTGGTGTAGGAAACATGAGCTAAACGTCAACGCAAACAAAACAGAAACTGTAATGTTCACAAACAAACACAAACTAGGATACTATAACATGCCTAAATTATTCGGCACGAGGCTCACTCTGTCGGAGAAGGTAAAATACCTCGGAATTACACTAGACAACAAGCTGAACTGGTCAGAACATCTAGACGAGAAACTAAAGAAGTCAGAAATATCATTATGGCACTGTCTTAGAACAGTGAGGAAAACTTGGGGACTAAGTCCAAAAATTATGAAATGGCTTTACATAGCAGTAATTAGGCCCACCATAACCTACGGGGCCGCAATGACACGAAGACAACACTGACAACTCAAAAGTCAATGAGGTAAGGGTATACACCGATGGCTCAAAGATGAGCACGGGAGTGGGTGCCGGTGTCTTCTCACATGACCTTAACATACACTACGCCACGGCCCTAGGTAAAGAAAATTCCATCTATCAGGCAGAATGCGTAGCCATAACCCACGCCGCGGCAAAAATCAACAGGTCAAAGGTAACAGACATGTCTATCCGTATCTTAACCGACAGCGCAGCAGTCCTTCACGCTCTCAGGAATCCAATGATTGACTCTGCATTAATCCTAGAATGCCACAAGGCATTGGAACAACTCTGTAAGTATAACAACAAAGTCACTATCCAATAGATTAAAGGGCATAGTGGCTCACTGGGTAATGATGCAGCGAACGAACTAGCAAGAAGGGGCTCAAGCGTGGTACCGTTGGGACCACCACCACAAGCCTGGGCTTCCCCCCCTTTCCCTTTAACCAAGTTTGTTCCTGGATCAAAACTAAAACAAACAAAGAAAAACAACAAGCCTGGAATACCCTAGGAACATGTTGGCAGGCAAGAGAAGCCATTCCGGAATGGAATCCGCGCTACTCACGTCGATTACTGTCACTTCCAAGGGTAAAACTTAAAAAAATAGTAGGCTTACTAACAGGACACTGCACCCTTAACAAACATCTATTCACTATAGGTATCACCGACAGCCCCCTGTGCAGAGGCTGTATGGGGACAGAAGAAACAGCGAAGCACGTGATACTAGAATGTCCGTGCGTTGCATCAACAAGAGAGGAGTACCTGGGAACTCCAGGTACACTAGCGGAGGCCTGCAGCACACCCTCTGCACTGCTCCGCTACCTCGACGAGCTGGGCTGGCTTGAATGAAAACATTGTCTCCAGCCCACAAAAAAGGGGAGACACAGAAGAATGTCGCTGCCTCCCTCACGTGCAAGGGGCTTAAAAGAAAAGCCTAGGCGCGGAAAATTGCCCACGGAACCAGGTGAACCAGGTGAAGGCACGAAACATGGCGCCTCGCAGCGCCTCGGGCGCTTGCTATGTTTCGTTACATACCATTTCCTATAGTTTAACTCGGCGCCCGAAACGCAGGGCACGGGGCGCTTGCATAGTATCCAAGGCTATTCAATATTAATCAAAATAAACTTTAAAATTTAATGCACGAATAATTCAAATTGGAATTATATAAACTATTTAATTATTTTTTACTTACTGATACACTTGAGGAAATGGTTCTTGAAGATAACAAAATTTTTGTGTGTTTTATTAAAACAGCTATCACAAAGAGGAATACGGCATTGTTCACACATTTTTGTAGTTGAGTTATGGCATTCCAAGCATTCCCCTGAAATATTATGTAATAAAAATATGAACAAAGAAAATCTTGATATACATATACTTTTGTTTGTGCTTTAACAAGCAATTTATTTTTATTTTACCTTGGGCGCTTTCAACATCTTTCAATAAAGCTTTTAAATCAAGGAAGCAGTCATCTGCATCTTTTTTTTCCTCAGGTTTCTGAAAAATTATTTTGGAAATTGATTATAGTGGACTTTATTATAGAAATTGGTGTACTTTGTAACAATATATAAAATAAGAAAAGTGGGCAGTTATAAAATGGCTGTAGTGATATTTGTTTAGCAGACTGTAATGGGCATCTTTAATCGCCATTCGCCACTCAATCACCTATGAAAACCAGTGGACTCATATGGATTTATCGCCAGGAGCTCCCTTGAAGCAATCAAAGGTCCTACACTAACCTTTGATTATAACTTTTCGCAAATAAAGAAGCAACAAAATTAAAGATAGACTCATACAATTTTTTTGAGAATTATTTTACAGCCTTGGATACAAGTATTGTATCCAAGACCGTAAAATAATTCTAAAACAAATTGTATGATACAATTTGGTACCAGATTTAAGAGCTTTTCTCAATATAAGTGATGAGTTGCTCACATAAATCTAAAAATTTTGTACAAAAAATGGGTATCCTGAGTAATATTAATTAACTAATACCTCCAAGTTCTGCACATAGAGTTCTCCGATCATATGTACATTAAGAGGGAAGAAGTCATAAAGCTTCTCATGATTAACAGCTATCAACATAACATTGTTTGGTTCAAGAGCCATGTCCAGATGGCACACCTTGCATTCAATGGGTTCTCCAAACTTTATAATGTTTCCAATACATTTTTCACACATAGTATGACCACATGTTAGGAATAATGGCAAATTGTTTTTTTTCTGATGAGAAGGATCTGTAATCAAATTCTATTACAAGCATATGGTATAGAGAAAAAATATTTAGTTTATTCCTTGCTGAAGCATTTTGAATTTAATCTGGCCTGGATTGATCTTACATTGTAGGTCCCTACAGCAAATAATGTAAAAAATATCTTATGCTCCAAAAAACACAGAGAGAGTGAGTGTATCATCCATTTAACATCCCACCTGCATAATATCTGTATCATCCTACGAATATCATCTTCTTACTTCGATATAGTCAATCAATCATCCTTTCAATTCAAGTGATGAATGAATAGTAGAAAACTGAGTTGCCCAGCTAATGTAAAAAAAAAACTAGTTTTTGTAGCTAAAGTAAAAATGCTATTGGGAATTAAAGGAGTAACTTGCACAGTTCTTTCCTAATATCTATATCATGAAACTACTGAACCAATTTAAAGAAATCTTTCACTGTTGGAAAGCTCCACTTTCCCCGAGTGACAAAGGCTTTATTATATTTTCAAGAAATTAGGCATCCTTATAAAAACTCCGAAAATGTAATCCAAAATGTAAAAAATTACTTGATAAATTCCTTACATTGCATGTGCTGCGGAAGTTATTAATGATAGACCAAAGTAATGTACTACAACTTTGTAGAACACATTAGTATCTACAAAAAGTGTCACAACAGCATATGCCTAACTATTATAGTTATGTCACAATAAGAGTTATTTTATTCAAAAAAAAATTATTGAAATGCATCCACTAGAAAAGGCTCTTTATTTGTACCCTGGTATTAATCCTTTAAATTACTTTGTTTTCAATACTGCTCCAATCTATCTTATATCTTCTAATAAAATCACTCACTCACTCATCACAAAATCTCGAAAACTACTAATGAAATTAAATGAATGAGATGAAATTTGGCAGAAAGGCAGATTGTGAGTAGGAGATGACCGCTCAGAAAGGATTTTTGGAAATTCCATCCCTAAGGGGTTGAAATAGGGGTTGCCAGTTTGCATGAAACTTTTTAATTTATTTTAGTATTTAGAAGAAAATAATAATGCATTTATTAGATTTTGGAAAAGGGAGAGGAAGAGGGAATAGTTCATTTGTTCTATGCGGACGAAGTCGCGGGTTAAAGCTAGTACCTTTATACAAATTTTTGAATCATTCAATTCGGACATTCCATTCATAAGATATCAGGAGTTTAAAAATGTAAGTTATAAAGTCGCGTGGTATATCTTTCAGATAAGAACCACATACATATTGATTATGCTCAACAATCTTCCCTCCAAATTAGAGCAAATAAGAGCTAACTGCCAAAAAATGAGAATTTGCCAAAAAAAAGCGCTAATCTATATATATAAAAGCGAAAATTACTCACTCATTACGAAATCTCGAAGACTACTTAGCCAATGATGATGAAATTTGGCAGGAAGGTAGATTGTGACAAGGAGACGTGTGCTAAGAAAGAATTTTTGGAAATTCTGGGTCTAGAAGCATGAAATTTTTTACAAACATTCCTTAACCTCTAAAGATCAGATGTCTTGCTTTAAATTTACATCCATTGTTTCATTATTGTGTCTGGTATTGGCTGCTTTTAACAGGTTAAATGACATAAGTGTGCACTAAGAAATTTTAGGAAATTCATCCTCTAAGGGGTTGTGGTCAAGGTTCAAAATGAAAGTTTATGTGTATCGATGTGGCAATAAACCCTATCCTTCATGTCCTTACATACCATCTTAACCCGTCAGCTTCCAGACGGTTGGATCCGACCGAGAGAACAATAGATAACAATGGGTTTGCAAAATTGCGGTTGTTGATGGGTTAGTCCATCATTTCATTCTGTCCACCTTTTACGGATTTCATTTTTATATTCAATTTTTAAATTTCTGACACATTCATTCCATCTTCACCATTCGGACTCATTCCTCCACCACCTCTGATACAAGCAATTTGAACTATATAATTTTATCAGTGCCGACAAATATATGTATATACCCTTGTTGTGTCCCTCACTTGCTCGACCAGTTTTACACCAAGAGCAAGACCGTTGGATTTAGCAAGGTGGGAATAAAAGAGTCTGTAAACATGTTTAATTAAAAGGCAAGTAACTGAGCGACTTTTTTTATGGTATGGGAGGTTATTCCCTAAATACTGAGATTCATCAAAATCGTTGGAGCCGTTCCCGAGATCTTCATTTTATATATATATATATATATAAAGAATTGCTTGTATAAAGTATAAGATTCTATTTTAGTGTAATGTAAAGTAGTAGGCATGTAAAACATTGTGTCACCAATGGACTTACCCATAGACGCATTAATAATGAATTAATTTAAATAATAATATTTTGTAGTACCAAAGCAAAAAAAAAAAAGAATTGTTTGTGAAGCAGGCACATACATTGAGCTACTTCAGCTAGTAATCTGGTGGGTTTATTTTAAAGAATTAAAAAACACCTATTACTGGTAAAACTTACTAATAAAGCAGATAGCGACTCAATAGAAGTTTCGTGATAGACTGAAGGACTACCTTCCTGTCTGTCACACCAGTCCATACAATTTCAACAGTGGCGTTGTTGTACAATGTGTAGGTACAACAACGCCATGCTGTTGAAATGGTATGGCCTGGTGTCGAGATATAAATATCTCAAAGAATTTGTAGTTCTACGTTTTGCCACATAAACAAATTCATACTTACTTAGAACATACAGTTGACTGCAGTTTAAACAATACTTTTTAGCGGTATCCATTTCAAATTCCGACTTGTCTCGGTAGTAAAATCATTGGGAATCCGACTACACGATAAAAATCCAACAAAATTTGTCTAATCTTGTGTGTAAGTAGGTACAGAGAAATGTTTTAACAATCTGAAAATCACCTGAAAATACCGGCGAACGAAAATCAAAAACACATCAACGTCGTACGAAAACAAGAAAGAATCTTACTTAGTGTTGCCAGATGGGTTTGTATATTTCCCCCTAAAACCTCACCAAAAAACCCCCGAAAAACTGGTTTTTCGAAAAAATACACAATTACAATTTACAATTTTTTTTTTCTAATTCAATTCGAATAAAAATTAAAACAATCTTTCTGTTGCTTTAAATTATAATAATTATTTTTAACGTAGTCTGATTAGCCACAGCTTCTAACAGTAAATAAATAACACATTATTACCTTCAACTTCAGTAGCATTTATATTATGTAGTACTACACTAGATATAATTTTTTTCCAAGTTAAGCCCACGGGTTTAACCTTAGCATTCTTAAGGTTGGAATGAAATTAGTACATCCCTCAGGTAATGCATAACCACAGACATATAAAATATAGATTTCCTTTATATGTCTGTGTGCATGCATATCAGATGATTAAGCTTTATTATTCAATTGATCGACCTGTATACATTTTGTATTTAATGAACAAAAAGATTAAATAAATAAAAATATACCCAAAGGGTACCTATCACGATCTGAAGTGACATTTTTGAAACGCAGAATCACCTAAATGAATAGTTTTTCTATACAAAAAACCTATAGTGATGTAGTACAGCCCGTGGTTCAATTTATTACGGGTATGTCCCTTCCATTTTTTATGTACTATTTATTCTTCTTCTATCTTTTAACCCACATTTAGACTATCTGTATAAAGGTTGACTGGTAGACAACGCTGCGTTAAGTTCGCCTATTGTTCTGTATACATTTTATATTTGATGAACAAAAAGATTAAATAAATAAAAATAAATCCAACGGATACTTATCACGATCTGAACTAACATTTTTGAAACGCGGTATCACCTAAATGAATGGGTTTCCAATACAAAAAACCGTTCGTTTGGCGAGCACGCGAATGTTGAAACTCCTAGTTCGCCTCGCTGTTAGCCAAGCTCGCGTCCCCTTTGACTCGCGCTCAAAAAACCGCTCCGGACGCGGGTTGGGTATTAACTGGCCCTAAGAAATTATGGTCCGCAGACGAGTTAATAACTTTTTCAAATTCTAGGGATTATCTGGTCCGAAAGCCTCGGTTGTGGGCCAGTTAATAACTTCGTAAAAATACTAGGGTACAACTGGCCCGCTTTTTTTTTAAATGTGTCTGTTTGGGCATGATTTGAATGTTGCTAAATTAGCTTATAAAATATTTAAAAGAAATTGAACCGACTTCAAAATATAAATAAGAAACTCACTAAAAAATATAATCCTTTTTACCTATTTTTATTATTTTATTTTATTTTTTATAAAAATGTTCTAAGAAGCCGCTTTCATAGTTTGTTAGCCAAAAATTTACTTTAGATAAATATGCACTGGAATATTCGATCTCTGATCATGACGAATCGATTGACATCTCATTTGTGGAAATAGGATAAGAGATTCGGATGCTACGATGGAACAGACATAAATACCCACATTCATACTTGCATTAACTACTAAAAGCATTACCCTTTCTCTTGGCTTTGCCGTAGTCGGGTAAAAACCCGTTGATCGTTTGTCATACGCGCCTTCTATTGCCTATGCTTCGAAGTAATATGAGGTTCAGTTGCAAATAATAAGGTTTTTAAATAGGTTTTTTTTATATATAATCAAACTTATTTTTCGTGCAGTAAATTATATATTTTTTTAATTTTAGTAAAGACAAAACTAAAGGTTTATTCTTGATATTAATTATGTAGTGCGTTAATAAGGGTAACAAACAAACATACTGGTCACACCGTGTAACAAAAATATTGAGGGTACTTGTGTAGCTGTTTATAAAATTGTCCAATATTAGTAATACTGTTTTTAATATCCTAATTAACACTTCATATCTAAACTTCTTTTGCAAAAATAAATCGTTTTCTTTGTACTGTTTAGTAATATATTATATCAGTTTACCTGTTCGTCAGTCATAACAAAATGGGTGAGTTGCGCTATTTATTTTTAGATTTAAGTACGTTTGACTTGCTACTGTAAATTATACAAATTACTTAATTTTCGTCTTTTCTTTTTTAGACATGACAGAGATGGTAAACGACCAGATTATATCATCTCAAAGAGGCGGTGAAGTTTTGATGAGAAATGGGTATAGATACACAAAAAAATAATAAAAAATACGTAGTTTGGCGTTGCTCAAAAAGAAAAATATGTAATGCTAATTTATTCATGACTACAAATAAAATAGTAGTAAAGGAAGAGACTCACAAATGCCAACCAAATCAAATAGAAAATGAATTTCATTTTCTATTTGATTGAAAAGTAAAGTGCATCAATGCATACAAAGGGCTAAAAACGAGACAACACCAATTCCTATAATTTACGCAGAGGTTGTTGAAAAATTTAATCATGCTGGTTATAATTTGATTAAAACTATGCCACCTTATGAGAATCTAAAGCAAGTTTTATAGAGGCATAAACATAAAGAATTACAAACAAAAAAACTCAATTTTTCAAACCAAAAGATGTTGTAGTTCCGGGGAAATTTACAAGATTTCTGTTAGCTGATTATATAATAGTTATGACGATTGCAAAATAATTGTATTTGCATCTGCCGAAGCAAGGAAAGCCTTACAAAAAGCGAATCACGTATTTCTTGATGGCACTTTCAGAAGTGCACCACCACCGTTTTTAAAACTTCATACTCTTCACATGGACATGGGTAGTACGGAAGATGCAAATGCAATTATGCCTGTCATATATGCTTTGCTCCCCAATAAAAAGCAAAAAACGAGTATGAGATTTTAGGTAAAAAGATAAATACCTAACATTCAACCAAATATATTTACATTAGACTATGAGGCGAGTGCAATGTTGGCAATAGAAAAAGTTTTTCCTAACGCCACTATTCAAGGCTGTCTTTTTCATTTACTAGATACCTCTGGCGTAAATATGAACAAGTTGGTATGAAAAAGTCTGCCGCATTTAAATCTCATGTAAAACGATGTATTGCATTAGCACAGTTACCGAAAGAATATATAATGGACGGGTGGTTATACACTAAAGAAGAATGTATACCACACAATAAAATAACTGAATTTTATAACTATTTTGAAAGGACATGGATTAAGTCCAGTTCCTTGTTCTACAACAAGTGGTTTTTCCACAATATAGCACACAGGACCAACAACGCAGTCGAATCCTGGAATGCTAGGTTCAATAAGAAGGTGAATAAAAAACCAAATATTGCAATTCTAATAAGCAAGTTACGAAATGATTCAAAATATTATTTTGGACTTTACAAACAAAGGTTTTGTAAGTAAGAAAAAGCCAGAAACACTTTGGAGCCAACAAAAAATAAACCGTGCAGTACGGGAACTTATTGACAATGAAATAAGTTTAGGCCATTATATAGAGAAAATCTCAAATTTGTAAAAAAATATTTCTTCCTTACTTACTATATACTATACTTTATGTTTCATAATCAAAGAATTAAAAAAAAATGATCAACGTGTTTTGAATATTTGATGTTATTTTCTTTTTCTCTAAAGAAATATTGTTTACAGTACGTTATTTATGCGTAAAAATGATCTCAACTTGATAATTTTTGATTGTAAAGCGATTTAGGCGGAAAATAAACTAAACATTAATTATACTCATTATTGAGCAACAAATTGTTATATCAAACCTGAAGCATTTATTCGTATCGTTGTTGTTTTTATATTATTATTTTTTTAACTCTGTTGAAACCTCCTTAAGAGTTCTAAATAGAATTTATGGTTTTTTATATAGGTTTCTTAGCAACGAATGTTTTTGTTGATTGTTGTCAAATATTTTTCTCTGTCATATTAATAAAATAATTATTTCACAGTCTCTTTAATATTTTTGCTAAACATATCAGCGACTTCACAATATATCACTATATTAGGTTATGGTAACAGCACCAAAATGGATAATTTAACAACAAAATTGCTCATCGGTAATCTAGATGGCAATTGGTCTACGTGGAAGTATAAGATATGTATAGCTCTGAGAAGTATTCCTAATGCCTTGGATATAGATGAAGGTAGAATGGAGAGACCGGTCGGTGGAGATGCAGCAGAAGCAGCAGGAGCAGGAGACCAGCTTGCATCCTACACGAAGGCAGACTGCAGTGCTTTACTCCTATTGACAAGTAACATGACAGATAGAACATTATAAAAGGTAATGCGGTACAACACTGCTCGAGAAGTCTGGTTGGAACTGCACAGATTGTTCGATGGAACTAGTGAAGAAGAAAGCTATAACTTATGCATGAGCTTCTTTGGATTCAAGCGGAACCCCGAAGATGATATTGCAACGCATATGTGTAAATATATGGACTGATCTTAATATAGATTTGCAAAAAAACAACAAAGAGTTACCCGAACTCCTGTTGATTTGCAAGATACTGGACACATTACGTGAAGAATATACATCCTTTAAAAGTAGCTGGCTCTTTGTACCGAAAACAGAACGAACAATTGAAAGTTTGACCAACCACCTGTGTGCATATGAGAGATCGATTAAAGGTAACTCAGTACCTGATGATCAAGAAGCTCTTATCGCAAGTTCTCAGAAAGAGAAGAAGAACAGAGATAAGAGTTGAAATGCAATTACTGTTCAAATAGGTCATCACGTCAGGAATTGTCAAAAATGGATTCAAGATGGCAAACCACCGAAGAACAGCAGTGCATTGAAAGGCGATAATGCGCCATCTTCCTCTCATGTAGTAAATATGACAGTAATGTTTGTACAGGAAGTAGTCTTGGCTATGAAGCACGACAAGGACAACTAGCACGTAGATAATGGCGCCACGAGCCATATCACTAACAGAGGTGACATATTCACGACTTTTCAACATTTCAATGACTCGCATACGGTCACAACAGCCAATGGCAATATCTTACAAGCCAAAGGAAAAGGATCGATTGTCTTGGAATCGAATATTAACGGGAAAGTTTCACAAGTTACTCTAGCAGACGTCTGGTATGTACCAGGTATACGGAAAAACCTGTTTTCGGTCCTAGCGGCTCACGATAAAAATTCGGACAGTAAGTTTAAATCAACTACTACAGAATGCAGAATATTGATTAACGGAACTCTCAAGATTGTTGGCAAACGACAAAAATGCGGAGGTCTTTATAAACTAGAAGTGAAAAATGTTATACCAAAGAAGGAAGTCACTAACCTAGTAACAGAGACACAACTCTATCACGAGAGATTTGCTCACCAGAATAAGCGGCATATTATAGCATTTGTGAAAAGAGAGTTAGGCATAGAGCTTCCTATAAATAATTCATTTTGTGAAAGCTGCCTATTTGGAAAATCGCACAGACAGAAGTTCAGTACAAGAACTAGAGCCTCACAGCCTGGAGAGCTCATACATAGCGATGTATGCGGACCGTTTCCAAACTCCATTACAAATTTAAGATATTTCGTATTATTTAGAGATGATTACTCTGGCTACCGTCTGATTTACTTTATGGAAGCCAAGTCTGAAGTAAAAGAAAAGCTGGAACAAATGATTTTAGAAATACGTAATGCAGGTCATACTATCAAAACCCTTCTTAGCGACAATGGAGGCGAGTATGACAATAAAGACGTCAGAGAAATTCTTGCTAGGAATGGCATCAAGCAAAGATTGACAATACCATACACACCAGAACAAAATGGTTGCTGTGAGCGTGATAATCGCACGTTAGTCGAAGCAGCAAGAACCATCATGTACAGCGGAGAAGGTTTCCCTCAAGCGCTTTGGGCAGAGATAGTAAATGCGGTGGCATATGTTATTAATAGAACGGGTCCCTCTAGAGTGGAAAATAAGTCGCCGTATGAACTATGGAGTGGGAAGAAGCCAAAGATTTAAAGATATTTAAAGATAATTGGAAGCACATGCTATGCCCACATTGCTAAGCAAAAGAGACGGAAACTATCTAAGAAAGCGTTGAAAGGAAGGCTTGTTGGTTATGATGAAGATGGCTATCGCATATGGGCTGCAATTGAAGGCAATCAATATAGATTGATCAGATCCCGTGATGTCGAAGCCGAACAAGAGGCACAAGCGGATCAAGATGTATTTTTTGACAGTGAGCCACAGCTGTACAATCTGAGGCAAAGAGCAACACTTAGAGCTCCAAATAAATTCAACGATTATGTGTGTACAGTTGACAGCTTTGTAGAACCCCAGTCGTACGAGGCTATTGAAGGTCCACGGAAAGAGAAATGGACGACTGCGATGGAAAAAGAGCTGGCATCATTAAAAGAAAATGATGTGTGGATGCTAAGTGACCTACCACCCAAGAGAAAGGCGCTTTCCTCAAAGTGGGTTTACCGGATTAAGAGAAATCCTGATGGCTCAATTGACAAGTATAAGCTCGTCTCGTGGTTAAAGGTTTCAAGTAGAGAAAAGGTGTCGATTATGACCAAACATATAGTCCAGTTACTAGAATAGGAACTATAAGAGCACTCATTAGTGTTGCAGCTAAGGAAAAATGGTCTTAACACAGTTTGATGTCTCAACAGCGTCCTTACATAGAAAACTACGAGATAGTAATATATAGGTGTATAACCATTAAAGAGGAGTGTAATACAAAGGAAATTCTCGAAAGAGAATATGGCGGACTGCAACTCACTTTCAACTCCTATCCAGAAAGAATCAGTAATATCGAGTGCAGAGACCGGGAAAGTAGTCAAACAAGGAAAAGAGTTTCCATGTCGTGAAGCAGGTGCCCTGTCATATATTATGGTTGGAACACATTCCACGTCATAGCTTATGCAGTGTCATGGCTAAGCTAAAGACAAGCAACAGTGGCAATTTCTACTACAGAAGTCGAGATTGTTGCAGCCAGTGAGCTACAAAAAAGCTTGTTTGGCTACAAAGAATATTTACTGATCTCACAGAACTCAAAGAAGTTCCAAAACTTCTGGTTGATAATGAAGCTGCTATTTGTCTGGCGCATAATCCTTAGTTCCACAAGAGAACTAAACATATAAGACTTCGACATTTCTTTGTAAGAGAAAAAGTTCTTGGAGGAGAGATAGTTGTGGAGCGAACTAGTACAACTAGTCAGCTGGCAGATATGCTAACCAAAGCAATGCCACGACCGAGGCTTTTTCAGTTAAGAAGTCTTATCGGACTAACAGAATACCAATGAAAACTTTCGTTGAGGGAAAGTGTTGAAACCTCCTTAAGAGTTCTAAATAGAATTTATGGTTTTTTATATAGGTTTCTTAGCAACGAATGTTTTTGTTGATTGTTGTCAAATATTTTTCTCTGTCATATTAATAAAATAATTATTTCACAGTCTCTTTAATATTTTTACTAAACATATCAGCGACTTCACAATATATCACTACATTATACACAGGAATTTATTTTAGATTTTTTTTTCCAAAACAAATAAAAATAATAAATCTTATGAGTGTTTTTTTTTTCTTTTTTTCTTATGAAAACTCATATCATATATAAAAATAGGTAAAAAGGATTATTTTTTTTATTTTTAGTGAATTTCTTATTTATATTTTGAAGTCGGTTCAATTTCTTTTAAATATTTTATAAGCTAATTTAGCAACATTCCAATCATGCCCAAACAGACACATTTAAAAAAAAAAACTGGCCAAGTGCGAGTTAAACTCGCGTGGAGAGGGTTCCGTACAATATCAAAGATTTTTCGTAAGTGAACGTATTATATTGAGTGTTCCACTTTATTTTCAAAACTTAACATTGGAGTTAAAAAATATGTTCTCCCACACATTCCACCTGCAAATGTAAGTTGGTACGCACAATATTGAGTGATTTACCATGTTATTTTAATATCATGGACTTCTTATAGGTTTTCCTATAATCTATAAGGAGAAAACTAATTTCTGTATTTTTTTCAAAATTTTAGGTTCAGTAGTTTCGGAGATAAGGGGGGGGGGAATGGTCAATTTTCGTCTATTTTCTTGAATAACTCGGAAACTATTTATTTTAAAATTACAAAAAAATACATTTGAGATCTTCTCGACAAGACCTTTCATTTGATATGCCACACGATGCAGTTTTCAGAATTTTTTTTTTTAATTTTCCCCTTCCCCCCCAAAAATGACCCCCCATATACAGATTTCATCTGCTCACGTCACACCTCTGTGTTTGGGTCACAGGAATTGATATGTGTACCAAATTTCAACTTAATCGGTCTAATAGATTCGGAGATAATTGACTGTAAGCGACGGACGGACAGACACACGAGTGATCCTATAAGGGTTCCGTTTTTGTATTCAGACGTACGGAACCCTAAAAACGGGCCAGTTGTACCCTAGTATTTTTACGAAGTTATTAACTGGCCCAAAACCAAGGCTTTCGGACCAGATAATCCCTAGAATTTAAAAAAGGTATTAACTCGTCCGCGAACCATATTTTCTTAGGGCCAGTTAATACCCAACCCCCGGATGCGATCGTGGCGAATGGCGAGGCGAGCCGCAAGTGTCCGTTCACATACTCGTGCTCGCGACTCGCCTCGTCACTCGCGTGAATGTGTAAACGCGGCATTAGCATTTTATTTCATTTTTTAACAAGGGAAAAGATTCGAACTGAGTAGCGAGCAAACGAATATATGAAAGCTTAGTCCGCCTCGCCATTCGTTCCCATTGACTCGCGCCCGAAAACCCCCTCCGGACGCGAGCGCGGCCAGTGACGAGACGAGCCGCAAGGCGAAGCGCTAGCGACCGTTCACACACTCGTGTTCGCGATTCGACTCGCCATTCGTCTCGTCACTCGTGCGTGTGAAAACGCGGCATAAAATAATTCTTACAAAATGAGCGTTCTGAATGTAAGAACGGGGATAGTTGCAGTACTAGTGAAGGCCCCGTGAAGTGGGCATTTATCGGGCGTATCACGTAATGATAAAAAAAACGACGGGTTGCACTCCGGGAGTGCCGGCAGAAGTGAAAACTTGAATATTAACGTTGTCCATTTTTGATATTTTGGAATGGTTAGGGAATAATTTTGCACGAATTAATTTAATTATTAGTATAAAAGTATATAAGGGGGGTTAATGTTACGCATAAAATTATTTTATTTTGTTATTGGTTTAATGTTGATTTATTTAATATTGCAATTCTATTTCCAAAAATAAAAATAAAATGTCATAATTCAATATTACGTTTACAACACTATTATTGTAAAGTGTAGGATTTTAAATTTATACAGGGGAAACACTGGATGACCGTTATTGAAGGGCATTGAAGGCAGATGTTTTATTGAGCTGGGCAGTTATGTTGTGTGATGACTAAGCTGTATTGGTATATCGGTTAAAAACGTTGGTGTTGAAAATAAAAATAAAAAGTGAATACGCCAATACGTGTTTTATTACATATCAGAAGTGGTAAGTACCTATATGATTTGTCAAATTCTTGTAACGATTTATAAATAACACGAAAGCCATAGTGATTTAAATCAGTGATTCCCATTCGAATGACAAATATTGTAACAGTAAGGAATGAAATAAGTCGCTTACAGAGGTTCGCGTAAATTTTCTAATTCCATAGTACTTGTGCACAATATAGTTGTATAAATAGATAATCAGCGTCAATATCTTACCCCTTCATAATTTTTTTTTATCGAGTACCCAGTTCATACTACCTTGAAGGTACAAAACTTTCACTGCCCTAGTTTTATTTTGTGTTCATGTTACCGCAAATTTATATGAATTTTCACACTTTTATACAATTTCCTTAGATTATTTAGAACAGTTACATAGTTGTCTTTGTTTTCGAGTTCCAGGAGCTATGGACAAGCCACTGTCACGACGTCTGGTGACGCCAGAAGGCGAGTCACGAGAGCAGCCTGCCAATGACAATGTAGGCAGACGAAGCCGCAGCCGATCCCGTCGTGACAACGCGTCTGAGCAGCGTCGAAGCCGCCTGACCGAGCGCAGCAATCCACATCATCGTGACAAGCTGCGGGAAATGGAACGTCAGGTGGATCGTGAACGTGAGCGACTGCGTGACCTTCAAGACGACCTGTACAGGGAGCGAAGAAGAATCCGAACTGTAAGTCATCGACGAGAACGCGATGATTCACACCAATCTAGTCGTGATTCTACACTTATCGATGAGATTCCCTCACGAAGGCGAGGGCGAAGTCCTATAGAATACGACGAGGCTCCCGAAAGACGTAGAAGCCGGATTGAAAAACTCGACCAGCGACCCAAAGGTTCAACGAGCCCTGCTTTTTCAACTAAAGATGTTATAAATATTCTTAGTTCACTTAAAAATCTACCATCACAGCCGTCGACTTCAGCCGCATTTTCCGTTCAATCTTCTAATAATCATAAGAATATATTACCTGATTTTGATCCGTCCTCAAAAAACCAAAGAATAGATATTTGGATAAAGAAGGTGAACGAGTGTGCTACCGTCTACGGCTGGGATGATAAAACTACGATTCATTTCGCCATGCAAAAGCTCCAGGGTTTGGCCAAGATTTGGTATGAAAGCCTGCCTTCAATTCTTTTCAGTTGGACAGAATGGCAAAATAAGTTACTCAATGCTTTTCCATTTGAACAAAACTATGGCCAAACTCTGGAAGACATGCTAAAGCGGAAAAGTCGGTTTAATGAACCAATTGAAGTCTATTTTTACGAAAAATTGGCTTTGTTGAACCAATGCAGCATTAACGGGAAACATGCTGTTGATTGCATTATTCATGGTTTGTCGGATAAAACTATGAAGTCTAGTGCAACTACATTACGATGCGAGCATCCGGAACAATTGCTGCAGTTTTTGATGAGTAATAAAGAGACAACGCAATCACAATCCTTTGATCGTACACATTATAAATCAAAAGTAGGAAATGATTCGGTTAGTGGTAATATCGGCGGAAAAGGCAATAAAGTTAATTTATCCCAAAATGGTAATATATTCTGCTACAATTGTAAAGAAAAGGGACATCCATTTTTAAAATGTCCAAAACCTATTATTAAATGTAGTACATGTAATAAAATGGGACACAAGGCAGAAAATTGCTTTTCGCAGAGCAAAGATACCAAAGGGGACAACAATGTTCAAAAGACTATGAGCATATCGAACGCAAATCCAAATTCAAAATTTTTTAAGGAATCCCTTGTGAATAATGTACCTGTTAAGAGTTTCATAGATTTTGGCAGTGAAGTTTGCCTAATTAAGAGTTCATTTGCGTCCAGTTTACAATTACCGTACAGTACTGAGTCTATTGTTTTAAAGGGTTTTGGGAATGTAATCGTTCGCACTCTCGGTTCTATTTCTGTGAATTTGTCTGTTGATGGAGTTGATGCTAAAGTGGATTGTCAAGTGGTTGACGATCGATATCTGGAATTACCCTTACTTATAGGACAGTCGTTTACCGAACAATCACACATAGCGGTGTACAAAAATACGGAAAAACTTAGCTTTTTAAATATTGGCAATGAAATGCCTTTCCCAGGAATTGATATGCGCTGTGATATTTCGGTTAGGATTGTAGCAGTGGCAGCTTCTATCATTTATGGATTAGCAAGTGTCAAGGCTGTTACTGATCCAAAAGCTGATGGTAACATTTTTATAGATAGTAAAATTATTGGAAAACCTTCGCAACAGCTGGCTGTCTTAGGGGGTGCATATCCTGTCAAAAATGGAATTGTATACATGCTAGTTCTTCCAATTTCAGTGCACTGTCTTATTGGGGAGGGAATGGTTATTAGTCGAGGCATTCAAGTGAGAGTAGTTAATCAGATTGCTAGATCTGCGAAAAATTCTCTAATTAACTCTAAAATTGATGACAAACTAGTTCGTATAGGAGAGTGTATTGAAAACGTTCACAAAGAAAATCTTTTAGAGCTATTGAATAAATATCAGCATTGTTTTGCTTCTGCGCTGAATGAACTTGGGTGCACTAATGTTACAGAAATGACCATTGAAGTTAACAATAGTAGGCCAATTGTTTATCGACCTTATAGGTTATCGCACAAGGAGAGGGAAAATGTACGGGAAATGATTACTGAAATGTTAGAGGCTGGTATAATTCGCGAGTCAGTGTCCGAGTATGCGAGCGCTATTATACTAGTACGTAAAAAGGATGGCAATATGAGAATGTGTGTTGATTACAGGATGCTGAATTCTGTAACAGTCAAAGAACACTATCCTATGCCTAA
Organism: Acrobasis suavella; assembly: GCA_943193695.1. Classification (NCBI taxonomy): domain Eukaryota; kingdom Metazoa; phylum Arthropoda; class Insecta; order Lepidoptera; family Pyralidae; genus Acrobasis; species Acrobasis suavella. The sequence goes on from OW971940.1 coordinate 9,332,749, forward strand.
TATAGACGATGAAATTGCACGACTTTCTGGCCAAGCATATTTTATCACTCTCGATTTAACATCGGGATATTACCAAGTGCCTATAGCGGAGCAGTCACGATCGTTGACATCGTTTGTCACGCCGGACGGCCAGTTCGAGTTCAACCGAATGCCGTTCGGTTTGGCAAACGCTCCGGCCGTTTTCCAAAGAATGATGCATCGTATTCTAGGTTCAGCCCGATATCATGGCGCGACATCGTACATCGACGATATTTTGATATATGGTAGGACTGTAGAGGAATGTCTGGCTCGATTGGAAGGCGTCTTACAATTACTTGAATCCGCGAACCTCACCCTCAATCTGGCAAAGTGTGAGTTTCTGATGGATAAAATAAACTACCTCGGGTACGAAATAGGTGCTGCCGGAATCCGGCCTGGCAATAAAAAAATTCAATGCGTCCTTGAATTTCCTTGTCCCACGGATCAACACACAGTTCGCCAGTTTTTGGGTTTGGTTGGCTATTTTCGTAAATTTATTCACAACTTTGCGACTTTAGCATATCCTCTGACAAAATTGCTGGCTAAAGATGCAGTTTGGGTCTGGACACATGAGCAGGAAATAGCGTTTCAGACACTTAAAGCTAAATTAATAGATAGACCAGTACTGGCCATTTATGATCCCGCAGCCGAAACCGAACTGCATACTGATGCCAGTAAGTACGGAGTCGGGGGCGTATTGTTGCAAAGACCACACGATAGCGACTCTTTTAGGCCAGTTGCTTTTTATAGCCGTAAGACCTCTCCCGAAGAGAGGAATTTTCATGCGTATGAACTGGAAACATTAGCTGTTATATGTTCCCTAAAGAAATTTAGAGTGTACTTGTTGGGTCAGCAATTTAAAGTGGTTACAGACTGTAGTGCGTTGCGATCGACGTTTTCTAAGCGAGACATTCTTCCACGAATTGCGCGCTGGTGGCTTCTCATGCAGGAATTTCAATGTTCAGTGGAATATCGCCCGGGTACAAGAATGGCACATGTAGACGCACTCTCTCGCAATCCCGTCACAGATAGTGAAACCTCAGAAGTTTTAGAACAATACCCAGCAGTAATGACCATTAGTAGCGAAGATTGGTTGCAGACCTTACAGTTGGGGGATGCAGAGCTTAATAGAATTCGCGATATTCTTATTTCTGATATAGACACTGATGGGCTCAAATACATAAGAGACAATTACCTTATAAAAAACAATAAGCTATATCGGTACTTAGACGGGGATCAAAATAATATTCGTTGGGTTGTACCGAAGGGTGCAAGGTGGCAGATTTGTCGTATGAACCACGACGACATCGGGCATTTTGGTGTAGAAAAAACGTTGGAAAGACTACAAAAATCATATTGGTTTGCCAAAATGTCCAAGTTTGTTAAGAAATATGTCAGTGCGTGTATCGAGTGTGCCTATGCTAAGAAAAGTAATACCGCAAAGGAAGGGTATTTACACCCAATCATTAAGGTTGAAGTGCCATTCCATACGCTTCACATTGACCACCTTGGACCCTTCGTAAGATCGAAACGGGGTAATACTCATCTCCTAGTTATCGTGGACGGATTTACGAAATTTGTGTTTATCAGACCGGTACGTAATACGAAAACACAAAGTGCCATTAGAGTGTTAGAGGACATTTTTTATACATTCCGCATCCCAGATCGTATAATTAGTGACAGAGGAACATGTTTCACATCTCATGCTTTTAAGCGGTTTTGCCTTGATAAGGGTGTGAACCATGTTCTGAACGCGGTAGCCAGTCCGCGTTCAAACGGACAAGTAGAGAGGTACAACCGTACCATCCTCAACTCGTTAACAGCTCAAAATTTAAATCACGACGAAAAAGAGTGGGATGATACGGTTGGCAAAGTACAGTGGGGTCTGAATAATACGTGCCAAAAGACTACGGGTAGAGCACCAGCTGAAATAATGTTTGGTACGAGCATGAATTCTGAAGCAAATCCAATGCTCAATGAAGTTAGACGAGAAACTCGCGATTTAAGTGACTTGACTACTATCAGGGAAAATGCTAAAGACTCAATTGACGAACAACAAGAAAAACAGAAACAAAGGTACGATAAAGGCAGACGTGATGCTCGTACATATGCAGAGGGAGAACTAGTTAAAATAACAAAGGTCGCTTTTGCTAACGATGGCAAAAGCAAGAAACTTCTTCCTGCATACATAGGCCCCTATCGAGTAGTTTCTGTATTAGGAAATGATAGGTACAGGGTCGCTGCTGTTACGGGTCTAACGGGATCAAAAAATAAACGGCAAACTACTGTAGCTGCTGACCGGATGTTGCCTTGGATCAATATTGCCGCGTTAGAGGTCAATGAGTCTGATACAACTGATGATGAAAAAACCGATAATGATGAAGATAAAATCGATAACGTCGATAATAACTGATTATTTAGAAATAATAATTTAAAAAAAAAAAAGATTGATTTTTTTAGAAAGTTTTCGTAATAAGAATAAGTTATTGTACTTATATAATAACATTGTATCTTATTAGTACGAAGATGTTGCAGCTTTTCATTGATTAGGTTACTTATATAAACATTTGTTGATTGGCACAAAAGTTAATTAAAGGATAAGTTGTTAGTTTGGTCACAATGTCATGTATGTAATGGAATAATATATTTTAGAGTGTAGTGTTTTATATTGAATGTTATGTTGCAATGTTACACTGTATTTGTTCTATGATGGTAAAACTGTTTTTTTGTAAAATAATTTGAGTGTTGGGTGTTTGGAACATTGACGAATCTACAAGAATGGATGGGTTTGTAGTTTTGTCTTATTGCTGCTCTGGTGACGAGAATGGATGGGTTCGTACCAGACTGGCAAGATGATTTAGACCCCAACACTTGAAAATGTTTCCTGTTTGCGAGAATGGATGGGTTCGCTAATAGGACTCATTTTCTTCTATATAAGTCTGTTAATTATTATTTCTAAACTTGCTCTGCGAGAATGGATGGGTTCGCAGGGTATGTTTATACAATAGATGAGTTATAGAATATTAATACTAGGTGTGCATGAGGACATGCACAGGGCCAGGATGGGCGAATATAAGGGGGGTTAATGTTACGCATAAAATTATTTTATTTTGTTATTGGTTTAATGTTGATTTATTTAATATTGCAATTCTATTTCCAAAAATAAAAATAAAATGTCATAATTCAATATTACGTTTACAACACTATTATTGTAAAGTGTAGGATTTTAAATTTATACAGGGGAAACACTGGATGACCGTTATTGAAGGGCATTGAAGGCATATGTTTTATTGAGCTGGGCAGTTATGTTGTGTGATGACTAAGCTGTATTGCTATATCGGTTAAAAACGTTGGTGTTGAAAATAAAAATAAAAAGTGAATACGCCAATACGTGTTTTATTACAAGTACTATAAAAATAAAATAATAACAATATATATATATATATATATATATATATATATATATATATATATATATATATTGTTATTATTAATAACAATATATATATATATATATATATTATATATATATATATATTGTTATTATTCCAAAAGAAATTGGATGATTTGCAAATGTAATTTAATTTCATATTTTAAATATTGTAATATATATATATATTTATATAAATCTTCTACATTTTTGTCATTTTCCTTTAAAGGATATGCGGCTTATAAATTTTTAATACCTAAACGTGAGTTGAGTGTGTTTTATGAGTGAGGAATTGAGGATCTATGGCCAGCGGGAATTGCGTTCCGTAGATTCGTTCAGTACAACCAATCAAGCACATCAGCTGCACGAGGGCATAGGGTAGAAGCACTGCAGAATGAATCAAATATGTATCATACTTTCTAATGGATAGTGGACTAAATCAATGTAATAAAAACTCAGTTGCCAGGGTTGTTACTTTCAATTGTAAGTCGTTAAAAGATAGATTACATGTGTAAGAAATTTGTGTAAGTCAATGGACATTATTGCCCTGCAAGAAACATGGCTTTTGCCGCATGATGTTCCGTTGATCGGAGGTGTTGACGACAATTTCGGTTATTTTGGTAAATCGTCGGTGGACACATCAGCAGGAATCCTACAAAGGCGGCCGTATGGTGGACTAGCACTTTTATGAAAAAAAAGGTATTTACATCAGTTTCTGTAATTCCATGTAGAAGTGACCATATTATCGCAATTAGAGCCTCGTGTGCTGAACGTACTTTGCTATTTATAAATGTGTATATGCCAAACAAGTCACCAGAAAACTTGAATGAATTTTGTGAATGTCTTAGTGAAATAGCCGCCATATTTTAGGTGATTTTAATGCACACCCGGGTAAACCCTTTGATAAAGAAATGACAAGCTTTTGTGAGGAACATTATTGGTATTGTGCACTTTTGTCTGTGGGGCCACTGGATCCAGACGCTGACTCGACCACTTCCTAGTTTCAGGCGGGTCCTGGAAGTCTATTAAGAACATTGAGGTTTGTTATGACATATATTGGTCGGATCATCTACCACAATGTATGGAGATTAGCTTGGAGGAGGACAGGTGTCGGTCTGTCCCAACCGTGCAGGAGACTGTACGTGATACGGCTATATGGGGTGAGAGGGATGTAAAGCAAACAGAATGTTATTATGAAATGTGTTTAAGTAGGTTAGAGAATATTGCTTTACCATCAGAATTTTCAAACTGTTGTGGTAAATTTTGTAATAATTTAGAACATAAAAAACTTATTGACACATTTTATAGTAGCATTGTAGAAGCACTGAGACAGGCGGCTACGAATAGTTCAGAAGTGGGTGCAGGCAGGGTGCACCGCCGACGTGCCGTGGTTGGGTGGAATAAATATGTCAGGGACGCTCACGGGTACGCAAGGGACGCAAATTTAAATTGGGTACATAGTGGTAAGCCTCAGTCTGGGCAGTTATTCAAGACTATGAGAGAGTCACGGCGTGCTTTTAAACGCCAGTTAAAATTCTGTCAAGATAATGAGGAGCAAATTAAAATGGATATCTTGGCCACAGAGCATAAAAAAAGAATCTCCAAAAATTCTGTAAGTCTACTCAAAAACGAAATCCAAAATCTGCAGCTCCCGTGAGCGTTGCTGGTCTGACCGAACCACAAGATATTGCAAACATGTTTATGAAGCGTTTTAGAGTGAAACCCGTGCTCAAGAACGATAAGAAGAGGAAGGGTGCTGTGGGCGTCGTGTCGGGTACGCCATTTTTGATTACGCTTAAAGAGGTAACAAATATAATTAAATCCATGAATAAAGGAAAATCACCGGGACACGACGGTCTCAGCATTGAACACCTTCAAAATGCAGGACTGCACCTACCGAAACTGTTGTGTGCTTTGTATAATTGTTGTGTGGGACATTCCTATCTGCCAGATGAGCTGATGAAGACTGTAGTAGTCCCTATTGTTAAAAACAAATCAGGTGATATCTCGGACAGCAGCAATTACAGACCCATTTCATTAGCCACTATTATAGCTAAGGTTCTCGACGGTGTGTTTGAGCGACAGATAAAAAAACATCTTAAATTACACGACTCTCAATTTGGCTTTAGAGAAGGGCTGTCCACAGAGACAGCAATACTGGCGGTTAAGCACACTGTGAGATACTATACAAACAGAAACACACCTGTGTATACGGGTTTCTTGGACCTCTCACAGGCTTTTGATTTGGTTGATTTTGATATTCTGTGGCCGGTATTGCGTCAATTACCTATACCAGGGGAAACTATAAATCTACTGCAGTACTGGTACAGCCACCAGACTAACCAGGTAAGATGGTCAGGTGCGCTGTCAGAGCCATATGAGTTGGAATGCGGAGTCAGGCAGGGTGGCTTGACCTCACCGGCACTTTTTAGTCTAATTTTAACACTAAGTGGACAATATATTTTGACCCGCTTATATTTTTTTAATTTAAAGTACATTTAAAAATAATAATAAAGTACTTCGTTATTTTCTAGTCCAAGTGATTAAAATTTTGAATGTTAAATGAGAGTAACAAAGCGAGCAATTGGATAGTAAAACAAGACGGTAGATTTAAAAAAAATGGCTGATATATACCAGATGCCTATTGCATCTTACAACTAACGGCCAGTTTTAATTTATGTTTAAGCTATTTAGAATGAAGATAAAGAAACACAATTTTGAATACCTATAAGCACAATTACAATATATATATCCCTATTAAAATAATAATTGAGTTCGTCACTTACCGATTCACGGGTATTCTATCACTTGGACTAGAAAATAACGAAGTACTTTATTATTATTTTTAAATGTACTTTAAATTAAAAAAATATAAGCGTGTCAAAATATATTGTCCACTTAGTGTTAAAATTAGACAATGCGCTGAGACGAGCGCGCGCTAAGCGAAGTGTATTCACGCTAGAGGGGTCGCGAACGCTGTGTGTCTGGTGATGATGAGCCGCCGTTCGGAATGCCCACGCTTAAGTAAGTACTTATCAACGGAGACAAAAGACCGATGTATTTCGCAGTAATGCTTGGGCCGGACCTGCGCCTATCGTCACGAAGCTTCGTGCTATTACACGATACACGCAAATGTGACCGGCAGTTATCAGGTATCGTCCCGAATATTCGGACTTCGTGTTAGTTATCGCGCGGGTGGCGATACATATAACGATTTAAGCACGCTAACAATTCGCTCTGCGTGATCGCACTTGCGTTGTTCATTTTGACGTTTATTTTCAACTTGTTTAGACGCGTGCTGTGCGACGATGCCACGGTTGTTAATGCGTAAAAGTTAAAGAAAAGAAAGTCGTCGTCCATATTTAAAACACGTAGATGACGCCATCTTGGATTATTGCCAGATAGTTCGTGAAAAATAAAGCCGCTAGTGTGACCAGCGCTTTATCACGATAACTTTTTAGTGTACAAAACATAAGAAGATTCGCCGCGAATTGCTTCGGGACGATAGGCCCAAGTGCGGCCGGAGCAAAAGAATGAAAGCCAGCCATTATTGACGTGACCAATTTATAGTACGTATTGTGTGTTAGTTTTTATGAAAGTATATGACTGCATTATTATTTTAATAGGGTGTTTATTTAATTCTGTATAAATATTGTTTAACTTTATTTTATTTAGTTACTTAAAGTTAGTTTGTAATTTTTATTTATTTATATATTATTAATTGTAATTATATTTGTTTATTTTGTTTATTGTTTATTGTTTATTAAGGCATACACAACAGGTCACAATCACTTTTGTATAAATCTAAAAATATACAGACACTTTGCTCTAGACTGAGACCCAAAAAACGTGTACACACAGCACGACAGGCAATGTAAACATTGTTAAGCTCAAGATACTGAAATTATATGTTAATTAATTAATTAATTAATTTTAAATTACAATTAGATTAGATGTACGTTACATTGTGTCTTTATTAATAATTTCTTCAAGCAGTACGGTAGACTCGATCGAAACCTTATCATAATAAAATTATATCAATTAATAGAAAATTAATTAAACCTAACCTAACCTGAATAATAAAATTATATTACTAAAAAAATGAAAATTAATTAAATTTTCATCTAGTATATTTATAAAGTACTCACTCATTTTCTTTCGCTATTTCTTCATCACTTTTTTCCTTTTAAGAGATGCACTTTATTCAATTTCCATATTTTAAACACTTTATTTACGAATACACAGCAGTGTGGCCACTACACAGACGGTCGAGCCATCAGCTGTCGCTGTCACCATCCATGGTTAAGCGTAGCACGCTGTAACATAAACACACACGAACATTCGCTCAAGTGCCCTGCGCCGCCAACGAAACAGCAGGCGCAGGCATACATTTTCGCCGTGCCGTAGAAAGAGAGGGGAATACTTGCTCTCCTACGCCACGCCGGCTGTCTACTCTCCATCCGTCTTACGAATTTTCAATTAGGGTCACGTGTCCTGACGCGAGTTTAACATTTTTTACTCATTACAAAAAAAGTGTACAACGCCGCTAAAAAATTTTCACTTCATAAGAAAAAAATTAGGATTTTATGTAAGTATAATTTTATCCATAGTGGCGCGATTTTTTAAACGCAAAGTCACTAAACGAACGACTTTTTATATGGAAAAACCATTCATTTAAGTGACTCCGCGTCTTAAAATAGCACTTCTGGTGAACACATATGACAGTTTAGCGCGCTTTAAATTTTTAGAACAGCAACACTGATCCTAATTTGTGAAGTCAAGTCAGTTATGTTAGCGTTGCCTATCTATCGATAGTTCTACTATCGATAGTTGACCTTGAAAAACAGTTACAATATCAATAGGACTATCAATAGTCAATAGTTTGCAATACTATTGATGTAAAGTAAAACTATCGATACTATTGAATTTAGATACTATCGATAGTATCGAATACTGTCAATAGTATCTAAATTCAATAGTATCGATACTATCGATAGTTTTACCTTATATCAATAGTAATGCTAACTTTTGACTATCGATAGTGTCGGTTATTCGATACTATCGATTGTCTTATCGATTTTGTGACTTATTTTTAAGGCCACGATAGTATTGATAGGCAATCGATATTTTATACTATTTCTTGCAAGTTGCAACACTAAGGTATGTAAAATTTGGTTGGATTAATGTTGCCAAACTATCGATAGTCAATAGGTCAAATCAGCCACATTATCGATAGCACTATCGATAGTATTGATAAGACTCAATAGTATCGATACTATCGATAGTATCGATAGTAAAAATGTAGCAATACTATTGATGGAATTCGATAGTATCGACCGTCAATAGCAGCTAAACAATCGATACTATCGATACTATCGATAGTATTGATGCTATTGAACGTACTATCGATAGTTTTGCACTATCGATAGTTGTCTTTGATTCAATAATATTAGGTTAAATTTGAATGTGATATAGTGAGTAGGAATTGCATTGATTGTACTGTAGTGTAGTCTACACTCGTCTACACCTGCGAATTGTGAACAATACTATTGAATCGATGACTACTATCGATAGTGCAAAACTATGAATAGTATCGATACTATCGATAGTATCGATAGAGCGTTCAATAGTCAGCATCAATACTATCGATAGTATCGATTGTTTAGCTGCTATTTACGGTCGATACTATCGATACTATCGAATCCCATCAATAGTATTGAGCTATCGATAACTATCGATACTATGGATAGGGACTATCGATATTCCGACTATTGGCCGACTATCGATAGACTATCGATAGACTATCGATAGTGGCCTATCCATCGGCAACACTAGGTTTAATGGACTCGCATGGTATAATGAAACAAGGTATCTTTCTCCCGAGTAAAAAACGATTACTGCATGAGCATTCAATAAAATATTACTAACTTAGCTAATAAGTACCTCGTGTGATTCAACTTTTTAAAAATTTAAAAATTGTTATTATTGATTATTAATTCGCAAGTGGTATATAAAGTTCTAAAAATGCATTTTGCTCGGGTAATTCAATTATACACAGTGGCAGCACATCAAATTGTCAAATGTCATATTGGCAGCCCACCCTGTCATCATTATCGTCGTCTCGCTCACTCTTATAGCGCTATTTCGTTTGATTAAGAAATGACTGTGGTTTACAAACTTTTGCGGTGCGGTGAACTGTGCTTCATCATGCGCTAAACCAATAGTAGACAGAAGGTCAATACAATTCATTATTCTTTTTGCGTTTGTATATTTAAAAATTACAGTGATTTTTAAGCTATTTCGTTCACGTCAAGAAGGTATGACTTGATATTTTGCGTTTCACTTGCCAGCACGGCCCTATATGAAATCGAAAGAAAAAATTGTCAATTATCAAGTGATACAAATATCTAGAGATAAATAAATGATTTTTGTCTTTGATTTTGACTTGCGACCCATCCAAATTAAAACGGGTCGCCACGCTTTCACAGGCCAATCAACTCTAGACGTGGTCACTAATAGGATGGGTTTCCAATTGACTGAGTTTATGTAAATGACTTGCCTTACATGGTTGAGAAACAGGCAGGCATAGTGCTGTTTGCTGATGACACCTCGCTAATATTCAAAATTGACCGTCATAGCACAGATGCTAGCGCGGTGAACAGCACCTTGTCTTCCATTTCTGATTGGTTTACTGCCAATAACCTCATGTTAAATGCGAAAAAGACCCAATGCATTCGATTTTCTCTTCCCAATGTGAGGCAAGCTTGCGTCGACATACTGATAGATGGTGAAAAACTCGATCTTGTTGAAAGTACTACCTTCTTAGGAATTACGATCGACTCGAAACTTCAGTGGGGCGCTCATATATCAAAACTTTCAAATAAGCTTAGCTCTGCGGCTTATGCTGTTAGGAGAATAAGACAATTGACAGATGTAGCAACTGCTAGACTAGTTTACTTTAGTTACTTTCATAGTTTAATGTCATACGGCATACTGCTATGGGGGAGTACAGCCGATATTCAGACTATTTTCATTTTACAAAAAAGGGCAATTCGAGCTATCTACGGCTTAGGATCTAGAGACTCACTTAGAGAATTATTCAAGGAAATAGGTATACTAACCTTACCATCACAGTATATATTTGAAAACATACTGTATGTAAGGAAAAATATTTCCTCATACAATAAAGTAAGCGATTTTACCATCAGAAACTTACGCAATAAGAGTGACTTAGTTGCCCCGTATTATAGGCTCAAAACAGTTAGTAAAACGTTTATGGGGAACGGTATACTTTTTTATAATAAACTGCCACAATCGGTCCTTGATATGCCTGACAAAAAGTTTAAAGCTTATGTAAAGAAGGTACTCTGTGAGAAGGCTTATTATAGGACCGATGACTATCTTAAAGACAACAAAGTCTGGCTTGAGCTTGGCGCGGGTCCCTCTTAAAGGTTTGTATACTCAGAAATGGTCATAATCTGGTACATTAAGTACATACTGAATTTACAACTTAATTTGACATTATTTTAAAAATTTCGACATTAAAAAATTAATTTAAATTATGACAACAAACAATGTATACTCTGTCCACATATCAACTATAAATATTAATTTCATTGTGAGTTGACGTTCTTGGAGAAAATGCTGCAGTGCAGTTTGTTACCGCTTCTTCTGCACTAGCGCTTTGGAGGCGGCAGTAAACTTAGCTCTAAGTAACTTTTTGACGTCAACAATTATTGTGCAATAAAACAAAGTGACGATCATTAAGAGATATTATAGATATCCTATGATAATAAAGATATATTTGAATTGAATTGAATTGACTACTTTTTAACGGGTCAAGCAACCTCGATAGTGGTCGCAAACTTGGATGGGTGACTACAAAAATAACTTATAAAAAAAAAATAACTCGATTTATTAATAGTTATGAGTCAGAATTTCGTATTCACCACTCCTGTACGACGTTCACACTGAACACGATCAAAAAGCATACAAGTTGGGTTAGAGTACTTCGAGTCTCAAGACTTAAGGCGCCCGCGCCCCTCCTATTATACCCCGCACACGCACATACGTACAATTTTTTCCTGCCGTCTGGCAGTGAGTGGAAAGCTCGGTGTCCCCGGTGACGGGGACGGGGCGCTGGGCCGGCTAGTGGAAAAACGCCCATTTGATTCAAATCAATCTGAATATTAGGACATTTTGCTCTGAGAACTACGTACTCCGTATTGGCCAAATGTTTATTTTCTTTATGGCCGGCGTGAGCGGTGGTGACGGTACTTGCTGGATGCAAATGGGCCGTGCAAGCCCAGCAAGCTATTAACAATAATTATCGATGTGCGTCAAGCTTATTTACGGTACTTTTGCATTGAGAATCGAGCATGGATGTACTGTAGTATGGATCGTGATAATGGAGCTTTAAAACTGCCGTTAAAATGAGTATTTATCATGTAAATGACTATATATCTGAACAAAATTCTTGGAAGTAACGGACTAAAAATTTTAATTATATTTTTTTAATGAAAAATATTGTATAGCTTATGATTTAAATCTGTATTGTAAATAATTTGTAACATAGCCCATCAGGCTGGGTAGGAAAGGAACCAATACTGAACTGGGTTTCTTTTAACGTTATCTTCCCATCAGTGGTCATTCCGAAATGATAAACGAGGCAAATAAAATAAAAGCTTGTAATAATAAAAAAATTAACAGAATATCTGTATTGTTTTTATCTATCATCTTTTCCCCACAAAAAACGTTGAGAACCGCTGAGCAACTGATGACGTATTCATGTTCCTATTACGTCACCAGTTACTGTCACGGGAAGAACATATCAGGCGAAGTATTATACCATGGACTCGCTCTTCTATCATGACTGTGATCATGACATGAGCCAAAAGAAAAGAAGGGCATTTACAAATCCAAGTTTTTTATGTATTGTGTTGTGAATTAAACATTTTAAGTTACCTGGAGTAATATTAAATTCGATTTAAATATTATTTATGTAAGTATTATGTTTACTACAGGCTAACCTTCGACTGGATTTTTTCTATTTTCGTTACCTTATGTACTTCCAAGAAATGACATCACTCTTCCCAAAAAGAGCTGAATTGTTGCGAATAGGCTTGTTCCTCCGCATAAACGAGTTAATTCAAGTTAACAGTTGTTCTTCTTTTCGACAGAAGAGAGCTATTCGTGGTGATAGTGGTGCAAAATGCCTGGGTAAGCAACATTTGCTTGTAGGGAGTGGTTGGCCTACATGCGGACTTAACATAGCACCCACACTATCCGCAATGCCACCAGTAGTTATTATATGGTGTATATCATTCTAAAACATTATTTTATATGGCACATTTTGTTTTTTTTTTTTTATATCACATCAATCATACATTTTTTTTAAGTCAAGTTTAAAAGTACTAAATGGTAGTGAGATATTATTAAAATTTTATTCCTACAATTATTCTTCGCCCATCAACTTATCAGTGTAGGGTTATTTATTATAAAATTGGTTTTGCCAGTTTAAACCTCAATAGTACTCATCAAATAATAATACTAATGTCATCAACAACTACCACACAGTCACTATTAACATTTTCCTCATGAATGTATATTGTATGAATAACATTTAACAAAATTTTAGATGTTATTTTTAACCAAGCACTATTTAACACTAAACAATATAAAACTGTCAAAGATTTTAAAGGTAAAAGGAAAAAAATTAGCAAGTATTATTTGGAATATATTTACTTATTCCTTTTCATAGTGCTACCAATCTAAGAACACTCAAATATATAAAAGGTTTTTTTTAGAAAAAGAAAATCGTTATTTAGAGCATAGAAAAAAAAAACATTAAATTTAATAATAACTACAATTTAGATTTCTAGCTTACTATATTTACTTAAGGTAAATGTTATTTAAACTTATGACAAAGCTGCTATGCCTACTTAAATATAATATTGATCCCACATTTTTCTCTTACAGCATAGCAACAATGTCTCTTGACAACATGTTCTGCACTCGCTGCAGTGAGGGCTTTGAGCCCAATGAGAAAATCGTCAACTCCAATGGGGAACTTTGGCATACAAACTGCTTTGTGTAAGTAAATTGATTGTTAATCATGAAATCTTTTTTGCCTGCAGCATATAGCTTTTTTGAAAACACATCTTTGCATAATTTTGTAGGTAGAGAAGACCTATAAAATTATGAAATGATGTGTTTGCTGTAATGACTTCTGCCCATCAATAGCTCATGGAATAAAAAGACATCTCTGTTTATAATATATATTAATTACAGATGCGCTCAATGCTTCCGTGTGTTCCCTGATGGAGTATTTTATGAGTTTGAAGGACGCAAGTACTGCGAGCGCGACTTTCAAGTGCTATTTGCACCATGTTGTGGAAAGTGCGGTGAGTCTCTTTCATTCTAATAGTTATACTACAGCAGATAATGAAACAATTGTGTTCAGGATCTTCGAGTGTACTTTGACAATATGAATGTATGCATGTTTTATGATAACTGGAATATCATTAAACTTCATGAAATTAAAATGGAATTGAATTTTTAAATTCGAATATACATACTTATAAGTATAAGCCTATGTAAAGTACTTGCGAATACATAATTTGCTATTAACCACAGACTACAGGAATGAACTTTTAGTAGTACTTAAAAAAGTAAATCAATTGTTCTTATAATTTTGTGATCTCAACAGGAGAGTTCATCATTGGTCGCGTAATAAAAGCAATGAACGCCAACTGGCATCCCGCCTGCTTCCGCTGTGAAGAGTGCAGTGTGGAGCTCGCCGACGCCGGTTTCATCAAGCACGCGGGCCGCGCCCTGTGCCACGCCTGCAACGCCCGCATTAAGGCGGACGGCCTTCAGAACTACATGTGCCATAAATGCCAGTAAGTGACTAACCTAACAATGTAACTCTTATTCTCTACAGGGAGCAATTGAAATCAATGGCATTAATAGCAATTGGCCAATCTCGAAACTGAGATACATCACTCGCTGACCAAGTTCAGTTTCGAGATTGTCCATAAATACTTTTGTCCGGCTGTTCTCGCCTTCAGATCGCATTTCTTTACAAATTCTTGTGAAATGTGAGAAGATTCGAAAATTATACCAATTTTTTTATCTGATAAACACGATAACAATCCTACAATTAATTCAGTAATTTAAAAGCATCAAAAAGTAAGCAAAATAAACAAACTAACAAAATGTTATGCGCCGCGCGCGCGCGAAGAATGTTTGAAAAGGTATGAGTACTAGGTACTCACGTACAGGAGTCTTACTCGGCAAAGAAATATCTACTCCACATGGTTAGCGATTTGGTTTAATTTAGCTCGCGTCGGAACTCGACCACCTTTTCGTTTAGGCGATTCTCACACTGCTCCGAACGCGTCAGTGTTGCCGCCATACAAAAATCACGAGTCAGTGTGTTGTACTATGCGTGTTTTCTATATAAATCGAGGTACTTGCATACAATCCGGCCCCGCTCTACGCAGCGGGGTGCGGAGCAGTGTGTGAATCGCTTTAGATACCTAGAAATCCATTGCAAGCCAATACATTCTTATTACTCTAGAAAAACGATTCATAATAGGTAGGTACCTAAACAAAACAGATTTAGTAAGCGGCGCGCTAAAGTTATTGCCGTCCTGACTCCTGTGTCACTGCCCTTGTGTCACACATCGAAAATATACCTACATTATTTTTATGCGCGCGGCGACCACTTCGAGGGGGAAAATTCAGTTACATGAATCGTTTGTCCAGAGCAATAAGAATGAAATTGCCTTGCAATGGAGAATATGCATACAATTTAAATTAGTCTCAAATATTTTTTTATTTATTTTTAAAAGATATTTTTTTATTTAGTTATTATTTATACCCAGAAAATAATATATAAAAAGTGAAAAATAAGGGAGGGAAATTCAAACTTACACAACGCGTCACTATTGGTCGAAACAAAATGTGACGTCATTGGTTACCGCTTGCATTTATCGGCGTCGATATTCATACTGTTTTAATAGTGTTTTTAAGAATAATTGTTTAAATCTGTATTTCTGTGTCGTTACTTTGTGAATATATATTTGTAGTCAATCTAAGACGATGATAGAAACTGGTTTTGTCAAAGTACAATCGGATAATCTACCGAAAATAGATGCATTTATGATGTCGGCATATTTTACATCAGACCTCGATTTTACGAGATTTTTCATTTCTTAAATATTACTTTTTATGATAGCATACTCTGAAAGAGCTGCATTTACCAGTGCTATTCTTTGCCTTTTAACTACGGCCATTCTCTCACCTGGTGGTGGCATATTCGGTTTCTGACATAAAAATATATGAGGAACAACTCCTTTCTTTAACCGTAGATTAAGATTTTCACCTTTCTGTTTTATTATGTTATCTATATATATAAAAGAAGAAACTGAATGTCTGACTGACTCATTGACTAACTGACATTTCAACGCACAGCCCAAACCGCTGGGTCTAAAGGCTCCAAATTTGGCACATAGGTTCCTTATGAGGTCTAGAGGTGCAATAAGAAAAGATTTTTCAAAATTCTCTCCCTCAGGGGGTGAAACGGGGGTCCAAATTTTGTATGGACAAACAAGATTAGTTTGACCATTTTGAAGCGTTCCGTCGGTCTCTTTCGGTCTAGCGAATGACAGAAACGGGAACAGGGAGTAGGGAGCAGGGAGCAGGGAGCAGGGAGCTGGGGGCAGGGGGCGGGGCAAGGGTTAGGGGGCAGGGGAGAGGGGGCAGGGGGCAGGTGACAGGGGACAAGGGACAGGGGACACGGAGAGTCCTATGAGAATCATATTTGACTTCTACACGGACAAAGTCGCGGGTTAAAGCTAGTATTCAATATAATTAACTGTATCTTCTTTAACCTGAAATCAATTATCAATCATCTAAATTTCGTAAAACCGCAATATGAATAAGGAAGCTTTATAAAGAAAATTTTAATGAACTTTTGTAAGCTTGTGAACTAGGTTAGTTTTAGACCGAATCTTCTACTGCTTAATAGCTAATTCACACTAAGCTGTACATAAATATAGAATACTTAAGTTAAAATGATCTTCACAACAAAATACAACCGATAATAGAGATATGTATTTTCCATTTTCATTATCTTACACCATTGTTTTCGTAATTTTGCATCAAAATTCAAATTCAAAATTCAAATGTTTTTATTTGATAGATAGAATGGGACACTTGACTCTTAACAAAATTTTTCACTTTTAAACCAAATATTTCAGAAACGGATCCCTAAATCGAATAACGTTGTGCCCAAGCTCATAATATTTTTGAAAGACCTATTCAACGATACCCCACATGATCAACACCCCAACTTAACTTGTATGGGAGCTACCATAATTTTTTTTTCAGTATTTTATTTTACCACTGTAACGGGAGCGAGGTGATATGCTCGACCGCCACAAAGGGAAGATCTTCCCGCCAGGCATGTTGTTGCGCCTGGGGAACCGCGGCTCCGACGGTGTATCGTCGGAAGTTGTATATATGCAGCGAATCGGGCGAACTCTGAGATCGAGATGTAGGATACTCTGCTGGCGCCATCTCATATGCTTCTTGTGGACTATATTGTCGGTTGTCTCTTGATTGTAGTTACTCTTAGTGGCCGTAGAGGTCGCCACCGGACTCCCTCCTAAGACTGAAGGTCTGATAGCTTTTTCAAGTGCAGTCTGTGCTTTATGTCGTAGCTTGCAAGTGCCAGATAATTCTGTCCCAGTGAGTCGGGAGCCTTCCAGTGAGTCGGAAGTGAATTGCTTGCTCGTGGCCTGCGGTGAGTCGAGACCGTGCTGAGCGTGCTCGTAGTCTGCGGTGAGTCAAGACTGTGTAGAGCGTTGTCGACTTGTTGGCGCCGGAATGATGTCCTGCCGGAGTGCCACGCTGGAGAGTAGATGCCTCAGATCCAGGGTGCGATGCTACGGGGGATGCGCCGGTCGCTGAAGACGTCGAGTGAGTTGTGGGTGCTTGGCATGAGGACCAGGAAGCTCGGTGAGCCAGCTGCGATGGACCTGAAGATTGACCCGTTGTACTGGCTTGCTGTGAGACTGCTGCTGACCAATATTGACTGAGAGAGAGGAGCAATGATGACAGAGTTCAACGATGCTGAAGAACGTTGCTTAGCTGTTGATGATGGAGAAGGTTGCTTTCGATCACGTCGGGGTCACCACTGTAACGGGAGCGAGGTGATATGCTCGACCGCCACTAAGGGAAGATCTTCCCGCCACCGCGGCTCCGACGGTGTATCGTCGGAAGTTGTATATATGCAGCGAATCGGGCGAACTCTGAGATCGAGATGTAGGATACTCTGCTGGCGCCATCTCATATGCTTCTTGTGGACTATATTGTCGGTTGTCTCTTGATTGTAGTTACTCTTAGTGGCCGTAGAGGTCGCCACAACCACTTTTTCCGCATAATTAATACATACCTGTACCAAATTACAGCTTTCTAGTCCTTATAGTCGCTGAGAAAAACCGCGGACGGACAGACAGAGACATGGCGCAACTATAAGGGTTCCTTGTTTACTACGGAACCCTAAAAACACTTCATCTGGTGTACTAATGGTAGTGTTTTTACATTTCGGTACCATACAATATTTGTAAGAAGGTTTCGTAACTTCTTCCATAATGTATTAAGTAACTGAAACGCTACTATAGTAAACAAACAGGACTTAACCAATGACGTCATTATAAGCGCGCGCAAAATGGTGGCGTTTGAACCGCTCAAAGGGTCTAGCCGTACTTTCATAGCGAAACTGCCCCCGATAGGAACCTATATCGTAACCTATGTTATATTGTAGAGGGAAGTAATAGTAGTTGATCCAGGAGATATTAGCTCTATATCTTAGTCAATTGAGGAGCTATTTGAAAAAAAGTGTCTGGAGGCGACTTTTTTTCAAAATGGTATATTTTTGTTAATTTTTAAGCTAGAATAATGAACCCAATTCCGTTTGTTATCGTAAATTTTACAGATTATTTTAAAATAATTTGCTATGAGCCAGCCCTAAATAACGATATGAAAAAATGAAAAAAAAAATTTTTTAAATTAATTTCTATCAGATTGAATTGAATTACCACTTAGAGAAAAATATATAATAATTGTCTATACCTTGCCTAACAGCATGCCAAGTTTCATTAAAATCCATTAGGTGCAATTTGTTAAAAAAAAAATAAAAAAGAAATGTGGTGTCGTGGGACACCAGGTAGGAACGAAGTTCCTTCGGCTAATGTAGAATCGACACAATTTGCAAAAGAAAAATTGTGCTCAAAGGTATTATACACTACTCGCTTGACTATACGACTGTCGCGCCTGCGCACGTCTCATTTGACGAGGTCATCCTTACGGTTTTACTATCACATTTTTTTCAGTTCGGTCGCGCAGCAAAATATATATTTTTTTTAAACATGAACAAACAATACGTCCCAGAATTAGGAATTTGTAAACTGCGCAAATAATAACAACGAAAGCGTACCACGGCTATGCACTGTGATCGAGTAGGAACATGTACGTGCGGGCAAAGTCCGATTCAATACAATTCGGAAGCGTCAACAAAGTGGTCATAGACGGTCCACTTATATATATTTTTTTTTTAACATGTTGCACCTAATGGATTTTAATGAAACTTGGCATGCTGTTAGGCAAGGTATAGACAATTATTATATATTTTTCTCTAAGTGGTAATTCAATTCGATCTGATAGAAATTAATTTAAAAAAATTTTTTTTTCCTTTTTTTATATCGTTATTTAGGGCTGGCTCATAGCAAATTATTTTAAAATAATCTGTAAAATTTACGATAACAAACGGAATTAGATTCATTATTCTAGCTTTAAAATTAACAAAAATATACGATTTTGAAAAAAAGTCGCCTCCAGACACTTTTTTTCAAATAGCTCCTCAATTGACTAAGATATAGAGCTAATATCTCCTGGATCAACTACTATTAGTACCCTGTACAATATAACATAGGTTACGATATAGGTTCCTATCGGGGGCAGTTTCGCTATAAAAGTACGGCTAGACCCTTTATTCAATGTTTTAAATTTCACTAAGAAAAATATCTTGACTACTTTCAAGCCTATTTATATTTTTTTCTTTGTTATAAAGATGTAAATGGTTAATTTAAGACATAAAAATAATCATGAATATTCCCTATTGATGTCTAGGTATCTAAACGAAGAGGTGAGGAGTTCTGACGCGAGCTAGATTAAACCATAGCGCTAACAAAATTAATCCTTCAAGCTCATAAATCGCAGACACAATTGAATTCAATTGTTCTTTTGACCCGATCGGGCCAATCGGTGCTTGAAGAGGTAGATATTTCTTTAAATTTCTTTTTTGAGTAAAACTCCTGAACGTGAGTTCTAGTACTTATTCTATGCCTCGGTGTAGTAGGTAGGTACATTCGCAGCCGTGGCGCGGGCGGCCGGCATACAAAAGTAGACATTACACAGTGGAATATAGTTTAAAATCGAGTATTAAACAGTGTGTCCCGCGCTGGCGCCGCGTGGGCAACGAAATTTAGGTACTACGTAATCTACGACGACGCGACGAAATTGATACTATTAAGTTTTTTTACTTTTATTACGGTAATGGTGTCTATCAAAGAGTAACGCAAGTTAAGAGGTTTTCTTAAATATGAACATGTCTAGTTCTGATTGACGTTTTATTTTTTATTAGTCTTAAATTGCTTTGTATCATGAATATAGTAGATACTTAAAAGGATACCAACAAAATTAAATTCCACCCTGTATAAGTAAACGTATTTTCAGTGGGGTTTCAGCATTACGTTTGTGTACATTGCAACAATAGCAAAACTTGAATCATTTTACCAAAAAATGTAACCAACCAAATATTTCATTTACTTATTAAAAGTATTTTATGGAAAGTATAGTAGAAAATCCATTAATAACAATAGCCCAGGGGGGTTACTCTAAGAGCAGTACGGAAACGGACGTTACGCCTTATCCGCGTTTCAGTGTCAAGCAACATTAATGTATGATGATTAAGTCTAATTTGGTTTGATATGGAAATAGGACGTCATGCACTATCGTATGACTAAAGTATTATTATATGGATTAACCCCCCAGTCTTCCAAAAACATAGCTAGGGAACTGGGAACGCGCTAAGATGAAGGAAATTTACGTATGATGCGTTATGTTGTAACAGCGGCGTGATCGATGGCGAGCCACTGCGTTACCGCGGCGAGGTGTACCACGGGTACCACTTCACGTGCGCTACCTGCGGCGTCGAGCTCGACCACACCGCCCGGGAGGTCAAGCATCGCTCGGGATATGCTTCCAATGATGTGGTATGTGGAACTTCATACAAATCTAACATTTTGTAAGCCTTTTTCTGAAAATTGTTGTGCCATTTCTTTAGAGATCATTTGATACTCACAATGTGATCAGATTGGATGGATCACAGAATCTATGCTGTCTGACTTGATCCTGGCGGCAGGATGTGCATTCTCTGATTTATATGTTTATTAATAATATTCTACTGTGATTCTTTAATTATTCAATCTTGTCTGACTTGTCTTATGCGGTAGGATATGATGTGCATGCTCTGATATTTGTATGTAATAATATTCGACTGTGCTTAATTAATTATCGAATTAGGTTTTCACATTCGCGCTGATGGAGATATTTATATAAACACGCACAAGAAACAGTTTATATCTTCTCAATATAAATTAATTGCTGTTCGTTAGTCTCGCTAAAACTCGGGAACGTCTGGACCAATTTGCATAATTTTGGTTTGGAAATATTTGTGGATGTCCTAGGAAGGTTTATACAGTGAGAAATATATAAAAAAGCGAATAAAATAAAAACTGGAAATGGGAACGGAAGTTAAGGGCAGATTTATATGGTAAGAAAATATGGAAAATAACCGGCTAAGTGCGACTCGGACTCGCGCACGAAGGGTTCTGTACCATTAGCTATAAAAAAAAACTACATTTATTGTATGGGAGCCTTATTTAAACATTTGTTTTATTCTGTTTTTAGTATTTGAAGTTATAGTGGGAACGAAATACATCATCTGTGAAATTTTTCACTGTTTAGTTATCGCGGTTTATGAGATACAGCTTGGTGATAGACATAAAGACGGATAGCGGAGTCTTAGTAATAGGGTCCGTTTTTATCATTTGGGTATGGAATCCTAAAAATAGCAAAATAGTATGGACAAAAAATAGCAAAAAAGCAGGAAAGGCGAGTGGGAGCGGGAACAGGGGCGGTGGAAATATGGAAAGGGAAGGGAAACGAGAGTGCGAGCGGGAATGTTGGAACGGTAGAAATGGAAAGGGAACAAGAACGGGAACGAGCGGAACAAAGTTTACGTACAGGCAAGATAAAATTTAAAATTATATCTCAATTTCCTATCAAATAATTTATTTGAAATGGGGACAGCACTGACCCCGAAAAATTTCATGTATCACCTTTATATATATATCCCTTTTCTCCATCTATATTTAAGAGCCGCGATCTTATCGGTGTCATTGTATGGAAAAATTGGATGACGATTAGCGGCAGAGCAGAGATAATGGAATCGTTTGCCTTTTAAATTATTTGTAATGAGTTTTAATATTTAAATAAATGCAAATATCAAGTATCTTCTTTCCTTCCGTCTACACTTAGAACATACAATACAGTAGGTCAAATTATGTAAATTTAACTAATTTCTTTTTTCAGAACAACTTATTCTGTCTGCGTTGCCATGACAAGATGGGAATCCCGATTTGCGGCGCTTGCCGCCGTCCCATCGAGGAGAGAATCGTCACCGCCCTCGGCAAGCACTGGCATGTCGAGGTAACAATATTTTTCACTACAACTTACTTTTCGATTTATTATACCTCATAAAAAATTTTGATGTCATTTGGCTTCTAGGGGTGTTCACTAAGTGACGCGGGCACACGCGACGGGTTCAGTCTATCTCTGTCACAAACGCTACGTGCGATAGAGACCGGTGCGCCGCGACGGATTCTGCTATCTCTCTCGCACTTAGTGACATAGATAGACTGAAACCCGCCGCGTGCGCCCGCGTCATTTAGGGGAGTCTAAGGGTTGGGACTCATTTGGCAGCACGGAACAGCACTTTTTTATGGTGCTATCCTTTTCAGTCGCTCGGAACCCTTAATAGCTAGAGCGAGAGACAGCGACGGAACGCTTCAGCATGGCTGGTACTGAATAGAAGCATTCATGAATGAATTACATTACAATTTTATTAAAACAAATGTAATGCAACGTTGTTAATATTTCTATGATTGTAACTATTTATGTACAATAAAGATATTAAACAACAACAATTCTTAGAAAATGCGTTGGTACATTTTTGTGAAAATATTATAAGATATTCTTTATTTTGTGTAACATAATTCTTGTCTGCCAAATGTACCAATGATGTGAAATGAAATGTAAAAGAGGAGCTCGATGACCCGATGGGAGAACGCATTACTTGCGCTTTTGTTAGTCTAATCCGGTTCACCCCGGGCGTGGTCCGCACTTGGATGGGTGACCAAAAGTGGCATAATAATTTCTCGAGCTCTTCGGAAAGAACGTTACGCCGTTTTGGTCCCGGTTGTCATTATATGGCAGTGCAGTCGTCAAGATATGCAGATGCTTTTTGGCAGCTTGAAATATCAGACACCTAATGGTTCGTTTACTCATTGGTTCGTTCGTTCGGCGAAATATAATATTTAAATAAATTTACTTCATATTGTTATTTATTTCAGCATTTCGTTTGCGCCAAATGTGAGAAGCCGTTCCATGGTCATCGCCACTACGAGAGAAAAGGCTTAGCGTACTGCGAGCAGCACTACCACCAGCTGTTCGGTAACCTGTGCTACGTTTGCAATCAAGTTATTGCTGGAGACGGTCAGTAACACTTTAAAGGAGAAACAAGCACTTAATTCTGTTTGCCCTAGAAGAAGGCTTTTCTGAAACTACTAGTGCAATTAGTATTTACATCATTATTGAAAGTAAAACAATATAATGTCTTCTCGTCATTTTCAGATAGAAGTCTTTGATCTTTCTTCTAGGGTGTAGGTACTTATTTTACCTACACATCACATTTTCGTATTTCTCATTGCACTGTCCATAGTGTCAATGTAATGTAAGTCACAGAAAAGTTCAATTTTTTTTAGTGTCAATATTGTCGCGAACGAGATAGACGCAGAATGTTCGCGAACAAGAACCGCGTAGAAATACGTCGGTATGGTGCAAGCGAAACTAGGCCTTATGTCCTTATTACATAAAGTCTAGAATGGCTGGTTGCACTCATACACACGTATCGGTGCTTCGATGTTTCTCGGCATTGGAATACTTTCTTCAAGTATGGGGAATATTCGAGAATAATGTGGACCTCTGTACCGGCGCATATATAAAGACGACCGAGTGCGCACTGCGCACCACGGCAGTTCAATACGAGCTACGAAAGCGATCAGTTCGAAGCGAACTGAAGCGAATCAAGCCTACTCTAGTGCGACAAGTGGAAGTACCTGCGACAACCTCGGCGAGATACCTGGACCTCAGCTGCTACGTGACTTGGACTTGGACATCAGGAAGACCATCTTCACGTGTAAACTTAGGGTTCATACGTAAATCTCGAACCCCAGTTTCGTAACAATATATTTACATTTTACAGACTACAAGATCTCGTCCGTTTATTTAAAATACTTTGAATATACTCGACCAGTGGTGCCATTTTGAAGTCGCTGAACAAACTGTTTTTGTCTGGAAAAATCATTCTTTCAGCGACTCCGCGTTTCAAACTTGGCACTTCTGTACAGTGCACAGCAATGTTTTTACAGCATAAGTTCGTACATATTCACGCCTATTTCCCATTATAAGCATCCTAAAAGCATTATGCATAATGCATACAGCTTAGGAGTTAGTAACTCGAATCATCCTTTCAAAAACCCACTGCTGGGCATAAGCCTCTCTTTGTCTGCGCCATCCCGTTCCGTCGGCGGCCGCTGCTATCCAGTTTTTACCATTTCTGGTTTTTCTACTCAGTGGCGGCCTTACTCCACCTACCATCGTTCCTTCTAGCCAGCTGTTATATACAAGCCCCCTTATTCATAGCCAAGCCCTCAAATTCATTAAAAATAACAAGCGTTTGCCAAACCTAGTTTAGTTAAAATATGTTTTGTCTCGTTCTTCAACGTCAAATATTCAATAGAGAGAAAGGGACAAAACATATTTTAACTAAAATAGGTTTAGCAATCGTTTGTTATTTTTAATGAATTTGAGGGATAAAGTTTAATACTGTGTTGCAGTGTTCACGGCGCTGAACAAGGCGTGGTGCGTGCACCACTTCGCGTGCTCGGTGTGTGACGCGCCGCTGAGCACCAAGAGCAAGTTCTACGAGTACGACGAGCGGCCGGCCTGCCGCCGCTGCTACGAGCACTTCCCGGCCGAGCTGCGCAAGCGGCTGCGCCGCGCGCACCACTACACCGTGCGCCGCTAGCCCACCATGTTACATTATTTCCAAGTCAAAGCACACTAGCGTTGCAACGAATAGTATAAAATATCGATAGACTTTCGATACTATCGTGACCTCGAAAAACAGAAACAATGTCGATAGGACTATCGATAGTATCAATACTATCGATAGTACGATAGTTTTTAATTTAAACAATTGATAGTATCGATAGAAAAGGTACTATTTGTATTAAAAACTATCGATAGTATTGTGACGAATTTATACAAAAAGTAGTTACAGTATCGATGCTATCAATTAAAAACTATCGATGGTATCTATATTACTATCGATAGTTTTATAATATCGAAATTAGTCACAATACTATCGATAGTATCGATACTATTGATATTGTGACTGTTTTTCGAGGTCAACTATCGATTGTCGAACTATCGATTGTTATGCAACGCTAAAGCACACGCCTAGGCTGAAGAGACGCTTACGTAGCGTTGCATACCTATCGATAGTTGACTTCGAAAAACAGTCACAATATCGATGGACATCGATAGTATCTAATGACCGATACTATCGATAATATCGATATTAATGAATTTAGATACTATCGACAGTATTCGATACTATCGATAGTATCTGAATTCAATAGTATCGATACTATCGATAGTTTTACCTTACATCAATGGTATTGCAAACTATTGACAATCGATACTATCGATAGTCCTATCGATATTGTGAATTTTTCAAGGCCACGATGCTGTCGCTGGTACGCTATCGCTCGTCTTTTTGGTCCTTAGGCGTTCTCGAAATATAATATGCACATAACCTGATGCTAATTCAATATATAGAATACATTATATTCACAATACCATTAAAGTTGCAGCAAGTGCGAACATTTTGAAAATGTATGTCCCGCATTATTAACCATTTCGCTCATTTATTACTACGGTAAGCGAGTTAACACCATGTCTATCACAATGACGAGCAACGTACAGTACGACATGCAGTCAGCCATATTTGTTTACAGCGTGTCTAAAATAACGCCCCTGTTAATATTAATATATAATTTCTAAAATCTCAACAAATACCAAACTGAGCAACAATATTAAAACGATTTATTGGCAATAAAATTAAGTGTACCTATTACTAATATGGAACCAAATAAAGGTATAAAACAGACTAAACACAAGATAAACAAATTTGACTAAGGTATAACGGTAATAAGTGCCTTTATAGGAAGTGCTTATAGGTTGTTTTTTTAAGAGACAGACTAATATAGGATTATTTTTATTCTCTTATAATTATTAATATACCTTCAATATATTTTGTAGAAAATTATAATCTCGAAATCATGTACTAAAATGAATGTAAAAAATAATGGTGCCTCAATAAATTACTATTTCTAATATTTCGCGTTTTATTCACGTTACGCCTAGGTGACTGGCCATCTTGTCAGAATGAACGGTGACCCTTAAATCGTTTACTTCTTAATTACGATAGAAGCAATACGGAAGCAATGTACCGTTAAGAGCGCATTCACTTTTTTCATACGTTAATTGAGTTTTCGGGAGTTTTTGAAAGGCTGAAATCACATAATTTGTCTTTTTAGCTTATTTTGACTTCAATTATTATAATTATATTTTTAGTTAATTTTGCCTTTCCAATTGTATAATTGAAAATGATGTATGCGGATTTCGAAAGCGCAATTTCGAGATGACGTGCGAAAACCTATATTTAAAGTAATCCTACATCAATAATTATTACTAAAGTCTGTTTTTTAAGTGTGGCGCTTCAAATTAAAAGGGGATTTTCGACGAGCGATACTTGTGTCGCTTTTCATCACGCACAGTTGAATAATCAATTTAAAATAAAAACTATCTGATTTAACGAACAAAAAAGTGGCATACTTTATCTTAATGTATTACGAAAAATAAATTGAAAAAGCTTTTGACCAAATATATTTATTACGCCTGAATTAGTTGGGAGTGCTGCCAGGTAAAGAAAAATAACCTGCTGACTTAAAAATAAAACTTTGATAATTCGGCATTAAAAAATGTCATAACATATTAAATATACCAGAAAGTTTAACAATTTTTTTTTCTAGGTGAAACATAAAAATGTATCAAGAATTCAATTTTTAATTGCCATAAAATGGGTTCCCTTTTTGGTTGGAGAGCTTTTTTAGTAGCAACACTTGTGAAATACCAGAATTCTACGGAATAAAAAATTTGGACTTTATGTAAAAATAAAGAAGAAATGTTTTCGAGAAAGTATATCCTCAACTATAATGTTTTCTTCAAAAAATCAATTTTAAATGATTAAACCGTATTTTATTTTACTTATTAGAAAATAAAAAATCGAGAAAAAGACTACAGATAACAAATAGAGAACATGCAATATTTTTAGGATTACTAAAATTTGAATAAATTTTATACAAAATAGACCTAATCAAAATACTTTCATTTATTGCCAAAAATTGCGCTTTCAAATTGACAGTTTAAATTTTCAGGCGAAAACAGGCGGTGACGTCACTCGTGCCTGACATTAGCTTTAAGTGTTGCTGAAAAATCGATAAGTTTTAATCAAAAAATTACAAACTATCATTTTGGCTCTTGCAACTTATAGCAGACAGAGCCCAGAGCAGCAAGACACAAAGGCCACTGTCTTGCTGCTCTGGGTGGGTGGATAATTCGAATCAAAATTTCGTTCATTCCCTCGATCGGCTTTTACGATCTGCGCGGGAAGTGAATCAGCTAATTTTTTTCTTTTATCCCAAAACAACATGGAAGGGAATTCTTTACAGAAATTTTCAAATTTAATATTTGCTTTTGCGTCAAGCTTTGAATAGGGATGACAATATTTTCCTAGTGTACCTAAGTCTGCAAATCTACTACTCTTTAGGCTTATTTAACTTGTTTATTAACTAATTATTAGATTTCGTAGACAAACACCAAGCATATATCCGTCCTTCTTCATAGCCTCTTGACTTACTACAGGTTCTAGGTCCGCGTTTTAGTGTCAAGGAAAATTTACTGTTACGCAATAATCCTGACGACGAACAAACTATCGATAGTATTGCGTTTGTAAAACTATCGATAGTTTATGTATTATCGATAGTTAATGTATTATGAAAAGCAATCTTTCTTTCTTCAATACTATCGATAGTATAGATTGTTCGTCGTCATCGATCGTTACTATCCATAGAATTACTTATTGGTTATCAATAGTATTGCTCTAAAACAGCTATCGAAACTATCGACAGGCCTATCAATAGTTTGTCATTTTTCGATTGAAATTATCGATTGTAAAATATCGGTTTTTCGGCAACACTAAATATTAATGTCCGACACGTGTGATGTCACTGTTAGGGATGCTAAATGAAAAAGAAAAAAAAACAATTTTGTTTTTATTTACAGTGTTGAAAAAAAAAACTTAATACCCTTGTTTTTTTCCTAAATTTGGTTTTTTTTTAGAATCTATAGAAAATTTAATAATTTATTGATGTATGCTTTCATTGCTTTCTTATTGCTCACATTTTACTAAAATTACATATCGAACTTACTTTGGATTTTTGATTTATTTAGACTGAATTTTTGTTTAATTGGTTCACTACTAATGAATGTCCCTGTCTCCCGGACCGGGATTACCGGGAAATCCCCGTTCGGTTTATGTTTGTACCAAGTTGTACTGGGAATACCGGTGCGCAATTTGAATGTTGCCAATATATTCATGCATACTTGGTACTATTCCACCAAAAAAGTTAGTTAGGTTCATAAATAAATAAAAAACTCTAATTATAAACTGTTAAGTATTAATCTTTTACGGAAACTGCCTTATCAATTTTGAATTCTGTATTCTTGAAAAAAAAAACATGGTAAAAAAAACGCTTTTTTTGTCATGTTTTTTTTTCATGTTCTTTTTTCATGTTAGAAAATATTTTGTTTTGTTGTCTAACCTCCATGAAAATAATTCAAACTAAAGCAAAAATGAAAATATTCTCTATTATATCTCATAATCTGTAAAACTTTACGTAAAAAAATCTTTCAATTTTTAATCTTTAACTAATAAGGTAAAATAAATGATTCGAAAAAAAGAAACCGAAAAGATGAAACCTTCCTGTTTTTGAATTCAATTAAAAAAATATATAAGTAATACGCCTTAGCTACCATAGTCCTTAGGGCCCCGAAGCAGCCAGCTTAGGAAGCAACCGGAAGAGTGCAAAGACGAGAGAGAGAGACGCCTTAGCTACTATGTACATTAAAGAAACAAGTTTCCACTTATCATATAGTATATTATTATACCATGATCATATTCATTCAATGTTGTGTACTTGTGTCTTGCGACGCGACTACAGAAGTGCGATTTCTGAAACGCAGATTTACCTAAACGAATGGTTTTCCCATACAAAAACCATTCGTTTAGGTGACTCCGCGTTTCAGAAATCGCACTTCTGATCAAGATCGTTCAGTGCTTGCAGCAGAGCGTCGCAACTATAACTGTGTGCCGTACTTGTGAAAAAACGCACACACGAGCACCTTTTTCGCGGCTTAAGGCGCTGTTACCTAAAATCGGAGTGAGTAAATTGGCGAACTCGCTCTTATGTGTAGTGGGATGTATTTTAATACCTGAATTTTCCGGAGTCCAGTGCTGCCCCCATTTGAAATAAATCATTCGAAAGGAAACGGAGACATCATTTAAAATTTTGTCTTGACCAGGCTCTAGACAACCCTTCAAACTATTTTATAAACTACTATTTACAGTTTAAAGTAAGAACGTGAAGCTTTTCTGCGCACAATTGCGAAAAACGGCCACATTTGGCGTATGTGCGTATAAAAGCTTCACGTTCTCACTTTAAACTGTAAACAGTAGTTCATAAAATAGTTTAAAGGGTTATCCAGAGCCTGGTCAAGACAAAATTTTAAATTATATCTTTTAGATGATTAGATGTTTTAATTCAAATGGGGGCAGCACTGGACCCCGAAAAATTCAGGTAGCCCCATTATTTCCAAAATTAAACAAGAAAACACTTTCTTTTATGATTATTATTTAGTACTAATAGGAGATTTATTTTCAGTTAATGCTAGAAGAATAAATTAAATATAACAAAAGTATAATAATTACACTATTTAAATGAATGCTAGGTAGTTACCTAGATAGTTATTTATAATCAACATCACCGCAAATAAATATATTGGTCACAATCCCATTCCATCAAATTATTAACATTACAATTAAACTTCTAAATCGCCATTCACAGTTTTTATTTAAGATATTAACACATTTCGGGCCACTTATGGCAGTTATGGCTATAGACGTAAATCACTTGTTACTTATTGAATCTGGCTGAGTGTCCTGCACAGTGTTAATGCTGTTCACATTACCTAAACAAACAATCGTAGATGTAATTAGTGGGGAAGCCAAGGTGAAGAATTGTAATTTTGGTAGGACTGACAAGGTTTATACCAACAAGTGGTGTCGTTAACTTCAGCTTAGTTCACTGATTGTCAAAATGCATGTTGTCGCTTTTTAAAATGGTGGAATTAAAAATCGGATATGTAGTTTGGGGTGAAGTCGGTTTTTAGTTTTTAACACCGTACCGAAACATACTAGAGTTATCGTCGAACACACGTAATATACAACTTCGTCCGTCTCGCTCCCTCGTGCGTATGAATATGTACAGGGTGTTTGAACACCCTGTACATATTCATATATAGGTACTTGTAAGTTGTTCCTGTGTTATCTAGGCCGTCGGATATAGACAAAAAAAGAGGCCAAATTCGCAAAAGCGTGATGTACTTAGTGATGCCTTTTTGATATGTTGTATGGGTTTGTCTGGGTAGTATGAATTGAACGAATTTTCAACTTCGAAAAACCTGTGGAAACTATCTATCCGGCCTAGATACACATTCCTCCATTTAAAAAGCGACAACATGCATTTTGATAATCGAAAGTCAAAAATCATTTATTTATCTTTGGATATCTTAGTTGGATATTTGAATTACTTGATAATTATATTTTTTTTCTTTCGATTTCATTATACGTAGTTGTTGACGTCAGATCATTTACTTACAACAAAGTTTACTGCTGCCTCCTAAGCGCAAGTACAGAAGATGCGGTAACAAACTGTACTGCAACATTTTCTCCAAAAACGTCAACTTACAATTAGGCATACTCGTACTGATATTAAAATTAGATATGTAGACTGAAAATACATTGCTATGTGATAATTATTAATTCAAAATTATGTCAAATTTGGAATTAATGACAATTTGTAAATAAAGTACATGTACCGATTGTACTCAAATTATGACATCTGTGAATGTACCTACAAACAAAACAATACAAACCTTTAAGAGGGACCCGCGCCAATTTCAAGCCAGACGTTTTTGTCTTTAAGATAATTATCGGTTCCGTAATAGCCTTCTCACAAAGTACTTTCTTTACATAGGCTTTAAATTTTCTATCTGGCATATCAAGACCGATCTGGCAATTGATTATAAAACTGTATACAGTTTTCCTTAAAAGAATTATCTACTGACTGTTTTCAGCCTTTTATACGGGGTAACTAAATCATTTATGTTACGTAAGTTTCTACCCGTAAATTCGCCAGTTTTATTAAATTAGGCAATATTTTTGGGAGCGGGTTCTTCGAACGTTTGTTTGTTGTTCAAGCGGCAAAGCTTTGGAACGCCCTACCAATCAATATCCAGTGTTGCGATTTTTTAAACGCGGAGTCACTAAACGACTGGTTTTTGTATAAAAACCATTCGTTTAGGTGACTCCGCGTTTGAAAAATGGCACTTCTGAAGGCTCGTACTTGGCTAGCATTTAAAAGTGCAGTTTGTGCACATTATCTTCGGGAACTGTCAGATAGAATACAAATAATATGTATGTAGTATACGTATTGGTTTTTATATCTTATACGTATCTATATTTTGAATGTAAGTTTATTGATATATATTGTTATTTTAATTAATATATTCTTACATATATATTATTATCATTAGTAATATATCTTTCAAAATTACATATTTTGCGCCTTATTTAAGACGAAGTGGTAGCTAAAGTGGCGCCCTCATTGGAAATAAATTGTTTAAAACTTAGTATGGTGATAATCAATAATTTGATTTTAAACAATGTCTAGAACTACCGTTACTTTAGCAAGTTTAGAATACCTGAACCCTAGTTTGTATTTTAAAAACTATTTAGTATTAAGGATGTCTAGAATTAAGTCTAAAAATGTGTTTTTTACTCTCCTCAGATTATTTGAAGGTTCACTTAAGACTCAATGGTATACCCAAAGTATCAGTTTAGTATTGCAAGGTCACAATTGATTTTGTAGTCAAACTTAAGATGATCGTAAAACTTCGTACTAGAAAATGTTTTTATGAAGAATTTTTTATTCTTTTATCACTAATTTTATAAAACTTTAGTAAATATAAACTTTACGGGTTTTCATCAAAACAGAACTAAGTAAAAATATGAGGGAATTAAGATGTGATTTTCATCGCCGTGTTGCGACTTACGATTGTCGTCACCATTTGGACTCGTGTGCGCTGCATGTGTTTTCTAAGAATTTCACTATGAATAAAAACGCACCATGAATCGGAACGGACTATGAAAGGTTTCTTTGACATATCTACGCCATAAATGTCAAAATTACGAGTGGTCGAGATCACTCGAGACCACGCGTTTGCAACGAGTGATCTCGACAACTCGTAATACAGCCAATTTCTACCACTCTTAATACAGCATTTATATGAATATGACCACAATTTTATAACAATGCCGGTTTAAAATCACATGGAAATATGCTTAATTTTAGTTGCAAAAAAAAAAACAAATCTATTGTTTTACATTTTTGCGTAAAATTAAACTGGGCTGTATGGGTTATGTTTCCTTTGCACTAAAATACGCGGGAAAGCATTGTACTTAATAGCCTCGAGGGGAATAGGACAGCCGGTCTCGGGACGGGATTATTGTCACTACTACTAAAACTACTCGTCCGGCAATGCCATACTTACCGGCCTCTGCAGTAATGTACTATTTCAGTCCTATGAACATCGTAAATATTCAAGTTTCTATGAATTGGCCTCTCCACTAAATTACTTGCTTACTTGTATTATTATCCTGGCAATTATTTTTAAAGCCAGGTTTATACAACTAGTTGAAAAACTATGTCGTCTGACATATTTAGTTATCCTTTATCTTCGTGTTGGTCATACGGTAGATGATGGAGTCTCTGCCAGGGTCCATATCCATGATGGCGTAAACAATGGCAACTAGACTGAACGTAAACAAGACGCCGAACCACAAGATGATGTTGAACATCGGTGTGAAGGCGGTATCGACATTAGTGTTTGTCTGAAAATAATACAAGAGCGTTTTCTTAATAACATGTAATTTTTTGACACAGCATGCAAATCAGTGGGCGAAATTTAATTACAATGTACCTAATTGGATTGTTATCTGATTAGAAAGTAATTAGATTAAGAAGTAATCTCATTGAACAACAATAATACTGTAATTATAATTACTTCTATGTTCTTTGTTAAAAAGTAGTAATCTGATTATGAAGTATCAATGTACTTCGATCTAGCGGAGCCACTCGAGCTAGACCTTAAACACTAGTAGCAATTTTGTGTCTGTTCAATGTTTCCTCACGAATTTATTTACAAAATCCAATGTACTTCAACAAATTGGGAAAAAAAAATAGAACATATATGTCATCCGTTCAGCGGGGACCAATCTGTACTAATACACGTAATTTATAATAGAATTAAATTCATAATGAATTGGATTAACTCGTTATTCAATTACATTGTAACTACCTAGTTACTGGAGGTACTTGTAGTAATCGATTACTTATATAAATCTGTTACAAAGTAATCTAATTAACAAGTATGAAAGTAATTGAAATTGTTAATCTAATTTAAGTATTTTTTCTCATTGATGCAAAGTCGGCCATGGCAGCTTGAAAGAATATCAATCATAAGAACATAATATAACTATATAAGCAGTGCTTTAACTGTCAACATGGGAGATTCGCTTAACTATTCAAATTAATTTATTCTTCACACGATCGAAGTCGCTTCATATGGCAATGAAACTAAAAATTTGTTGGAAATGTCATAAAGATGGTCACAATCTACATATATTTCAAATAGTGGCGTAGCTAGGTAACCAAAGTTCTGGGGCAAAAAATTAACTAGGACCCCAACTAAACTATTTAAAATCGTCCGTATTCGTCGTGTTCCGAATTCGATGTACTCCAGATTTGCCATAATCCTGATTCATCATACTCCAAATTCGTCGTAATACAATCTATTTCATAATAAAATTAAAAACCAAATACAAATTGTAACTTATTTAAATAAACATATGAAAACTATTGAAATTAAAAGAAAATAATTAAATTTATGAAAATAAATGAAAAATATTTAACTGTTTCCGTTCAATACATACAGTCCTGAGACAGACACACAGACAGAGGAGGCACGTTAATAGGGTCCCGTTGAGCACCCTTTGTGTAAATATTTTTAGTAGAGATTTTTAAATCATCACTTTCTTAAACGACTATACGTTTAACACGAATCTGAAGTACGAAGAATCTGGGTGAGATTTTTAAATCATCACTTTCTTAAACGACTATACGTTTAACACGAATCTGAAGTACGAAGAATCTGGGTTACAACAAGTCTGGAGTAGAGTTTAATAGTCATGCTGTTGAAGCGCCCCACGTTTGTCATAGATCCGACTTGCGTCAAGCGCGTGCTGTTAAAACGCACTGTTCGACGACGTGACTGTGAAACCAGCCTAAAAATAGAGGGGAGTACCCGCAAGTTTCAAACAAAGATGTTTGAGGCTTGTTGGGAATTCCCCTGTATTTTATCATATAAGTAGCCATTATTAAAGTCGCATACCTAAAATCTGGTTTATTTATATTCAGAATGCGAGAGAATTTCACTAGTTCAATTTATAGTTTGAAAGTCAAGAATCGGAGGGCCCCCCCTTGAGCTATTGGGCTCCGGGGCAATGCCCTGTCGAGCCCTTCAGTAGCTACGCCACTGATTCCAAATTTTTCTGCATAAGTCATTGAAACTTACAGTTGTACTTGTGGCGATAGAGGAGTTACTGCTGGAACGAATTGTCCTTCTAGTATGAGCCACATCAGTAGTTACAACAGTGACCAAGATAGAGCCATCGTAAGCATTTATAAAAGCCGTCCTGAGTTCTTCCACCGCCTCTCCTGTAGGTAAACATTTCTTTTAGACTAGAAAAAATACTACTAAGTATATTAAATGTTGTGTAGATATTCTTTACCCGACTACAACGAAGCCAAAAAGAAAGTATTGTTACGAAACTGGGGCTCGAGATTTGAAGAAAAACGCCAAACTTCGTGTACTCATGCTCGCATACAGCTCCTTGAGTGACCAGTAGCTTTTCCATGAAATTGCTATTATTGTTTCAACTTCTTTTCTCGTTTGGTCATCCGGTGAAATTATTTGGCCGAGTGTAAGTGTATTGATCAACATAGTCAGTTGGGTTGTTGTTAACATAGATTTCCTGGTGATGTCTGTAGTTACACCTAGAGATGTGTCGTTGCCGGCATTATCACAACAGACATTATTGTATATGTCTGCTGTGGCATTATTGCACTAAATATTGCCGGCCACACTGCCGGTCAGATTGGCAGAAGTAGATATTTTGGCACAGAATTAATAAAAGTAATTTTGGGGAATATTACCTAAATATTGGCAATACTCTTAGATCACACCGAAGTCAGCGTAGAAACTGTGCTTGACAAGATCAAAACATCCGACGTTCGTTTTCGTTGTGAAGACAAGTCCTCCTTACATACCTTTGACTTTATTCGTGTGACCACAAACAAATCACTAGGTGTAAATTGTTTGTTAATGAAATAATATTACGCAAATTATTGTGTGTATTTTTATCGATTCAAAATATCGAAATGAACCGACAAAGAAACTGATAATCATAATCGATTTAGAAAATTATAATAAATTTCACAGAGAAAATCACAAAATTTTAAATCGATAAACATACTCGTATAAGTAGGTATATTACCTACCTACCCAACCAATATAAATTACGTTACATTTGTCAGTATCTATTACAGTTATTTTGACAATCTCTGTGTGTCTGTATGTGGCATCGTAGCTCCGAATGGATGGACCGTTTTCGATATGGTTTTTATATGGGAAAGGAAGTTTCTTTGTGGTGGTTCTTAGCTATGTTTTATGAAAATTGGTTCAGCCGTTTAAAAGTTATTGGGGGTTAACTCTCGAAAGTCGGGGTTTTTAATTTACCTGGCAAATAATAAACGGCGCTACGGATATTATTAAGGAAACCAAAAAATGGGCTCCCACTGTGAAGTTTCTTAGCTCCTGTCCTGTCTAATATTTATACTAACGCCCAACCCAGTCCCCTTGGTAACAATAGATTCCCATATACGTTAATAATCTAGCTCACATCTCTCAAACAAAGTCTTTTGGTCAGCTGTCAAGAGCCCTAGAAGACTAAGGTACACTATGCGGAGAACATTTTAATAAACATATAAAAATAATTTGTTTTGAAAATCGTCGTTTCAAATCGAGTCGAGTCGAGTCAAGAAAATCGCAGCGTACAGCACAATTCTTACGTTCGCCGTAAAAATTAGAATTTGGCCTTGAAATCGACTCTACAGTTGGAATTGCTTATTCCAACTGGAGTTGGAATGCAAATTAAGTCTGGCTTGTCTAATTAAAGCCGCAATGGAAACCTAGCGTTGGACACAAAACGCCCGCTCCTGTTTTAATGAAAATAATACGGAGCTACAAAATAAATTGTTTTTTATTAATGTCAGATATTCAGGACGAAGAGTACTTACTGATGAAAGAAAATACCTCGATTAACAGCCCCAACTTTATTGGTGGTGTTTGAACAGATGGTTACCGAATTACGAGTCATTTTTCTTTTGAAAACTAACGTTGCACGCGAAATGCGATGGGGAGCAGTTTGCGGCGAGCACTGGCGCCTTCAACATATCGTTTGAGCACGCGAGGTCCACATACACTTTTTCCTTCTACTTGATATAGTTCTGTGTTGGTGAGTATTTTTCTATTTAATAAACGTTGTTTTCTATATAAATGTAATTTCTGAAAAATCGATGGAATATCTATTAGTATCGATTACGAAAAAAATTATCGAAACACGTTTGTAACCGATTTCTTTCCATCCCATAAAGTGATCTAAGATCCCTTACGACTTTCTCCCTTATTAACTGCCTAACCACAGCAAAAAATCTGTAATCGCATAGCACTCGACATATTTCATTTTTCGATGTTATTATTTTTACTATCTTTCGACACGAGACTAGTTCATTATCCCCGTCAAATGTATCAATTACTTTCTTCATCATCGTCATCATCAGTTCTTTTAGTCTCCACTGCAGGAGCAGGACCCTCTCTGTACTACCAGAGCCATACCTGGCCAGAGCAGCCAGAGGACATAGCCTACACTCTCCTCGCTGGCCAGACGGGTTGAAGAGGTCTCATTGATATTTATAAGCTTTGTTTAGTTTGTATTCCCTAAGTCGCCTTCTACGACATCCACGGGAGGACTTGGAGTGAACCCTATTCTACTCTGCCGGAAACCACACGGCATGTTTACTTTCTCAAGGTTCGGTAACTAGGTTTAAATTTGAAAAATGATTAGTTGATGACGTAGTCCTGACGTACTCCCCACGAAACTAACGCTCTCCCCACGAGACTAGCACACTCCCCACGAGACTTGAGTGTATTTTTGATTTACAACTTCCGTCTTTATTCCCTGTGCATTACACTTGAATATAGAGTAGTCAATCCCTTTGTCTTCTCTCTCTTTCTTGCGAAGAGGCCATCGGTTCGTCGCGCTATGTGTCCCGCCCACTGCCACTTCGAAGAGCTAATCCACTGGACTATGTCAGTGACTTTTGTTCTCCTACGAATTTCCTCATTTCGGATTCGATCACGTAGAGAAATACCGAGCCTTCCTCATAGCACCTTGAACGACCTTGAGCCTTCTTATGAGACCCCATATTATGGTTAGGGTCTAAGGGACCACGTTTAAGAGCCATAAGTCATCACTGGTAACACACATTGGCAGGCCGAAGACACTGCCTAGCTTCCGGAACGCTGCCCAGCCGAGTCGGATTCGTCTAGACTTCTTCATTAAAACTGGATTTTTTACCTGGATCAATTAACCCAGGTAGATAGTCCTTTCTTATCCGGGCTCGGAACCGGCAAAGGTGGAGATTTTTCAATAAGGTGTGTTTTTCAAGAACTTGGTTAAGTGTATGAAGATGGTCAGTAGTGGAATAGTTAGCTAGTGAATAAGTAGAATAAATAATTGCTTTCCTTCACGATGTCCAATAGTAAATTCATATTCAATTTTTAAAAGAATTTTATGGCGGATTCTTCTGTCGACCTTACCTCAACAGACCTTCGATCTTATTCTATTTTTATTAAATATTGCTTACCCAAGAGATTTTTGGCTTCTTGAGCTTGCATAGAGTTAGGTCCATGGAAGTCAGAAATAGCATGCAGTGAACTGATCCTGAAGTTATAGAAGTCAACGATATTGTCAGGCTTAATTTTGGGAACCTTAAAAATAAAAATATTGCCTAAATATGCACGTTGGAAACTTTCTTACTTATCAGTATCACTCAAAGAGAAAGTTTGCATCTGAAATACATTTGTATATCCTAACATATAAAAAATAAAACAGGAAACCAAAGCACAAAATCTGTCTTCATACAACAAACATCAAATTTTGACATATAATATAATAGAATCAATTATTTCATCTAGTTACATCACTTATCTAGTTTTGTAGTCAACCCCTGATAACAATTTTGAAAGGCATATAAATTTGTTTATCAATGTGGAATTGCAGATACCACATAATCTTAATGTAAATCCATGTTCGACGGGAATGTACCTACCTTTGCAGTAATGGCTTTCAACGCTTCCAGTTCGGAGAGGAACTGGAAATCTTCATTCACATTGTCTTTGAAGTGCTCTAGTGATCTCTTGACTGGCTTTGAAGGAGTGATGTCACCAAATACATCAGGGTATGAAATCAACTGAAAAAGGTATCTTAGATAGTGCAAAAGGGACATCATTAATTTCATGGCGGAAATGCATATGTTAACTTGTAAAATAGGTTCTTATTATTTGAAATTTGCGATAAATGCATTATTAGCTAATTATCTTTTGTATAAAAATCCTTTACCTCATTATTATCAGACAATTTGATTTGGACAAGATAGTTAGCACCATTTATGAAATGCTGTTTAATTCTATGTTTCAAAATCGCATAAGTGTCCGGTTCATATTCATCAATAGTAAGCGGGAAGATCATTGATTTTATATCAGCCTGAAAAAAAAATATTTTTAAATTATATAGCTACATCTGTATTCCATTTTTAAGTACTGTCATAATAATAATAAAATGCATATAATATACATACATTGAATCTTTCATCATTTTTATATATGTATACAAAGTGGAAGGGACATACCCGTTAAAAATCGATCCACGGGCTATACTAGATCACTTACATATACTATATATAACGAAATTATCGGGCGCGGATTTTTTGAAAACATATGATTGACAACTATCGCGCTCGGAGAGCGTTGGATGCGCTTCGCTTTTAGCGCAAATCTATCGCAAAATCAACGCTAGGTCTAACTACACCCTTAGGGGGGACTCCTATTTCGTCGAGGCGGTTCCAAATACTGGACCACTGTAGCGTGTCGAAAGCCTTCTCAAAGTTGACGAACGTGAAACATGCAGACATCGCATTGCAACCATGTTGCCTCTTCGAGTATGATCCGCAGGTTATTTATTATATATTTATATATTCAGTTGGGGCGGAATACAGCCTATTCTTGCTGAAGAAGTGGCACCACTGCTTCAGATATTCTGGTCAGAGGGATCTTCCTCAGTATCTTGGATGGTATGGACAGCAGCGTGATACCACTCCAGTTACCACACTCGCTTAGGTCACATTTCTTGGGGATAGTGACCATGTTGCCCTTGGATGGATGCCCTTGTTCCAATCATCGGGAAGTTCTTCAAGGCTCCAGATTTTCTCGAAGAGGGGTGTTATGAGTTATGACCTCTGCAGTAGTTGACGGATCGACTTTAAGCATCTCCGCTGTTATAAGGTCGAGG
Source organism: Acrobasis suavella (assembly GCA_943193695.1). Classification (NCBI taxonomy): domain Eukaryota; kingdom Metazoa; phylum Arthropoda; class Insecta; order Lepidoptera; family Pyralidae; genus Acrobasis; species Acrobasis suavella. The sequence continues at coordinate 9,372,885 of OW971940.1, forward strand.
CTTGGTGCTTTCCCACTCTTGAGAGACAATATAGCCGCTTCAACTTCTTTTCGAGACGGTGGCGAAATGTCGATATCTAGGAGCGGTGTTTGAATTGAATTCGGAGGTGGCGGGGATGGCGGTGCAGTTAGTATGCGGAAAAATTCCTGAAGTGTTTGCGCCATCGTTCAAGCTGCCCTTGTGAGGTCGCGATAAGATTGCCACATTTATCCCGAAGTGGTTTCTTTTCGAATCTCTTTCCCTCAGCCAGAATCTTGGAGGATTCGTACGACTCTCTCAGGTTACCCGTATTGGCAGCTACCTGAGCACGGCTAGCGATGTTGTCAGCCCATCATCTCCTGTCACGTCTGGTGCTGCGATGTATGCGCCTATGCATTTTCCTGTAACAAGCCGTCTAACTTCAGGGGCAGAACCTGAGGTTAGATAGTTCGGCACCACTCGAGGATTTTCAGATGGGGTTCGCTTCATCGCTGCACAAGTTCCCAGGTGTCGTTTGAGATCCACTCATCGAGCTTCTTTTCCATGTGGCCTAAGACAGAAGAGCTGGTTTCTTGGTAGACTACTTTGATACGGTTCCACTCCTCGTCAATGTTGTCTGTTTCTACTTCGAGACTGGAGAAACGATTCCGTAGTTCCAGTACGAATTTGCTACGAGTATCCCTTCCATTCAACTCCTTAACGAAGAATAGGAGTTATATATTCTTACATATGTATAATATAAGTATTATAGGTAGATAAAATATCTACTAAGTAAGAATACTTTATTTTAGAAATACGTATTAAGCTATTCATTAATAAATAATCTTACCTAGAGCCCCAAATTTTAATAATTTTACTTTTAACTTTTACTTGACTACCTCCGTGGCGTAGTGGTCACCATGCTAGTCCGCCACCCAAAGGTCCCGGGTTCGATCCCCGGTCAGGGCAAGTTGAAAAATGGCCTTTTTCAAATCTTCCTGGGTCTTGGATGTTTATCGATATATGTTTTTGTTATAAAATATAGTATCTATTGTTGAGAATTAGTATCCCATAACACAAGTCTCGAACTTACTTTGGGGCTAGCCCAATCAGTGTAATTTGTCCCTATTTATTTGTTTATTTTTATTTATTTAAACTATATTTTTTTATTTAATCTTTATTGTTCATCAAATACAAATTGTACAGAACAATAGGCGAACTTAACGCTAAAAGCGTTGTCTACCAGACAACCTTTGGGTTACTTATACAGATAGTCTAAATGTGGGTTGCAAGACTTACTTTTGTTTATATATACCTATAACTTGAACGTGGCATCCGCGGAAGACCATCATTGGTTTACACTACAATATTCGCTGAGCAGACACCATTTTGGTGCATTTAGTGTAATGTTTTGTGTTTTGTTTAGTAGTTTCATAATTTGTACCAAATAAGGGTTTCTTTCATTTTGTTTTATTCATTTAACTTAAAACCTTCAATGCTGACCTGGGAGAAAATTAAAAACGTAAAAGTTTCGCAACCTACCTACTTCTCTTCTCATGTAAATCTTAATAGCCAATGAATCTGAATCGGTGATGCATCTGGTGTTTTGATTCTTTTGTCCAATGTGCAAAATGTGGCTTTGGCTCAAGCAGTCTTAGGCTCTGCCTACCCCATAAGATAAAGATGTGACAATGTATATTAACAAAATGTATGTCTAAATGGATACCACTTACAGCACCAGTAAGAGTAGATACACCTTCAATGTATACTTCCACAGCAGCTTCAGGGGTGTTGAATGGATCACCTATATACAACCCATTCCATAGGGAGTTCTGAAACAGAAAAAATCCAATAGTAACGCATAATGATAGCTGATAGGCGTGCGCTTGCCTGCTTGTACACATAAGTGTACTTATCTAAAAGTAGAAAAGGATACTTGCCTCCTCTACAGACAATCCTAGAGAAGCTGAGAATATTTCCTTCAAAAAACTTTCCAACATCTCTGATTCTCCAGAAAATTTGAGCGACTGAGGGCTGTGAAGAATACGCAGCTCACCAGAGGCATTAGAGCCTGAAATCGTGAATAAGAAAATTCTTTTATATTTAACCGGCAAAAGACAACATATACCTATGATCATTACTATCTAAGTATATAATATTTTAAAAATACTTGCCAATTATCGATAAAACCAGGTAAACCCAGGAAAGTACCATTTTGTTAGACATATTAGACTAAATAAATAATAACACTATGTAAATATTGAAATAAGTAAATATAATATTATCACATGATTCTATCATAGATATAGGGAACCGTAAACTTTGCTTTTGCACCATGACAACAGGAAACAATAACTATTATTATTTTGAATGTAACATTCTTCATATAAAAAAATCTTGTCAGCCAGTAAGAAAATTCTATCTAAGAAAGTTTTAGTCTATTTTAGGTAACACTGCCTCTTGCTCAAACAAACTGTGCAAAAGTTCCTACCACTAGCATAATAAATAAATAATATACATTTATTATAGGTAACTTTGACCCATACATTTTAACTACCCCCAATTTAAAAAAATTATGTGAGAGTAAAATAATGTAACATTAAATCTAAACACCTAAAATAATAAGTAAGTACCTAGATACGTAATAGTTATTTATGCAACTGTAGTATAATAAGGGGTATTCAAACACGAATGTGGGTTATCTATATCAGAATAGTATCACATGAGTGTTTTAATACCTAATTATTAAAGTTGCATACAAAACTTTATCTACACCCATGATATGAATCCTCTATGAAAGGTTCTAAATCCATAGGGTGTTGTACAGTGTTGTAAGAACTCTATGTAAATTACTGGTAAGTTTATTGCTGAGTATCTAATACAAACTAACAATGTATGTGAGGTAATAATGAAATTATTTATTGTAATAATTATTTAAATTTTGGACCGTACTATTATTGGAATGCAAATTATTTTTGTTCGATATTTACTAATATCGAATGGCGTGATACGACGTGAATTTGAATAACCAATAAGTTCCTTTTTTTAAATTACGGAGTTGTGGTAGTGAAGAGCGCGTACATGACAAAGTTTCTTTTTTGAAATTCATAATGTGGCTGTTTGATGAGTAAAGAAGGGATCGAGTTTGCGATGCATAATGAAATTAAGTACAACATTATAACACTCGTTTGGGTGATATAATGGTTATTATGACACTGGGTGTTTTAATGTTGGCAATAAGCTAACTGTTTCAGAAACTTTTATAGCATAGGTGTAAATAAAAACACTTTATTGCAACAAAATACATGAAAATAACATTTAAATATGTAAACCAGAACTTCAATTTGCATATTTCACTTATGGAACAACCGAGCAAAGCGAGCGAAGTTCTCTGAGTCTACTTGAATGATCCGATGCTTTTATGTATTAGGGTTGTTGTGGATGCAATAATTTTAACATCAGCGGAGGCGGATGCAGTTTATAAGGCTGCCTATCCATCTAAGTGGAATTAGGTAGCGGAGCGGTGCGGTGCCAGGAAGTAATGCGGAGAGGAGTTGCGAACGAACTGTGTGATACATGGTATAACAAAACAAGGTATTCTCTTCCCGAGTTAGAACAAGACTACATCACGATAAGTATTGCGACTGATAGTTTTTTTTTTCAGTAAATTTAAGGACTTTCTCAATTAGTTCATGAATATTAAATAAAATATTAACCAACGTAGCTATTTAGTATCTTGTGTGATTTACCTATTTAATGTTTTATAAATTGATATAATGTTTATTAATTCGTAATTGTTAAATGAACTACAAAAACGAATTTTTCTCAGGTAATTCAATTACACACAGTGGCAATACATCAAATTGACAAGTGTCATACTGACAGACCGTCCTTTCAACTTTATCGTTGTCTCGCTCACACATATAGCGCTATTTCGTTCGGTGAAGAAATTATTGTGGTTTCCAAACTTAAAAATTATTTATTAAAAATGAGCTGTCTCGTGTAAATCGCTATTTATCAGATCAAAATTCTTGGAACTAGTGGACTGAAAATTTTATTTTATTTTTTATATGTTATATATATTGTAAAGTGAAGATTAAGATGTAAATCTATATTATAATTTGTACCATAGCCCAACGGGTTGGGTAGAATAGGGGTAGGGACCATACTGAACTGGGTTTCTTTCATCATTATCTTCCCAGTAGTGGTCATTCCTAAACTACAAACAGGGCAAATTAAATAAAATTATAAAAAGTTGTACCTACTTACTGTATTGTTTTTATCTATCATCTTTTTTCCCCACTGTAAAAGTTTGAGAACCGTTTTGCAACTGATGATGTATTCTTGTTCCAATTACGTCACTAGCTGTCACGGGAAGAGAATACCAGGCGAAGTGTATATATAAAGGACTATCGAAAGTATCGAATAACCAATACTATTGATTGTCAACAGTTTGCAATACTATTGATGCAAGGTAAAACTATCGATAATATCGATAGTATTGAATTTATATAATATTGACAGTATTCGACACTGACGATAGTATATTCTAAATTCAATAGTATTGACACTGTCGATAGTATCCAATACGCGATACTATCGATAGTCCTATCAATATTGTGATGCTTCGGCCGCACTTGTGCCTATCGTCCCGAAGCAATTCGCGGCGAATCTTCGTACGTTTTGTACACTACAAAGTTATCGCGATAGTGCGCTGGTCACACTAGCGGCTTCGTTATTTTTCACGAACTATCTGGCAATAATCCAAGATGGCGTCATCTACGTGTTATATGGACGACGACTTTCTTTTCTTTAACATGTGTGCTAACAATTACTTAATGCATTTATTGAAACCTAAAAAGAAACCTAGAAGGAAAAAGCTAAAAATTTTAACACCATTTTATCGTTCCACTCCATTTTTACGCATTAATAACAGTGGCACCGTCGCACAGCACGCGTCTAAACAAGTTGAAAACAAACGTCAAAATAAATAACGCAAGTGCGACCACGCAGAGCGAACGGTTAGCGTGATTAAATCCTTTGATGTATTGCCACACGCGCGATAACCAACACGAAGTCCGAATATTCGGGGCGATTCCCGATAACGGCCGGTCACATTTGCGTGTATCGTGTAATAGCACAAAGCTTCGTGACGATAGGCGTAGCTCCGGCCCAAGCATGACTGTTTTTCAAGGTCAACTATCGATAGTTATGCAACGCTATCAAACGCTATTGACAACATTTCATTTTCTAAAAGGTATGAAAATTCGAGAATCATTTCGAGATTTAGCAATTCTGAACACGTAAAATTTTTTTTCAGATTTTTTTGAGTTATATTTTTAGAGATAAATGAAAAAAACTCAAAAGTACAAGGATATAGGCATTTAACAGGTTACGCCTTTGTTTGAACATCTAAAAGTGAAAAAATTATGTCAAGCTGTCAGCTGTCAATTGACGTGTGCGTCAATCTGACAACTGACATCACGAGTGAGAGAGAGAGATAATAGTAGTGTTGTCCATAGAAGTATCAGTTCGATAGGAAGACCATCTAATATCGATAGTTCTTTCAGTAAAGTAGAATTAGGATTGGAACAAATACACATGCAATAAAATGATTACATAGTTTGGTGACGAAATGCTAATATTTCCTTTATATGATTGATATTTTAGGTTAAATAAAAATAATATTGACATCCAGGTCTTAAAAACTATAAAAAAATGAAGTAAGGAAAAATGCTACCCTAAAATGGGGCGACTTTCAAAACACAAGGTGACATTTATGATAGCTTTTTTTTTTGTTGGTTTTTTAATTAAATCTTCTAAATTTCTGAACGCGTGTACGCCGGAGCCCTTGTTTTTATTTTCAGTCAAATTAACCCAATTAACTTTAAAACGCTGTAACTTAAAAAGTAAAAAGTGAAACATTTTTTCTTTGTGTTCTTAATTTCTGTAAGGGGCGACTATGAGAATCCGTTAAAAAACGTGGGTTACCCAAGAACCCCATTTCAAGTACAGAGATGATAGGGAAATTTTTTTTTGTCGAGTATTACAAGCGTAATTTTTACGCCATTTGTTTTCCACATACCAAGTCGTCAATTTATTTATATTTTTATGCCAAAAATAGCTGAGATAGAAGCGTTTGAATTTTTAAATTAATCAAAGTCACCCTATTTTACGATACATAAGTTTTTGTATCGATATCGATATCTTACTGCTACAAAACACAACTCTACAGACGTCAGTAAAAGTTTTATTTTTTAATTATAATGTATGGCAAAGATGTAAACTCGTTACATCCTAACTCTTGTACTTACGCTCTTTTAGAATGGAGAGATTTTAAACAATTTAATTTTAGGAGAAATAATGAAAAGAAATGAAAAAGAAAAAATACGTATGTCTTATTTTTTGAAGTTCTTTAAGGAAAAAATATAAAATATGAATATAAAAAAGAAATGTGGTGTCGTGGGACACCAGGTAGGAACGAAGTTCCTACTACTCGCTTGTGTATACGACTGTCGCGCCTGCGCACGTCTCATTTAACGAGGTCATCCTTACGGTTTTACTATCACATTTTTTTCAGTTCGGTCGCGCAGCAAAATCCCTATCTCCTCAAAGCCTGCCGTAAGGAACTTAGTTCCAAAATTTTTGAAATGTTGTCAATTGCGGACTGTGTGACAGTTGATATGTCAACTGTCATTATGACATTCTTTTAATACATCCTGTGGTGCCATTTTTCAAACGCGGAGTCACTAAACGAACGGTTTTTTGTATGGGAAAACCATTCGTTAGGTGACTCCGTGTTTCAGAAATGGCATTTCGACGAGACTGGTCAAAGAAATGGGGTGGCGTTATTACGATGAATGGTGTTCAAAATTGTGATTAAATATTACCACTTAAAAAAATACATTTTTAGAGTATTTTGGAGTAACATTTATTTTATATGCATATTTCTGCACTTTTATTGGTTTTAATACAACTATGTTAATGTATTTTCGTTTAAACTAAATTATATGCTTTTTTTCGCGATTGAATCAATGTCATCGTCGTACAAGTTTATTTTCTACGCCAATTAAAATAAAAACCGGCTAAGTGAGAGTTGAACTCGCGTGGAGAGGGTTTTGTGCCAAAGTTTTTAAATTAATACAAATTCGAAATCTTCATAGTAAGACGCGAGTTAACTACTATTAGGATTAGCGCTATCTACTGGTGTTTTAGTAAACTATTTACCGTAAGTGAACGTATTATATAAGAAATAACCACTATATTTTTAAAGGATAGAATTCTTATGGGTTTTTCTGTAATCCACAAGCAATTAACAATATATTGTATTTTTTTTTTCAAATTTTAGGTTCTGTAATTTCGGAGATTAGGAGAGGAATAGTAAATTTTCGTCTTTTTGCATGAATAAAATCAAAATTATTTTACATTAATAACAAGAATATATTCGAGATCCTCATAAAGTCTTAACGAACCTTTTATTTGATATATGTATGACACAGTAAGGTTTGCAAAAATTTTGATTTAAATTTCCTAATTTATCCTCCGAAAATGAACCTTATTTATAAATAATATTTATTTACTTCGCATATCTGTGTTTGGGTCATCATTAAACCATCCACCATATGTCACCTGATTTGGTCTACTAGATTTGGATCAAATTGGCTGTGACAGACGGACGGACAGACAGACGTACGAGTGATCCTATAAGGGTTCTGTTTTTTCATTATAATTATTATGTAATACTGCTATACTAATATTGAGAAGATTTATATATATAATCAATGCGAAAAGAATAATTCAATATATTACAAAAGTAATATACTATTTAAATGAATGCTATATAGGTAGTTAACTGGTTATTATTTTATAATCAACTTCACTGCAAATAAATATATTGACAACGATCACATTCTAACAAATTATTAACATAACAATTAAACTTCTAAATCGTCATTCACAGCTTTTACTTAAAGATATTAACACATTTCGGGACACTTAATGCTATAGACGTAAATCACTTGTTACTTATTGAATCTAACACATTTCGGGACACTTAAGGCTAAAGACATAAACCTCATGTTACTTATTGAATCTGGCTGAGTGTCCTGCGAAGTGTTAATGCTGTTAACATGACCTAAATAAACAGTCGTAGATGTAATAACTTGCACACTTCTATCTTTATCCTGGCAATTATTTTTAAAGCCAGGTTTATACAAATAGTTGGAAAATGTCCAACTATGTTATCTTGCATATTTAGTTATCCTTCTTCATCCTCGTGCTGGTCATACGGTAGATGATGGAGTCTCTGCCAGGATCCATATCCATAATGGCATAAACAATGGCTATCAGACTGAACGTAAACACGACACCAAACCACAAGATGATGTTGAACATTGGTGTGAAGGTGGTGTCGAATCCAGTGCTGTTTGCCTGAAAATAATGCAGAAGCGTTTTCTTAACAAGGAACTATTGTAGTACTTTTTGACAACATTTAACATATAGCATAGATGGGCAAAATTTAATTACAATGTAAACCGATTGATTGACTGACTATAAATTAATTAGATTATTCATAATAAATTGATAAGTAATTCAATTACACTTAAACTTTTTACTGTAGGTACTTGGAGTAGTCGATTACTGGTGGTAATCTGTTTAGTAAAGTAATGTTATTAACCATTACAAAAGTACTTTTTGCCCATCACTGATGCAAAGTCGGCCATGGCAGCTTGAAAAAATCACTATGCAGTGCTTTAAGACGGGCGATTCTATAACTATTTAAACTAATTTGTTCATCACACGAAGGCGCTTGATGTGGCAATGAAATTATAAATGTATTGAAATGTCATAATAATGGACACAATCAAGAAGCATTCCAAAATTCTTCTGCAAAAGTATTTGAAACTTACAAGTATTGTTGGAGTTGCACGCTCGGTACGAATGGCACGAATTGTCCTTCTAGTATGAGCCACATCAGTAGTTACAACAGTGACCAAGACAGAGCCATCGTAAGCATTTACAAAAGCCGCACTGAGTTCTTCCAGCGCCTCTCCTGCAGGAAAACGTTTCTATTAGACTAGAAAAAATACTATCAGGTATATTACATGCTGTCAAGAACAGTAGATATTTTTTACCCGACGTATATACAAAAGGGGGGTTGTGTTTTTTGCCGCTTTGTATGTACGTATGTTCATTTGTTCCCTAGTATCTCTTAAGATATCTATGGTATGTTATCAAATGAGGTATCGTCTGTCTGTCACCAGGCTGTATATCATGAACTGAAAAAGCTAGATGATGTTTTTCTGTTGCCGCTATAACAACAAATACTAAAAATCGAATTAATAAAGTATAAAAAATTTGCGATAAATATTGAGAGTAATTCCTTTAATAAAATAAAAACCATCTTCACATTTATGAGCGCAGCAAGTGCGGCGCACTCGCACACGCACAAAACATAGATGCGACAAAGGTCTGTTTCAAAGAGAATATAATCACTACGTTTTAGTCTGTTTTAACCACTTCCAAAAAGGAGGAAGTTATCAATTCGTCGCGATCCTTTTTTTTTCGTGCACGTTCACCGATTATTCGAAGATGGACCGGATGAACCGGACCAATTTAGAAATCCTTGTTTTTGTTTAAAAGGGTATAGTTTTCAGGTGATCCCATAGAAATCAAATCGGTTGTAATAGGGGTGATCAAAGAAGAGTACTTTATGCTGTCGAATGCTTTGGAATAATCTATGAATCCTATGCATACATAAAGGTTTTTTGAATTAGATATGTTTTACAAGAACTTGGTCAAGTGTATGGAGATGGTTGGTAGTGGAATAGTTAGCTAGTGAATAGAATAAATAATTGCTTTCCTTCGTGATATCGAATAGTAAATTCATGTCGATTCTTAAAAGATTTTCATGGCAGACAGAGATGGTCAACCTTACCTCAACCGACCTCCAATCATTATTCTATTTTTGTTAGATATTGTCTTACCTAAATGCTTTTTGGCTTCTTTAGCTTTTTTTTTCTTCTCCCTCCAACTTGATCGGAGACTACTTTCTTTAATTTTTAGTTTTCATAAGATTTTTTTTAACGTAAATAATTATGAATATTTATTCCAGAATTTTTATTGGGGTGATTTGAAAAAAAATGGCGGATTCCATTTTCCCGTCGACCTTACCCCAACCGACCTCCGATCTTATTCTATTTTTATTAAATATTGCTTACCCAAGAGCTTTTTGGCTTCTTTAGCTTGCATAGAGTTAGGTCCATGGAAGTCGGAAATAGCATGCAGTGAACTGATCCTGAAGTTATAGAAGTCAATGATATTGTCAGGCTTGATTTTGGGAACCTAAAAAAAAACATATATTAATGTTTGAATCATTCCAAAAGGAATGTTAAGTATAAGAAAGTTTGCATCTGAAATATGTATATCCTTACACATATTTCAGATGCAAACTCATAAAATAAAACAGAAAACCAAAGCACAAAATCTGTTTTGAACATTTCTGTTCTGATAAGAAACATTTATTTCATAAAGTTACACGACTATTGAGTCATGTATTAACTAGGTATAGATCCCGCATCTATATTTTTACTTAGATATTTGAAGTAGACCCCTGACAACAATTTTGAAAAGCATAGCTTGTTTATAAATGTAGAATTGCAGATACCACAATCTTAATGTCAATGCATTTTCGATGTGTGAATGTGCCTACCTTTGCAGTAATAGCTTTCAATGCTTCCAGTTCAGAGAGGAACTGGAAGTCTTCCTCCACACTGTCTTTCAAGTGCTCTAGTGATCTCTTGACTGGCTTTGGTGGAGTGAGGTCACCAAATACATCAGGGTATGAAATCAACTGAAAAATACATTTTAGATGGTGCAAAAAGAACATCATTATTATTTTATAAATAACTCATGGCGAAAATGCATATGTTAACATGCAAAACAGGTAATTATTATAATTATTATTGGAAATTTGCTAAAAATGCATTAGCAAAATGCATATTAGCTCAGAATCTTTTGTATTAAAATCCTTTACCTCATTATTGTCAGACAAGTTGATTTGGACAAGATTGTTGGCACCATTTGTGAAATGCTGTTTAATTCTGTGTCTCAAAATCTCAAAAGTGTCCGGTTCATATTCATCAACAGTTAGTGGGAAGTTCTTTGATTTGATATCAGCCTGAAAAATATATTTTTTAATAAATAGATACACCTGTATTTACATTTTCAAGCACTGACATTATACAATATGTAACGGGAAGGGGGCATCAACCCGAAAGGGAGTAAACATATAATCAAGGTAAACATTTTATTGAATTTATATGAAATAAAAATTTCATACAAATTCAACAAAATTATTTTCGAAGGAGTTGTTTTGTCGTTAAACCTGAGGTGTGAATCCAAAGTCGGCATTCAAGACTGGCAAACACTTGGCTGGATTGGTTATGAAGATATGTCATGGTTCTTTTAACGAAAAAATAAATAATTTAATGAAACACATAGAAATTTAAAAATTATGAAAAGGTAAGATAAGACATATATAGATAAATATTTATATAATATGTAACAAAAAGCCTGTCCGATCCTTGTAGGAGCAACTCAGACCGTCAATTTGAACAACTTTTCCTATGGGACCAATGCTTGAAAATAAAATAAAAAATGCTTACAGCACCAGTAAGAGTAGATACACCTTCAATGTATACTTCCACAGCAGCTTCAGGGGTGTTGAATGGATCACCTATATACAACCCATTCCATAAGGAGTTCTAAAACAAAAAACATCACAATAGCAATGAATAATGATAGGCTATAGTCTGCCTGCTTGTACACAGATAAGGGTTGGATCTCACTTGTCAGCATGGAACAGCACTTTTCTATGTTGGTATCTTTTTCTGTCGCTCGGAACTGTCACTTGCCAGAGCAAGATAGAACGACGAAACACTACAGCACCGACCGTGCTGAAGCGTTCTCTCGCTCTGGCTAATGACGGTTCTGAGCGTCAGAAAAGGATAGCAGCATAGATAAGTGCTGTTCCGTGCTGACAAGTGAGATCTAACCCTAAAGGTGTAGTTATCAATAAACTTCTTTTACAAATCAATAAGTAAAAAAATATACTTACCTCCTCTACGGACAATCCGAGAGAAGCCGAGAATATTTCCTTCAAAAAACTTTCAAAAATATCTGATTCTCCAGAAAATTTTAGCGACTGAGGGCTGTGAAGAATACGTAGCTCACCAGAGGCATTACAGCCTGAAATCGTGAAATGTAAAATTATTTTTTATTCAACCAGCGAAAGGGAACATTTACCTATTATCATTAATTAGATAATTAAATATTTATAAAATACTTACCAATTATTGATAAAACAAGAGAAACCCACAAAAGGACCATTTTCACAGCCATTTTGTACGAAAACCAATAGCTGCTCAAAATTAAGGGGCTGAGTGCTGACTGTCATATGATTAGAGTATTGCCATCGCTTAAAAATGACATAGACTACAGATATGAAAGAAAATAAAAATACCGCACCGAAATTCTTCTACTGAAGTGCCATTTTTCAAACGCGGAGTCACCTAAACGAATGGTTTTTCCCTTTCCATACAAAAAACTCGGACAAGTTTTTCCAACAAAACGGAGTCTAGTGACTCCGCGTTTGAAAAATCGAACCACTGGATCTCTACCATTATTACTTATAGCGGTACTTAAACTGAACTGACTTGTTTATTGATACAATGAAGGCTACCACCAACACTTATAAAACCATTCAGAAACAAGGCAGTTGAGGTGCAGTTTTTAAACAGGTCAAAAGCAGGACCACTTTAAATCCTACCATTATGTTCTTAATGTTGAAAGTTTTTTGAATGGTTATTCCTGAATGGTAAACTGTTTGTTGTATCTGGCTTGTTTTGGATGAGATGAGTCGAGAGAGATGAGATGAGACTGCGAAGACGTTCAAATCCTTGACAAAAAATTATTATTTTTACCGGTTTTTTTATTTACGTTAAACAAAATTATTTCTATCATATTTTATTTAAATATCTAAAAGTTAGTGTTATTTACTTTGTTTTCATTTGATTATGTACATAAATTTAATTTGATATTGACCATTAAAGATGGCTAAAATTTTAATGAGTGCAAAAAAAATTGTGAATGAGAGTTTTGAACGGATGTCTGCGTCTGGTTTTCGAAATTATAAATAAATTGAGAAAATAAATGTTTTATGTTTTTAATGCTGGAAGCCGAGCAACCACCTGACAAAATATATCCATCACTTCATATTATAGTGCTTTCTCGCATTGCCGTGATAAATAGTTATTATACGATGGTAAGGACTAGTGTTTGGAAGTTAATTTTACTGTGGGCTTCATCGTACAAAAGCACAGTGTCTTGTCATAAATATATTTTATCAATAACCATGTCGTAAGTAACATTTTAACTACATACCTATTCAAAGTTTATATTTTGATAATTATGTGTCAAAACTTGCAGCTTCTTCACTAAGTGCTATTATAAATAACATTAATATATACAGACAAAGTAAGTTTGAGACTAACTCAACGAGATAAAGGCTAGGTTTTAGTAAGTACGTAGTGATTGTAGTGTACAAAGAATTTTATTACAAAGTATGGGTATGTATTTAATATTCGTAGATTGCGAAATGAATCTAAACTATTATCTTCTTTCAGGTATTCTAATGAAAAAGCGAACCAGCCTAGCAACAGATCTAGCCTTGTGAAATGCTTGGAATTCAACGTTCTGCCATTTCACTGGTTCAATCACAGGTTCCAAAGGAGGCTGTAATCCTCTGGCTCTCTCAGTCTTGTTTGTATTTAATAATAGGCTCCAGTGAATCCTGTATGACAAAATGTATGTAGTTGTAATTTTAATAAATAACTTATACTTAAGAATGTGTTGCTATTTGTTTTCGTGTGTGAATAAATATTTTACAAGGATTAGCATTGTTATTACTTACAAAAAATATGTTACGTAAGTTGGAATAACTTACTATTTTTCACATAAGTTGTACTAAAATAATGAAGTAATATATCTTACTTTGTTTTTGAAATTCAAATTTCCAATAAAAGATATTAAGTAGGATTAATCAAGGTCCCATGGTAGCGTTACTTCAATTATCTACTAACTGCTTTGTAAAAATGTGATGGTATGACGTGATGGTAGGAATAGTCCATACAAAAAAGGTGAATGGTTTTGTGACGTCAACCAAAACAATCCCGTTTAAGGCCTGCTATAAAGGTGTCATGGTAGCATTAAACAATACAGTTCAGTTTAAGTGCTGCTATAAGAGATAACGGTAGGATTCCATGACACCTTTATAGTAGCCCTTTAGCAGGATTGTTTTGGCTGACGTCACAAAACAATTCACCTTTTTTGTATAGACTATTCCTATCATGACGTCTATTTTGACAGCACGAAAACGATTATTGCGCGTCCCAAGTGTCAAATAAAGCGATCCTTAAAAAGATACTTTCCAGTAACTTTTATGAAGGATTTTTTTTTTTATTTAAGTTTATTGCACACAATCTTATGACGGATTGATTACAATGGGTCAAACTCAATGCTAATGCATTATCTACCAGTTTGCCTTTGGGACATGGTGAGAGATTGGAATAAGGGTGCAAGTGTGGCAAGCCAACTTGTGATATTTTCAATACAATACCTATATAATATTACATCTAATATAATACATATATTGATTGTTATAATAAAATAAAACATACCTTTGAAATAAATACTGATACATATACATAATATATAAATATATATAAATATACACATACATATAATATACATAACTTACTATATAAAATACATACAAATACCTAAATATTACAGCAGAGGGTTTATTCCGATTCCAAATAAAATTTCTTCACCTGCATTTTAAAAGTATCACGATTCTGTGATCTCGCAATGCTATCAGGAAGGGCATTCCAGAGCCGTACAGCCGTAACGGCAAAAGAATTGGAAAAGAAACCAGTACGGTGAGAAGGAATATCGAGTTGCATTGTGTTAGAGGAGCGTAGATTTCTATCGTGAGTTGAGCTAAGGGGCTGAAATTTAGATGTCATGTAACTGGGAGCAGAAGGATTATAAATAATACCATGAAGATAACAAAGAATATGTAGATTTCTACGCTGTCGGATATTTAGCCATTTAAGCTGCGAACGATATGCGGATATGTGGTCATACTTGCAAAGGCAGAATATGAATCTGATACAGTTGTTCAGGAGGCGTTCAAGCTTACTAAGCTGTTCCTCAGTTATATCCAAATAACATACATCAGCATAGTCGATAATAGGGAGAATAAGAGATTGAGCCAACATAATTTTGGTAGAGATAGGAAGAAAGTTTTTCCGATTTTAGTTGGTTTTCTTGTGAATGTGAATATGTTTTTTCATTACTTTTGATTTTTACAAAACAGTTAGTAGATAATTGAAGTAACGCTACCATGGGACCTTAATTAATTCTACTTAATATACCTTTTAGTGGAAATTTGGATTTCAAAAACAAAGTAAGATATTACTTCATTATTTTAGTACAACATATTATATTATTTTATTATTATATTATTTTAGTACAATATATTTATTTATAAGTGAAAACTACTTTTTTGTAAGTAATACAATGCTATCCTTGTAAAATATTTATTCACATACGATAACAAATAACAACACATTCTTAGTTAAGTATAAGTTATTTATTAAAATTCTAACTACATACATTTATACATTTTGTCTAACAGGATTCTTTGATTGCTCTCTGAGAAGTACCATGATGACATCAATTAAAAATACAAGACAGGATTCACTGGACCCTATTATTAAATACAAACAAGACTGAGAGAGCCAGAGGATTACAGCCTCCTTTGGAACCTGTGATTGAACCAGTTAAATGGCAGAATGTTGAATTCCAAGCATTTTACGAGGCTAAATCTGTTGCTAGGGCTGGTTCGCTTTTTCACAAGAATATCTGAAAGAAAATAATAGTTTAGATTCATGTCGCAATCTACGAAGATCAAATACCCATACTTTGTAATAAAATCCTTTATGCACTACAACCAATGCGTACTTACGTTGAGTTAGTCTCAAACTTACTTTGGTTGGGGCTAGCTGTCTATGTGATTTGTCTCTATATATTTATTAGTGTGATTTGTCTGTATATATTTATCTTATTTATAATAGCACTTAGTGACAAAGCTGCAAGTTTTAACACATAATAATCTAAATAAACTTTAAATAGGTATGTAGCTAAAATGTTACTTACAACATGGTTATAGATAAAATAATCATATATTTATGATAAGACACTGTGCTTTAGTACGATAATGCTCACAATAAAATTAACTTCCAAACACTAATTATTACCATCGTACAATAACTGTTTATTACGGCAATTCGGAAAAGCACGATAATATGAAATGATGGAAATATTTTGTCAGGTGGTTGCTCGGCTTCCAGCATTAAAAACATACAATATTTATGTTATACGAATTTACAATTTATTTATAATTATTTCGAAAACCAGCTGACTATCATAAAAGAAAGAGATACCTCTACGTCCCAAAGGAAGGACTTATATTCTATGGGTTATTTTATTCTTTGTTACATAGGTACCAAGTACATACATCAAAATTATTTTACAGAGACATCCGTTCAAAACTTTATTTCGCATTTTTTTTACACTCATTAAAATTTTGCAATTTTTAATGGTCAATAACAAATTAAATTTATGTACATAATCAAATGAAAACAAAGTAAATAACATAACTTTCACATATATAAATAAAAATGATACAAATAATTTTGTTTAACGTAAATAAAAAAACCGGTAAAAAAAATAATTTATTTTCAAGAATTTGAACCTTTTTGCAGTCTTATCACTCGTGAGAGATTCGCAGCCAAGCATGGACTCTTATACAATTTAAAAAAGTGGAAGTGTGAATACATGGTATTCAAGGCCAACGGTAAGTGTTCTGAAAATATACCTGCTATAACCCATAATGGGATTTATTTAAAAAAGGTCACTACTTTAAATATTTAGGTCCTATTCTTGCCGATGACCTTAAAGACGATGCTGATAGAAAGGGAGCGGAGGGCTCTGGCGATCCGAGGTAACATGCTGCCCCGTAGATTCGCCCACTGTTGCAACCAAGTGAAGATTACTTTATTTAAGGCATTTTCTCAGGGTTTCTACGAGGGTGGTCTGTGGGTCTGTTGCACCAAAAGATTACTAGATGTTATCCGCATCCATAATGATATTTTTAGAATGTTGCTGAGACTCCCCCGGTTCTGAAGTGCATCTGAAATGTTTGCTCAAGCTAGAACGGACGGATTCCATGCCGTATTCCGAAAAAAAATGGCTTCATTGTTAAAAAGATTAAGGTCGAGTCACAACAGCATCCTAAAACAGTGGCGGATAGACTGGATTCACCTATAATGAAACACCTTGTGTAGGGGACCATGCCGGTGGCCCTATATGGTCAAATTTAAAGGCAAAGCCGCCTAGGCCCGCTGTACACAGAGGTTTAATTTTACTGTATGTACAATACTATGTATAGCTGTAAGTACTAACACTAGTTTTAAGTTACTGTATACTAACAAATTGTATCAGATTTCAGATATATATCTGAAATAAAAGAAGAATCACCAAACCAAGCCAGAGATAACAAACAGTTCACCATTCAGGAATAAATGAACGACATGGTAGGATTTAAATTTGACCTGCTTTTACCTGTTTTTTCCTGCTTTTGAACTGCACCTCAACTGCCTTGTTTCTGAATGGTTTTATAAATGTTGATGGTAGCCTTCCTGTCTTTGTTAAACATCCCAGCCAGCCCAACATCGGCACAAATTAGATTCGGCACTAATGAGATTAGATCGGCACAAACATTTAGAATATGTCAAGAATACTTAAATGAGCAGTTAACAATTTTTGCAGATAGCAACAAAATTGAGTTCTTACTTCATAATTCAGAGAATTGTAACTTACAATCGAACTCAATTTTGTTACTGTCCCCAAATATTTATAGGCTTTTTAGTGTCTATCATTGTTGTTTCTAGATTACATTAATGACACAATAAATATTTTATAGAAAATTATAAGTTTTAACAATAACCATGATACTTTTAGCCTAGTATATATCATTTTAAGGTATACCGTAAAAAAGGCTTAATTTTTTACCTAAGTAACAATATTGATCTTACACCTTTGAATTTTGAACTAACTACTTTTAATCAAGTGTGTTTTTGTTTATACATAACTTGATGGTCCTTAAATTGCAATAATGTTAATTTTTGACGTAAAAATACTATTTTTATAGTTAATTTTGATTTAATAAATAGTAATGTCTGAAAAACTGCTATTATAATTAAACTGTAGCTAACAAATCGATACCATTTATAAATAACACAAGATGAATAATACCTACACCAAATTTTTCATTAAAAGTCAGTAAAGACACGCTTAGAAAAAAAAACACAAAATTTTGGTAGGGTACAAAATTTGAGAATTGCTCATAAACGTTTCCTAACAACTCAATTTTGTTACCAATCAGATTTACTTTTATATTACCTTACCAAAGGTATCAAAATTGAAGTCACAAAATTAAGAGGATTATGCTTCGGCCGCACTTGTGCCTATCGTCCCGAAGCAATTCGCGGCGAATCTTCGTACGTTTTGTACACTAAAAAGTTATTGCAATAAAGCGCTGGTAACACTAGCGGCTTCGTTATTTTTCACGAACTATCTGGCAACAATCCAAGATGGCGTCATCTACGTATTTTAAATATGGACGACGACTTTCTTTTCCTTAACATGTGTGCTAATAATTACATAATGCATTTATTGAAACCTAGAAAAAAAAGCTAAAAATTTTAACACCATTTTATCGTTCCACTGCATTTTTACGCATTAACAACCGTGGCACCGTCGCACAGCACGCGTCCGAACAAGTTGAAAACAAACGTCAAAATGAACAACGCAAGTGCGACCACGCAGAGCGAATTGTTAGCGTGCATAAATCCTTTGAAGTATCGCCACCCGCGCGATAACTAACACGAAGTCCGAATATTCGGGACGATACCCGATAACGGTCAGTCACAATTGCGTGTATCGTGTAATAGCACGAAGCTTCGTGATGATAGACGCAGGTCCGGCCCAAGCATTAGCGATACCCGTAAAGCGTAGCGTAAAAAATTACATTCAATGAAATATAATACTAACCAGTCAAAACGAGTAACAAATTTGTACCAAATGCTAAAACAACGCTTGCTTTGATTTTACACTGATGTTTGACGAGCAATTTAGATTTATTTTGGCTATGTATTGGAATGAGACTATAAAAATCCTTCTTTAAAATTCAATTCCGTGTAACTTTTAGCTTAGTATATAACATTTTAAGGTATATCGTAAAAAGGCTTTATTTTTTACCTGAGTAACAATATTGATCTTACACCTATTGAATTTTGAACTAAATACTTTTAATCAAGTGTGTTTTTGTTTATACATAACTTGATGGTCCTTAAATTGCAATAATGTTAATTTTTGACGTAAAAATAAAATTTTTATAGTTAATTTTGATTTAATAAATAGTAATGTCCGGAAAAAACTGCTTTTATTCTTAAGCTAAAGCTAATAAATCGATACCATTTATAAATAACACAAGATGAATAATTATTATCATCATCATCATTTTAGCCGCATAACGTCCACTGCTGGACATAGGCCTCTCCCAAGGATTTCCAAAAAGACCGATCAAGAGCGGCCTGCATCCAGCGCTTTTTAGCGATCTTGGTTAGATTGACCACCTTGTGGGTGGGTGTCCTACGCTTCGCTTGCCAGTACGCGGTCGCCATTCGAGAACCTTTTTACCCCATCAGCCATCGGTTCTTCGAACTATGTCTCAAGCCCACTGCCACTTCAACGAGCTTATCCGCTGGGCTATGTCAGTGACTTTTGTTCTTTTACGAATTTCTTCATTTCTGATACGATCACGTAGAGAAACACCGAGCATTGCCCTCTCCATAGCGCGCTGAGCGACCTTGAGACTTCTTATGAGACCCATAGTAAGGGACCACGTTTCAGAGCCATAAGTCATCACTGGTAATACACATTGATTAAGCACTTTCGTCTTAAGGCACTGAGGTATTTTGGACGAGAAGACACTGCGGAGCTTCCCGAACGCTGCCCAGCCGAGTCGGATTTGTCGAAAGACCTCTTCTTCGAAGCTGGAACTTCCTGCCTGGATCAATTGACCCACGTAGATGTACTGATCTACAACTTCGAGGGTGGAGCTCCCAACACAAACAGGTAGTGGCGCGACATGGGCATTCAACATTATTTTTGTTTTCGTTTTAAGGCCCACTTGTTGGGCCTTAAAACGAAGCTTGAAGGCATCTTCCAGTGCAACGGTGAACAGTTTCAGAGATATAACGTCTCCTTGTCTTACACCTCTTTGCAGTGGAATAGCCCTCGTGCACTGCTCCTGTACTCGGACTGACATAGTGGCGTTATTGTATAAGCACTTCAACACGTCGATATATCGATAGTCAATACGGCATCGCTGGAGAGACTGAAGCACGGCCCACGTTTCGATCGAATCAAAGGCTTTCTTATAGTCCAGGAACCCTAAGCATAACGGCTGGTTATACTGAATACATAGTCCACGAACCCTAAGCATAACGGCCGGTTAAAGATGAATAATACCTTCACCCAATTTTCCATTAAAGCCAGTAAAAACACGCTTTTGAAAAAAGCACAAAACAAAATTGTAGCGTACAAAAATTTTGGGAACTGCTCTTATATTATAACTACTGTGTTATATAGCGCACATCTCTAGTATGTGCTAGTATACTCTTTTTTTGAGTTTTTTGCGGGAAGTTAAAGGTCTAAAAGGGTTTCAGTTGGAGTTTGCTTTAAATTATTTTGCAAATTGATTCTAGTGGACTTCATAATATAAAAACGGTGTAGTTTAGTGTTATAAATGCTCATGCTCATGGACACTATGTAAAATGGAATGCTACCACCAACACTTATAAAACCATTCAGAAACAAGGCAGTTGAGATGCAGTTTTTAAGCAGGTCAAAAGCAGGACAACTTTAAATCGTACCATGACGTTCATAATGCTGAACGTTTTTTGAATAGTTATTCCTGAATGGTGAACTGTTTCTTGTCTCTGGCTTGTTTTGGTGATGAGACTGCGAAGACGTTCAAATCCTTGACAAAAAATTTTTATTTTTACCGGTTTTTTTATTTACGTAAATCAAAATTATTACTATCATATTTTATTTAAATATCTAAAAGTTAGTGTTATTTACTTTGTTTGCTTTTGATTATGTACATAAATTTAATTTGATATTGACCATTAAAGATGGCTAAAATTCTAATGAACGGATGTCTGCGTCTGGTTTTCGAAATTATAAATAAATCATAAATTCATGAAAACATAAATGTTTTGTTTTTAATGCTGGAAGCCGAGCAACCACCTGACAAAATATATCCATCACTTCATATTATAGTGCTTTTTCGAATTGCCGTGATAAATAGTTATTATACGATGGTAAGGACTAGTGTTTGGAAGTTAATTTTACTGTGGGCTTCATCGTACAAAAGCACAGTGTCTTGTCATAAATATATTTTATTACATACCTATTCAAAGTTTATATTTAGATAATTATGTGTTCAAACTTGCAGCTTCTTCACTAAGTGCTATTATAAATAACATAAATATATACAGACAAAGTAAGTTCGAGACTAACTCAACGAGATAAAGGCTAGGTTTTAGTAAGTACGCAGTGATTGTAGTGCACAAAGAATTTTATTACAAAGTATGGGTATGTATTTGATATTCGTAGATTGCGACATGAATCTAAACTATTATTTTCTTTCAGGTATTCTGGTGAAAAAGCGAACCAGTCTTGCAACAGAGCTAGCCTTGTAAAATGCTTGGAATTCAACATTCTGCCATTTCACTGGTTCAATCACAGGTTCCAAAGAAGGCTGTAATCCTCTGGCTCTCTCAGTCTTGTTTGTATTTAATAATAGGCTCCAGTGAATCCTGTCTTGTATTTTTTGATTGATGTCATCATGGTACTTCTCAGAGAGTAACCAAAGAATCCTGTAATACAAAATGTATAAATGTATGTAGTTGTAATTTTAATAAATAACTTATACTTAAGAATGTGTTGTTATTTGTTTTCGCGTGTGAATAAATATTTTACAAGGATTAGCATTGTTATTACTTACAAAAATATATGTTACGTAAGTTGGAATAACTTACTATTTTTCACATAAGTTGTACTAAAATAATGAAGTAATATATCTTACTTTGTTTTTGAAATCCAAATTTCCAATAAAAGGTATTAAGTAGGATTAATTAAGGTCCCATTGTAGCGTTACTTCAATTATCTACTAACAGTTTTGTAAAAATCTAAAGTAAAGAAAAAACATATTCACATTCACAAGAAAACCAACTAAAATCCTCCATATAAGTTACTGGAAAGTAACTTTTTAAGGATCGCTTTATTTGACACTTGAGACGCGCAATAATCGTTTTCGTGCTGTCAAATAGACGTGATGGTAGGAATAGTCCATACAAAAAAAGGTGAATGGTTTTGTGACGTCAACCAAAACAATCCTGTTTAAGGTCTGCTATAAAGGTGTCATGGTTGCATTAAACAATACAGTTCAGTTTAAGTGCTGCTATAAGAGATGACGGTAGGCCTGATGGTTAAAGTGGACACTCATAGTGCGGCAGTAGTGATAGTAGATAAAATAAAGATGGGCTCTAAAGGTCTAGTATCCAGAGCCATAAATACATAATAAAAAAAAATTGTATGCTCTTTGCCTAGTATACTTAAATAAAAAATAAAAATTATTGATTTATTTACAAACTACATAAATAATTTGTGTTTACAATGTTCAATGGTTCGAGAGATAAAGGAGTTTATTTGTATTTTGGTATATTTTTCAGTGTGGCCCATATAAGAAACTTTTAATCTCAATAAATATCAGGTTATTATAGTATTATAAACATGGCACATCGGAATTCAAGCTTTCAATCCAACGACCTATTTCCTAGAGAAATTGACATAGAAATATGTTTAAAAACGTTAAAAATATTTCAAAAGATGGAAGGAGATGTAAATTGTATTGTGTGGGATGCGTCTTTGGTATTAGCAAAGTATTTAGAAACTATGTCACAAAACAGAGCTGACTTTTTAAGTGGGACCAAAGTATTGGAGTTGGGTTCTGGATTAGGTGTAGTTGGATTAACTGCAGCTACCTTGGGGTTAGTATAGCACAATAAACTGCTAATTCTTTTTTCAGATATGTGCTTACAATTATTGCTTCTATTAATTACAGTGCACAAGTAACACTAACTGATCTACCAGAAGCATTACCATTACTTCGGTTAAATATCAATGAAAATAAATCGAAAATTGGCAGCATGGGTGGATATGCTATAGCAGAGTCTTTAGTGTGGGGTGACACCACATCAGATATTCTAAAAGAAGAGTTTGACATGATTCTATTGGCTGATTGTATCTACTATGAAGATGTATGTATATTTATAATCCAATTTGATATCCCCGACACCCATTGTAATTTTCAGGGTGCCTGTTTTTTTAAAACAACTAAAATAGTGTATCACCAAAAGATTTCGCTTCAGATAACTCACTTGAGTCTGGGAGTTATTTTATGATTTTAAAGGTATGATTGATATTAAGTGAAAGCCAGCTACTGATTTAAAGTAACAGGATGTTAGAAATAATGTGATATTCATTTGCAAATAGCTATAAAATCAAATATAGAATTTTTTGATTAAAACAAATTTATGTGAATATGATTTCTCATACTACAATTTTCATATTAGTTGCCCTAGTATGTTCATTAATCATTTCCTACAAATACATACATTTCACATTCACGTTCACAGCATTAATAGTTATGATTGTTTATATCAATTCATATTTGCTTGATTGTGTTAGCCTTTGAATGTACTCATGTTTTGTTCTAGGCAATTGATCCATTGATACAGACCCTGCAGTGCCTGAATAACACAATAAATAAGAAGCCTACAATATACCTCACACAAGAATTAAGGGATTCTGATCTGCAGAAACGACTGTGGGATGCATTTTATGAGAAACTTGCAGAATTTTTTTACATTGAAAAGATCCCAGAAGAGCAGCAACATGCTAACTACAAGAGTCCAGATATTATATTGCTAAGGATAAATAAGAAATGATATTTTTACAGTTATGATTTAAGTATAACAGTTGGGTCTCAAATGACTTTTTAACTCTTTAGTAGGAAATAATAGAGCACAAATCCTTTCAAATAATATTTTTAGGTGCTTAGAAATAAATATATATACCTACTTTATGGTTAGTTTTTGAGATATGATGTGGTCAGACTAAGGAGTTTCAGTCTATTGAATCATGTTTTATAATAATTATGATCTATCAGACAATAATCAATCAATATTCCTCAATGAGAGTTTAAATAATTATAGTGGAGGAACATTCTATTTATATTTTTCTTTTATTTATATTCTAATGTAACTTTCAAAGAAAACTTGTAAAATGTGTGCACAGCAGTGTGATGCAATAAATGTTAATTCAAAACATTCTACAAATGATAAATATGTTTTTAAATATAAATAAGTAGTTGGTTAGTGCAACTTTGGCTATGGATTTATCTATATGTAGTGTATGTGCATTCAACAGCAACATAGCAATGGTAATAACTTTTAAAGAGCTCTATCAACTGTAATTTTTTTGCTTTACAAAGTGAGATGTTCTAGTCCGTCACACAATATCAGTTTTATTTATGGCTTATCCAGCACCTTGCTGGTGAAGGATATATTGAGCATGCCTTCAAATTGTATGAAAATGTAGAAAACTTACATACATAATAAAAAATATAAGTATACTATGACTAATAACTATAAGTAGTGTGACTATGTTTATTTTAAGTCTGAAATCTATTTTAAATATTTTATTTTTAGAATTTTTGCTCAGGTTTTATTTTACTACTATGTACTTATTTTTATCTCTTCTCTTGGCTATTGCCTGTTTATTATTAGCTCAGTGTTTCTTAATATATGGAATATTCTTGTTAAACAATGTGTTTTATTTTGTGTACATATTTTGCAAGATTATTAAAGACGGTAAATTAAAGATCATTATCTATTATTGGAATCATCTTTAAGTAAATTTTATATTTTTTCTAGATAGATATATGTATAAACTAGCTTATGCCCGCGACTTTGTTTGCGTTGACTTTTATGACTCCGGTATATGCAGTATATTATTATACCATGAGAAATACCAATTAATGTAGATACATAAGAAAGTACTTGTAGTTAAAAGCATCGATGAAATATTACTAGTATAGATAGTTATCCTCCATACATCAAAATGTGCCTGCACTTGACCTTTCCCTTTCCTCGACTAGATGTCGCTACCAGTTTCAATCTCACTTATTTTGTAAATCAGTCGTAAATATTAGAACCATCAAGCACACCTCGTGTGACCACAAATTAGTAATTATAGTAGTATCACACAAATTCACTAGATGGCGCAATTCCTTTAATTTTTTTTTCTGTGTATGTACCTACCAAAAAAATACTTAGAATTAAATCGGGTATTCTGTATTCGGTGATTAAAAAAACTTTATGTTTTTACCGACCTCATAAAAAAAATTATCAATTCTGATGCATATGTTTTGGAACAAAGTTCCTCTTTGGACGACGGTACGTACAGGGGTTAGGCGTGGACCCATAGCTCAGTTGATAAAGCATCTGACTGATGGTCGATGTTCACGGTAACCATGGTTCGGTTCTAACATAAGTCAATACTTATTCTTTTTTAATTTTTTCTTTGGCCTATTGTCAGTGTAATTTTATTGTTCTTTAATTTATTATTGTTAATATATTATTAATAAAAACTTTTAAGATTTTTCCGTCACTTTTTTCCGTCTTTACTACGAAAGCACCTTCGTTCCAACTCCAACCAAGTGTCGACACTCACGTTAATTTTATGGTTCCGTAACCAAAGGGTTAAAATTAGCCAAGTGCGTATCGGGCCACGCGCAGCAGTGGCGTAGCATGGGGGGGGCGGAGGTTGCGGTCCGCACCGGTCGGCACTTTGCCGGGGGCGGCGCTGCGGAGGTGGCAGTTAGAAAAAAAAAAAAAATTTAGAAAAAAAAATTAAAATTAAAAAAAAGTTAATTTCTTTCAGTGTTTTTTTCGTTATTTTTTTTTATGTTACATAATACCCAGGTACCTATGCAGGTTCTATGCATGGGTGATGCAAGCGCAAGGTTTCTCAATAAAAAATGTTAATTTCACTTTTCAATTCAATAAATCATTCAATAAAACTAATAAAAGTACTCTTTTTACCATGCCCAAATTTTTTATAGTGGATTACAAAAATAAGAGGGCGGCAAATTTGGAATCCGCACCGGGTGCTAGTGACCTATCTATGCTACGCCACTGACGCGCAGCGTAGGGTTCCGTAGTAATGAATACCAACTTTGAGTTCATGCCATTGAAAACGTCTAAAAACTAATTTTCTATTGAATTTGAACTAATTTTTCCTATATATTATAAGTTGATCACCTATAATTTTTTAATTTATAATCCCTAATTAGCTGTGATAGTATTCCTTTAAAGTACGTTATATTATATAATACTAGCTTTTACCCGCGGCTTCGCTCGTATCGAATCTATCAAATAATTTTTTTTTGTTTTTGTAAAAAATATTTTATTTTTTTTAATAAAAAGTACCCTATGTTACTTCTAGTACCTCCCAAAATATGTGTACAAAGTTTCATGATGATCCGTCAAGTAGTTTTTGCGTGAAAGCGTAACAAACATCCACGCTTTCACATTTATAACATTATATAAGGATAAGGATATACTACCTATAGCTGTGATTTTTTTCACGTATCCTTATTATCCTTAATAACCGTTTAGCAGATAGAGGGGGGGACTCCCTTTTGACTCTAACAAAAATATACACTTTAAAACTAAATATTTCAAAAACGGATCCCTCAATCTAAAAACGGTGTTCAAAAGTTCATAATATTTTTGAAAGACCTATTCAACGATACCCCATATCATTGGTTAGTCCAGAAAAAAAATACTTTTCACTTTACTTGAATGGGAGCTACCCTAGAAAAATATTTTTCTTAGTATTTTATTTTACCACGTTTTCAGCGTAAAAAACCGTGGACGGACAGACAGACAGACAGACATGGCGAAACTATAAGGGTTCCTTGTTTACTACCGAACCCTAACAACGGCACCCTATTACTAAAACTCCGCTGTCCGTCTGTCTGTCGTTTGTCTGTCACCAGGCTGAGTCTCATAAACCGTGATAGCTAGACAGTTGACATTTTTACAGATGATGTATTTCTGTTGCCGCAATAACAAAATATTCTAATCTATACTATAATAAAAGAGTAAAAAAAATGTGTCTGTACATTGAAAATTTTTCAAAAAAAAATATTTGGGGCGGTGGAGATATAGTAATAGAGTAAGAAAATAAAAAAAAATGTCTGTCTGTTTGTCTGTTTGTCTGTTTGTACACGCTAATCTCCGGAAATACTGGACGGATTCGAATGAAACTTTTTTTGTTATATAGCTGTAAAAGCCTGGGCAACATATAGGCTATAATTGATTTTGGAAAATGGAACACATGATGCAGAACTATAATGGTCCAGCTAAACTATAAGAAATATTAAAATGCCGCCTTAGCAAAAGTTGTTAAGTCTGATGAGAACTTTTTGTTGAGTTATAATACAACAGGCCAAGCGCGAGTCGGACGCGCGCGAAGGGTTCCGTACCATTATCTATGAAAAATCATGTTTGTAGTATGGGAGCCCCCCATCAATACTTATTTTATTCGATTTTTAGTGTTCCATAGGGTAGGGTAGAAACGGGACCCTATTACTTAGACCGTCCGACTGTTTGTCTGTCTGTCTGTCACCAGGCTGTATCTCATGAACCATTATAGCTAGACAGTTAAATTTTTTATAGATGATGTTTTTTGTTGCCGCTGAACAAAAAAATACTAAATGTATACTATAATAAAAGAGTAAAAAAAATGTGTCTGTACATTGAAATTTTTTCAAAAAAAAAGTTGTTTCGTCCGAAGTAGAACTTATAAGTTCAGTATTTGCGGACCTTCAGAGCATAACACACCAGAAAATTCTTGGTTATGTGAACGCGCCATATTGACACCAAAAAATTAAAAATCAATTAATAAAGAACTTATGACGCAAATTATTGTTAACTAGCTTGTGCCCGCGGCTTCGCTCGCGTAGGGGTGTAATTTATCAAAATCCTTTCTTAGGGGATGCCTACGTCATAGTAGCTTTTTAGCTTTAGCATGCAAAGTCTCAGCCCGATCGGTTTAAAATTGACAAAGTTTCATACAAACTTTCATCCCCTATTTTATCCCCTTGGGAGTAGAATTGATCAAAATCCTTTCTTAGCGGATGCCTACGTCATAACATCTACCTGCATGCCAAATTGCAGCCCGATCCGTCCAGTGGTTTGGGCTATGCGTTGATAGATCACTATGTCAGTCAGTCAGTCACCTTTGAGTTATACATATTTAGATATATATTTAGATTTCTTGGATAGTGTTGTTGACGACGCCACCAATTATCCAGTTGAGTTTCTTAATTCACTTGCAGCAAATGGACTCACGGCTCACAAAATAAGTCTTAATGTCGGAGGGCCAATAATGCTGATGCGAAATTTGACTCCGCCGAAACTGTGTAACGGAACCCAACTTAATGTCTCAGCACTGTATGCCGAAGTTCAGCGGCTGAATTTCAGCCAATGCATGCCTGCAATGTTATTTGCATTACTAGCAACACATAACGCCGAACTTCCGATGCTTTTGCCTGAATCGTACCCGTACCCGTACCCGTACCCGTACCCGTACCCGTACCCGTACCCGTACCCGTACCCGTACCCGTACCCGTACCCGTACCTGTACCCGTACCCGTTCCGCTCCCGCTCCCACTTCCGCTCCCACTCCTGCTCCCGCTCCCGCTCCCTCTCCCGCTCTCGCCGCCGCCGCCGCCGCCGACGCCGACGCCGCCGCCGCCGCCGCCGCCGCCGCCGCCGCCGCCGCCACCACCGCCGCCGCCGCCGCCGCCGCCGCCGCTGCCGCCGCCGCTGCCGCCACCGCTGCCGCCGCCACCGCTTCCGCCGATGTCGCCGCCGCCGCTTCCGCCGCCGCCGCCGCCGCTGCCGCCGCTGCCGCCGCCGCCGCCGCCGACTCCTCCGCCGCCGCCGCCGCCGCCGCCGCCGCCGCTTCCGCCGCCGCTTCCGCCGCCGATGCCGCCGCCACCGCTTCCACCGACGCCGCCGCCACCGCTTCCGCCGACGTCGCCGCCGCCGCTTCCGCCGCCGCCGCCGCCGCTGCCGCCGCTGCCGCCGCCGCCGCCGCCGCTGCCGCCGCCGCTGCCGCCACCGCTGCCGCCGCCACCGCTTCCGCCGATGTCGCCGCCGCCGCTTCCGCCGCCGCCGCCGCCGCTGCCGCCGCTGCCGCCGCCGCCGCCGCCGACTCCTCCGCCGCCGCCGCCGCCGCCGCCGCCGCCGCTTCCGCCGCCGCTTCCGCCGCCGATGCCGCCGCCACCGCTTCCACCGACGCCGCCGCCACCGCTTCCGCCGACGTCGCCGCCGCCGCTTCCGCCGCCGCCGCCGCCGCTGCCGCCGCTGCCGCCGCCGCCGCCGCCGACTTCTCCGCCGCCGCCGCCGCCGCCGCCGCCGCTTCCGCCGCCGATGCCGCCGCCACCGCTTCCACCGACGTCGCCGCCGCCGCTTCCGCCGCCTCCGCCACCGCCTCCGCCACCGCCGACGCCGCCGCCGCCGCCGCCGCCACCGCTGCTGCCGCCACCGCTGCCGCTTCCGCTCCCGTTCCCGTTCCCGTTCCCTCTTCCACTTCCGTTCCCTCTTCCGCTTCCGTTTCCGTTCGCCGCAGACGCGCTAAAGACGGAAGATTAAATTCTCATATCGGCACATCACTACTGTCCGGCGTTTCCACCGAACTTCAGCTTATTTAGTGTGTCATCCCCACCGAACTTTAGCCACTTAACTTCGGCATAGTCTGCTGAGACACTTAAAGCTCACAGTAAGTGAGTGATGCCAGTGAAACTGTATTTATTCCGCATATGCCACTCATCCCCAACAATTTTCCTTTTGAAAATACACAGTTCCATATGTTAACTTGCTTTGCTATGAAAATAAGTCACAGTTTTAGAGGCTTAAAGCTGCTGATGTCGATCTAAGGACTGGTTTTTCGCATGGCCTACTTATTGTGGCTTTCTCCAGGGTTAGTAACACTTCAGCTCTTTTCATATTGGCTCCCGAAGGAAAGAATTAAAATAATATTGACTTTTAACTCCTAACACTGTTACAAGTACTTTCTCCCTCTGTCTCTCTCTCTCTCTCTCTCTCTCTCTCTCTCATTAATTTTTATTTATATTTATACGCCGGAGTCATAAAGTCCACGCGAACGAAGTCGCGGGCATCAGCTAGTTACAGAATAAAACATATATTTAAGGGGCTTCCATACAACAAATGTGATTTTTATAGATAATGGTACGAAACCTTTGTGCGCGATTACAATAATTAGTAATTACGCGAGGCATTTTTGAGGATTTTTCGGTTTATCGTGAATTTTCCTGGACCTCCTCCCCCCTATCCTTATCCCACGTGAGATATTTCATTTATATTTTGGGTATAAATGTGTTGGATTCATTAATAAGGACATCATTTGTTTAATTTTTTTATTAAGACTAGTAAAGAATTGTTTTGAAATTATTTAGATTAGAATCTAAGATCACCGTGATTAAATTTAACAATAAACCAATAGGCACTACTAATATCATTTTGATTCAGTCAATCTGAGCAGTCCATGGTGACTCGTGCAAGTCTTGCATTATCCTGACGGCAGTTTTGTTTTGTAGATGTGTCTTTTAACGTATACTTTGCAATAATCTTAATACTCATTTTAGATAAATAAAAACATGAACTAAGTCTTTATGCCATGAAAGATTTACGGGTGTAAACAAAGCAAATTGGTGCGTAGCTGCGATGTTCGTCGTGTCGCGGCGTCGGGCGGCTGGCTGATAGCACTCAAACATAGTATTCTATGCACTCAAACAATCGACGAGCTATTGTGCAGCCTAGTGGCGGCATTCGGATAACAACGATAAATATTACTACAAACTTGAACTGTGCGTCTCAATTTTGCAACTAATAAGAACTCAGCGACTATGTTTTCGATATATCGATACTGAGTATCTTCACACGTAGGTACTCATGGATACTTATAAAAAAAAATGTGTCAGACTTCGCCATATTTTAGTCTAAAAACATGTTTTACATTAATTAGATCTGGTTCTCTCACATTTTTACATCAAAATCGGTGTTGTGTTATGTACCTAGTTTTGTGATAAAGTCGGTTTTTAGTTTTGAAAAATTATCGTATAAAAAGTGGCTAAAAATGGTGTTAGATTTTGCAAGCTGCCTGAAGGCATCTTACATAACTTGACGACTGTCATACAATAACAGCTCGGACCAAAGGCCCGTGCATTGCGAAGAACGGAGAAGTTCGATAAAGTGCTAGGTACTTGTGGTCACCCATCCAAGTGCGAACCTCACCCGGATCGCTAGAAATGCGTTGTTCCTCTGGCCCCCGAGCTCTTCCAAAGTTGATGTTGTTTTGGGATGAGTTCAGCGCATACTGCTTGACGCCATTTATTTCGTCGTTTTCATCCATGTGGAACTTATTAAAAACTTTTTTTCGGGGGTTTCTTTTTGTAGTATTTGTACATAATGGTACGAAATAATCACGATAACCTCTAAGGTTCGACATCTCTTTACGCTATAGAGTGAGTGAATGGATTAGCATTATGACGTCACACGCACGCTCCGATTTGTTCGAGGATTCATCGGTCCAGCCGTTTAGGAGAAGTTTAATAACAAACACAAGCACAATCATCTAATTGTAAATTTAAACCATTCTCGAATCCACTTGAACACACACAATAATTTCATCAATTTCGGTCCAGCCATTTAGGCGAAGTTTAATTACAAACACACGCACAAAAGATTTGTAGGTACTTATTTCTTTTTCCGAAGCGAAAAACATCAAAATGTTTACCTACATTCATTCATGTTGACGACAATGTGTATTCCAAATTTAAAAAATCACGACGTCTGTCACATTTATTTATTATTTTAAAACAAAATTTTTCTTTTTTTTTTTTTTTGCTGAACTGCCATCATTATTTTTAATTAATAATAAATAATAAATAAATATATAGGGACAAATTACACTAATCGAGCTATCCCCAAAGTAAGTTCGAGACTTGTGTTATGGGGTACTAACTCAACGATACTATATTTTATAACTAATACATATATAGATAAACACCCAAGCAAGACCCAGGACAATTTGAAAAAGGACATTTTCCAACATGCCCTGACCGGGAATCGAACCCGGAACTTCTGGGTGGTGGACTAGCATGGTGACCACTACGCCACGGAGGTCGTCTAATTCTACATAGATTTAAGATTACACTCGTGTTCAATTTTCAAACTGGTTTTGATCCCTAGAGATTATATTTTTCATTTTTTAGTCCCGAGAGAATAAGCAGTAAGCTCCAAATGTTTTGGGAGAAAAAAACATCGTTTTTCAAGTAGATGAGATGAAAAATAATTTCATAGTCGTCGGTGCGTGTGTGATGTCTACTAATATAAATCGAATGATCGTTTGTGTTGTAGAGATGGTGGTGCCATCTAGTTCTCTAAATGTAAACTAACTAGTATGTTGTTCAAGCTATGATGGCAGCGACACTTTTCTGCTGCGGAATTTTTATGGCAACCTATAACGAACAAAACTCAGTAGCGCCATCTAGATATAAGCGAAATTTGGGGAGGTACAGATTCAATGTATACGTGGTTAGCAATCTATACTAGTAATATTTCATCGATGTTAAAAGTTAATATTATTATTTTTTTATTGTAAACATAGTACCTATTAGCTGCCCAAAACGGAAGCATAAAAAAAATACAGATACACAAAAAAAAATTACTGAACAAAACTATTTAATTTCAAAACATCAATTTTAAATCGTTATCTGAAATTCTTTTGTTTACAATAAAAAAACAAAACGGGCAAAATTTAAACAGAGTTAGGATCGATTCTCAATCCGACAGCGATTTCTCTTAGATTCAAATGATTATTCAGTAATTAGACCTTTACAGGAACTTTTACACGTCAATAAGTATAATTTACGTTACGTGTAAAGTATATTAAAATATAATTTATTTTTAAAGAAAAGCTACCGATACCTGCGCTTCGTAACGACCACTGCTGAGAAGAAACGCCGAAAGAAACTCATTTTAACAGTATTGGTCGCCTACTCGCCAGAAGGGCATATATCATATTATTATTATTGTCTTTTAATCAATAAATACTTATAATATAATACAATGTTGACACATTATTACACGTAATGCTTGCGAACAAGTAAACAAACATAAATTGCGTAATAAAAAATATTAAGTACCTAGTAAAAAAAGCGAAGCCGAGCCGAGTTTAGCAAGTACACGCAACGAAAATCTCTAGACCATAGAATTTTAACCCAAGAATCTCTGCTCTAGACTGTGTTTTTTTTTAAATGTCATTCATAGGTTGCCTCGGACGGCATTTCCTACTTCACCGAACAAGGCTCTAGATCTAGACTGAGGCATACCGTCGCTTTTATAGTCGCACCGCCGACCAGCCGCCCACCGTCGGCATCCCATCTAATCGGTGTTGCTGCGTTCCGGTGCTAATACGGCCTCTCCTGACTAGAGGACGGCTTCGTGCTCCTCAGACTGCATGACTTTTGCAGTACCAGAGGTACTTGGCACCGGCTCCGGCGCTTCCGGAAGGCACATCGTCACCTCCGGAGGCTTGCTAAGGCGTGGCCTCATCTCTGTCGTCTGCACTTGAAGATGAAAACACAAGCCTCAGAATTCGAAACATATTTCCCGATATTGCTAATTAATGATGTAGAGGAAACGCTGCAGACATTTCAAATACATCACCAGTCACTTATTTAATTTGGAATCGGTACTCCGATTACTATCAGAGTCACCTTGATTCCGTAACGATGAGTTGGGTCTCCGGTCGTCACCAAAGATTTTTCAACTCAAAAGATAAAACCAATGCTCGAGGTAGATGCTCACAACTATCTCTTGCCAGAGAATTCCAAATATTTCTCTCAACATGATAGATATGTACATAGATAGATAAACACATGGGAGTACCGAGGGGGGGGGGGGGCAAGGGGGGCAGCTTGCTGTCACGTAAAAGAACTCGAATTGAATTCGGTTTATCTGTTCGAGTTTTTTTGCTTATTTTTACGCAACTTTCGGCGTAAATAAGTTATAAAAACTTTATTTGGAATTGATAATTGCAGGAGTTTTTGCATAAAACCACTTTTCCCAAAGGACTTTATAAGTATTTTTTAAGCGTTCGGTGAACTATGAATTATCGTGCATTTCACCTTACTGCTTCGCCCGAACACAATGTTAGGTGAGACAGCATGCTTTTTGGCCACGCCCACCAGTGAATTCGCGCACGCGACTAGTTCAACCTTATGTGTTTTTTTATACACCCAGTGTACACAGAAATTTTGTAAACGGTATGGGCGATTCTTTTATTGAAGATACGTCATAAACTGTTTTGCTGAAGACCCTTGAAAGTTATTTTTAAATAGTTATTGGTTAATTTAAATAATTGGCCAAGTGCGTGTCGGGCCATGAGCAATGTAGGGTTCCGTAGTAACGAATGGCATTAGTTCATGCCACTAAAAACGTCTAAAACTAATTTTCTATTGAATTTGTACGAAATGTTCCTTTTTTTGAGTACATTTTATAAGATGATCGCCTATAAATTTTTTGACGACCTCCGTGGCGTAGTGGTCACCATGCTAGTCTGCCACCCAGAGGTCCCGGGTTCGATCCCCGGTCAGGGCAAGGGCAAGTTGGAAATGGCCTTTTTCAAATTGTTCTGGGTCTTGGATGTTTATCTAAATATGTATTTGTTATATAATATAGTATCGTTGAGTTAGTATCCCATAACACAAGTCTCGAACTTACTTTGGGGCTAGCTCAATCAGTGTTATTTGTCCCCTATATATTTATTATTTATTTATTTATTTAATTTGTAAACTCTACTTAGCTCTGATAGTTTTCCTTTAAAGTTCATATATATACTATAGCTGTAAAATTTTTCACGTGTCCATATATAACCGTTTAGCAGATAGATGTGGGAGACACTTGACTCTAACAAAAATATTCACTTGGAAACCAAATATTTCAAAAAGCGGATCCCTAAATTGAAAAACGGTGTTAACAAGCTCAGAATATTTTTAAAAGACCTATTTAACGATACACCACATGCTTGGTAAATCGAAAAAATAAAAATATACTTTTCACTTTACTTGTACGGGAGCGACACTAAAAAATTTTTTTTTCAGTATTTTATTTTACCGCTTTTTCCGCATAATTTATAAACATACTCATGCCAAATCACAGCTTTCTAGTACTTATAGTCGCTGAGTAGAACCGCGGACTGGCAGACAGACAGACAGACAGACATAGCGAAACTATAAGGGTTCCTTGTTTACTACGGAACCCTAAAAATGATAAAAAATCCTATTTAATTTATGTTTATTATATTGCCCCCCCCCTGGCCCAAAACCTGGGTACGCCCATGGATAAAACAAAAAAAAATACACAAAAAGTAGTATGCGTAACCCCAGCAAAATGTTGCGCCTTAGAGAAATGAGAGTATTACAGATAATTAGTTCATAGTAAGCCTCAATTTGTTCAAATATAGCAAAATTTGTTCATTGTTGTATTCTCGAAGTTATTCGAGAAAAACTGATTTTGCTGGAGTGACGTTACAGTAGCAAGATGTTTTTCAAAAAAAAGCGTTTTGCCTAGAATCAAGTATATAAAAAGACAGCTCTTAATGAGTTTTAAATCTATCCCGATAGCAAAATTTGTTCATCTTATACTTTTTGAAATATTCAAGATTTCGCTGGGGTAACATTTAGCAATTTTCCATATCTCGAAAACTGTTAGTAGCATAATTTTGAAAACAATACTGTTTATAGGTCTTAAATAGTTCAAATTTGTTTAAATATAAGTATTTCGATTCATCAAAAAATATCGAAGTAATTTATTGTTTAAAAAAATCGGAAAATTCCGGTTTACTCGTAAACTAGTGATTTACTAACAAATAAAACGCAGTTACATATACGTATGATATACCCTTCTAACGTGTAAAAATTTGGATGAACAAACATTACGCGATATGAAGATATAAAAGAATTTCATCGAATTCCTAGTGGTGGTGAATTTTGGCCATCGAATACGCAGTTCTCTCTGAACACAAATAGATAAACTATAGTGAACATACATATTTGTTCATTTTGTTACAAAACATGCCTGAAAGTTTCGGCTTCAAATCTCGGATGGAATAAAAAGTTATTAAAAAAAAAAAAGCTACGAAAAAGCGGCCGTTTCATACTTGCGGGTTTTCTACGCAAATTAGCAACCTAATAACCGATAAAAAGTACAGTCGAGTAGAACAATATTCATGTAGCCGATATTTAAAATATTTTATGTATAGTATTATTTGGTGTGAATTTTTAGTAATAGAATTGACAACTCTATGACAGTGTATGTCGGATAAATTAATAAATGTCAACAAAGCAATAAATACGAGTTTTATATTTTATTATTATTATCTACGAGACAGATTTTAGATTCCTTGGCGTCATTAGTATGACGTAACCAGAAACATAGTTAAAACTAAGTATTTAATAATAAAAGTTGTAAATTAATAGATGATTGCGATGCACGAGTCCCTTTGTAAAAGAAACAAAAATTTTATTAATATTGAAATGCATAAAATTGGATCACATGTCACGGTGTCCAACACAAGAAGTATGTTTTACAGTTCTGTCCCGCCCGCTTGCCATTATGTAGGCGTCTCTTTCTTACAACGCCGCGAAGCACAGTCATACATTTTTCTGCCCTGAGTCATGCATGATAGTCACAGATAACCCCCATTCCTGGGGTTTTCTGTGTCTAAAAAATCAGGCTTCTATTATAAATTAAATTTGATAGATGGCGCTCGCGGTATAATTGAAACGCGATATTGTGTTTTTCGTCTGCAGTATATATGAAAAGTTGATAAGAAATCGATGGGCGTTTCTTAATACACTTACGACGTTTTGATATTTTATAAAAAGATAAAATAGGTACAATTTCTTGAAAAAAAGTATTGAAATCCCACCAAAAACATACCTGTTAAAAAGGGGGCCACCGGCCAAGTTCCTATCGGCTTATTGTTCGCCTAAAAAAGGGTTGAAATCCAATCCAATGCCAAGTTTAGATGCATTTTAAAAAATATCAAAAATTATAATACTTCTAAATTTGAACTTGGCAGGTTAATTTAATTATATAAAAAGGTTAATTTAATTATATAAATAATAAATTTAATTATACAATTAATCTAGTGTTACGTACAGCACGAAAACCTGCCAAGTTCAATTAGGCGAACAATGAGCCGATAGGAACTTGGCCCCCTTTTTAACAAGTATGTTTTTGGTGGGATTACTTTATTACAATTAGCGGTCAGTGACATTATAAAAGTATATCAAACGTATATGTATCTGCGTTTTTTAGTTGTTAGTAATTTTATTTGTTAGTAAATGTACTAGTTTACAAGTAAGCCGGAATTTTCCGATTTTTTTAAACAATAAATTACTTTGATACTTGTTAGTGAATCTAAATACTTATATTTAAACAAATTTGAACAAATAAGGGCCTATAAACAGTATTTGGGCCTCGCGCCTCACAGCCGAAAATAAATTTGAAAAAGTACGGAAATTCCAGAAGTACGCGCACGCCAAAAGAATGAAGCAGTTTTATCTATTGAAGTAAATATATCATACATAAAAGTTACGAACCAAATCAGTAAAATCAAAACTAGAAAAATTCTGTTTCTTTATTATTATTTTTTTCGTTTTTGTTTAATGTTCCAAAGAAGTATAGTAAAAATTTAGGTTTGTTCAAACTTTTATTTATTTTAATTTATATTCCACAACCAGAGCACTATCAGAGGGCCTCGCGAAATGTACCTTGTCCACATTAAGTTTAGGTACGTAGGGTTACGCATTCTATGACAGCATCCTTATAGTAGTACGTGATGAGAACTAGGATATATATTTAATTCTTCCTAATTCAAATAAATTATCCATTATCCCGTTGCCACTCCTGGCCTATAGACGGTGATGGATTATTAGTACTTAAGACCACGAAGGTACTAATTTTATTAGTACCTTAGTGGTCGCTATACATTCCAAAAAGTTAACAATCTTCTACCTAATTGTACAATTTTAAATGCATGTGCTACAGCACTACAAATAGGCCATGGCTCAGTGGTAATATTGCCCGGGAGCAATACACTGATTTTCAGTTGTGCCCTAAAGAGATGCGTGGTGCGGATCCAATAATAATAATGTAAAAAAAATATAAATAAATAAGGCTGTGTGTATGTTTACATAAATAAATAGTGTAATAGAATACAAAGATTAGGCAAATACATACAATGTGTATTTTTTATACTTGATCAAACGAAATCTTCGGATATTATCGATAAAAAACCGGAAAAAAATCTTTATTAACACTTTAATTCTTTTTGGAACGAAGTTCCTTACGACAGGCTTGGAGGAGATAGGGATTTTGCTGCGCGACCGAACTGAAAAAAATGTGATAGTAAAACCGTAAGAATGACCTCGTTAAATGAGACGTGCGCAGGCGCGACAGTCGTATACACAAAAACTTTTGAACTTCGTTCCTACCTGGTGTCCCACGACACCACATTTCTTTTTTTTGTAAAGGTCGTGATTTTATTTTTATTTTTCTTCGAAGTTGTCTCATTTGTAAAGTACAAAGTTTAAGAAAATAAAAAATAATAAACAATGCCAAACAGGAAATTAGTTAAAAATTAATTGATTTTTTTTCGTTTTTTGTCGATAGTTTTTCGTCTAATACACACACATTTCGTTTGATCAAGTATAAAAAATACACATTGTATATATTGCATTGCTGTTCGTTAAATATTTTCGTATGGCATTGTCATTATCACATAGGTAGGTATGTCTGTTACGAAGAATGTCAGACAGGATGCGGGAAAAATAAATAATAAATAGTTACATATACGCTCGGAAGAACTTTCAGCGATAGCATCAGCTACCAGCGACGTGTTGGATTTAAATATTTTTTTGTAGATCTAATAAATAGGTGCGAAACCTTGTTTTGAAAGTTGAAATGGTTGTTTAGAGTCATAGTGGAGGATCGCCTGATAACGGAAGCTGCCCCTGAAAGAAGCTGTTTTGTGACGATGAGAAGTAGTGAACGACAGAATCTTGCATTAGGATTCAAATTGAACATAATCTTTGTGTAAAGATATTCTGGTGTTCTATTATTTATCAATCCAAATAGCAGAGTTCCCAGATGTAGCTGTCTATGGGAGACCATGTTTAGCATCGAACTGATATGACTATGATTGAGGCACGACGTTAGCATATCAATTAGCAAATCTTGTGCTTCGAACACCATCTGGTTCGAGATATTGCCATAGAAAACTCTCACCCAAATCGAGAGTCATTGCGACGAATACTCAGGCAAAGGGCTTCAGAACACTTAACAGCAAACCAGCATCAGCAAGATAAAGCTGTGAAATGCCTAACAACAGATTCAGGGGTAAAAACTTAGTGGTTTTTTGTTTGGTAATGTTCAAAACCAGTTGCAGTCGCCACATGACATTAGACCAGTCTTTCCCAAAGTGGGCGATACCGCCCCCTTGTGGGCGCTGGAGGCTTTAAGGGGGGCGGTAACGGGCCCAAAATAAAGTTGGGGGGCGCTGATGTGATTTAAGCAATGAGTGATTTATAACTTCAGCACCTTTCCGGGCCCCCGCCCCTCGGGTGTCAAATTACGCAAGATCCAACACTCGACAGTTTTTTGCGCGGTCTTGCTTATCGCATTGTTTATATAACTTAAGACCAGATGTTTACACTTCAGAGCCTGGGAGTGGCAATTGTGAGAAGTTATTGTAATAAACTATCAACTTAAGCTAAATGGACAGCTTTATGATGTTTACATTATATTTTATCGGCGCCTAAAGAGGCCATGGTGATAAAAACTTTTTGTTCGAAATGCACAATCGTAATTCAAATTTCGAAGTCGTGAAGTATTAACATCTTATGTATTTATATTCTGCAATATATAAGCTTTATAATGAGGGTAAAATATAGGTATACGCCTATAATAATAATTTTATAAAAAACGCATAAAATCGGGATTAATTTTTTTGTGCTCCTTATGCTCGGCTCCTATGTTAGTAAATTTATCATAAAGAGATTGTAACATCTCACTATCTCATATTATTTTTTTTACATAGTTTAGTTATTCAACAATATAACAACATATTTTTTTTTATATAATATGAGTTTAGGTGGGTAGAAAATTAAAAACCGGAACCTATATAAATGGTAGGGCATCGGTTATACTATACGTTAGTATTTAATTTTTTTACAATTTATTTTTTGCAATTTCAAAAACATATCAATATCTTCAGTTACTCCATAAAATTACCTATTTAAAAATATATAACACGATAGTACTTTTCTTCCGAAAAAAAGAACAAAAATTTTTGAAATTTGATATAATTATATATGTGTGTCTGTAATAAGCAAACGCCTAGGCCGTTCGTTAGTTTTCGAAATCGAATTTATTGGATAAAAGTTATCTTAAAACGAAAGTTATGTGCACAAATGGTTTTGTAGAAGAAAAATCTTTGTGATTATTGTAAATTTTAATAGTTATAATTGCTTTAATGGGTATAAACTAAACATATAAAGAAAAAAAGAACTTACCGATACACTGCCGGCGCTGTAGTCGCGGTACCTACCGCTTTGAAAAATTTGAATACACTTAATTTCACATTAAATTTCACTTGTTGATACTTTTTTGCACTAAAACACTTTAACTTAGCCACTTATAACACTCCACTACGTTTTTTTAATACATTACACCCGTAAAAACGCTCTTAAAAATACGCCACACGGCACTGTTACACGCAATGGCCGCCATCATTCGCGAACTGAGAATAAAAAATGTTAAAGCTCTGTGGTGCTAAATTGGAGAAAGATTTTGGATGGCATTCGAATCAATTGCAGCTAAATTCAGCTTGCTCTCAAAAAAATTTCAAGCCAAACAAAACCATAATGCTCAAGAAATAGGGTTTACAATCGCGGACGGACTCGATGTCACTATATAGTGACATTGGGTCTTATTGCATATTGCGCATGTCCCTATATAGGGACATGTGGGTCCCGAGAGGATTTCACTGAAATTAAAATCCTCTTACTACACAACATCCATTTATTAGTTCATATTTATATTCTTTTTTATTGTACAAATATAAACTAAAAATGTAATTAATATTTATTACTTTAATGCGTTCACAACGCTTTTTATATCGTTAAAGGAATCAAACACTGAAAAAATTTCGTGTTTTAAAGTTTCGCAGGTGAGGTCCTCACTTCCGATACTCTTTATTATTGTAAAATTGTATTATTATTGCTATTTTTTTATTTAAAATTAACAATGTTGATTATTGTTATTTTTTTTTAAAGATACTCTAATGTACTGGTGTATGTTTTATTATTGCTCTCTCTTGTAAAAAGTCTAGTTTAGAATATAGGTTGAATTTAACTACAGGCAAGACAAATATGTGATTCAGGTTTTTATGGTGAAAAAAATGGGGGGCGCTACAAAATAACTGATTTTTTAAAATGGGCGTTTGACAAAATAAGTTTGGGAACCTCTGCATTAGACCATTCAATCTGTCTGTGGTTGCATTCAATGCGGATCATATTTAACAAAGTCCGGCAGTAGCGTTCAACCTGTCCGTTTGAGTGATGCATTTCTGGTGTGATCAGGTGCATGTCAATACCCAACTCTGTTACAAGTTTTGTAAAATCTGAACTCTGAAACATACGGCCACGATCGGCCACAAGTAACCTCGGAGTACCAAACAAAGAAATTACATTTATAAAAATGCATTTAAGGTCATTAGTATCTTGACAAAACATTGGATACAAAAGGCAAAATTTTGAAAAGGCATCGGCAATTATCAACACATGCCATGAATAAAATGGTTCGCCAGGTTTTTCCCAAGAATGAATTAACTGGTGAGGGGCTGTAGGGACTCTTGTATGAGTTACACAAACAATACAATGACTTATGTACTTTTGAACAAACGTACGTAAAAAGGGAGACCAAAATGTTTTCTAATTAGGTCTAGTCTTTTATCAATCCCAGGATAGTCGTGCTCATCATGGAAAACTTTGAGCAAACTCAATCTATGACCTTTGGGAATAAAACATAAGGGTCTAGAATCCTCCCCAGCGGGAGAATATTTATAGAAGAGTAATCCATTCTTTTGAAGTCTAATTCTCCGTCTACAAATTTTTGGATAAGCTGTTGTGTTTCTTCGTCCGCAGTCTGCGCCACTCTAGCCCAGTTTTGCTGTTTACGAGTCTCTTAAACATTGATGGGATTACGGCTCAAGTACGCCATTGAGGTACCTTTACGGTATTCCAGCGTAAAATTAAAATCCTGCAAATTCATCCACCATCTGGCTACGCGAGGTAGAAGGTCTTTCTTTTGTTGTGTAGCTTTTAGGGTATTGCAATCAGTGATAACTTTAAAATGTACTCCAACCAGATAGTGTCTGAAGTTTTGCGCGTTTATGACCGGTGAAGAAGCACGGCACCATAACCCATAAAGCTTGCGTCTGTATGGACTTCAATTGACAAGTTTAGATCATAAATAGCCACCACGGGCTCACTAGTAAGTAATTGTCAAATTATAATTTAGTCTTGCTTCTTGTTCATCACCCCAAACAAACGGTACCCCTTTCTTGGTAAATTTAGTGATAGAAGCAGTCATAGTGGCGAAGCTAGCTATGTAGGGACGAAAGTAACTCGCCAGTCCCAAAAACTGACGGACCTGTTTGACAGTCTTTGGGACAGTCGCTTTAACCAAGGCCTGACGTGCCTTACGGACGTTTGGCTGTACCTGACCCTGACTGACTGTTCGCCCTAAATATTCAATTTTTGTTGTAAGGAAAGAACATTTCTTTAAATTGATAGAAAATCCAGAATCAGTCAGAGTCCGGAGCACCTTGCGAAGGTCTATCAAACCATCATCAATCGAATGGCTCATCATCATTGTACACCAAGGTTTGACCAGACTCCAGGTGTTCATGCAGAATTTTGATATAGGTAATCAGTTTGTAAACTGGGAAGTTCGCCAAACCATATCTTCAAATATTCATAGTGCTCTTCTGGTGTGACGAATTCCGTGAGTGAAATTGAGTCATCGTCCATGGGGATTTGGTGAAAGCCAGTAGCTATGTCGAGACTTGTGAAATAATTATGCTTGCCCAACCTATCAATATGATCGTCGATCAAAGGTAGAGAGAAACGGTTCTTTACTGTAATTTCGTTTAACTTCCTGTAATCGACGCACATGCGGTCGGACCCGTCCTTTTTCTTCACTAGGAGAATTGGGCTCACATATTCAGACTCTGATTCCCGAATTATATTTTTGAGAGAAATCTCTTATGATCTCACGAACTTTCAAGATCTCAGGGTATGAAAGGCGATACGCGGCCTTAACCGGTGTACTAGTATTTAATTGCCATTTTACCAATTGTAACTGTGGTAGTAGCAGTTCCTGATATAAAGCTGTTGTGTTTCTTCGTCATCAGCTCACAAGAAATACCAACCTCTTCCTTTTGACCGTATTCAAAATCGCGCAACTCGTATAATTGACGATATGACTTTCGTCGGCCGTCTCGATCCTCTGGCTCTACGTAGGGATGTTGCATCCTTGTGCATTCTTTATCGTATTTATCATGGGGAATGCTCTGAAGAATTGTTCGACTTAATACCTGCTGCAAAGTTTCACCACCGCACCACCCGCCTGAAACCGAAATTTCATCCACACCACTTGGATAGTTGGCAATCAACCACCGTCCGTTTTAAAAGGAACTTTTTGCCACGTACGACCGAACTGTGGAATCAACTTCCTGCAGCAGTGTTCCCGGACCGATACGACATTGAAGCCTTCAAGAAACGTGTCTATATCTTTCTGAAAGGCCGGTAACGCTTCTGTTACACCCCTGGTGTTGCAGTTGTTCATGGGCAGCGGTGATCACTTACCATCAGGTAGCCCGCTTGTTAGTTTGCCGCCTTTTAAATTAAAAAAAAAAATTGAAAATTCTTTTATGAGATCAAGTAATAATTTTAAATCATTTCCACATAAAGGAGTCTCAATCGGGATTTGCGTAGAGAACGATGAAACATTGCACACATTGTGCCTTATAATGGATTTACATAAAAGATATTGTTGGTCACATGTACGGACATAGGTAACACCTTCTCTATTGAATAGATCAGTACCAACTATAATGGGAGTATCCGTCAGCTAGGGAGACACAGCATGTAAATCAACTTCCAATGTCACTTCGGTAAAGTTACGAAATAAGTTGATTCAATCTTTTGTCCGCCAATACCTCTTAGGACTCTGAAAGTGGGCTTACGTGCACATTTAAAATGTTCAGTAATGATTGGAGGAGATTTTTTATGATTGGAGGAGTTAGAGTTTGCATAAATAGAAAGGAATTCGACCATATCGTTAGTCATTACTTTAGCATTAGTGGCCGATGCACGGATTTGCGGCTCTTATTATAATAGCTGAGATAAGTTCATCGCTTAAACCTCTTACTATACACAACCTAAGAAGAGAACGGCGAGCAGAATCGGCATAAGTCTGATCTG
The DNA here is from genome assembly GCA_943193695.1 of Acrobasis suavella. NCBI lineage: Eukaryota > Metazoa > Arthropoda > Insecta > Lepidoptera > Pyralidae > Acrobasis > Acrobasis suavella. The sequence goes on from OW971940.1 coordinate 9,417,877, forward strand.
ATACTTATCCGAATTACAATTCATAACATCAAACAAGATATTATTCGCTTTATCCGGTTTCTTCGGACATAAAGGTTTGAATTCTCTTAAGTTAGTCCAACTGCGTCAACTGTTGCTGCGCCGCAGTAGTAGTCACGACTCGTGGCCGTGGTGGAGTCCCCAGAGGTGGACTGACAATCCGTTCCTGACGCTGCAACGAAAACGAATGGTGTTTCTCAAACGCCGTCAATCTATCAAGGATAGAGTTCATCGTTACAGCAAGGGTATCACTTTGATTAGGCTGAACCTCTTGATTCGATCGCGGACCTCGGCTCCTAGAACGAGTGTCCCTTCTTCTAGAGTGACGGTCCTGGTTTCGAGAACGCGACTCTCTGTTTTAAGAGTGACCTCTGTTCTTAGAGCTACGATTAGGCATCTTTTTAATATGAACCGATTTAGATGATTCTTTTTTTTGTTGGACCTTTCCAACAAAAGATATTTCAAGGGTAGTCCCATAGATTTTATCAAAATCGGTTGTGTAGTTTGGTGGTGAAGTCAGTTTTTAGTTTAGAAAAATATTTTTAGCGTCTTAAAAAAGTGTCGAAGTTCTGGGGCCTTACTATGACCTCTTATAGCAGTCTTATTTTAATATTACTTTGTCAATTCGTACCACGACCAATGGAAAACAACAGTAGAGTAATATTACTTTAATATTGATTTTGCTAGCAATTTTGTGACGTCACACACAATCATTCGCTCAATCGGTACCAGCAGGAGTACGATCTCCGGCGACAGCGTTTATGGAGCACTATCATTCATCACTATCTTGCTCTACGCAATAATAACGAGTGGGATGGCACTTGTCTGTCGGGCGACATTACTTTATCTGGGTTTCTCAATCATGCTACGAAGGCATGATTAGCATCATTGTTTAAGTGCCGGACCAGACGGGACGCAAGTTGCGTCGCGTTACGCGCTAACATAGCATTTCATACAATTTCTACCAATCGTTCACACCATGCGCAAGTTGCGTCTCAACGCAACTTGCGCTGCGTTACGCGTGCTCGCACGCGCCTGCACAGTGGTCACGTAGTGTTAGAAAGCGGGACAAAAATGTTTTGAAAAACTTAATTGTGAAATACAAAACCGACCTTGTTTTTGGAACTTGGCTCTTAAATATAATAAAATGGTGGCATATCACCATATTCTCTCCATACATTGGTTGTCTGGAAGAAATTTGTTTTTAGCGATAAGACCGCCCATGCTACATTTTAATTATTTTTATTTTTTGGTCTACAATAAAGTATTGCTTGCTCATTATGTTGGGTACCGTACATTTTCTTTCTCGTAATTTATAATAAGCACCATGGAAGTAAAACTTGTATAAAAGTTGAATGAGGTATTCCACTTAGGGCACCCGTCTGAATAGCACCTGCGCGAATGGCGAAAGTATATTCCACGAAGGGCACCTATTTTTGACCACAAAGAGTACATATAAATCAGCAGCCTAGTGCTGGGATTAAAACGTTAATTAATTACGCATACATTCAGACTTATTATCACGTCTTTATAGCATACGGGATAAACAGAGCCCAAGGCCGTCAGAAAAAAGGCCATACGAATTAGGCATATGTACTTCGTACAAAAGAATTGTGACTAGGTGTCATTTAAATAAAAATGTAAAAATATATTAGTAGCTACATTTTAATCATAACGATTAAAAATTTGCTAATTTTGCATCTTCTGTGCTCTGCTTGGACAAAAATTCCATGAAAAGCACCTGCGAATATTAGGTGTCCTATGTGAAATGGTGTAGGTGCTATTTAGATAGGTGTACTTAGTAGAATTTACTGTTTCAGCTGAGGTACAGTTGAATTAGACAGACAGAAAAAAAAACCAAAATTTCATTTCTATGTGTACGCAATCCGATTTCCGAACCACTGTGGGGCATAACACGAGGCAAAAGCGAGAAAGAAGTAAAGCGGTTATCACACTATCTGATTTTAAGAGTAAACTAGTCGATAGTTTTTCTATACAAATTTCGGAGGAAATTTCCTTTACTGTTTGACACATAAAGTAATCCACTAAGACAATGTTTGTCTTCATTCATATCAAGCCATTGACAGAAAAATCCACTTAGACAATGATTGCCTTCATTCAGACAAAACCATTGACAGTACAATCCACTAAGACAATACTGTCTTCTGGCCAGCTAAGGTGACCAAATAATCTGTGTGCGTCATGATGTACTTAGCGCATCTTGCGCGGGTAGAGCGGCCACACGGAGCGCGAGTTGCACGGCGCAACTTGCGCTGTTACGCGACGCAACTTGCGTCCCGTTTGTTTCGACCCTAAATACAAAGTAGCAATTAAAATGGCAATTGGTTTTTTTTTACGACTCTGGATACAAGTCCTTTAGAGTCTATCTTTATTTCTTTGTTTCTTTATTCCTAATCCTAATCCGAACTAGTTTTAATCAAAGGTTGGTGTAGGTCCTTTGATAGCTTCAAGGGAGCTTCTGGCGACAAATTATACGAGTCCACTACTTTTTATTGTCGATTGAGTAGCGGTATTCATAATATAAACAAAAATTGGACGTGGAAGAGAAGAAAAAATTATGGAATCGTAAAAGGCGATCGAAGGAATGTTTTTGTCTGGGGCTTTATCATAGACTTAACAGAAAAACCATGATAGTTTAAGTTCGTTTTGTTTCAAGCTTATAATAAGATTGTTTTAAAGTGTACCATGAGCTTTTGAAACAAGACTGTTTCTTTCTTGCCAAGTGATTTGAAAGAACGAATGATGTGTCTATTCCGAAAAAACTGTGAGAGTGAGATAATGCTATAATTATTTTGTATAGCTCCATCACCGGTGCGTGGCGTTCCATTAGATTCTGATGGATGTCTCGTAGAATATTATTTTTTTTATAAAAAAATTGATTGAGCGCTGTATTATGTAACACAATATCATCATCATCATCATCCGAGCGTATTCCCGGTTGCATCCTCAGCAGTGATGCTTCAGAGTACGGGGTCCGCTACCTAACCAAGGAGATTTGACGAGGTTACTGGTTTTTACACAGAGCGACTGTCGTCTGACTTCCACAACCCAAAGGGAAAACCATGAACCAATCCTTGGGTAGTTTTGATGATCAAACGCTAGGTGGCGTTCGGGACCCACAGTTTTACGTGTCTTCCGAAACACGGAATCATCTTTCTTTTCGGATAATCAGGTAATTCAATCCTGCAATATCCTAACCAGACTGGAAACAACTTTTTACAAAGTATGCTTCCCAGCGGGAATCGAACCCATGACCTTTGGGTCACAAGGCGAACTCCTTGACCACTGGACCACGGAGGCAGTCTTACCTATGTAACACAATAGATACGACATTAAAACGTCGCAAGTTATTAAGAGTTCGTAACATCCTTATGTATATTTCTTTTGTTTTATTTGGTAAAAAAGCATAAACCATAGACATTACCGTTATTTGGTAAATTACATGTTGGTATAGTGTAGAGCTGGCAAGAAATAGTTGGACAAATTTTAAACATAACATCTACAAACCAGTGATCTGAATTTGCCAAGAATTCTAAATTAGAATTAGTACCAAATAAAAGTATACGGTCATCTTCGCATCCACTATCAAAAAGTAAAAAAATTATCCCCTCTAACCGTTTTTCTAAATTCTTCTGGTAAAGAAAGCTCTTTGATGGTGGTAGGTAAAGCAGGTGGTCTTTCTGCTTTATTTCTTGCCCTTTGTACAGTCTTTTTCATACTCCCAACTGTCGGTAGTTTGGCAGTAGCTGAAAACGACGCCCTTGATACTGCTTCTGCAATAATTGATTGCGGAGCTTCTTGCGAAGTTGACGCATTCTCTTTTATTTTAATTATTATCACTATAGGCTCAATCTCAGCTCGGTTAGTTGGGTGATTATGGTTGTCAAGTTACCATACAAGAGCCTCGTCTTTAGTATGTCATAATACTCCTCTACAGCTGATTGTATAGTACTTAGTACAACGCCAAGTTGTTTTATCAGAACTGGGTTTATGCTTATTAAATGTGCATCCTTTGTACACTAATTGAGGAGTTCCTCTTTTACTAGTAGTAAACTCAATTTTTTTAAATACTGCCTAATAAGGCCTTAGGCCGAAAGAGAAAATTTAATAATTTAAAAACTATCGAAGCTGCCGATACAAACGTAACATCAAAAGGAACGTATCGACGAGAGGGACTAAGTATATTTAAAACAAAACAACGGGTTTCAGTAGAATAAAATCAAATTATACAGCTAAACGTGGATTTTTACCAATTTCAAAACACTATGAGAGGACTGGGGGGCTGATTTTTTCGCGTTTGTCAGCGAAAAATGTGTAAAGATATGCGGTAGGACGAGAGAAGGTAAGTACAGCAGTTAAATTAAGGTTTAGGAGCAGTAGGTGGAACTAAAAAAATATTAAGTAAGAAAACATATAATTACAAAACTGAGAAAAAACAGACGAAATTTACCAGAATGTATACTAGAAACGTTTTGCAGCACCTATTTAATTATGCAGAACGAAAAAATAGCAATAGGATCAAGATTCGGGATCAAAGATTTCGTCGGGGGTCGCGTTGTCGGAAGTCGAGTTGACGGGGTTGAGTTGGCGGAGGTCGAGTTGTCGGGGGTCGAGTTGTCGGGGTTGAATCGTCATAGAGTTAAGTTTTCGTGGGGACGAGTTGACAGGGTAAGTTGTCTTGGAGTAGAACTGTCGTGATACCAGGTCCCGGAACAAAATATATTCGTATTGACGTGTTCTTCGATCCCCTATTAACTTGTTATAACAGTTCCCACAAAATAGCATGTCGAATATTTACCTCAATCTATCCGTTGTATTGTATGGGAACATACAAGGTGACAGCTCTAAGTTTAGGTTTTTTTGGTGGCAAATGTTTGTAGACCTATTCAAATGTTAAAATAAGCTAACAGATAACAAGTAAGATGGAATCTGTATATTTAATAAGGATCGCATTAGTGATCTTATTGATAAAGAGTAATGATAATGAGTGTTGATCAACGACGCAAAAGAGGTTTGCAAGGATCGTAGCAAGTAGCAATTGGAAATCTACAGTCTCTGCCTAAGTAAACATACATATACGTGAAAATATGTATGTATGTTTTTTAATATTTATTTATTCTATTAGTCTTTTATTTATACAAAACTTAACCTTTTTATACATTTCTACACATAATTAGAGGGCTCGCACTAATTTAATGAATACTATGGATAAATATAGTTAGTATAAATATTCTAATCTACCCACCTAAACAGGTAAATACGAGTATTTACCCGGTGCATATCGGGTAAATACCCGGGAAGATGCCCATCTCTACAAGGGTGACGGGTGACACTGAAGCATAGAGTATTATAATATAACTGCACCGCAGTTGGTATTCGCTTTGCAGATTGCAGATAGTATGTATGTTATAGTGTTTTTCCTTTTCATTGATATATCATAATGCGAAATAATATATATATCTATAGGGTTGCATACATAACTATCGATAGTTGACCTGGAACGACAGTTAAAATATCGATAGAACAATCGATAGTATTGATACTATCGATTGTAAATAGTTTGCAACACAGTCGTATTCTAGCTACGAGTTGAGATCGTTTTGTCCGCTCGACCAACATTTTTTTCGCTAAATATCCCGTCTTGTAGTGTTTTAGTATGTAAAAATAGCAGTAAGAACAAAAATAAAAGCAATGTAGGTATTTCTTTCCATCAGTAAGTACGACAACATGCATTTTCTTTTAAAAAATTACGAAAATCATTCTGGTACGATCATATTAACTAGGTAGTTCTAGAAAGTTTTTTTTTTTTTTCTTTTTGGCGGTTAAACTTCGTTGAAGCTTATTTTGCCAGTGTCTAGTTAACTAATGGCGCGGGCGCCAATTTCTTTATTCCTAACCCTAACCTAACTATACAATCAAAGGTTGGTGTCGGTCCTTTGATTGCTTCAAGGGAGCTTCTGGCAACAAATCTATACGAGTCCACTGGTTTTCATAGCCGAATGAGTGGCGGACGGCGTCTAAAGACGCCCACCACAGTCCGCAAATAAATATCACTACAGCCGCACTATGAGTGTCCACTTTAACCATTTTACATATTGTCCATGAGCATGAGCATTTATAACACTAAACTACACCGATTTTATATTATAAAGTCCACTAGAATCAATTTGCAAAATAATTTAAAGCAAACTACAACTGAACCCCTTGACTTCCCGCCAAAAAACCTCTTCTAGAAAGTTCGTTCCCGTAAGTTGTCGCTACTCGATTAGTGATGTACAGATTTTGCTATTCGATTAGTGATGTACAAATTTTGTCAATGAACTGCGCTACTCGATTGTAATATTATTATTATATCGAGTGATGTAGTCGTGTCGGTTGCGGATTTTGTCGATAAAATAAATCAAAATTTCAGGTATAATTTAATAGAATAACGCAACGATTTTAAGTAATATATAGACTTATTATAAACATGAACATTTTCTAGTATTTTATTGCAATAAAAAAATTTATATTAGTCTAACCTTTCGAATTATTTTTAGGCCCAAATGTAAAAGAAAAGTGAATAGATGCAACGGCTAGGGTTAACTGGATGCCAACTAAATCAAGCACCATATGTTCGGAGCGTTATGAAGAAATAATTTATATCTAATTTATAATATATATATAATAATTCAATATATAATAATTTAATTTTCTTATAAAGGTTGTCCTTTATGTCAATTTTTTTCTGCTCTAGCTCCTGCTGCTGCTCCCAAATTTAAATGTAACTAGCTTTAACCCAAGACGTTAATGTAATATAAGTAATTTGAAAAAGTCTCCATTTGTATGGCAAAATAAGATTCACCATGCCAAGTTCCATCACTCTTTTTGGAATGGAATGGATGGAACTTGGTTTGGTGAATCTTATTTTGTCCAATGTCCTTTTCCGGGACTCTTAAGCAATAAACCTACATATTCAATTTCAATTAAATTGGTTAAGTAGTTGAAGCGTGAAGAAGTAACAGACAGACGGATTTAGTTGAATATCACTGTAATACTAGTAATGGATCTACAAAGTTATTGACACAATTCTCTGTATTTTAAGCTCACCATGCTGGTTTGGGTGAAAGAGACAAAAGAAAATAAATAAAATGTACCAACTTCCCGCATTCCCGCGCAGATTTTAAAAGCCCACTAAACAAAAGGGCACAATGGCAGAAGAGAAATTCCTCTGCCATTTCGACCATGCGGGTAGCAACCCATCACTATTTTGATTCCCTTTCCCACTTTCTCGCCCGCCGTCACGCCAAAAGTAGCCTTTGGATCTTGCGGCCCTGGGCGATTTCAGCTTAAAACCGCAATACTCAAAATGCTCTGTATGTTCCATTCCATTTAGGATTAAGATCGCTACAGGGATAAAGACGGATTTTTCATGTTCTCAAAATAATAGATCTTTAATTATATTATTTGAGACTGGCTTCGCCCACGATTTAGTCTGCACGTCCATACTAATATTATAAATAAGAAAGTTACGCAGACGAAGTAGCGAGTGAAAGTTAGTGTTAAATAAAGATAAGAAAATTAAAAAAAAATGCCTTTGCGTTGAATGATATCGATACTGTTAATCAATATTAAATAATATGGACATCACTATTCGAGTAGCGCACCTGTCGGCAAGTAGCAGAATTATTTCGTAGCTTGGGATTCAAGTGACGAAAAAATTCTGCTTCTCGACGATAGATGGCGCAATTATCAGACTTAATAATTTGAGTTAGACAGTAAATAGCAAAACGTCGTAAGTACTTTTTGAACCGTAGCAAAATAAACCTTATGCTGAAGATTTAATGTCGTTTTTAAAATGTAGGGTCTATTGACTTAGGCCAATATTGAAATAAATATATTTGACCAATCAAACGAATTTTTCGTATGTGTGCAATATGTGATTATTGGTTTATTTGTGTAAGTTTGGCGACGCTTGTTTCTTAACTAATTTAGGCCCAAGGCACTTCCACCTATTTCTCTGTTCCGTGGTTTGCAATACTATTGATGAAAGGTAAAACTATCGATAGACTCGATACTATTGAATTAAAACACTTTCGGTACTATCGATAGTATCGATGATTTTTAATGAATACTATGGATACTATCGATTGTATTGATACTGTAACTATATTTAAATTAAAAACTATCGATAGCTAAATTACTAACGATAGTATTATAATATTCTAATACGATCAATAGTTCTTTTTACAAACAGTAACTTTACTACCATTTAGTACCATCGATAGCATTGATATTAGGTTGGGGAAAAAGTCTTTTCGCATATAGTATGTATGAACTTGTAATAAAACCACTTTGGCTATACTATTTATACCTGGCTGGTTTTGGTATCATTTAAAAGTTTAAATTTTAAAGAAGATAATTCCAAATTCAAATTAGGAAAATGCTTAATTTTCATTTGTTTTTTTTTACCGTCAAGATGAGTGAATCTAATGAAGAAATTAGATACATTTTTTAATTTTACAACCAAATAGGTAAAAATGCAAAGCAAGCCGCGAAAAAAAAATTTGCGATGTTTATGGACCTAGTGCAGTGTCTGTGAGAGTGAGCACAAATTTGGTTTAAGCGTTTTCAATCCGGAAATTTTGATGTCAAAGATGCACGTCGCTCTGGTCGCCCTGTCACGGATAAAATGGATGCTATTTTTGAAAAAGTGAAGCAAGATCAACATATCAGTAGTTACGACGTAGCTGAAGAACTGGGAATTGACAACAAAACAGTTTTGGCGCATTTAAAAAAAATGCGTACACAAAAAAGCTCGATATTTGGGTACCTCACGAGCTCTCTGAAAGAAACCTAATGAACAGTGTACTCATTTGTGATTCTTTATTACGATGTAATGAGACCGAACCATTTTTGAAGAAATTGATAACTGGTAATGAAAAGTGGATCACGTACGACAAGAACGTGCGAAAAAGGTCATGGTCAAAGGCCGGTCAGGCTTCACAGACTGTGGCGAAACCCGGGTTAACTCGCAACAAGGTGATGCTGTGTGTGTGGTGGGATTGAAAGGGCATTATTCATTATGAGCTGTTACCACCAGGCAGGACCATCGATTCAGAACTCTACTGCGAACAACTGATAAGATTAAAGCAAGAAGTTGAGAGAAAGCGGCCGGAATTAGTCAACAGAAGGGGTGTGGTTTTTCATCATGATAACGCTAGACCTCACACATCTTTAACCACTCAGCAAATAATTAAGAGAGTTTGGCTGGGAGGTGTTAATGCATCCGCCGTATAGTCCTGACCTGGCACCTTCAGATATCCACCTGTTTCGGTCTCTTCAGAATTCTTTAGGCAGTGTCAGGTTAACATCACGAGAGGACTGCCAAAACTACTTGACGCAGTTTTTTGATCAGAGGCCTATTTCTATAGCAATGGGATCATGTCCCTACCTATAAGATGGCAAAAAGTTATCGAACAAAATGGTTATTAACAAAACAAATTAGTTAAATGTGAATAAACTTTATTAAAAAATGTTTTGAATTTTCATACAAAATGCGAAAAGACTTTTTCCCCAACCTATTATACTATCGATAGTATTCATTAAAAACTATCGATAGTATCGATACTATCGAACTATCGATATTATTACTATTTTGTCATAGTATCGATAGACTATCGATATTTTATATTATTCTATCTAATTTGTACTATTACTTGCAACACTAACTGAACAACCATCACAAGGTATTCTCTTCCCGAGATGGAACAAGACTACGTCACGATAAGTGTTGCCACTGCTTGTTCTTTTCAGTAAATCTAAGGACTTTCTAAATTAGTTCATGAACATTAAATTAAATAATAACTAACTTAGCTAATTAGAATTTTGTGTAATTTATCGATGTAATATTTTATAAATTTATATAATTAATTATTAATTCGTAATTGGTACATAAAGTTCAAAAATGTATTCTGCTCGGGTAATTCAACTACACACAGTAGCTAGCAACACATCAAATTGACAAGCATTTGAAAAGTGAGTGTCATACTGTCACTGTCACTGTACATATAAAAAGATACCGGATTATTTAGTCATTTTAAGTAATAACTGAAATTAGCAATCCTACTCACACGGCGAAAATGATTTTTGACTGAAACAAGTAATCGTATTCTGTTCTTGGTTTTATCGTGGCGTCACTAAATGAGTGTCATTCTCATTAGTGTCAAACTGATGTCTTTTAATCCTGTGAAATTAAATATCTGGTCATAGTTCCTTTTCTTGGTATCATTGTGTTCCAATTCAACTTGGTTGGATTAAAATGACAGATGCCATTTGGATGTCTTTCCTAGTCGATGTTATATATATGCATGAAACGTGCATAATATCTAACATCGACAATACGATACTCCATACTACACAAGACTCACAATACTCGTTTACAAAACATTTACCTATTTAATTAAACAATCATCATCAACATATTTTACAATGATGTAGTTCAGGATTTTTGTGTTCTTTGCTATGGAAAAAACATAATAACGCGCAATATTGTGCATGGATAAATGTGTGACTTTGAATAAGTTTACGTATGAAAATAAAAGAGCCGGAAAATGTTACGCTTATCGAAATATGACATTTGTGTGATCTGAGGAAAAAATTCGAGTGAAGACTAATATAAAAGGTGTATTTAATTTTCTTTTTTAAGTATTAAATAAATTGATACATAGGTAAGTATAATTAAATCATATAATGTCTTTTCTTCTCCTTCTTCTCTCATTTCAGACTTAAGAACTGATCGGTGTTGTTGTTTTGCAGGAAGTTATTGGGAACCCGGAACCTTTCGATCACAAAAAATGCGTATATTTGAGTAAATTAGCAAATTATGTGTATTGAAAGTATCTATACGAGAAAATATCGATAATGGACAACACTAGTATGCAAAAAGGCTTGTGTGACACCCTACAGAAAAAAAGAAATAAAATATGTATTGAGATCTCGCTCTAACGCATTACATCATCATCATCCGAGCGTATTCCCGGTTGCATCCTCAGCAGCAACGCTTCAGAGCCCGGGGTCCGTTACCTAATCAAGGAGATTTGACGAGGTTACTGGTTTTTACACAGAGCGACTGCCGTCTGACCTCCACAACCCAAAGGGTAAACCAGGAACCAATCCTTGGATAGTTTGATGATCAAACGCTAGGTGGCGTTCGGGACCCACAGTTTTACGTGCCTTCCGAAACACAGAATCATCTTTCTTTTCGGATAATCAGGTGATTCAAGCCTGCAATATCCTATCCAGACTGGAAACAACTTTTCACAAAGTATGCTTCCCAGTGGGAATCGAACCCATGACCTCCGGGTCACAAGGCGAACTCCTTGACCACTGGATTACGGAGGCAGTCAAAGCTCAAAAAGCTCTAACGCATTACATATGCCATAAGAAAAGAAAAGATGGTTATATTTAATCGTTTGCTAATTTAGTATGCCTTCTTTGCCTCTTGGGTTAAAATTCTATGGCCCGCCCTTTCACCGTTATATTCTTCTCGCTCACACATATAGCTCATTTTCGTTCGGTAAAGAAATTACTATTTATCTGATCAAAATTCTTAAAAATACTGGACTGAAATCTTTAATTGTTTTTTTTTTATATGTAAAATGTAATGTTTAGTAAAGCTTAAGAGCAACCTTCCCTTTACTTTTCATACAAACGCTCGTACGTTATTATGGCGTAATAACTGATCTTTCTCGAAATAAAAAATTAAAATTTGGAAAAACAAGTCCAGTATACGCCTCCAAAAATCTGAACTTCGACCGTTCATAAAGTACTCATAAATTGTAAAAGTAAAAAAAAAAAACGTGTGGCACTCGGGGACTGCCGCGGTAAAGCTATTGCATGGCATTTTTATCAACTTATGCAATGTAATTATTTATTTACTTTTCATTTATGCAGTATTTTTTTCTTTGATATTAATGAAAGTTTTTTCTTTGATATTAATTTACGTTTACATTGTTTTCTTTTATTGAATAAATGAGAAATAAATATAGTTTAAAATATTTTTATTATCTAACAATACATGTAGCTTATTCAGAAATTTTTATATGAGCAGTTAGCAGCTAGTCTTAGAGCTGGGAGAAATTGGCCATTTTTTTCAATTTCGAGCATAGATTCTTTATAAGAGACCTCAGGGACTCCCAGATATCGATTTTGAAGGCTATCGGTCCAGAAACAAAAAAGTTCAAAATGGCGGCTACCTTTTTCTAATTCGAACATAGATTCATTATAAAATACCATAGGGACCCCCAGATATCGATTTTGACGACAGAGCAGCCAGGAAAGGCCGCCTTAAGATATAAAATCTGTAGGTATTGCAATTTGTAACATAGCCCATTAGGCTGGGTAGGGAGGGACCGATACTGTATGTAGTTGGTTTCTTTCATCGTTATCTTCCTAGCAGTGGTCATTCCGAAACGACAAATAGTGCAAATGAAATAAAAGGTGGTAATAATAAAAATTGTACCTACTAACTGTATTGTTTTTAACTATTATTTTTTCCCCACCAAAAAAGTTTGAGAACCGCTCTGTAACTGATGACGTATTCTTGTTCCAATTACGATTTACGTCACCAACTGTCACGGGAAGAGAATAATACCAGGCGAAGTATATTATTATACCATGTAGCATACTTTATGTACTTTTGTCGGTAAATAACACAAATTAGACAGAATATATGTAGGTAAATAACTTGCAAACTAAACGAGACAACGGAAATCTTTTCTATCAAAGTTAGTCTATTATTTTATTTCGTGTTTTTAAAAGTCCCACAGATATTGTGGAGTCCACTAGATAGACCGCTTGTTCATTGAATGTAAGGTAGTGGACTAATAACCAGTATTTTTACTTTATTGGTTATATACTTCCCATCTTGAACATGTAATATTGGGTATATATAGTTTTAAAATTAGTACCCAAATTATACTTACTCCGCTGAAGAGACAATGGAAGAAGCCACAGAAAGAAGTTCTGATAACCCGGGTAACCTTCCGGCGATCACACCTGTCGGAAATGGTTGGATATTATGTAGATCCAAGTCCCATGGACGGGTTTATTACTTTAATACACTAACTGGGGAAGCAGTTTGGAATTTAAGCAATGAAGAGGTAAGATTTACATGTTGATGAGTATTTATGAATTTGTTTATAATTTTTCTGTTATTTTTTCTTTCTTGTCCTTCCTTTTGTTAATTTAGTAGACTTATAACATGATTGTCATCTGTTGATAATCTAATTAATATAAATATATACTCTTTTATGTTAATAGTTTCAAAAAGCTAAGAAGTGTACAGGAAAGCTCCCACTTAACTACCCGGAGCCTCAAGAACCGCCTGGTGACCTTTGTAATCATGAATCTCAACAAAATGGTCAGTCTTCACAGTATGCTACTCCAAAAGTCTATAATAAACAAATTATTAATAACCAGTTTACTAGGCCGCCATATTCACCTTTTGTCGCTTCATGTCACTGTAGTCCACTGAATCGTGTGCCAAATATGATTGGTGTAACTACGCAACCACCCTTCAACCCTGTTTGGATCCAACCTCCACCAATATTCTTAACCAATCAAAATCCATCAACGAGCAACATAAACCAAACAGAAAATGTTGGTCACCATCATAGTTACCAACAAAGATTCACAGTGCAAGATACATCAGCATCTTTTTCAAGATGCTTTGCAGGCCAAAATCATAAGAGTTTTCCAAATCGGCCTCATGGAATTGGAAAATTCACTAAGAATATGAATAATAAATATAACACCAGAAAGCAACCATTTATTCCAAATAGAATGCCAAATCGGAATCAGAAAGATATTGGAGACTTAAGAAGCAAATTGTCAGCTAGAAGGACATCACAAAGTGAGATACTCAAAGATACACAGGAAGCTAATTTAAACAAAAGTGAAGGTACATAATTTAAATCAGATTTTATTTTACTTAAAAACAAAATAAGAATCTCTAATAAGTTGTAATCCATTCTATCAATATGCTTTTGCTTACTGCCTTCTAATTTATTACTTTTATTTAAATAAAGTAGTACTCTTATTAATTAAATATGACATAAGAAATGTGATATATATTTTAAAAGCATATTCAACACTTTCATTGTCACTTTTTTTGCTAGTTGTGTGGGCTGCCATCTCTGTATTGCCTACTCACAACTCCAGTTTCACCTACTTTCGGGCCCTCCAATAGTTTCTATGGCGTTAAGTAGCTGTTACATTAGTGATTATATTATCTTTGGCCTGAAAGCTTATTAGTTTCAAAGCTAATGCTTTATGTTGAGGGCAGTGTTGTTGTCACCTCTCTTCTTGTGTGTTTTTTGTATTACAGAAGCTGCTAATTTCAATAAAATTACCCAGGAATCACAAACATCTACACCTCTCGAGAACAGCCATATTGAAGATGTTTTATTTGCTGAGACAGACAATGAGTGGTTAAAGGTGATCTTATTAATACTAAGATATTTTTTTGCTGATATAGATGTCTATCTATGATATATAACAAAAATCACGTACGATCCTTGTAGGAGCAACTCAGACCGTCAATATGAAGAACTTTTTCTATGGGACTAATGCTTAAAATCTTGAAAGAAAATCCCCATTTGTATGAAACAAAAGTGTTCAGCCGGCCCGGCAATTTCTATGAAAATGTCGATTTTTTCTTTGAGTTTCAAGCATTAATCCCATAGGAAAAGTTGTTCATATTGACGGTCTGAGTTGCTCATACAAGGATCGGACAGGGTTTTTGTTACATATTGTATAATATGTTAAAAAGGTAAAGTATTTCACGTCAGTTAAATAGGATTAAGAACTAAAAATTTGTTTTTATTTTTTAGTTACATGGTGTTATTGTTGGAGCGAAACTAAAACTGGATGTAAAGTCTTTGAAGAATTTGGCAACAGAAAACACTGAATGTGAATGTTGGTACATTGTAGTTGACAAAAATGTTTTGATGAAGCATTTCAACCTTCTTAAAGTATTAACCACTTCAGGTAAAACTATATTTCCAGCCTATGCTATCCCATTGCAGGGCAGCGGCAGCATACCTTACTGGGTAGACAGAGCCTAGGGCTGCAAGACGCAAAGGCCTGATTAGCGTGAGTGATCATGAAGGAGGAAAAAAAAAACCAAAATAGTGATGGGCTATTGTATGATTCAGATTCCATTCCCTTGATCGGCTTTCACGATTTGCGTGGGAAGGGAAGTAACTGGTGCATTCTACGATTTGTATTTTTTCCTATATCGGCGAGTATATGTTGTATTTTTTCCTATAGGAGAGTATTGCCAGCAGCGTGGCACTGGCGAAAACGTTTATCAAGAGCTCTCGATTAGCGGTTTCTCCCTTCATGTTATTGATAGGTAGTAGCCAGATAGTATTAGTAAACCATGCTATAGAACTTAATCGTTCGCTTATCTACGATGCCATACTACAAGTTAGGACCATACGGCTATACCTCCAGGTACTAGGCACTTTGATAAATAAAAATGTTGCAGATGAGCAATGCAAGCTGATGATAGTCCGCGAAGTGATGTCGGAGCTGCAGGCGGCCGCGCGGGCTGACGGCACCAAGGACGAAGCAAGGAGGGTCATGAGAGGCCTCTCGCAGTTATTTGCCGTGAAAGACGCTGTCATTGGTAAATCTTTAAAATATCTTGTTTGTAAAAGTAGGATGTTCCGAAGTTTCGGTCTGGGTCACCTTTGGACTAGACAAATACGGCACACCTAAGCGCAATACATACCAAAGCCGCCGACCTGCTGACTGAACCCGGCGGCCTTTATAAATCGTTTCGGCAACATGCACCTGCCGCGTGTTCGATCACTCATTAGATCCATTATGGATTGAGATTGATGATAGTGCTATTTTTTCCTTAGTGGACCCAAGCTTTTACAGCATGGATTTCCTGAGAAGTATTTTTCTCTCTAGATCCGTTACCCAGATCCAGATTTGAATGTGTTCGCACTAGATACGAGTAAAGTTATGGATCTGTCACATCGTAGTAGATCGAACGCTTGGAACTCTACGTCGACACTTATAATCCAGCTCAACATCGAGTTGTATTGTGACATCGAGTTCAAAGAGATAGATCTACTCTCCAGGCACACGATGCCAACACTTCCGACACCGGTGTCGACACCCCAGATAGATATATAGTTAGATAACTTTTTATTGTACACCAAAAGTAAAATGTAACATAAAGAAATAATTTTACATCAAGTCAGTACTAAGGGCGCTTTTATCCCTTAAAGCGATCTCTTCAAGACAACCAAATGTTGCAAATGTTGACAATTCAGATACTCGATGTTGACTCTCCAGGCACTCGATGACAATGATCCAGACCCATACATTCGATGCACATGACACTCCAGATACACGTTGTCGTAGTCAAAGTCAAAAAATCCTTTATTTATCTTTGGATATTTATATCACTTGATAATTGTCATTTCTTTTTCTTTCGATTTCTTATTAGTTGTTGACGTCAGATCATTTACTTACAACTAAGTTTACTGCCGCCTCCAAAGCGCAAGTACAGAAGAAGCGGTAACAAACTGTACTGCAGCATTTTCTCCAAAAACGTCAACCTTACAATTATACTGATATTAAAGTTAGATATGTGGACTGAGAATACATTGCTATGTCATAATTATTAATTGAGAATGATGTCAAATTTGAAATTAATGTCAATTTGTAAATAAAGTACATGTACCGATTGTACTTAAATTATGTCATTTGTGAGTGTACAAATATAAACCTTTAAGAGGGACCCGCGCCAAGCTCAAGCCAGACGTTCTTGTCTATGCTTCCGTAATAAGCCTTCTCACAAAGTAATTTCTATACATAAGCTTTAAATTTTCTATATGGCATATCAAGGACCGATTCCGGCAATTTATTATAAAACTATACAGTTTCCCTTAAACGATTTACTGACTGTTTTCAGCCTATAATACGGGGTAACTAAAACATTTATGTTACGTAAGTTTCTACCCGTAATATCACCTGTTTTATTAAGTAAGGCAATATTTTTCCTTACATACATTATATTTTCAAATATGTACTGGGATGGTACAGTAAGTATATCAATTTACTTAAAAAAAAATCTTAGGGAGTCTCTCGATCCTAAATCATGAATAAAACGAATTGCCCTTTTCTGTAAAATAAAAATAGTCTGTATATCAGCAGCACTCCCCCAGAGCAGAATCCCGTAGGACATCAGACTATGAAAGTAACTAAAGTAAACTAGTCTAGCAGTTGCTACATCTGTCAATTGTCTGATTCTTCTAATAGCGTAAGCCGCTGAGCTAAGCCTATTAGCGAGTTTAGAAACATGGATATCCCATTGAAGTTTTAAATCTACTGTGATTCCCAAGAAAGTAGTATTATCAACGAGATCTAATTTTTGACCGTCTAGTAGCACATCAACATTGGCCTGCCTTACGTTAGGAAGACTAAATCTAATGCACTGGGTCTTGTTTGCATTCAACAGAAGGTTAATGGCAGAGAACCAATTAGAAATGGCCGATAATGTGTCATTCACCGCAGTAGCATCTTCGCTATGACGGTCTATTTCAAAAATAAGAGACGTGTCATCGGCATCACAATACCAGCCTGTTTCTCAACCGCGTAAGGCAAATCATTGACGTACACTAAGAAGAGGAACGGTCCTAGGATAGAACTTTGAGGTACACCCGTTTTGACAAGAGATCCGTTTGACTTTATGCCATTTATGTCAACAGTCTGAAGCCTATCCGTTAAATATGATCGAATGAGGTTTATGGATTTATCGTCCAAAGCGTACTGACGGAATTTTAGCAAAAGTGTCGGATGATCTACGTAGTCAAATGCTTTTGAGAGATCGCAGAAAAAACCGATTGCATCATGCTTGTTTTCCCATGCATTGTAAATGTGAGTAACTAGCGCTACCCCGCATCGGTGGTCGATTTCCATCATCAGTAAAACCAAACTGTTGGTTATGAAAAAAGTTATGGGTGATAAAGTGATGAGCCAACTTCTTTCGTACTCGGTACTTATAGAAATCGGCGTGATTTTAATAAATCTTCTGTTTACAAACACCGAGTACCTACATTCGGCCGAATTACTTCAATTCCAAGTACATATATTCAGTTTAAACAAAATAATATCATCTCGGATATCCATACCATGCATGTAGGAGAAAGAGCGATAGATGCAAGCTTCAACCCAGAAACTCCTCTGCGCAACCTGAAACAGTGGCACGCTAACAGGACGTTTGAGGGGATGGCCGATGTATTTTCCAGGCAAAAAGTGGCCGTGGCGTTTCTGCAGGAGACTCGGTGGAAAGACTGCAGATCTCGGTCGATTAGGAATGGTTACAAGCTAATCTACACCAGTGCACCTAATGGCAAGGATGGGGTGGCCGTAGTGCTGTCAGAGGGGCTTTAGGATAGCGTCTTGGAGGTAAAACGCTTCAGTAGCCGGCTTATGGTCGTGATGGTGCTTATCAAAGGGCTTATGACCAATCTGATAAGTGCCTACATACCACAGGCTGGTTGTCGAAATGCCGAAAAGACGCGATTTTGAGACCTACTCGGCGAGGTGCTGCGTGGCATCCCGTTGTTGCAGGCGATCGTTTTGAGTGGCGACTTAAACGGTCAAATGGGTGACCAACGAGTGCGGCCGTCGACCTGGCCATCGTGAATACGTTTTTCAAAAAAAAATTCGAACACCTAATCACCTACAAGAGCGGGGGACACGCTACTCAAATCGATTACTTCCTTACCATTAGAGACCATATCGGTAAAGTAACCAACTGCAAAGTCATATCCGGACACCCGGTAAGAGTCTCTCTGCACAACACTGTCTCCTAATGATGGACATTCGCGTGAAGCAAGCTGCTAAGCCCAGTGAGCGCTGCCGACGTCAAATCAAATGGTGACGGCTCGGAGAATTCAAGTCCCAAAAGTTCACAACTACGATCGGTAAAAAATGCGCCGAAATCGATGGCGAACCAGTCCAGCTTTATTGCGACAGGATTCAGGGAACTATGACTGGTACGTCAAAGGGTGGCCGCAAGTGTGACAAGGAAACTTGGTGCTGGAACGACACAGTTCAGAGGGAGATAACGGTGAAGAAAGAACTCTTTAAAACGTGGCAAGCATCCGGATCTCCTGCAGACCACGTCGCATACAGCGTTGCAAAATGGGCCAATAAGAAAGCCGGGCCTGAGGTAGGCGTAACCTTGTACAGTAATTGTACGAAAAATTTGAGTCGCCTGACGGGCAGCAGCTTATCTATAAGTAGGCACGTTTCAGGGTCAAAGCGGCACAGGATATTTCCAAATACCGCTATGTAAATACCTTAACGACATCCTTTTGTGCGAAAACCTCACGTTGAAGGAGAGATGGCGCTCGTATTTTCACGAGCTGCTGAACCACAGCATAAAGACGTGCAGCCACCGGACCTTCCTCCAAATCAAGGACTTGTGCCACCAATAACGCCTGAGGAAGTCCACTCAGCTCTTCGCTGAATGAAGGATCAGAAAGTTGTCGGAGACGATGGAGTGCCCATCAAAACCTGGGAGGTTTCGGACGGGCTCCCATGATGTGGGCAAAAATCCCTGACCAATGGAGGCTGAGTATTATTACTCCAGTATTTAAAGGAGAGGGATCGGTGCAAAAGTGTAGCAACTACCGCGGTACAAAGGTCATGCCCAGAAATACAGGGCATAGAATACGCCTTTTACTATGTTCCCCGAGCGATGATTTGGTGAGCAATGAGGTCAAAGGGTGGTGCCAGACATCTACGATATGTAACAAAAACCCTGTCCGTTGCTGCTACAAGGATCAGACAGGGTTTTTGTTGCTTATTGTATATTGACATAAATTGAATAGGACTGCTGTTGGTGACACCAAATCCTTTCCCGTTACAGTCGGGGTTCACCAAGACTGTTCTCAGTTTCTACCAGTTCAGTGTGATATTAGACGAAGTGTCTAACAGAATCAGAGACACACATGAGCAACCCCCGTGGCTATGCTGACGATATCGCACTGGCGGATGCGGACAGGGGGAGACTGGTGCGACGCCCAAATGCATGGAGGGAGTTGCTTGAGAACACTGGTTTGAAGCTAAATGTGGCGAAATTGAAAACATGACTTGCAATGCTACAGATCCCCCACCTTTAGTAGGCGAAGATTTGGTCAAGTGTACGGACCAGTTCCAATAATTGGAATCTGTAATTCGCGCGTCCGGATCCGGAGTCATCGATGCCGATGTCAAGATGTCCGTATATCTGCCGCATGGGCAAAGTGGCGGGAGGTGACTGGTATCATTTGTGACCACAATATGCCGGTTAGGTTAAACGTACAGGTCTACAAACTCATCATAACACCTGTCACTCACTAGTGTCTGGAATGTCCGAACCGAACCGGGCGTCTTTAGTGTCGTCATCGGGTGTTTGGAGTGTCAACATCTCGTGTTCGGAGTGTCGACACCGGTGTCTGGAGAGACAACATCGAGTGTCTGTTTTGCAGAAAATATCACCGAGTTCAATTAAAAACGTTGGATCTACTGCGACAGAAAGTTCTTATCAGGACCATAACTGGATCTAGTGAGAACATATTCAAATCCGGGTCTGGTTAACAGATCTAGCGAGAAAATATGCTTCTCAACATATCCATACTGTCAAAGATTGGATATAGTGAGAAAAAAAATCTAAGAAGATCCATAATAGATCTAATGAGCCGTTGCCCGCCTACATGTTGGTGGCACGTCAGCGGCTTGGGTACACGCTCAGACTTGTCCGGCGGCACTGGCAGCTGTAGGCAAGTTAAAGTTCCTGATGTTGAGCCGCCGACATGCCGCCGACAAAGTTTTACGACTCGCAATGAGTGAAGCCGCCAACCTAGCCCGCTGACAAAAAAGCTGCTAACATATGAAATGAAAGTGTGGTCGCGATCAACCGCCCGCTGTCCTTTAATAAATAGTGAGAACAATAAACCAGGAAAAACAAACCGGCCAAATGCTAGTCAGACGAGTTAGAAATCCTCATCGAGGATTACATTATTTTATATAAGAAGTTCCGTGGGAAATACTATATACGCAAAAATATACATTAAAACCGTTATTTCGTAGTTTTAATGTGATATGCTGTGAATTTAAAATAATTTGAAATTTTATACAATTTTTTTTTACAGCTGAGTATTCATTTAAACCAAGTGAAATGAAGGATCGCAGTGGCATGGTTAATTTCTGCACAATGCTAAGGCAACAAAATGAGCATGTGGTAATTTTAGTATTAAGCTTTTGCTAGCCGTTTCTCTTAAATTGAATTAAATTACTATGACCAGCAGGGTCACCACCTTTTGCTTTCTATAAGAAAACAAATATCTTAAACTAAGTACTAATTGTTTACATGTTAATTTCTTTTTCATTGTCATTCCTTTGAGACAAAGAATGGTGCCTTTCTTATTCCTGTTCTTTCTACTACCAAAATATTCTCTATGTCCGTCCAGTCCTTTGAAAGTCTTAGGCTAGTTTTAGCGGTCTCTCACTAGTTTTAAATCTAGATAAACTACTTATACTTAATTAATTAGACGATTGTATAAAAAATTATTAAAGTGACATCTAATGACAACGGCCTGACGGTTACTATAATTTTAATTGTTCCCTTTTTAACAAGTATACAAGTTAAAAATATTTATTTATTAAATGAGGGCGCCACTTCTGCATACCATTCATCTTAAAGTACCATATATTTAGCTAAATACTTAAAGGATTATTGTAATTTTTAGGTATTACTTACTAATGAAGAAAGAATTCAAAAACATTTATCAAAAGTACCAACATTTACAATTCCAGAAGTAAAAGAGTTATTAATAAATGATAAAAATAAATTAATAAAAATTGTAACCCCTATTATCGAACGTAATATCACAATTACAATTCCGAACGAAATAGCGGAAAATGAGGTTTATAACGTAGTTGATGAAAATGAGAATATTAATAATGAAATGGACACAACAGAGTATGTAGAGGCAACACCAGCTTATGGTGAAAAATTAACGTCTAATCATAACGAAATAACAGTAAAAAATAAGGAAAAAACGGTCAGTGATGTAGCAACAATACCTGATTTAGAAACAACCTCTGATTATTTGAAAGCAACGGGTAAAATTAATAACACGACAAGATTAGAAAATAATTCTAAACCTTTATCAACAAATAAAAAAGAAACTAACATACAGACTAATGTCGTTGTTGATTCTGTTGTAAAAATGGTGGATGCTGAAGTTCAAACTGACTACAGTGTAGAATTTTTGCGACCAATTATTCAAAAAGATAGTGTCGGAGTCAATACAGTCGATGAGTATATTGATGAAAGCTGTTATATAGACATCCAAACAAATGTTGATAACTCTGGTAACGAACAAAATAACACAATGTCAAATCAAGAGATTAAAACACGAGAGAATCGATTGAAACGCAGTATATCGAATCAAACTGTTAAAAGTAATAATGAACTCTCTGACAAATGGCATAGAAAGAAAAGAGATGGTTCACTTGCTTTCTCTGACTCAGCTTCAAGTTTAGATGACCGTATAAGCAGGGTAACTAATGCACCATTCGAAAATAACGCACACTCATCTCATTTTACATGTGTGCAAGATGCCATGTGTCAGCCACGGTCCCAGAGCACACAGATGTATTATGATGATTTTGGTCAAGGTAGTGATTCTAGTAGTTGTGTTGTTATGCGCAAAACACCAAATGATAACATAACAATCGAAGAGACGTCTACTTCTGATATAATATCAAATTCAATGAGTAATGCTGATTCGGAAAATTTAAATGAGATAAACATATCAAGAGAAAAAAATGAGAAAAGTGACATACAAATTAAGAATGTAATGTTTGAGATCACTAGCAAGGCTATGGAACAAAATTTGAAAATGCGTTGTGATGAATGGTTGGCACAGTTTATTCAAATCATGGAAGAAGTCTTAGCTCGGGTATTAGAAAAGGAATCGAAAGATATAGTGAAGACCATGCCGCCGCCATGGACCCTACACGAGGCCACGGAGTGTGTTAAAAGAACTTTCAATAATGACAGCGACGTCTTGGATGCTGCCACTAAATTATCACACGTTATTTATAGGATGAGCGATGCTAAAGGTAATATGAACATCATTTTTAAATCCTATTTATATTATAATATGTATATTATAACGTGAAAGGGACATACCCGTAGTAAATTAAACCACGGGCTATCATCATCATCATCATCATCATCATCATATCAGCCACAGGAAGTCCACTGCTGGACTACCCCAAGGTTTTCCAAAACGACCGATCGGAAGCGGCCTGCATCCAGCGCCTCCCTGCAACCTTGCTCAGGTAATCTGACCATCTAGCAGGTGGGTGTCCTACGCTGCGCTTGCCGGTACGTGGCCGCTATTCGAGTACCTTTCTGCCCCATCGGCCATCGGTTCTTCGCGCTATGTGCCCCGCCCATTGCCACTTCAATGAGCTAATCCGCTTGGCTATGTCGGTGACCTTCGTTCTCCTACGAATCTCCTCATTTCTGATTCGATCGCGTAGAGAAACACCGAGCATAGTCCTCTCCATAGCCCGTTGAGCGACCTTGAGCCTTCTTATGAAACCCATAGTAAGGGACCACGTTTCAGAGCCATAAGTCATCACTGGTAACACACATTGATTAAACACTTTCGTCTTGAGGCACTGAGGTAATTTAGACGATAAAACACTGTTTAATTTCCCAAACGCTGCCCAGCCGAGTCGGATTCGCCGAAAGACTTCTTCCTCGAAGCTGAAACTTCCTGCCTGGATCAATTGACCCAGGTAGACATACTGGTCTACAACTTCGAGGGTGGAGCTCCCAACAGAAACAGGTAAAGGCGCAACGTGCATATTTGACATGACCTTCGTCTTGTCAACATTCATTTTTAGGCCGACCTGTTGGGAGACTCGATTTAGGTCTTCAAGCATCGTACTTAAGTCCTCTATCGATTCTGCCATGACAACGATATCGTCGGCAAATCGAAGGTGAGTAATATACTCGCCATTGATGTTGATGCCCAGTCCTTCCCATTCCAGGAGCTTGAAGGCATCTTCCAAAGTGGCGGTGAACAGTTTTGGAGATCACATCTCCCTGTCTCACGCCTCTATTCAATGGAATATCCTTCGTACTGTGCTCCTGTACTCGGACCGACATAGTGGCTTTGTTATATAGACACTTCAACACCTCGATATACCGACAGTCGTGCGGCACCGCTGGAGAGACTGAAGCACGGCCCATGTTTTGATCGAATCAAAGGCTTTTTTGTAGTCCACGAACCCCAAGCACAACGGCCGGTTATACTCCCTCGTCTTCTCTATAACCTGCCGCAAAGTATGGATGTGGTCCATGGTACTGTAGCCTTTTCGAAATCCGGCTTGTTCGGGAGGTTGGAAGGCATCGAATCTGTTAGCGAGACGATTCGTGATGACCCTCGAAAACAACTTATAGACGTGACTCAGAAGTGTGATGGGCCTATAATTCTTTAATCGAGTATTTATTAAACTTCATACACAAATACAAGTGTAATGGCGGACTTAAAGCCTAAGGCCTTATCTACCAGTCAACCAAACGGGTGATGTAGAGAATGACAGGGGTAGTGCAAAACTTGAATAGGTACATGGCGAAAAAAAAGACTATATGTCAAAACAATAAACTACATACAAAAAAATACACACTATTAAGTATATACTATGATATACAATACCTACATATACTACATAAATACACTATGATCTATCTGACAGTTTTTAAAGAAAGTGTGCCTTCACCTGTTTCTTAAATGAAAAGCGGGTTTTAGCCTTCCGGACATCAACTGATAAATCGTTTCATAGTTTGATAGCCTGGACGATGAAAGAATTTGTAAAGAACCCACTCCGGTGAACTGGCAAAAATAGGTTGAAATTGTTAGAGGAGCGAAGATCTTTGAGATGGGGATCACCCTGAAATTGAAAATTACACTTGAGGTAAGCAGGAGTAGCGGGTTCAAAAGAATCGAAAAGAGAGTTGTAAGAATGTGCAAGCTACGACGTTGATGAATTGGTAACCAATGAAGTTGGGAGCGGTAAGACGACACACGATCATACTTACAAAGACCAAAGATATAGCGAATACAGTTATTAATAAGACGGTCAAGTTTGTTTAGCATATCGCCAGTCAAGTCCGAGTAGCACACATCAGCATAATCTATGATTGGCAGGATCAATGTATTCACCAGCATTGTTTTAGTATCACTGGGGAGTAACCTTTCTTCACCCGTAACCTTTTTAGAAATTTCCGTGACCTGTATATTCCACGATAGATATGGATCTATGTAAAGACCCAAGTCTTTGACAGTTGTGCCAAATGGTATTACGTATTACGGCGCCCTCAAAACAAACAGATAGTTGGGAATCAATGTCAATTCGCCTAATAAAGTATGAACTGCCAACTAGTAAGGCCTGAAATTTTTTTGGATTGACCTTGAACCCGAATTTTCGAGCACTCAGAGCAGTATTGACTTGATCAATAGCAGCGTCCAAATGATCTATGTCAGCTTGTGCATAAAGTTGCAAGTCATCGGCATAAAGGTGGTACGAACACTGAAGATCTTTTGTAATAGAATCTATAAAAATAGAGAAGAGTAGAGGCGAAAGAATACCTCTTTGGGGGACGCCTGTCTCAAGCTTACGCCAATCTGAGAAGGATTCCTTGGAGCGAATCGACTGCTTTTCCCCTCGAAGATAAGATGAGAACCAGTTAACAACTGCTGAAGATACCTTGAGATGTGCTAGTATGGCTAAAAGGATGTCATGACCATGACACGGTGTTAAAAGCATTGGAGAAATCTACCAACGCTAGGACTGTGACTTTCTTATTCTCCATCCCCAATCGAATGTCATCAGTCACTTTGAGGAGGGTAGATACCGTGCTGTGTCCACGACGAAACCCTGATTGGAATGAACTTAACAGGTCATTATCAAAATTATGTCGAGATAGTTGGTAATGGGCACAGGCCTCAAGTACTTTTGAGAGAAACGAAAGAATGGAGATTGGACGTAGATCGCCTAACAGTTGGGGGTTAGGGACTTGTTAGGGACTTTGGGAAGGGGACGAACGAAAGCTTTCCGCCAGAGTTCAGGAAATTGTGCTGTAGAGAAAGATGAGTTAATAATGTGGGTGATGACGGGAAGTTATCAAACGATTGCACTGATCGTGTAGTTAAAAAACCGGTCTGGGAATACGCGATTATCTTTGAAATAGATTTGGAATAAGCCTTTTGAGTGTCTTTCCAGAAAAAGAGGATGAATCCAGTGTCTTTTCTTTATTTTGCGTTTTTTACGAGATAGGTAAGCAATAATTATAAGTTCTTCCACGTCCATATCGCTCGACGGAAGGATCTAGACTAGTCGTCGATTGGCTGCTATAACTGGCTGCGCAAATATTTAGGCTGCCGCAGCCTGAATATAGCCCCCGCGCACTAGGCAGCCTGAGCAGCCAAGCTGCCTAGTGCGCGGGGGGCCTTATAGGTACTCCCTTAACCTTTCTTCAGAATATCTGCCATTTGGCCACTTTCCAGAAGACTTTTAACTAGTGCGTTATATGATTGTAGTCTTAGATCATTTAATACAGGATGAGTTACGCAGACAAATCTTCTTACAAAACTTTCTGCCGCTTTTGGTGCGGGGGTAAGCTACTACTACATCTAAACAAAATCACACATTCGCAGAAATAATTTGTGTCGCTATAAATGCACACTACAAAAAACTCAAACACTAGCTTATTTAATAATAATACACTCTTGGCAAGAAAAAGAGAGAAGACAAAAAAATATATCAACTCTAATGCACAGGGAATAAAGACGAAGGTTGTAAATCATAAATATAAAGTGATGATACATTTAAAACGGGGGTTAATGAACTAGTCTCGTATGCGATCTTAGATTATTTTATGGGCTGGAAGGAAATCAGTTGCAAACGTGATTCGATTATTTTTTCCGTAATCGATACTAATAGATATTTATTAGTTTTTTCAGAAATTACATTTAAATAGAAAACAACGTTAATAAAAAAAAAATACCTACTAATGAAAGGTTATGCCATCTTTTGGAAGATTAAATGTGTTTGACCTCTTTTTACACGAGAAAATTGCATAGCATGTCATTTTAAACGGAGCACTTTAAGACGTCTTTTCGATGCCTTACCGATTCACATAATGATCATAATCGATTACGAAACTAGTTTTTATGAACGTATTAGATTTTTGTTCTTATACTTTGGCAGAGGGAACGCGCAGGTAAGGCTTATCCTGTATTAAATGATCTAAGACTGTAGTTATATTTTTGAAGTCTGGTTTGTCGGAGTAAGAAACCCAAATTTCTGAAAGCTTTTTTACAGACATTAATGATGTGCTCGCTGAAGTTTACTTGTGATGTCATCAAAACTCCATGATCCTGCACCTGTCTAACTCGTTGTAATACTGGTAATGTATAGGTGCCCGCTTCTTACTAAATGATATAAACGAGCATTTGGATACATTAACGTACAGTTTATTTTGGTTACTCCAATGAACCAATCTCCAATCCTAAAAATAAAACAAAAAATCGACTTTCCCATACAAATTGCCCGGGCGGCGGCACACTTTTTTATGGAAATGCCGATTTTTTTTTGAGATTTTTTATTGTTATTTTAATGTCATTAATTATACTATAGTGATATAGATAGCCCATGGTTCCGATACGGAGTGGTTGGTCGAGTTATTACGAGTATATGTCCCTTCCACGTTTTATATAATATTATAATGTTTCTCAATGCTGAATGCGTAGTTAAATGTGTAAAAATAAATATTAAACGAACACACACTCGCTATTACGACTTTATTCCTAACAGGGAACGTAAGATACACACAGAATATAAAAAACAGTATTTAATGAAGACATAAATATTTTTTTAGGTAAAATCATCGTAAATTTCAAGCCAAACGAATTCATGGAATTGTACAGCTATGGCGTATACCTTGTAGATGCTTTACAGGTAGGTACAGTAAAGTTTTTCAAAATCTTAGAGTAGTTCGTCCCAAATACTCCCGAACTGTGAACTAGCGAGCCAGCCTCTTGACCGATTTGTTCAAGTGTTGTATTCTCATCAAAGCTAATCAAGTAAACAAATATAAATATATAGGGACAAATTACACAGATTGAGCTAGCCCCAAAGTAAGTTCGAGATTTGTGTTATGGGATACTAACTCAACGATACTATATTTCATAACAAATACATATATAGATAAACATCCAAGACCCAGGACAATTTTGAAAAAGGCAATTTTCCAACTTGCCTTGCCCGGGGATCGAACCCGAAACTTCTGGGTGACGGACTAGCCTGGTGACCACTACGCCACGGAGGTCGTCAAACTTATAGGTTCATTTTGCACCTCCTTAGCTATATTGTCAACTTGGCATCAGAATCACTATTGAGAACACAAATCTGCAAGACAAAAGATTATGATATTTTCCTTTTCTCCCATGATGAACATGCATACACGCAAAACCCTCTTTTTTGCTTTCGCCGTAGTCAGGTTAACGTAATAGCACAAAAAAGATTTACAAATGTTGTACCTTCTAGAATATATTGGAGAAATTCGAAGATATTCAAATAGCAGCGGAATCCCTGACTCAGTTGCTCAGCGATATTGAAAACCCGATAGCAGACAGCGGCTCATTTGGTGATACCACCGGAGTTTCGGTAGTCGTCTCAGAAAGTAGTAATGAAGGTAATATATATATATACAATGTCCTTTTTAATTAACAAATAACAAATATTTTAAGAGGTGATTCAGTCCATCATTTTGAACAACTTTTCCCAATAAATATATATCGAAATACGAAAAATTTTTTTGCATTTTTCATAATAACGATATCACGTGACTACTTCGATCTGTATGAGAACCTAAATATTTTTTTCGTATTTCGATATACATTTACTGGGAAAAGTTTTTCAAAATGATGGACTGAATAACCCCTTAAAATATTTGTACTTAATTAAAAAGGACATTGTATATATATGTATATATATTTTTTTATTTTTGTTCAAAACAAACGATAAAAGATATCTAGTTAAATGACTAAAGGAAATTAAAATACTCATCTTTATTTTTGAGAAAATGATTTGATTCGTGTAGGTTGGGGTACCCCATTGCCTGTTTTTCTAGTGAATGCGGTGTCCCTAGGCATTTGCACTATGACTTATATCAGGTATTATGAATAATAATCGTTAACTAGTTACCGGCTGTTTATTTATCTAGATTCTAGGTGATACCTATATTTCTTTTCTGCAGAGGCAGCTAACAAAACTCCGAGTATGATTTCAAAGAAATCAAGTAGTCCACGAAAAAATCAGAAGGTTGCTGATGAAGAATGCAAAGGCAGTCCGGGAAAATATAACCTAAGGTCAGCTAGTAAGAAAAAAGTAAATGAGGTATGTTATTATTTTGGTGTTATGTGTACGTGTATAGATCATACAAGTCCAGTTGATTTTGGGGTGTGAAACTGAATGCAGCCAGTAAAAATTCGATGTACATGTATGTTTTTGTTGGAATCCATTTTAAACGAATGTTTTAAACTCATTAATATAAGACATATCGGCGAAAATGATCTAAGGAAGTGAACAAAAAGGATATATTTTGCATTAAACATGAAAATTAATTTATATTAACTTTGTCACGCACGACTATGAGCTATAGTTGCTTTCATTTCACAGGATAGCAATGTGGAAATTTCCACTGTCAAATTTGTAAGGAAAATCAACATACGCGAAGACTTCTTCACGAGCTTGCATCTTCAAAGAAAAGATGAAACTGCTAACTCTACCACAAAAATCATTCAAGATAATGCTGCTAGACCGACAAATAATACTGCCAAAGAAATACCAACGAACAAAAGTCCCGGTGCAAATAAACCAGCAGAAAAGGGGCCAAATATTATAAGAAATTTTACGAAATGTCTCGATTTTGAAGAAAAGTTAAGGAAGCAATCTAGAGAACCTTTAGATATGGATATGCTCGATTATTCAGTGGGTAATGAAGATGAATATGATAATATGGAGGAAGAATATTCAGGCGAATATGATGAAGTAAACGAATTTAACACTGAAGAAAGGAACAAGATTTCTGAAAAGGACTTCACTGACTCTGCTAATAATTCTCAAGTTGATGATAATAACAACAATTATGAAGTTCTGGTCAGCAGCATAGTGAAGGAAATAAAAAAAACCATCGTAAAAGTACACAGTTTTTGGTAAATATTAGCAAAGAAAAGTTGAGGACCGATTCTGTTACACGACATGACAGAAATGATAATTAAGTTTTTTATTTTTTTCAGTGAAAAAGCAAAAGATGAACTACAGTCTATAAATATGCCAAACAGTAGAAAAATCGAACTTTATAATAAAGCTCATATGGCTAATTTACATATTTCAAACATGTGCAGTAATCTTGGCAGGTAAGTAATTCAAACAAATACATGTTATATCGCTGCAGTGAAAAATAATTTCACTGAAAATAAATAAATGTTAATATTCAAAATTAAATGTTAACATGTTATTGTTACTTCTAAAGGTATGCCAATCTATTTAGTCCATGTTAAATTAGAGATTCTAAAATTAGAGCTAACAATTGATAGGCTAAACTATTATTGTACAAAAATATTAAGTAGGTTAAACGATAATTTTACATTACAAGTTTAGACCAATAAGGTTCAGTAAAGTGAAATTAGAAGTAAAAATTTACGCGAAACTAAGGGAACCCCGTGGCAGCCATTTACATCTCAATTATTTTGTCGAATTTTAACCTTGGCTCCTTTTTTCACATTTATGTTTTTGATAACATATCATTATTTACACATTTATTATTTACACAGTAGTATCAAAAATAATCAGAAAGAATAAAGTTTTGCTCGTATAATTTTGATAGGCGTTTTATCTTAACATTTGACCTGGCTAGTTTTTTACCAGCTATTGTGATATTTAGAAGAATAGTATCTTACTAATTACGATTTAAAAACAATAACGTGTAACGTAAAGATGATAAGTTGACTAGCCAAATATAAGTAGGTAGGTATGCTAAAACTAGCTAAGTCAAAGGTTAAGATAAGAATAAATAAACTTCAGGATTCTCTACAGAACTTGGCAGCCATTTAAATATCAAGTCTTTTTCGAATTTTAAACTTTGTTCCCATTTTCACATGTATGTTTTTGTTGGGATATAAATTTATTACGAGTATCTATGAAATTGTTTAAGCTACATTATTAAAATTATTTTTTATTATTAAAATTTTTCATCGCATCTACTCAAAAAACGATGTTTTCATCCCAAAACGTTTGGAGCTAAAGTTACTGGAATGCTACCACCAACACTTATAAAACCATTCAGAAACAAGGCAGTTGAGATGCAGTTTTTAAGCAGGTCAAAAGCAG
The DNA here is from genome assembly GCA_943193695.1 of Acrobasis suavella. Taxonomy (NCBI): domain Eukaryota; kingdom Metazoa; phylum Arthropoda; class Insecta; order Lepidoptera; family Pyralidae; genus Acrobasis; species Acrobasis suavella. The sequence goes on from OW971940.1 coordinate 9,449,449, forward strand.
GACAACTTTAAATCGTACCATGACGTTCATAATGCTGAACGTTTTTTGAATGGTTATTCCTGAATGGTGAACTGTTTCTTGTCTCTGGCTTGTTTTGGTGATGAGACTGCGAAGACGTTCAAATCCTTGACAAGAAATTATTATTTTTACCGGTTTTTTTATTTACGTAAATCAAAATATTACTATCATATTTTATTTAAATATCTAAAAGTTAGTGTTATTTACTTTGTTTGCTTTTGATTATGTACATAAATTTAATTTGATATTGACCATTAAAGATGGCTAAAATTTTAATGAGTGCGAAAAAAATTGTGAGTGAAAGTTTTGAACGGATGTCTGCGTCTGGTTTTCGAAATTATAAATAAATCGTAAATTCGTGAAAACATAAATGTTTTGTTTTTAATGCTGGAAGCCGAGCAACCACCAGACAAAATATATCCATCACTTCATATTATAGTGCTTTTTCGAATTGCCGTGATAAATAGTTATTATACGATGGTAAGGACTAGTGTTTGGAAGTTAATTTTACTGTGGGCTTCATCGTACAAAAGCACAGTGTCTTGTCATAAATATATTTTATCAATAACCATGTCGTAAGTAACATTTTAACTACATACCTATTCAAAGTTTATATTTAGATAATTATGTGTTCAAACTTGCAGCTTCTTCACTAAGTACTATTATAAATAACATAAATATATACAGACAAAGTAAGTTCGAGACTAACTCAATGAGATAAAGGCTAGGTTTTAGTAAGTACGCAGTGATTGTAGTGCACAAAGAATTTTATTACAAAGTATGGGTATGTATTTGATATTCGTAGATTGCGACATGAATCTAAACTATTATTTTCTTTCAGGTATTCTGGTGAAAAAGCGAACCAGTCTAGCAACAGAGCTAGCCTTGTAAAATGCTTGGAATTCAACATTCTGCCATTTCACTGGTTCAATCACAGGTTCCAAAGGAGGCTGTAATCCTCTGGCTCTCTCAGTCTTGTTTGTATTTAATAATAGGCTCCAGTGAATCCTGTCTTGTATTTTTTAATTGATGTCATCATGGTACTTCTCAGAGAGTAACCAAAGAATCCTGTAAGACAAAATGTATATAGTTGTAATTTTAATAAATAACTTATACGAATGTGTTGTTATTTGTTTTCGTGTGTGAATAAATATTTTACAAGGATTAGCATTGTTATTACTTACAAAAAAATATGTTACGTAAGTTGGAATAACTTACTATTTTTCACATAAGTTGTACTAAAATAATGAAGTAATATACCTATCTTACTTTGTTTTTGAAATCCAAATTTCCAATAAAAGGTATTAAGTAGGATTAATTAAGGTCCCATGGTAGCGTTACTTCAATTATCTACTAACTGTTTTGAAAAAATCTAAAGTAAAGAAAAAACATATTCACATTCACAAGAAAACCAACTAAAATCCTCCATATAAGTTACTGGAAAGTAACTTTTTAAGGATCGCTTTATTTGACACTTGAGACGCGCAATAATCGTTTTCATGCTGTCAAATAGACGTGATGGTAGGAATAGTCCATACAAAAAAGGTGAATGGTTTTGTGACGTCAACCAAAACAATCCTGTTTAAGGCCTGCTATAAAGGTGTCATGGTTGCATTAAACAATACAATTCAGTTTAAGTGCTGCTATAAGAGATGACGGTAGGCCTGCTGCTTATTCTCTCGGGACTAAAAAGTGAAAAAAAAAATCTATAGGGATTAAAACCAATTTGAAAACTAAACACAACTGTATGTAGAATCAAAAATAATGTTGGCATTCCAACTAAAAAAAAAGAATTTCGTTTTAAAATAAAAAATAATGGGCACAGACGTCGTGATTTTTAAATTTGGAATACATATCGTCGTCAACATGGATGAATGTAGGTAAACATTTTTATGTTCTTCGCTTTAGAAAAATAATTTTTTTTCGCTTCGGAAAAAGTATAATTAAAAAAGCGCAATTTTTCTCTTTTTGATTCACGTAATTACAGAAGTTTTACAGCGCTGTGGTTCACACCGCAGCACAAAGCTGATTCAAAGATTCAAAGATTCAAATGTTTATTCAGTAATTAGACCTTTACAGGCACTTTTACACGATATTTTTCACGATATTCGCTTTAAAAATTTTTTTTTTTCTAAATCAGTACAAATGTCTTCAAATAAATCGATCAACATATATAAAACATAAGATTCCGACGAATTGATAACCTCCTCTTTTGGAAGTAGGTTAAAAAGATAAATTTAAACGAAAACAGACATTTAATGAAAAAAAACAAAGTTAAATTAATTAAAATGGACATTAAAATTGGAACAATTACTAAAATTAAGAGTAAATTTTTCTAAATTCAAACATTAAAATAATGAGTAAAAAATTTTATTTACTGTTTTCAGTGAATAAAATAAACTTTTGAGAGGGGGAATGGTATAAAAATACTTTGAGGATGCTGTCATAATGGCCGTAGCTTTATTTCGTATTCATAGTGAAAAAAAGGAGCTAACAGTGTTCTTTCAGAGTCATGCACCACCCAAGTCATGCAGCATTGGTTATGTTGCCGCACCATAACCAATCTACATGGCCTGTACATAATTCGCGGGGTAGCCAAATTGGTCGCTTTCGTCACTTGGTCGATAGACCTTAGATAAATCAACTGAAGATGAATCATCCCCCTGTGCAGTGTACCAGTGTATTATCAGATTTCCGGAAAACCACACGACAATAATCATAATGTCTACGCAATGTGATAATTAGTAGGAAAGTTCAAATTATAATTAATTAATAAGCCCAAAGTAGCTTGTCATTATTCATAATGCTTGGACATTATGAAATAAGTCCAAATTTATCACTTGGTCATAATATAATATACATGAACCCTTCTTTTTGGTTACTCCATAAGAAAAATAAGTGTTCATGTAAGTACTTATGTGAGTTTCTGTATTTCCCCACGACTTTGAAAACCTGAACAGATTTACATGAATAGGTTTAGTATCATTAGAACCCGTACATCCTAATAAGTAAATGTAGGTTATTTGTTTTATTATAGAAGTCATGTTTTTTAACTATAAATTTTAATTTTAATTTAAGGTTAAAAGAACGTGTCAACCAAAATAGCGGCGAATTCCAATCACGGCTAAAAGAATCTGGTTTTCTTCTGAATGAAAAGGAAATTTTAGCGTACAGGTAAGAATTAAATATCAACGTATTTGTTTGATTTATCATTAAACTTTCTGCCCATCGGCTATTCATCGTGTTGTGCTGTCCACGGCCACTTCAAGGACCTAATCCATTGGGCTATGTCAGTATGTATTATCCTACGAATTTTTAATTTATGATTCGATCACGTAGAGAAACACGGAGCAAATCCCTCTCCTTAGTTTGCCGTTAAACCGCCATGAGCCTTCTTATGAAACCGATAATAAAGGGACCACGTTTCAGAGCCATGAATCACCATTGATAATAACACACATTTAAACGTTAGTCTTGAGGCTGAATTTATATTTGATGATTTCTAAAGACGAACTGATTAGAGTCTAAGGCCCCAGTACTTGAAAATTTGCCTAGCGCATGCCACATAACGTGAGATTTTATGTTCTGGATGACTGTTAAACATGCATTTGATTATAACTATAATTTAAAGTAATCATTTACGATTCAATTGAACCGGACATGCCCTTAAAACGGTTTATTATTTACTGGTTCTTCTTCAAGAGATATCTACAAAATTAATCATTATCTTATATAAAGCACGCAAAGCCACGCTAATCTAAACATATTTTAATGCCAGATAAATTAATGTATCGTAATACTTCGCCGTTAATAACTTCTAGGAATTAGTAATTTTGCTCGTGTTCTACTTACTTACAATAAAACACGTGACACTGGTTAGTATTGTGACATCACCGCCGCCTACCCTAAAACTGAGCTTATACTTATCAAGGCCATTTGCGGAACTATTGCGGAAACGGTAACATCGAATTGATTAGTAGGAAATAGGAATCATAGGCATATCTAATCGTAAAAAAATGTACAAAAAATACCTAGAATATAAAGACAATTGCTCTTCTCATAGGATTGTATGATCAGCGCGGTCGAATAAGCTACTAGCATTTAGTAAACCAAGCTAATTAATTAAAAAATAACAGCAGACATTAAATCATCTTGTTGATATAGAGTTTAAAGAGTTTTCACCAGCTACTGAATCTGAAATTAGCAATATTATCAATAGCCTTAACTCTAATTTAGCAAGTGGCATATACGGCATTACCTGCAAAGCGATAAAAAGCATAAAATTACTTATATTGAACTAATTAACTGAATGTATCAATGCATGTCTAATAAGTGGCAACTTTGCAAATTCCTTGCAAGCAGCTAAAGTTACTTCAATAATTAAATCTGGCAAAAATCCGATCCAGGAAACTATTATCCTATTTCAGTCCTTTCTATTATATCAAAAATTCTCGAGAAGATAAATAAACTTTATAAGTGAAAAGCAATACGAATTTCGCATCAAACCAAATACTCTGATTGCAACCATTGACCATATAACAAAATAAATTGATAATAAAATTAAAGGACTAGGTATCTTTATTGATCTAAAAAACGCCTTTGACACGATCAGTTATCAAATCTTGTTGAAAAAACTTAAAATCATCGGAATTAAAGATAAAGCGCACGACATTTTTATGTCTTAACCTTACAGGACGATGCCAATTTGTTAAAGTAGGGCAATACCAAAGTTTGCCAAAAATAATTACAGGTGTGCCACAGGGATCGATCCTTAGACCACTGTTATTCCTTATCTACATACACAGAATTAATGAGAAAGGACAATGACATCAATATTACATTAAATGCCGATGATACTTGTTCATTTTAATACGGTCATGAAACCCTAGCCGACTCGGCACAGGAAGACTTAAACATACTTTACAATTGGTTAATACAGAATCTCTGCACAATCAATGTAGCTAAAACAAATTACGTTGTATCATATGCTAAAAATAAGAAAAGCGAAGATATACCCACTTTGTTGATTTAAAAGAGCCTATTAAAAGTGTTTACTCAGAGAAATACCTAGGCCTAATTCTTGGTAAACATCTGACGTGGAAACCACACCTACACAAATTACGTACGAAACTTGCCTCACTTATGGGTGCTCTCCGGGTTAGGTACAGTATGATTTGGAATATAATATACAACTCACTATTCAAACCTTATCTGGACTATCTTATTAAGGTATGGGGCACAGGAACAAAGACTGATTTGAGGAAAGTACAGAGAAGTCAAAATAAAACAATAAAATTACTATTTCACTCCAACTACCTCTAAAGCAGTCTTTCCCAAAGTGGGCGATAACGCCCCCTTGTGGGCGCTGCAGGTCTCAAGGGGGGCGGTAAGAGATCCAGAAAGAAAATGTTTTTTTTTTGCTAGGAGCTTTATTTAGCTAGGAGGCCTCTTAAACAACGACTGCAAGAGCTCTCGACTCTCAACAACAACTTGTGAACATCAACTAATATGACTTAAAAGATTGTTCAAACTCGGTTCTATATTTCTCTCCGCGTAGTTCATATATCTGTCCTATTTTATTGAATATAGAAAAAATGAAAATCATGTCAACCGGTCGCTCCGTTTCGTAATGAAAGTAGACACAAACAAACAAATAAAAAGGCAACAGACACACTTTCGCATTTTAATAGTTATTAGTACTCGTAGATATCTATCATGTTTTAACAAGTTTTTGTTAAATAACCCGAATTGTGCATTCCTGTATCAGTTGGCTGGTTCATTGAATACTTGTTCGGACTTGTTAAGTACGATTGAGCGTCGAATGAGATAAACGAGTTTATGCATGTTTTTTTTATTCGTGTCGGTTCGTGCTGCTTAAGCATTCCTATATAAACAATGTAATATTTATTTTATTTTAATTTGTGGTTTCGCGCGCAATAGATGAGCAGTACTTACGCCTCCTCTACACTACTCGCGAAGTTGAACGTATTTCTCAAAGCAAAACAATGTCGGAAGTAAAAAAGAAGAGACGGTGTGGCGACTTCTACGGCCAGTACGAGGAACTACAATCAAGAGACAACCGACGATATAGTTCACAAGAAGCATATGAGATGGCGCCAGCAGAGTATCCTACATCTCGATCTTAGAGTTCGCCCGATTCGCTGCATATATACAACTTCCGACGATACACCGTCGGAGCCGCGGTTCCCCAGGCGCAACAACATGCCTGGCGGGAAGATCTTCCCTTTGTGGCGGTCGAGCATATCACCTCGCTCCCGCTACAGTGGTGACCCCGACGTGATTGAAAGCAACCTTCTCCATCATCAGCAGCTAAGCAACCTTCTTCAGCATCGTCGAACTCTGTCATCATTGCTCCTCTCTCTCAGTCAATATTGGTCAGCAGCAGTCTCTTAGCAAGCCAGTACAACGGGTCAATCTTCAGGTCCATCGCAGCCGACTCTCACCGAGCTTCCTGGTCCTGATACCAAGCACCCACAACTCACTAGACGACTTCAGCGACCGGCGCATCCCCCGTAGCATCGCACCCTGGATCTGAGGCATCTACTCTCCAGCGTGGCACTCCGGCAGGACATCATTCAGGCGCCAACAAAGTCGACAACGCTCTACGTAGTCTCGACTCACCGCAGACTACGAGCACGCTCAGCACGGTCTCGACTCACCGCAGGCCACGAGTAAGCAATTCACTTCCGACTCACTGGAAGGCTCCCGACTCACTGGGACAAGAATCATCTGGCACTTGCAAGCTACGACATGAAGCACAGACTGCACTTGAAAAAGCTATCAGACCTTCAGTCTTGGGAGGGAGTCCTGTGGCGACTTCTACGGCCAGTACGAGGAACTACAATCAAGAGACAACCGACGATATAGTTCACAAGAAGCATATGAGATGGCGCCAGCAGAGTATCCTACATCTCGATCTTAGAGTTCGCCCGATTCGCTGCATATATACAACTTCCGACGATACACCGTCGGAGCCGCGGTTCCCCAGGCGCAACAACATGCCTGGCGGGAAGATCTTCCCTTTGTGGCGGATGTGGCGGTCGAGCATATCACCTCGCTCCCACTGTAGCGGGAGCGAGGTGATATGCTCGACCGCCGCTTCTTGTGAACTATATCGTCGGTTGTCTCTTGATTGTAGTTCCTCGTACTGGCCGTAGAAGTCGCCACAACGGCAATACTGTGCGGAATATATTAAATTCGGATTTATTGAAAATCCCACAAACCCATCGTCGCCTTTGTGTCTTCTATGTCTAAAAACATTTTCGAATGAAGTAATGAAGCCTTCAAGGCTGCAAGATCATTTGAATAAAATGCATCCAGATAAGAAAGACAAGAATGTAGCATATTTTCAAGACCTAGAGAAGAAGCATAATACTCAGCCAAGTGTAGCAAAACTATTTTCGGCGGCTGCTAAGCAAGATGACGACGGACTTCGAGCTTCGTACAATATCTCTTTGTTAATTGCTCAAAAAGGCAAACCACATAAGATCGGAGAAGAGTTAATATTGCCAGCAATAAATGAAGTAATAACTACTGTGCTTCATAAACCGGCCGCAGATATTATCCGAAAAATTCCTTTGAGTAATAATTCTGTGCAAAGACGAATTGATGAAATGGCTGAAAACATTGAAGAATCATTGTGCGATCACCTGAGGACAAGTCAATTCTCAATTCAGCTCGATGAGTCCACTTTACCAACTAATGAAGCATTGTTTTTGTCTTACGTGAGGTTTATTAAAGATGAGAAAATATGTGAAGAACTATTATTTGCTAGAAATTTAGAGACCGATACAAAAGGGAAACCATATTCAATACATTGGAAAAGTTTTGCGATGAGAAAGAGATTCCTTTGAAAAATATTATTTCAGTTGCTACAGATGGCGCTCCGGCTATGACAGGGTGCCATAAAGGCTTCATAGCGTACTTAAAAAATAAAATTCCAGATGTCCTTGGTGTACATTGCGTTATTCATAGACAACATTTAGTTGCTAGAAACTTAAGTAAAAACTATTTCAATCACTGCAATATGTTATCAAAGCAGTCAATAAAATCCGCAACAGCTCTTTGAATGATAGATTATTTCATCAGCTTTGTGTTACTAATGACGAGGATTTCAACCGTTTGTTGTTTCATACTGAAGTTCGTTGGCTATCAAGAGGCAATTGTCTGACTCGATTTTACAACCTGTTTGACTCTGTTATAGAGTCTTATAAACTAAAGATACAGAATTGCACGACAAGCTCATAACATCAAAGAATGATATAGCTTACATGACAGACCTGTATAAATTGTTCAACGACATGAATCTCCAACTGCAAGGCGATAAACTAAATTTAATTAAAACAAAAAACGTCGTTGCTGCTTTCGCAGACGTGAGTTTCACAATTTTCCAAATTTATCAGTATCATGCAGTAACGACGAATTGTTTGCCTACTGCTAACATTTGGAAAACCTCCACATTGACTTCACCGAACGATACCAGGACATTTTGAACTTGGAAATACCAGACTGGGTGTTGGATCCGTTTTCAAATGTTAACACAGCAATGTCACCTCAGCTGGAAGAAGAACTTATAGAATTGACAACAAACGAGGAAATAAAAATCAAGTTCAAAAATGGTTACCAAGAATTTTGGCTACAAAAACCGATCCCGCAATTGTACCCTGGATTGTGGTCAATCGTTCAACGATTTTTGATAGCATTCCCATCGTCATATTTGTGTGAACGTGGATTAAGTGCTGTGACAACACTGCTTACTAAAAAGAGAAATCGTTTGCTTGTTACCGAACGTGGCGACTTGCGACTGTTCTTGAGTAAATTGGAACATGATATCAACAAACTTATTAAACAGCATCAGATTCATCCTTCACATTAGTTTTTATATATATAAGGATTGATTATTTTAGTTATATTTTTAATAAAAGATACTCTGTTTTAATACTATAAAGTTGCGTTTCAATAATCATTCTTATTGGCAGGTGGAGCCCGTAATAGTTAACTTGAGACCTAAGCGCCGTTGTATGTTACCTACTGCGCTCAGGTTTCAAGTTGCGGGTTATAGTAAAAGTTTCGTTTAGAATTCTCCGTTAATATACATATATAGGTCACAATAATTAATTAATTTAATTTGAAGTTATAGTGGTTTTTAAATAGGTGAAAAAATAGGGGCGCTAAAAAAATCAATCATCATCATCAATCTGAAGATTTATAATATCCCTAAGTTTTCGTTACCATAGAAGAAATTTATGTATGAAGCTATGAAACAGACGATTTTAGAGGTTGACTTCCCTTTAAAAAAATGGAGTTCATGTCGCTACTAATTTCTATATTGTTTCAGGGATGTGATTAATTCGTGCATCGAACATGGAGATAATCTTTTAGAACTCTTAAATCTTATCATGGACGCCGTCAGGATATAAGGTTGCATGTTATGAGCATTTTAATATGGGTGACATGATGATGATGATGTCGTAGATTTTATAATATCTTTGTAATTTGCAAATAAACTTACTTGCAAACATAGTAAAGTAAGTATAGTATATTATACGCCTGCCTTGTCGATGTAGGTACTTACCTATGTAAGTACAAAATGATTATTTTACTTTTTGTTTTATCTTGTATGCATATGTCTGCTGTAATAAAAAGCATTATGGATAATCTTGATTGTAAGCATTTTTCTACTTATTAATAAATATAAAACGTATAATTTTACTTGTTATAATTTTTTATTTACATCTTTTATAGTTATAATTCAGTCTTAGTCTGTCTTAGCAGTACTTAATTTTTGTTGTGGTGTAGTAGTCGGCTGTGGGTTGTGAATCTTCATTTGTATAAAATTTTCACAATACAATTTAAAGTAGAGATTTTTAAGAAATTTCTTAGAATGTTTTATTTCAACTGTAAATTACAGGTTTTCTCTCATTTTTTTTAAATGCCATTCTTATACTCGTATTGTTATAACTTTCGGAAAATAATTTCTCATAAAATAAATACTCACTTATAATACCACAAGAGCTTCAAAATTATCGGGTATTTCCCGATAGGTTCGTTGCAAACAAATGAAGGAGTCAAGTTTTTCAGGTTAAAAAATCACGAGCGCGAAGCGCGAGTGATTTTTCCTGAAAAACTTGACGACTTTATTTGTTTGCAGGGAACCTTGAGGGAAATGCCAGATAATTTTGAAGCTCGTGGGGTATTCGGGGGATTATTTTTCCGTCCCAAATGTCGGCCAATAGAATTGCACCATGAGATGAAATGAACAGTTAACAAATTGCCTTCTCCGTATTAATGGGAACATTTCCTTTGACTTTTTTATCGATGGTGGACAGAGAACAAACTCCAAATCGACTCATTTTCATGCAAAATCTCCAATTTTCACAATTGAATTCAACCTGTCAGTTTGACGTGTGGTTAATTTGACTGGATTATGTTTTGTTTTTTATATATAGCAACTACCAGAGAAAATAATCAAAAAATTATCAGTATAATACCATGTAGGTTGTACCACGTGACGTCGAATGGTGCAATTCTATTGGTCGATATTTGGGTCGGAAAAATAATCATAAATAATAAAAGCTTGATTTAAGAAATCTCTTCTAAGTAAGAAGAGGATATATATTTGTCGTGTGGCTTTTCACCATTCGTATGATTTTGTAAGTACAAACTTTTTATAGAAAAGCTACATTTTTTTTCTATGACTGGAAACTCTTAACTGGAGAACTTTGGATAGTGATGTCTTATTAATTGATAGTGTAGATTAATCTCTACTGTTGGCTATTTTGTACGAGCAAGACCGTTTAGTATAATACTCCTGGAGAAATATAATACTCCTGGAGAAATAAGACAAAAGTTATACAACGCTGTCTAAAAACATCACAATGACATTTAGGGTAACAAATCGCGAGTGTAGGAATTTGTTGATTTAATGTTTGTGTATTTACTATAGTGAGCACCAGACATTATATAGGTAAGTAGATACTTTTGCATCACTGGATTTAAACAAAGCAGGACATAAAGTTTGTGAACATAAAGTTATTTTATTTTTGTCACATATTAATATTCATACAAAATAAATACACAACCATGAAGATACATTTGCGCATAGATAGAAACACCATAATTACATGGCACAGTAGTCTTTATCTCATTTTGATTCCTTCATTTAAAGAATCTTTGTTAGAATCCCTTAACTTATTTAGAATCCTTTGCCTTGGATCATGCACTGTGTGCAGTACTTCGGGAACTGTACTACTGATAACAGGAAGTCCGTGAGATCCTGAAAAATAAAGTGCCAATTAAGACAAATTTGCTTCTAAAACACTTCCACAAATTTCGCGTTAAATGATCGTCTCCTTGACGCTACATAATATGGTGTGAAGGTTTTAGTTCACGTTGTTTTGTTATCTAATTACACTGGTCAACAAAAAAACAACTTTTGCAAACCCATGAAAGGAATTCAACTGATTTTAAGAGAACATTAAAAAACGTTCACAGTGGGAACAATTTTATCCCTTAGTTAGCTCGGGTTTACCGTTGATATCAATAAAACTTGCAGCTCAGTTAAATGTTTACTTATATTAATACACATTTATTAATTTTAAAAGTGTAAAGTTGAACTACTTTTTCTTCTATAATCGAGATCTATAGCTTCTCTTCTTAACGTCCAACAATAGTCTGCTAGCATAGCTGGGCTCCACTTCCCCTGATATATTCTGCCGGAAACGCTCACTGTGCTCATCACTAACGTCTCCCATACATTGAGGTAGAAAATTTAAATGTGAGTCCAGAATATGTATTTTGAGAGACATTTTACAGCCAATACCGCACAAGGCTTATCATATCTTTTACAAGTGTTTTCTGGTAGTCTTCTACACCCATAAGAGTGATCATAGTTCTCAGCTCTCACATTTCCGATCAAATTAGTAAAAACATGTACCATGGATTTCCAAGCCTTGCTTTCTTCTTTCTTCAATTGATCAATGATAAAACACTTAGATATAAATCGATGTAAACAAAAACAAACACGTAGAATTCAATTAATAAACTAAAAATTCACTTAATAAAAAATACACTACGAGTATTCAAAATATTTGTTAGCTACAGATTTAACACTCTACACCAGTCTTTCCCAAAGTAGGCGATAACGCCCCCTTGTGGGCGCTGGAGGCTTTAAGGGGGGCGGTAACGGGCCCAGAATAAAGTTGGGGGGCGCTGATGTGATTTAAGCAATGAGTGATTTATAACTTCAGCTATTTCATATTTTAAAATTAACTGAAATTAAAATCCTCTTACTACACAACATCCATTTATTAGTTCATATTTATATCCTTTTTTATTGTACAAATATAAACTAAAAATGTTTATTATTTTAATTATAAATTAATATTTATTATTTTAATGCGTTCACAACGCTATTTATATAAAGGAAAGCTAAATATATAAAGGAATCAAACACTGAAAAAATTTCGTGCTTAAAAGTTTCGCAGGTGAGGTCCCCACTTCCGATACTCTTTATTATTGTAAAATTGTATTATTATTGCTATTTTTTTATTTAAAATTAACAATGTTGATTATTGTTATTTTTTTATAAAAGATACTCTAATGTACTGGTGTATGTATTATTATTGCTCTCTCTTGTAAAAAAGTCTAGTTTAGAATATAGGTTGAATTAAACTACAGGCAAGACAAATATGTGATTCAGGTTTTTATGGTGAAAAAAATGGGGGGCGCTACAAAATAACTGATTTTTTAAAGTGGGCGTTTGACAAAATAAGTTTGGGAACCTCTGCTCTACACGTTCAGTAGATTCAGATTTAATACTGTACACAAGTTTGTTTCTGTATATCATACTCATTAGATATGTGCCATTGAACAAAACAAAACACGTTCGTGGGTACGCGCGTCGTTATCACTCAATACGTACGAGTATTACAACAAGCACACCATGAGCATAACTCAGAAAATCGAACTAAGCCAGCTGCGAAACGTCTATAGTTGATGAATAGTCACCGCGTACTTCTTGATATTACAACTCATTATCACTGGGCAAAAACCTTGTTGACCAGTATTATTAAAACTTTCGAACCTAATACTTCGGTTGTATAATAAGGTTGACCTTGAATTACGATTGCCTAACCTATGACCGAATTTTGTTCACCTAAAATGCCTTAGTGATGAGGTCCACTGTAAACCAGCCGCCTTCGATTTATGTATAGAGCTAAGTACTTGATGGTATAAGCGTGCCATCTGATGGTAAGCGTACCATTAGATCTACAATTTTTGAAGTGAAAACTTCTTTAGCGGCGTTGTACACTTTTTTTGTAATGGGTAAAAAATGTTAAACTCGGTTCAGGGCGTCAGGACACGAGACCCTGATCGAAAATTCGTAAGACGGATGGAGAGTAGACAGCCGGTGCGGCGTAGGAGAGGAAGTATCCCCCTCTCTTTCTACGGCGCGGCGAAAATGTATGCCTGCGCCTGCTGTTCCGTTTAGGCGGCGCAGGGCGCTTGCGCGAATGTTCGTGTGTGTTTATGTTACAGCGTGCCACGCGCATCCATGGATGGTGACAGTGACAGCTGATGGCTCGACCGTCTGTAGTGGCCACACTGCTGTGTATTCGTAAAATTCGTGTATATAAAGTGTTTAATTAATGAAATATAAATTATTGTCATGTTTGTGTACGATAGCGCAATGAATAAATATTATATTCTACCACATAAATAATAGTACTTTTATACTGATAATTAAAGCAATTCGTGCAAAATTATTCCCTAACCATTCCAAAATATCAAAAATGCACAACGTTAATATTCAAGTTTTCACTTCTGCCGGCACGCCCGAAGTGCAACCCGTCGTTTTTTTTACTACTGATTTACGTACCCGTAACTAGGTTATTTTAAATTAGTATATTCAGTAAGTGTTGTACATATTCTTCCGGTTTTTTCCAGTTTGGTGAAGCGAACAGAAATGTTACTTCAACACATTCGCTCGGAAAGTGGAATTTGACGGCTGAACCGATTTTCATCAAACAGCTACGAACTTATGGACATCCCTTCGAGAACTACGATGGACAATATGTGAAATGGATAAAGTAGACATTCATAGTGCGGTAGTGATATTTATTCCCGGACTGTGGTCTTTAGGCGCCGTCCGCCTCTCATTCGGCTGTAAAAACCAGTGGACTCGTATAGATTTGTCGCCAGAAGCTCTCTTGAAACAATCAAAGGACCTACACCAACCATTTTTTGTATATGTTTGGAATAAAGAAGTGAAAAAAATAAAGATGGGCTCTAAAGGAAGTATCCAGAGCCGTAAAATAATAATTAAAAAAAAAGAAGCCCCGGATAGACTGACAGAAAGACATAAGCGTTAAACTTGTCACCCTCTTTTTTTGTCGGGGCTTAAAAAACAGCCATCGCATCTGTAAAAATCACAAGTTTTAAGAATTTTTACAAAATATGTTACTTTCCAAACCGCTTTGTATAATGGAGCATATATTGCGACCAGTGGCGTAGCTACCTAGGGGCTAGGCGGGGCAGTGCCCCGGAGCCCTGAAGCTCAGGGGGCCCTCGAACCTTCACCAGAAAATCTCGATCGAACTGAACTTTTGAAAATTTCTCCCATTTTCAAAATAAATATGACAGGTTGCATCCCGACTTTAATCATGGCAACTCAGTTGAGAGAAATTCATAAGTTATACTTAAAGCAAATATAAACTAACTTCGGAATTCCCCTAAATCCTTTCTGTGGGTTGGCAGTGTTGTCAATTTGACGGATAGCGATATGTGCGTTTTATTATTCATCGATGTGCGTTTTTTGTGAATTCGAGTCAAGATTATTTTTTTCGAGAACGATTAAAAATTTAATGCTGTATCAGGAGTAAGTAAGCAAATGTCAATAAACTTTTTAGTACTGGTCAATATAGGGGGTCAATTTTATTTGATTTTAGTACCACTCATATTGATGTCCGTTACGTCAATATATCATGTCAAATCAATAGATTCCGGCTCCGGCTAACCATTGTATAACGCGAAATATCGTAAAAAAATGCAGGTCACCTACAGTAGGTGCATTATTCAGGCCCGCGCACGAGGAGATCGTTTTTGATCTCCACGGTTATATGTGGTAACACTAGCGACGATAAAATATTTGCCGGGGAGTTTAGATAGCAGTGGGGCCCCAGTTTTTGATTTGCCCCAGGGCCCTTGGTTACCTAACTACGCCACTGATTGCGACACGAAAGTAAGTAGGTAATATTAAAAACTGTGTATTATACAGATCGAATGATACCGCTATTTCGCCAAACTATTCAACTTTCAATAGAAAAACACTGAAATTTAATGGTATTCATCAATTCAAGCTCATGTCATAGGCAGTAATGTATGGAGTGTGCTTCTGTACCGTACTACGCCCGTGTTGTCTTTGATTAGATGTTTTAGAGCGGGGTGTGAGGTATGCGCGCGGGACAAGGAGCCCAAACGTCCAAGGTCAAACTTAACTACAATCACCTTAATGGTTAATGGTATAGGCTACATGAATTTTTCGGGGTCCAGTGCTGCCGCCATTTGAAATAAATCATTTGAAAGGAAACAGAGACATCATTTAAAATTTTGTCTTGACCAGGCCCTAGATTACCCTTTAAACTATTTTATAAACTACTGTCTACAGTTTAAAGTAAGAACGTGAAGCTTTTCTATGCACAATAGGGTATATGCATGAAAAAAATATTTGTTATCTAACCAGTTTTTCCATAAATATTCAAAAGTAAATTACTAACAGTGAAAACAAAATAAGAATTGGTTAAAAAACTAACGAGATATAACAATTTCACGAAAATATATCTATCTCACTCGCAAAAACGCTACTTTCTATGGCAAATGTATAGATGATATGGACTTTGACGTCACCAGTCCATATCGGACTTCTCTTTCTAATTGAAACTTTAAAGTATCACATGTTCGTCGCTGATTAAGATATTTTAAAAATTCTTTCATATTTGATTACTGTGGTAAATAAAGATTTAATTGAGCAAATAAAAAAAAATACGTGCATATTCTCCATTGCGAAAAACGGCCACTTTTGGCGTATGTGCGTAGAAAAGCTTTACTTTCTCACTTTAAACTGTAAACAGTAGTTCATAAAATAGTTTAAAGGGTTATCTAGAGCCTGGTAAAACAAAATTTTAAATTATTTCTCCGTTTCCTTTTTAATGATTTAATTCAAATGGGGGCAGCACTGGACCCCGAAAAATTCAGGTAGTAAAAGGGGACTCCCTAGCATTTATCTTGTTACCTTTTTTATTTGGCCTCATGATTAATATTAGAAAATGGCTATTGTTTTACGGTCGGTTGCCACCTGACACCAAGATCTTTGTCTTGGAAGACTTGAGAAAACACTTGACTACTACACCTCGGCTTCGAATACGTCGAAGAAGCTCCTACTTAGTTTGGGTTTGTTAACGGAGTTGACTCTCCGGCCTGTTCGGTCTGCGAGGGGTATTTTATTTCCGCCCTACCCTTCAGAAGCGGGATGCTTCTGACGGGCGTTCCTCTATCCACCACCTGAGGACGCGCACTCTAGGGGTAAGGCTCCCCCGAGAGTACTTCCCTTTGTCACTTTTTTGCTAGTCGTATATTATGAGAGCATTTGGTGCAAAATTTTGCCTACTAGTTTGCCTACTTACGGGCCCTCCAATAGTTTCTATGGCGTTGGGTATCTATTACGTTAGTAATTATATTATCTTTGATCTTATATACCCACAGATTACATATGGCCTCACAATAAAAATTTGTACAAAAAAATATTTTTTTGACGAGTCACTTACCGTTACAGCATCTATGCATACTGCGAAGGGAATTAAGAAGACGTATAGTACCGCGGCAATGAGCGCGATCCAAAATGATATGGCTATCAGGATGATGAGCCAAATTATAGAGTACAACACCTTGCACATTATCTGAAAACAAATCAAATTAATATGTAAAGCCCGTTTGACCGTTTTAAAATTTGATACCCGAGTGCACTGACATTTGGTCGGACTGTTGCTGTTTTTACCATAGAATTATAAATAACCCATAGAGTTATTACATTTAATAAATAGGGATGTACCACGACCGGTCATCACCGAGAGATTTATCGTATTTTATTTTCGTTTAATGGAAAAGGGGCGGAAAAAATTAAACCAACAAATGAGAAAGAAAGAAAATATTTATTCAGTACTTATTTAAAATCAACAAAAAGTAAATTAAGATAACACTACAAAGTATTTATCAAATTCATCAATCCACCCTTTTTCATTTTAGGCAAGCGCCTGTACTTCAACATAGTGCAAAACTTCGTCACTTTTGTTTCAAACGTTAAAAATAAGATTTTAAAGTAACTTACCAAAATTTTAAAGATTACAGCAAAATGTACACCATATTGTATGTGCCACCTAAATACCTACTTCCAAAAATTTGGTGACCATATTCGGGTCAAGGAGACCCTCCAAATCCTCGCATGGCTAAGAACGTCTGTGTATGGGGCGCTTCAGTCGATAACGTAAGGCTGGCGGTCAAACTTTTTTATAAGACCATTTAAAAATATTTTTTTAACCGTGCGTTCTGTATAGTAGACCTTAACAATAAGTTAAGCATAGTCAATCTTTTTTTACTACGAACTACAAAAAACTATTACACACTACTAATTTATATAGAATTGCAAAAAACTAGTAATACACTTTTATAATACATACTAGTGTTTGCTATTTCGTGACACTGCCGAATTAGTAACTTTAGGGATGGTTTATATTTGCTTAAAATAAATTATGTACTTATTTCAACGACTTTCAGGATGCTGATGGGACTCCCGCGATTCTGTAGCGCACGAAAACTGCCCCTAAATGCAGCGTTTTTATGCAATTGCATGACCAAAGGTTGTCGGTTGGACCTCGAATTGCCAGCTCCGTATCTATAATGGAAATTACAAAACTTTAATTTACCATTTTCGTGACATTTTCATTAAATCGGACATGAGCATGGCAAGATGTAGCGTAGCCGATTCCATATTCAACCAATTTGCGTTATTAATGAATGGTGTGGTGACACATGAGTTCTTGGCGGGATATTAAAACAGAAACGGCAGCACGCGTTCTGGACCCGTTGAATCATCTTGCGAGTCTTAGAAAGAAGTCGAGGTCCACACAGCACATCATAATATTATAGCCTTGAAAGTATTAGAGAATCGCATATAATTATCAGAGGTTTTGCGGTCAAGTATTTATAACTTTGTTAGGTATTGAGCGTGCGTGGTCCTTTATATAGTTTTATAATACACTATCGGCTTAAGGAGCTACCTGAGTTTTCCGTGGTCCAATGCTGCACCCATTTGAAATAAATAATTTGAAAGGAAACGGAGCCTTCATTTAAATTTTTGTCTTGACCAGACCCTAGTTAACCCTTCAAACTATTTTATGAACTACTGTTTTCAGTTTAAAGAGAGAATGTGAAGCTTGTCTACGCACATGAGCCAAAAGTGGCCGTTTCGCGCCAATGTGCTTAGAAAAGCTACACGTTCTTACTTTAAACTGTAGACAGTAGTTTATAAAATAGTTTAAAGGGTAATCTAGGGCCCTGGTCAAGACAACATTTTAAATTTTGTCTCAGTTTCCTTTTAAATAATTTATTTAAAATGGGGGCAGCACTGGACCCCGGAAAATTCAGGTATCCTCTTTAACTTGGCTTAAACTTACGAAATGACGACGATATTCCAAATTTAAAAACTGACGACGCCTGCCGTCCTGCGTCCCAGTTGTTGTTTTAAA
Organism: Acrobasis suavella; assembly: GCA_943193695.1. Classification (NCBI taxonomy): domain Eukaryota; kingdom Metazoa; phylum Arthropoda; class Insecta; order Lepidoptera; family Pyralidae; genus Acrobasis; species Acrobasis suavella. The sequence goes on from OW971940.1 coordinate 9,468,288, forward strand.
ACTAAATTCCTTATTTTATAAATATTTAATCCCTAGAGATTTTCTTGTTAACTTTGCAGTCCGTTAGAAAATCAGCAGTAACTTTAGCTCCAAATGTTTTGGGATGAAAACATTGTTTTTCGAGTAGATGAGTAGGTGACACGCAGTAGCGTTTCCGAACCAAGTTCAAAGAAAGAAACTGGCGACGCAGCAGCGGTCTGTCTATATGGCCTGGAAATTTGATATTAGGCATCCAGGTAACTTTTACGCGTGTGAAGGAAAAATAAACATAGAATTACGTAGATATTATGATTTTTTCTACAATTAATCGATTTTTTTAGGTAGGTAAAGCAAAAATTTATTCTTTCTGATACTGTTGTACAAAAAGTAATGATATTCCACCAAAAACATAAATGAGAAAATGGGAGCCGAGTTTAAAATCCGACAAAACAATTGATATCTAAATGGCCGCCAAGTTCTTTAGAGAATCCCGAAATTCCTGCTACGGAGGGATAATTTATTTAGAAGAATCTTGGTTAATAGTCATACCCACCAGGTCATACCGTACCGTTATATTCGTAAAAAATCTAAGATATAAATACTTATTACAGATTTTAGGAGCGGTGATTTTTCTAACACTACACTCCATAAATTGGCAGCATTGTCATGCCCACTAAAATAAATCACTTAAAAACTAAATGTTAGTAGGTACATATCAACAATGGATTTTTGGTATTATTTTTTTATCAATTCTATTATTAAAATTTATTTGAAAGAAAGGTTTCTTTCCTTGCGGATTACCTACTAGGGCATGCGACCCAACCCAACTTAGAGTTGTGTTTTTTTTTAGCTTTTATGTTAACATTTTTAGAAAGTATATTTTATGATTATTACCATACAGCTTTTTGATTTTCAAAATAGTAACAAATTTTTCAGTAATTACTTAAAAAAGTGACATTCCTTATTTTTCACGTAGTTTTTTTTTGGTCAAAGGTTTTCAATATTACCCACGTCTCCCCACGCGCTACTTTTTGTGTTAATTAATAGTCTAACTATTCATAAACAGAATACCAATATATCAGCTGCGGGTTTTTGCGGTTTTAGAAGATATGAGAAAAAAATGTGACAAAGGTCGGAGCAGGATTTATGCTCGTTAAATGATAAATAAAACATATAAATATATAATAAAACACTATTAACTATACTTCTGTCGAATCTCCAAACCTTCTTGTATATGTATACCAAATTTCATCACAATACAAAAAAAATCATGATGAACGGCCTAAATTTTCCATATATCACAGTGGAAAATGTTCGAACAAGCGCGTATCAAAAATGATTTTTGCGAATATTACCTATAATTAACTTATCATGCTAATTTTATTAGGTTATCTAATAGTCTAACTATAATATCCATTAGGATATTTTTCTCTTAATACGTGATATTATTTTTATTCTTAGGCAAAAGTACATAGAAAACGGAGGTGCCAAATCCAACCTTTGCGCATACATGTTTTAAAACGATTTTGTGAATAAACTATTAAGCATATATATGCAGTATTATATTTTTTTTTAAAGTATATTTTATGTTTATTACCATACAGCTTAATATTATTAATATATAATAATTACTTAAAAAGTGACATTCCTTATTTTTCACGTAATTTTTTTTTTTTGGTCGAAGGTTTTCAATGTTACCCACGTCTCCCCACGCGCTACTTTTTGTGTTAATTAATAGTCTAAGTCACTATTCATAAACTGAATACCAAAATAACTTTTGCGGACTTTTGCGGTTTTAGAAGAAATGAGAAAAAATGTGATAAAGGTCGGAGCGGGATTTATGCTCGTTATATGATAAATAAAAACATATAAATATATTCAATAAAACACTATAAATTATACTTCATTCGAATCTGCAAACCTTCCTGTATATATAGATGTACATGTATAAGTGTACTAAATTTCATCACAATACAAAAAAAAATCATGAAGTTACAGATTTTCTTTACTGATCCGCAAACGGCCTAAATTTTCCATAGTGCGCTGTCACGACTCCGCTGCAATCTGCATCACGGAGGCTGCGCGTTTTCGAATAGAAGCATGAAAGCCATCCACGTGTGCTTCGATAAATTTGCTCGATGCCATGCAGAAGCGGGGCAACCGCAGCAACTTCCTAAGCGCGTTGTTGTATTGAACGCGAAGGGAGTTCAGCAAACGTTGGGAGTACCTAACCAACACAGACATGGCCTTTTTGGGTAGTCAACTAAACAATATGACAATGTTGCAGGTGCCTTTAATCGAAAATATAGACCATTTTAAGAAAACTATTTAAACAAAAAAAGTCTGCGAGTTATCAGGTTTTTTTTATATAATTTTAAACATTTCACCGATTGTGACGACACTTAGCAATCAATGTGAACATTATTTCTTTGCCTACACCAAGAAAATATAACGACGTCTGTCAACTGTCAATGTCATGAGGGAAAATAAGTGAGATATCGATGTAGGAAACCTGTTTTTGAACACGGGAGGGAAGGAATAAAACAGTCATCATTTAATGTAAAAAAACTGAGAGATTTTTTAAGTTTTCTGCGTGAAAGAATATTATTTATTGGCATTGCTAAAGCGGTGGTTTGAAATAAATGTATAATGTGACTTATTGCTCTGCCACGAAGTCGGTCTTAGTGCGGGTCTTAAGAGTGTCGCTAAAGAAACGTTTGTGTTTTGCTGACTCCTGCATTCAAAAATAGGTATCCGGTAAACTGAAGACTGTCATCTTCAGTTTACCGGATACCTATTTTTGAAAACAGAACAGTAGTGACAGACTGACAGTACCGCCAACAAAAGCATAGCCAATATTACTCAAAAACATCTTCATCGTGACGTAACAATCTCAAATGAGTTTGACCTTGCTTAAAAATAAAGGTCATTGGGATTTTCGCATATATCTAAATAAGGCTTCTCCTTAAGGCTATTTCTCACCATGGTATGCAAACAAAGATTTAGAATATACAAGTAGTGTATGCAAATCAGATTTTTTTGTTTTAAATTAGTTGATAATCGAATTGCACCTACTGCGCTGCACTATCACGTCGATATTTCCATTAGTTAAGCAAATAGGTCGTGTTTGGTATCGTTTCCGTATAAATCAAGGACGTCGAAATAATTTCTGGAACATTTTTACTCGTTCATAGAAAAATAAAGAGTTACTTATGCGCTAAAATAGAAAAATAAAAAATCTTTATTTTTTTTACAAAATCTGTGATAAATATCAAATCACAAGCTTAAGCTTTATAAAAAAACATACGTAAATAGCCCTGTTTATCTAGAATATATAAATATAAACTTTCTTGATAGACATAACAAGAAAATTTTTAAAAAAATTGTGTCCTGCGGAAGGTCTTTATTGGGGGATGTAGCGGGAGCGAGGTGATATGCTCGACCGCCACAAAGGGAAGATCTTCCTGCCAGGCATTTTGTTGCGCCTGGGGAACCGCGGCTCCGACGGTGTATCGTCGAAGTTGTATATATGCAGCGAAGCTGGCGAACTCTGAGATCGAGATGTGGGATACTGCTGGCGCCATCTCATATGCATATGCTTCTTGTGAACTATATTGTCGGTTGTTTCTTAATTGGTTAATTGTTGTAGTTCCTCGTAGTGGCCGTAGAGGTCGCCTCAGGGGATTACACTTACCGTTAGTTCAGGCGCATCACAAGATATTATAACAAATAAATATTTTATTTCGGTATTAAGATAACCACAATTTTTTAGGGTTCCGTACAAAAAATTAAAAAAACGAGACCCTTATCGGATCGCTCGTGCGTCTGTCTGTCCGTTCGTCTGTCACAGCCAATTTCTTCCAAATCTACAGGACCAAATCAGGTGAAATTTGGTAGGAGGGTGTAATCCTGTGACCCAAACACAGATGTGCATAGAAAATTATTTTTTTTTTTTTTACTTAAATAAAGGGTTTCTTCGAGGGATTAGGAAATTTAAAAAAAGTTTTGAAATCCGTACTGTGTTATATATCAAATAAAAGGGCTCTTTATGAGGATCTCAAATATATTTTTGTTATTTTTTTAAATAAATAGTTCTGATTTTACTCATGAAAAAAGAAGAAAATTGACCATTCCCCCCTCTGATGATCTCCGAAACTACTGAGTACAAAAAGTTTGAAAAAATTACAAAACATAGTTCATTGCTTGTAGATTATAGAAAAAATAATATAATAATTCTATCAATTGAAAATAAAGTGGTAATCTCAAAATAATACGTTCACTTACGGAAAATATTTGGCATTGTACGAAACCCTCTCCACGCAAGTTCAACTCGAAATTTTTAATTAGCAACTCGCCACAGCTTCGCATTCATATTTAATTATAAACCTTTAATCAAAGAGGGTCTTTGTATTTCCAAATTACACCTGTGCGAAGCCGGGAGGTAGTAAAAAATATAGTCTATATTACTCAGGGATAATGAAGGATTCTGATGGTGAAAGAAATTTTAAAACCGGTCCTGTAGTTTTTGTGTTTATTCGTTACAAAGTAGGTTATAAACATAGACATTTTTCCTCTTTATAATTTTAGTGTGTTAGATGTATAAATTTAAATAATTGATACGAGTGTAGTGTACTGCTATAATTTTACTTAGGTAATAGACATTTAGAGAAATAGATTTTTGGGTAAATAAAGGTGTAATTTTAGATAAGTGTAATAAAAGATAGTAAAAAAAATACTACCTAACAGTTTCCGCGGCAGCCACTGCTCAGTGCACCTTGTCTCTTTTTATACAATTGCTCCTTCCTGCGCGTTTTTGTGAGCATCTGCATCGTATTAACTCCTTACAAACAGCGGCTGCTACTGGAAGGATGGTCCACACAGGCTCCCATATGCCATTATTTTTGGCTCAACTCCTGTCAGCAGGAAATGGCTGGTCTTGCGTTGGTTTTAATAGGTGACCCCAAATATATGTCCTCCCTGATAAATTGCTTGTAAGATGTGGTTTCGCAGGGCATATTTGGTCGGTGGTAAGTTTTCCAAATGTCTGTCTTTTTTATAAAAGAAATTTTCTACACTGGTTGACATCCGTGCATGATCTAAAATAATATCACATCATATCACGAATCCTAACTAATATTTAAATTAGGTACCTGTAATAATTTAACCTGCCCATATTTCATGTGTGTCACAATTGCCGCAACTTGAAGAACTGTGGGTTCATATTGACACAGGAAAAAATCACCAGTTCTCCCGTGCCATGCTATTGCAGCTTCGTTGGATAATCCAAACAAATGTTGCATATTTACAATTTTCATTTTTTCAATCTGATCTTAATTCAACTAAGTACGTCTATTAATTTTCTAAGACCTCCTTGGCGTAATGGTCAACACGCTAGACCGCCAATCTAGAGGTTCTGGGTTCGATCTCCAGCCAGGGCAAGTTGGAAAATGGCCTTTTTCAAATTATTCTGGGTCTTGGGTGTGTTAATGTATTTATAATAAAATATAGTATCGTTGGGTTAGTATCTCATAACACAAGCTTAAGCTTACTTTGGGGCTAGCTCAATCTGTGTGATTTGTCACTATAAATTAAAAAAAAAAAGACCTGATAGGCAGATGTATTACCGGTATTCCACGCCTATTCCGGGTGTGATACTGTTTCTGAAATACTGAGGGATTTAAATATGCTAAAGAAGGAAATTTAGAGCAAGCTTTGCCAATATTAGATGCTGCTAACCTAAATTTGGAAAATCTATGGTCGGCAAACAATGTGGATGACAAAGTAGCCATTTTCAACGAAGCCCTCACTGAGCTATATGATAAACACGCCCCTGTACGGAAGGTCAAAGTTAAGCGTCCCCCAGCGCAGCGCCTTGGCTTACTCCTGGGGTCCGAATGTATATGAGACGTAGGGAACCGAGCATTCCGTCAGTTTAGGAGGGATCGTTCTGAGGAAAACTAGACCTTGTTTAAAGTTGCAATAAATCGGTGTAACAGAATGATGCGTGACGCCAAACGCCACTTAATTTTTGACACTGTCTCTTCTTCATCTCCTGCCGATATTTGGAAGTTCCTTAGAACTTTAGGTATTGGTAAGTCGGTCCATTCTCCATTCATATCCCTTCTTCAATTTCGTTAAACGACATCAACAAACATTTCACCACTTCTTCTCAGTTGGATGACTTAACGAAATTAAATACTATTTCCTGCATTGCTGCTCTTCCTACTCGTGTCAAAACTGAATTGAATTTTTCTCCGGTTAGTCAAGAAGAAGTCAAAAAGATTTTTCTAACCATCAAAACCAGAGCCGTGGGTGTTGCTCAACTTAATCGACGTATTATTGAATGCATTCTTGACGTTATTTTCCCTATCATCACTTATATCATTAATTTTTCACTCACTTCAGGTCAGTTTCCCTCACTCTGGCGGAAAGCTTTCATATGCCCCCTACCCAAAGTTCCCAACCCTTCTCTCCCAAATCATTTCCGTCCCATCTCTATTGTCAAAGGTTCTTGAGGCTTGCGTACATAAGCAACTCACCTCATATTTCACTCGTAATTGGTTATTAAATCCCTTACAGTCCGGTTTTATACCTTGACGTAGCACTGTTTCAGCTCTCCTTAAAGTGATCGATGATATTAGAGCAGGTATGGATAATACTAAAGTCATCGTGTTGGGTTTTGTAGACTTTTCTAATGCGTTTTATACCGTCGATCATGATATCTTTCTCGCGATCCTTTCCCATCATTCAGTTTCTCCCTCGGCTGTGGATTGGTTCTCCTCATATCTTCACGTCAGCAATCGTTTCGCATCGATGATTTATCATCAAGTTGGTGTGAATTGGATACTGGCATTCCGCAGGGCGGCATCCTCTCTCCCTTATTATTTTCCATTTTCATTGATTTTATCACCAAAGAACTCCAGTGTACGTATCATCTTTATGCCGATGACTTGCAACATTATGTACAAACAGATGTTGATAATGTTGATAAAGCCATCGATCAAATCAATTTAGATTTAGCGGCAATTGCTGATTGGTCTCGACGTTTCTGAGTCACTGTCAACCCTAATAAATGTCAAACCATTATAGTTGGTCTCACATCTAACAAGCCGGCTTGACAGCAATTCACTTCCTCCAGTTCAATTTAATAATATCCCAATCCCATTTTGCTCTAGCGTCAAAGACCTCGGGCTCCACATTGATACAAACCTCCGTTGGTATGTTCATATTGCAGAGGTTTCTGGAAAAGTAACGGGGGCTCTCCGCTCTTTGTACAGGTTAAAGAACTTTCTCCCTATTAATATTAAGACTAGTTGGTGTACTCTCTCATCTTTTCAATTTTAGATAACGCGGATGTATGTTGCTCGGATCTGAATTGTAAGTTTCTCAACAAACTTGATAGACTTCTAATAACTGTCTGCGTTTTATTTTTGGCCTTCGGAAGTACGAACATGTGTCGGCTTGCCGGTCTAAACTCAAATGGTTACCTATCCGTCAACGTCGCAATTTGCATATTCTCACTACTCTATTCTCCATACTCTTCAACCCAAAAACTCCGATGTATCTTAAAAACAAGTTCATTTTTCAGGGTGATACCCATCTCAGAGTTCTTCGTTCTTCCAACAATCTTCTTCTCGATGTGCCTCGCTGCCGGAGTGGGTTTTTCGATCAATCATTCACCAAGCAAGCCGTGATGCTTGGGAACCCTTCCCTTTGACATCCTCAAAGCCGTGTTTATGAATTTATGCAATATTTGTGTATTTTTACATGTGTGTTTATGAATATTAGGTTGGGGAAAAAGTCTTTTCGCATATAGTATGTATGAACTTGTAATAAAACCACTTTGGCTATACTATTTGTAGTTACCTGGCTGGTTTTGGTATCATTTAAAAGTTTAAATTTTAAAGAAGATAATTCCAAATTCAAATTAGGAAAATGCGTGATTTTCATTTGTTTTTCTTACCGTCAAGATGAGCTAATCTAATAAATTAGATACATTTTAAAATTTTACTACCAAAAATGTCATCATGTCCCTACCTATAAGATGGCAAAAAGTTATCGAACAAAATGGTACCTACATACTTTAGTTAAATGTAAATAAACTATGTATATTAAAAAATGTTTTGAATTTTCATATAAAATGCGAAAAGACTTTTTCCCCAACCTATTATATAGATAAGTATATAAATGAAAAAAAATATCGTTAATGTATTTTTGGTAAAACTTGAAGATAGTAATTGAATTATAGTTAAATTACCATGTCGTCCAAAATTAGCTTTTATTCGCATCACCTGTAGGTTGACTGGTAGAAAAGGCCCTGGGCCTTAAGTCCGCCTGTTACAATTTTTGTAATAAAGGTAAATAAATAAAATAAATAAATATTAGAAAAGTTTGTCATTGCTATGTAATTTTATTACTATTGGACAGGTATGTTAAAAATTGGTAAGCATTCGTGATACGAAGTGATTGTTTGAGTGCTTGTGTAAACATTTTCAGGGTTCTGTAGCCAAATGGCAAAAAATGGAACCCTTATGGATTCGTCATGTCTGTCTGTCTGTCCGTCAATAGGTCACAGCCACTTTTTTCCAAAACTATAAGAACTATACTGTTGAAACTTGTTAAGTAGATGTATTCTGTGAATCGCATTAAGATTTTTACAAGAAATAGAGAAAAAACAATTCTATTTGGGGGTTACCCATACTTAGAACTGAAACTCAAAATGTCACCCGGACAATAATGATAATGATGTATCGATTGACATATAATTTTGTGAAAATTGGACAAGCGATTCAAATGCTTGCGATGCGATTTCTTCTTCTTGTCGAGTTGAAAAGCTTTCATCAGTGTAGCTTCAATTGCAAACAATCTTTGACCAGTTTGCGGCACCGCCAACCCCTTTGTCATTAACCTCATTAAGATCCTCTACATACAGTCTGGTACATGAAGTAGGGCAGCATGGACACGACAGAAGGTGGTACATTGATTGAATGGCACCGCAGTCGCAAAGGTCGATGCTACGGTAGAACAGACATACATACATACATACATAGACTGCTAAAATCATTACCCCATCTTTTGGCTTTGCCGTAGTTGCGTAAACAGGGGGATTTAATTAGCAAAATTAAACAATTGGAATAGTTAAACACAAGGAATACCTAGTACATACCTATTTACTTTATTATTGATTTGTGTAGTGAGCACCAGACATTACATAAGTAGATATTTTTGCATCAGTCTATATAAACAAACATAGCTCAAAATATTGCAGAAACATGTTTGTGAACATAATGTTATCTTTTTTGTGTCACATATTAATATTCATACAAAATAAATACACAACCACATAAATACATTTGCACAAAGATAGAAACACCACTATATTTACATGGCACACTAGTCTTTATCTTATTATGATTCTGTCTATTGAAGAATCTTTGTATGAATCTTTTAACTTAATTAAATCCTTTGCCGTCAACCATGCACTGTGCGCAGTACCTCGGGAACTGTATTACTGATAACAGGAAGTCCGTGAGACCCTGAAAAATAAAGTGCCAATTAAGACAAATTTGCTCCACGTTAGACTATCGTCTCCTTGACGCTAGTGTGAAGGTTTTACTATATGTTGTAAAGCAATATATGAACACCCGCATACACAGTGAAAGAGCCAAAGCTACATATTTTGGGGTTGGTCTCGGAACAAAAGATATTCGTATCGACGAGTTCTTTGATCCTCCATAAACTTTCTTACTTATCACTAGATGGCGTTCATGAAATTCGGGTTTTTTCCTGGCAAATAAACTTGTATATTACAAGATTCTATTTAGTTTCACCTATCCCGTCGGTCTGTTTGTCTGTAATTAAATCTTTTAAGTTAAATTTGCACGCATACGTATATTGCGTGACAATGCAATATTATACGTATAATGACATGATTGGAGCTGATCTGATGGAGCCGGAAGGTGGCCATAAGAACTCTGTGATGAAACGAACGACGCAAGTCCATCTAGTTTGGGCTCGTTTGGTTTGTCTTGAGAAGCACTTTAAAACTTTTAAGTTCATTGTTAAGTGTTTTATTACAAGCTTTTTATTTAGTTTCGCCTGTCCTGCTGTCTGTCTGTAATCAAATCTTACATAATAAATTTGACCCACTTCCCGGTTTCAGATTAAGTTGAAATTTTGCACGCATATATTGTTACAATGCTATATTACGTATAATGACGGAGCTGAAAGGTGGCTATAGGAACGCTGTAATGAAACAAGGCGACCCTACCGAGTTTGGGTTTATTGCATTTATCTTGATAAGTATTTTTTTTGTACATGCTTTTATTGTGAGGCCTAAGCTCACAATAAAAGCATGTACAAAAAAAATAACTTATTTAAGATCGACACTTACCGTTAAAGGTTCTATGCATACTGTAAAAGGAATTAAAATGATGTATATTCCCGCGGCAATGCCCGCGATCCAAAATGATATGAATATCAGGATGATGAGCCATATTATTGAGAATAACACGTTGCCCATTATCTGAAAACAAATCAAAGGAATATGTTAGAATTAATGTTTGTATGAGCAGTGAAATCAATCATCAGCATAAAATATTCTATATCATCCTGTAACCTTGCGCAGGTACCTTTGAAAATAATCATAACAAAATATATGCTGCATAGTGCATAGTAGTGCATAGCCCTTGCAATGAATCTGGGACGTAGTAAGCAAATAGACTATTCATATTAACTACCTAACTACCATAGGCGTACCGCGGGAATTTGGGGGTTCAAACTCTTCGTAATAGAGTTCCGTAGTGAACAAGGAACCCTTATAGTTTCGCCATGTCTGCTATTCATTGGCATTATAATATGTATATTAATTATGCCAATAAAATGGTGAAATAAAATCTTGAAAAATATTTTTTAGGGTAGCTCCCATACAAGTAAATTGGGATACATTTTTAGAATTCCATACAAAAAATGAAAAAACGAAACCCTTATATGATCACTCGTGCGTCTGTCTGTCCGTCCGTCGTCACAGTCACTTTGCTCCGAATCTTCTGGACCAAATCAGGTGAAATTTGGTATGATGATGGAGTCCTATGACCCAAACACAGATATGCAAAGTAAATAAATATTTTCTTTAAATAAGGGTCATTTTCCGGGGACAATAAGGAATTTAAAAAAATATTTGCAAATCTTACTGTGTCATTTACGAGTACCTATCAAATGAAAGGGCTCGTTATGAGGATCTCAAATATAATTTTGTTAAATAATTTGGTTTTTTTTCATAAAAGAAGACGAAAACTGACTATGGACGCTACCGCTACATTACGTATGGCCCGACACGCACTTTGTCGGTTTTAGGTATTTGTTTAATCTTGACAAAAAAACGACGTGGATTTCTTAAAGTTAACTAAGTTTTTATTACGTCTCAAAATTCTTAAGTTCTGAAAAAAAAATCGTAATTACGCAGTGATTTTTTGAAACTCCTCAAGCCCTCGTAATCCTAAATCCAGACATCATATAATTAAAGTGATAAATTATAATGACTGATTTAGGATTCAGATTTTTTTAAGAGTCCCCTTATCCTGGATAGAATCAGACTTTCCCATACAAACGTTGTCTACGTTTTATTTTGAAACGACATGTCGGATATGGGCAAAATTATGTAATTTTAAAGATATTGAAATTATCTAGGATTATATTTGGTTTCCGACATTAAAATTATGAACTTAAAAGAGAATATAATAGTGTATTTGTTTTTTCTTACTTTTTTTCTAAGTGCCGGCCAGATTTCAGCCATGCAACAGATGGTTAGTACTAGTGACGCGGACGGCGAGCAGTTGGTGGTATGGCACGAAACCAGTAGGGTGATTCCACAATGATTTACGGCAAAAGTTTACGGTTATATTAATATAGATATTTTCAGATTTTTACATAATATCAGTTTGAAATCTTAATGTTTACATTAACAATGGTTTCAATACAAGGTTTTTATCTCCATTTGTATAGCTAACGTTTTCGAAAATAGGCTTCTGATAAATAGTAAACGTATTAATAAATCTTGTTTTATTGGTGGTCATAAAAACCGATTTTTTTAATTTTTAGGTATGTATATCCAAGCTAACTTTTTTAAAATAAAGTTTGACAAAGATATTAACAAAACGTTACGAAAGATCATCAAATTTCAAGTATTTCGTATATACATCATTATTTTATAGGTTTTAAAATAAAAAAAAGATAATAAAGAAAAACTTTTTTTTTTGGTTTGTTTTTCGCTTATTACCAAAAGTGCCATTTTGGTTTTTACAACAATTGTTATCGAAAGCATCGATATGTAATAACAATAAATCCTCTAATGATCATACAACCTAATGTTATTTAATATACTTTTGTTTAATGTAAAGATCAATTGATATACCGTATTATTTATTTATAATGCACATTTACATTAATATTTACTTACTATAACATTATTTTGCTCTAATAATTATAATCTATACATAAATAAATGTCATAATTTTAAACGCCTGTATTTCCTTATGCGCTCAAAGTATGAAATATAAAACAAGCAATTATTTAAAAAAAACCGACAGAATTTTATATTCCCAGTGTCACTCTCAGAATTGAAACGAATTTAACGACACCTCTCAAGCTTTAATCCAGTCTTTCCCAAAGTGGGCGATAACGCCCCCTTGTGGGCGCTGGAGGCTTTAAGGGGGGCGGTAACGGGCCCAGAATAAAGTTGGGGGGCGCTGATGTGATTTAAGCAATGAGTGATTTATAACTTCTGCTATTTCATATTTTAAATTTCACTGAAATTAAAATTCTCTTACTACACAACATCCATTTATTAGTTCATATTTATACCCTTTTTTATTGTACAAATATAAACTAAAAATGTAATTAATATTTATTATTTTAATGCGTTCACAACGCTATTTATATCGTTAAAGGAATCAAACACTGAAAAAATTTCGTGTTTTAAAGTTTCGCAGGTGAGGTCCCACTTCCGATACCCTTTATTATTGTAAAATTGTATTATTATTGCTATTTTTTTATTTAAAATTAACAATGTTGATTATTGTTATTTTTTTATAAAAGATACTCTAATGTACTGGTGTATGTATTATTATTGCTCTCTCTTGTAAAAAAGTCTAGTTTAGAATATAGGTTGAATTAAACTACAGGCAAGACAAATACGTGATTCAGGTTTTTATGGTGAAAAAAATGGGGGGCGCTACAAAATAACTGATTTTTTAAAGTGGGCGTTTGACAAAATAAGTTTGGGAACCTCTGCTTTAATCCATCAAGCCGTTTAGGCTGCAGAGCGTCCCATAGAAATATACATACATACATACACTAGAAAATCATAACCCTCCTTCTGACTCAGTCGGGTAAAAAGAAATTGGTTACAAAAATTTAAGTATTATGTATATGTAAAAGTATCTAATATTTAAATGTTTGTAAATAATTTTTTATTTTTCAATATCGAGGGAGCAGATAAAAAAAATATTACATACTTACAAATAATTTAATATCGCGGCAGCATATAAAAAAATTAAATACTTAAAAATTTGGTTAGACGTAGAAAATACGCGCGCATTTTCTATGTCTAACCAATTTTATTTTATTTTAGTAAATATAATTTAAATATTCTTTTAGTATCGAGGGAGCAGATGAAAAAAAATTAAATACAAATAATATTTGAGTTATTTACATTTATAAAAAAATATTTGATTAGACTTAGAAAATGCGCGTTATAAAAAGAAACTACAAAAAAAATTGGTTAGACATAGACGCATTTCCGATGCCTAACCAATTTTTTTTATATTAAAATTTTTGTAAATATAATTTAAATATTCTTTTAATACAGAGGGAGCAGATGAAAAAAAAATGTATTAAATACTAATCGGTCATCGGTAAAAAATTGTAATTTTAAAGAAATTGCAATAATCATCAAAAATATAAGGGTATAAAAGTTTTCCATACTAATGGCGAAATATGATATTATACACTATATTCTCTTTTAAATTCATAATTTTAATGTCGGAAACCAAATATAATCCTAGATAATTGCAATATCTTTAAAATTACATAATTTTGCCCATATCCGACATGTCGTTTCAAAATAAAACGTAGACTACGTTGTATGGAACAGTCTAGGGTACGACGATTCTTAAGAGACAGTGTTAGACGTAGGTAAGTAATTACGTTAGTAAGTGACTTTATGACTTGTATAATAATTGCATATCTCTTATTCACTTATTAACAACAGTAATGATAACCTAGCTTTATTTTGAATTTAAGTTTGAGGCCAAAGCTCGAAGATATTTCAAACAATTAAAACGAAAGGAGGGTTATGTATTAAGTTTATTGTATGTAAGTACGTTCATCTGTTTCCTCGATGTTAAAATAATATTTAAATTATATTTACAAAAATTTAAATAAAAAAAAAATTTGGTTAGACATAGAAAATGCGCGAACCAATTTTTTTTCTATGTTGTTGTTTTATAAAAAATTTAAATATCATTAGTTTTTAATATTTTTTTTTCATCTGCTCCCTCGGCATTAAAAGAAAAATTAAATTATATTTTGTTGAGGCCAGGCGCCTCAATTTTTAATTTTTCCCCTTCTTCCTCAACTTGGTGATAAGACGGCTTGGTATCGCTGTCTCTTTCGGCGAGTATGATCAGAGAGGGATGGAGACGTGGATCTCAACGGCGGTGGTCAGCGTCCTGACGATTAGTCTTGTTTCGTACGTCATTGTGACAGCGCGCATGCGAATTTGCGCCTCCGTGGCCACCCGCGCGCCGAACTTGATTCTCACTGGAACTTTATCACCGCTCTGCTACAGAGAAGAGAAGGACTGGTGCACCAGAGAAGTCTGCAGCTCGTCAACGAGGTAAGCGATTACTTAGTTCGTTAAATCACCGAGTTGTAGCATTTCTTCCTACCCACAGGCCGTTTGATCTAAGTCTTATCCGAGACATTAGATGTAACCTTAGGTCCTCGAACCGCTTCATCCCCAGGAGACGACCTATTTACACGGTCGCCTCTCCATATTTACAAAAAATTTAATATAAAAGCATTTTCTATGCCTAACCAATTTTATTATGCAATTATAATACAAGTCATAAAGTCACTTACTAACGTAATTACCTACCTACGTCTAACACTGTCTCTTAAGAATCCTCGTACCCTAGACTGTTCCATACAAACGTAGTCTACGTTTTATTTTGAAACGACATGTCGGATATGGGCAAAATTATGTAATTTTAAAGATATTGCAATTATCTAGGATTATATTTGGTTTCCGACATTAAAATTATGAACTTAAAAGAGAATATAGTGTATTAAATCATATTTGTCCATCAGTATGGAAAACTTTTATACCCTTATATTTTTGATGATTATTGCAATTTCTTTAAAATTACAATTTTTTACCGAAATCTGACCGATTAGTATTTAATACATTTTTTTTCATCTGCTCCCTCGGTATTAAAAGAATATTTAAATTATATTTACAAAAATTTTAATATAAAAAAAATTGGTTAGGCATAGAAAATGCGCGCGCATTTTCTATATCTAACCAATTTTTTTTTGTTGTTTCTTTTTATAAAAATTTTAATATAAAAAATTTGATTAGACAGAAAATGCGCGCGCATTTTCTAAGTCTAACCAAATATTTCTTTTATATTTAAATTTTTGTAAATAACTCAAATATTATTTGTATTTAATTTTTTTTTTCATCTGCTCCCTCGATATTAAAAGAATATTTAAATTATATATCCTAAAATAAAAAAAATTGGTTAGACATAGAAAATGAGCGCGTATTTTCTACGTCTAATAAATTTTTTTATAAGTTTTTAATTTTTTTCATATGCTGCCGCGATATTAAATTATTTGTAAGTATGTAATATTTTTTTTGCCTTGACGCTACGATCCTCCTTCATTCTTTCCAGATGCCCAAGCCATTGTAAGCGGAGCGCTTTAGTAACACTAATTATATTCGGCTCTTTTACCAGCTCCTCTATCTCCACATTTTTTCGGACTCTCCAGCTTCCATCAGCACTTTTTGTATCAGGCCAATTTGGTATCAGGCCGAAGACCAGTCGGTCGACCCAGATATCGCTGGAGCGATACGATGCAGGCTGATCTGCGCGAGATGGAAGTGGTCGGCTGGCAAAATATCGCTCAGAACAGGAAATTGTGGCGCTCTTTCGTCTCGGAGGCCAAGATCCACTTCGGGTCGCTGAGCCAGCGGAGTAAGTAAGTAAATATTTTTTTTATCTGCTCCCTCGATATTGAAAAAAATTTTTTATTTACAAACATTTAAATATTAGATACTTTTACATATACATAATACTTACATTTTTGTAACCAATTTCTTTTTACCCGACTGAGTCAGAAGGAGGGTTATGTTTTTCTAGTGTATGTCTGATGCATGTATGTATGTATATTTCTATGGGACGCTCTGCAGCCTAAATGGCTTGATGGATTAAAGCTTGAGAGGTGTCGTTAAATTCGTCTCAATTCTGAGAGTGACACTGGGAATATAAAAATTCTGTCGGTTTTTTTAAATAATGGCTTGTTTTATATTTCATACTTTGAGCGCGTAAGGAAATACAGGCGTTTAAAATTATGACATTTATTTAAATTATGACATAGGTATGTTACGTATATATTATAATTATTAGAGCAAAATAATGTTATAGTAAGTAAATAATAATGTAAATGTGCATTATATATAATGTTCATTATGCCACATAAAATTAGGTCATTTGAAATTATATAAATAATACGGTATATCAATTGATCTTTACATTAAACAAAAGTATATTAAATAACATTAGGTTGTATGATCATTAGAGGATTTGTTTTTATTACATATATTACACACCAAAAAATAATCTAATCGCACATTTGCTGTATAGGTAAATAAATATCGGTAAAATCATAGACCCAGAATTTTTATGGGTACAATATTCAAAGGAGACCATTCAAGCGCCATACATTTTTGTTACTACGGTACTTAGGTATGTCCGGCACTTAGAAAAAAGTACGATAAAAACAAATCTTTGAATGTGAATAAAAAGTTGTGGATTAAACCTACAGGTTTCATGCCATACTAACAAATGCTCACCATTAAAAGTACTGATATTGAAATTGTGGCAGACTGAAAGCCGGCACTTTTTTAAAAAGCGTATGAAAGGTTCACTTTTCAGATGCCCATAAATCATTGTGGAATCATCCTACTGGTTGCATGCCATACTACCAAATGCTCGCCGTCCGCGTCACTAGTACTAACCATCTGTTGCATGGCCGAAATCTGGCCGGCACTTAGAAAAAAGTATGAAAAAACAAATCTTTGAATGTTAATAAAATGTTTTGGAATAACCCTACAGGTTTCATGCCATACAAACAAATGCTCACCATTAGTAGGTAGTATTAACAATAGAAATCATAGCCGCCTGATAGCTGGAACTTTGACTTTGGGCCCAATTTGAATTTTCTCTTTTAATTGTTCAATAATTACCTTACCTATTAAACTATGTAGGTGTGTTTTGTATGATGAGTTTATTTAGAATGTAATACATGACGTTACTTTAATGAAATATTCGTTTTATAGTAAGTAATTAATAATAGGTTTATAAGTACGTTTTCATTAGATAAGAAGAGTTAATTTTCGTATGTCTCAGGCCTACTACGCCTCGGTAAAATAGTTCTAGTTTTTCTCTATTTTTTAACCGACTTCCCAAAAGCAAGAGGTTATCAATTCGTCGCGAACTTTAATTTTTTTTTAATGTTTACCTATTATTTGAAAACGTCTGGACAGACTTGATTTTTTTTGTTTGAACGGGTATATATACAGGGTTACTGGTAACTAACGCAAAACCTTTTAACATCGGAATCAAAATCCTAACATAAAGATCTGCAAGAAAAAAATAAAAATATCTAAGAAAAGAAATTGGAATCCCCATAGAAACTCGACCAGGTGATCAGTGAATTTGTATGGGAGGCCCATTTTATTTTCTGTAATTTTTGCCTTTTTTCTTGCAGATCTATAATGTGTTGGGGAGTTTCATTCTGATGGTAAAAGGTTTTGCGTTAGTTACCAGTAACCCTGTATAGGTACTTGTTAGTTGGTTCCCTAGAAACTATCAAAATCGTTTGTATAGTTTGGGGGTGAGCGAAGTTTTTAGTTTTGAAAAATGATGTACTAATAGCTACTGTAAGGTACATAGTAGTTTTTTTATACTCTGTTTATTACCACTTTTCCCTATACCTATCACTCTAACTCTACATACATATAAACAAAGATCTCTGTTTTTTTACTTAAATGTTAAAAATACCTAGTAAATCATAACTTGCAAATATGGTTTGACTAGAAATAAAACGAATGAAATGCATGCCACGAAGTGATTGATACACGTACGCTAGTCGTAAAGTGTGTGCCTGATATTTAATAAAGGATCCACACCTACACTTTGCATCCAAATCTCATGGTCTCGTAGTGTGCCGGGCACGGAGCACGGTGAAAGCATGTTAGGGTAAACGACCGGCCAAGTCAATGAACACGATAACACGAAAGCGTATTAATTAGAAGAGTTGGTTTTGTTGACTTACGATAAAAAATGTTTCAATACTGCGATCGTAGGTAATAGCTAAATATACGAACACAATCACGTCTTTATCCTAAAAGGGGTAGACAGGAGCCTAGGGTGATTAGAACCCAGGTTTATGAGCGTGATAGTGGGTTTAATTAAAACTCAGAAAAGGGGAATCAAAATAGTGATGTGTTGCTTGGTAGCTCCTACCCCATTCGGATTTTACGATCTGCGTGGGAAGAAAAGCAACTGGTACATTCTGGTACTTCCTTCAGTATCTTAAGAATCCCCTTTCCCTAGACAGAATAAGGCTTTCCCATACAAACGTAGTCTGCCTTTATTTTAAAACGACATGTCTGATATGGGCGAAATGATGTAATTTCAAAGAAAATGCATATATTTAGGCGTATAACTAGTTTTCGCAGTTAAAAATAACTTAAAAGAGAATATAGTGTATCATATCATATTTGACCATCAGTATGGAATGCTTTTATACCTTTAAAATTTCAATTTTTAACCGAAATCTGACAT
This sequence comes from Acrobasis suavella, assembly GCA_943193695.1. Taxonomy (NCBI): domain Eukaryota; kingdom Metazoa; phylum Arthropoda; class Insecta; order Lepidoptera; family Pyralidae; genus Acrobasis; species Acrobasis suavella. The sequence goes on from OW971940.1 coordinate 9,487,400, forward strand.
GTCGTTTCAAAATAAAACGTTAACTACGTTTGTATGGAAAAGTCTAGGGTAAGGGGACTCTTAACCACTTTAGAAATTTTCTCACAATTAACTAAGATCACATTGATCCAACGGTTCATTCTCCCCATTATTGACTATGCTGATGTGTGTTATCCAGATCTAAACACAGATCTTCAAAATAAACTGGATTGCCTTCTAAACAACTGCATCCGTTTCAATTTCTTTTTCCTAAAGTGTGATCATATTCCTGCTTTCCGATCCAAACTCAATTGGCCCCCCATTCGTCTGCGCAGGTATGAGGTTTCTCTATTCTTAACAATCCTTTTTCTCCTGAATACTTGAAATGTAAGTTTTAGTATCTCGTGGACACGCATAACCGGCAACTTCGCTCTAGTGGCAGTCTTAAACTTTAAATTCCCGTATCTCGAACTAAGTAGTTTCATGACCAACTTCTTTACTTCTCAAGCGATACGGGTTTGAAATGCATTGCCCGAGGGCATCAGACAAATCTCCAGTAGACATGTATACTTATAAAAAAAAAGTGCATACTTTTTGAAAGCATAAAATCAATCAATTAACAGAATTCATCGTTTCTTACTGTTTGTCATATAATATGTAAGTAGGTAACTATAATTATGTATTTAGATTAATATTCTACATTTACCTTTCTTTTCAATGAATTTGAGTACGGGTATCACTGCTCGCTATGATCTGCCGAACTTTTTATCGAACCGCTCATTCCATCATTTTTACCGCTCATTCAGTTATTGGACTGCTCAATTACTTTTAGAATTGACATTGTATGATAAAATAACTGACTAATTGATTTTTCATTACTGTCCATGTTTTACTGTCGCAATAACAACCGCCATTAAATTAAATACCTGCTCAATATGTTTTTTAACTGATCATAATAACATCTTGAATATTTAAATAACAGCTCAAAAAATTAGTTCCCATATTCTATGTTATTTATAAATATATCATGTATTAAATATGCATGTATTGTATTTCTGTTTTAAAGTAATTATGATAGCTGGCTTAATACTTTTTATATCTTATTTAGACGCCAACTTTCTATGTTTTTCTTATCCTAAAGGTTGACAGGGAAAAAAATTGCTTTAGCTGCCTCAATAGGAAAAGTACATATACATTCCGCGTTTTTTCTTTTATACCAGACCAGCATGAAAAAAAAAATGATGAAAAGTAGGTAAGTAGTGAGTGATCTATGTACCTACCACAAATTAATAAGAGATACTACGTATGTACATGATATGTACTTACTTAAAATAAATAGATATATGCTGACGCCATGGACCCTACAATGACACGACATTTTTATTCCATAGAATTCTGACAGCTGTATTTTTTGACAAGTCAGAGATTAGGTGCAAACCTTTTTGACCGGGCACATTATCTCTAAGTATATCAAAGAGCAAAAAAAATTATAATAATATATTAATATTATATTACACAACGTGGAAGGGACATACTTACCGGTAATAAATTAAACCACGGGCCATACTAGAGCGCTAAAGTAGGTATGTATAATGTTAAATAACGGTCAAACAACCAACAAAAAAAAAATATTCAATACCCAGCTACTAAATTGTGCAGCGGCCCGGGCAATTTGTATAGGAAAGTAGTTTTTATTTTTATTTTGAATGTTCTTTTAATTTCATTGTACTAATCATAAAACTTTAAATCCTTTAACCGGAAATCTATGATCAAAATGATAACCTACTTCCTTATGACTTGGATACTTGATATTTGGTATCTAGGTAGACTATTACGCGTAAACAAAGGAAAAATTAAAAAAAAAAACTGAATTTCGTAGATTCCATTAATCGATTTCATTAGGTAAAAGCGCATATCAAAATTATACGAGCAAAAATTTCTTCTTTCTGATTCTTTATGATATCCCATCAAAAACTTAAATTTGAAAAAAGAGCGTTCAAAATTCGATAAAAGAATTAAGACCTAAATGGCCGCCAAGTTCTGTAGAATCCTGAATCCTGAATTTATTTATAAGAATCTTATTTACTTATTCCCAGACTTCTTTAATATTTTATTTATATAGGAAGTCCTTCGAAGAACTCTGTGATTAACTAGTGATTGTTAGTTGTTTAATTTTTATTGTGTAACAATATAATAAATAATTAAAAATAGGATATACCAAGGTTTACCGTGATAAGTACCTAGGTATAATATATGTAATCACCACCACCTACTGGCACTTGTTTTCAACAATAAGCAAGTTCTTATGATATCACCAAGATAATAGACCGATACAAAGTAAACTATCGTAGGCGTCTCACCCGACGCGAGCACTAACAAACCAGTTATGTTTGATCAAATAGTTTTTAAAAATAGAAAACGTAAACAAATCATACCGTTTTTGTAAGTTGTTGGAAAACACACGCACAATTTAACGACGACTTGTCGCGTCAGTCTCCGGTACGGCACTGGATGGACGAGCGAGACGCGTAAAACAGACCGGTGCGCTGCTGGCCTACCTTGGATGCCCTTATCTAGGTGACGATGACGGAATGTTAGTTTAATGTTACGGTAACTCTACGCTTCGCTTTCGAAAAATTTCATTGTTTCATGTCCTTCATCATTCATCGCATCATGAATAATTAGAGATGTTATCGCTGCAAGGAAAACAATAAATCTAGTTTTGGGCTACTCGACCACCACCAAGCTGGTGTTTGTCTAATCGACTCTATTTCTATTCATATGACTGAATACATCTGGTCGCAGAAAACTAAATGAACTGTCGTATAGACTATACAATATGTATCTAACAAAAGCCCTTTCCAATCCTTGTAGGAGCAACTCAGACCATCAATATAAAAAACTTTTCCTATGGGACCTATGTTTGAAACTCGAAGAAAAAAATCGACATTTTCATACAAATTGCCGGGCCGGCCGAACAATTTTGTATGAAAATGATGATTTTTTTCGAGTTTCAAGCATTGGTCCCATAGGAAAAGTTGTTCATATTGACGGTCTGAGTTGCGCCTACAAGGATCGGACAGGGTTTTTGTTACAAAGGCACCTATTGTATATCTGCCTATTTTGAACAGAAAAGAGCCACAGTGAGCAGTGGGCTGCTGGTCACTAGCAGTGTTATTTACATGTTGTTTTCTATGAATAATCATTTTTCAAAACCAAAAAACCGACTTCACCCCCAAAACACAACCGATTTTGATAATATTTTCTTTTTTTTTTTCTTAAACTTTATTGATGCACAATATACATTGTTTACAATTGGCGGACTTAACGCTAAAAGCGTTCTCTCCCAGTCAACCATAAGGATAAACAGAGATCTAGTTGCGGCGCAAAATAATTAGGTACTAAATAAATCCTAATAAATATACCTACATATACCTACATTTATTATATGTATTACATTACATACATAAACATACATACAATATATAAATAATGAATGATGATGGTGACAATGAAATATACATTATTTTAAAAGATGAGAGTGTAATTTTCTTTTAAAAGAAAATTTAGTTGAAATGTCCTTGATGTCAACGGGTAAAGCATTCCAGAGTCGTGAAGCTTGTAGGATAAAAGAGTTTGCCATAAAATTTGTGCGATGTAAGGGAATAAAAAGAAGATATGTATCGGCAGAGCGAAGATGCCGATCATGAGTGTCGGAAAGAAATTGAAATTTGTATTTTAGGTATTGAGGAGAATGTGGATTCGAAAGAATTGAAAAGAGAGTGCAAAGAATTCGCATTTGTCTGCGTTCACGGATTGGAACCCATTTAATTTCTATGGGACCTGAAAGGCCTTTAAAAAAAAAGAAATGTGGTGTCGTGGGACACCAGGTAGGAACGAAGTTCCTTCGGCTAATGTAGAATCGACACAATTTGCAAAAGAAAAATCGTGCTCAAAGGAAGAGAAAGGTATTATACACTACTCGCTTGTGTATACGACTGTCGCGCCTGCGCACGTCTCATTTAACGGTTTTATTTAACGAGGTCATCCTTACGGTTTTACTATCACATTTTTTTCAGTTCGGTCGCACAGCAAAATCCCTATCTCCTCCAAGCCTGCCGTAAGGAACTTCGTTCCAAAAACAAAGAATTTTCCAAATCGGTCCAGGCGTTTTCGAATAATCGGTTAATACATATAAACAAGTTATTATTAAAAATATATATATTTTTAAAACAAGCTTTTATCTAAAACAATGAACTTATTAAAGTGCTCCTCAAGATGAATCTAACGAGCCTATTCGATGAGGTTGCGTTGCGTCGCTTCATTACAAAGTTCCTTGGACCACCTCCCGGCTCCATCATCAGATTAGTTCCATGTCATCATAATATTATATGTCACGCGATATACGTATGCGTTATCGCGTGACATATAATATTATGATACAAACAGCTCAACAGGAAAACGGGAAGTGAGTCAAATATAACTAGCAAAATTTGATTACAGACAGACCGAGAGACAACAGGACAGGTGAAACTAAATAAAAGCTTGTAAAAAAAGTCGCGACGAATTGAAATTCGGTTAAAAATCCGAGCGACTTAAATGTGATCACGTTTTTGGAAATGCCAAAATCACAGTGTTTATAATCTTAAGACCACGCGAACGAAGTCGCGGGCAACAGCTAATCAGAAAGCAAAGCTTAGCTTAGGAGCAAAGTAAAATTGTTTAGGTTAGGAGGGAGTTAAAGCGAGGCCTGATTTGCTTTACATTTAAATTTTCTGGGTATTCAGATATCTTTAGGATAGGATATTAGGAACATGAAAATAATGTTTGGCTTTCCATACAAACTTTGATCATTCGGTCAACTTGTGTGGGGAGACAATATTTTTTTTAATATTTTGATAAACTAGTATGCGTTCTTTGGGGAAAGTTATTCAGTATCATGAACAGAATCCACCCTCAAAAAGCCAGGTATATTTTGTTAACGCTATATTATTATTATCCGTGGAAAAGGGAATCGAATTAGTGATCGAAATTTAATTCCCTCGCCTCGGCTTCTACAATCTGCGTGGGAAGATAAGCAGCTGGTACATTTTAAGTTTAATCTTTTTTTCCAGACCAGCATGTAAGATATAGGAGCGAAAAGGAGGACCACCCGAGAATATGACAGGCTACGAATGGGATGACCTAAAAATAGGACAAGTTTGTGAATACGCGAAGAATAGCCGAGGCGAATTCAGTACGTAGGTATGTAAAATGGCAATGGTTTTATCTTATCGGTAAGCAAATTGTGACTTACGTCTACCACTATATTTGTATCAGAAACGGCGCCAGATCCAAGGATTAATTATTAAAATTCACATGAATTTGAACACGCAGTGTATGGCGTGCGTGACTCACCGCTTTGGTCAGTAGAGATGGTGTGGCTCTATCTTGCAGGGTGGAGGTGTGCGCTGACAAAATAAGCGAACGCACGGCTCATCGGCTTGGCTGGGCTGACGAGCTCCTTCTTATAAATGAAATAAGTACAAGTAAATGAATATTTCTTGTACATTGTGTACGTGTACCTACGCGTTTCTAGTTCCTATGCAGTTTTGTCAACTTAGCGCTTTTTTCTTAAAATCTAGCGCTTTTTGTATCGTTTTAGCGCTCAATCAGATTTTTGATCTGACAGCACCTAGACCACAAAACGTATGATCACCTTTCTGTACTACTCTCGTGTTTAGCCACAGTGTTTAGCCTATGAGAATGAAGTATGAATGAATGAGAATGTCTTTTAGCGAATCTAGCGCTGTCCTTTTGAAGGACGACTTGAAAGCGGACTCAGCGGCCGAACACTTTTGTATGAAAATGTCGATATTTTTTTTTTTAAACATTGGTCATATAGGAAAAGTTGTTCATATTAACGGTCTGAGTTGCTCCTACAGGGATCGGACAGGGTTTTTGCTACTTCTTTTTCTTGGATGTTGTTATATTGTATATAACAACATCCAAGAAAAAGATCATTTTCCAACTTGACCTGACCGGGGATCAAATCGAAGCCGAAACCTCCCTTCGATGTGATTTCTGTGTAAGACTTCTGTACGTGATTACTTGTATTTATTCTGTAGCAGCACTGATCTCTATTTAGTTAGCATTGTCCAGATCACTATGGCATTTCAAAACGGACTTTAATTTTTAGAGTTCCGTACCCAAACTATGTTTGTCCGTCGGTCTGTCTGTAACCAGGCTGTATCTCATGAACCATGATAGCTAGACAGTTGAAATTTTCACAGATGATGTTTACCTGTTGCCGCACAAATGACTACAAAAAAAAAACAAATAATGGTACGGAACCCTTTGTGAAACTTTCACGTACTTTCCACCTTGTTTATAAATAAAATTCAGCCCTTTAGTTGGTACATATAAGAAAAAATTGTAGGTACCTAATCCCACACACATTTTGTTATAAGTTTTATAACTGAGAAAATAGTTACCGATGTAGTTACTTAAGTAAGATGCGGGTGTGGGCTCTTGCTTGTTCAGCAGTACGAATCATGCAAACGCGAAGTACCTACTCTTGCTTTGTATTGTACGTACCTAAGTAGTTACGTACAGTACAAAGATGCGGTCATACTCAATAATAATAAGTAGGTATGTCGTGAGAATACTTACTATTATTGAGTATGACCGCATCTTTAGTATAGTTAGTAGGTACATATTATAAGACTGAGTCAACTTCAACACTAGCTAACGAACGATACACATAAATTAAAAGTTGTAGTAACGCCACAGAATTAATAAGAGTACCTATGTAACGCGATGCATGCTGCAGTGTGGATACGTATCATAAGTACATCTACTGATGTTCCCTCTTTTATTTTTGGTACTGGCACAGCACACCCCTAGATATGTTCCAAGTCTCTGGAAATCAAGGAAATAATACTTTCTATGGAAATACTCCATCTTTATGACAATGATTAAAAGTATGCGTTGAAAGTCAATTAGCTGTTAAAAACGTATGTAGTAGGTATTTAGACTTTGAGTATTCGAGTAAATAAGTACCTAGATAGAATATATAATTTAAAGTGTCATTTTTAAAACACGGAGTCACCAAAACGAATGGTTTTTGCCACGTTTTTCCTTACAAAAACCGTCCCTTTAGTGATCCCGCGTTTTTTGAAAAATTGCATCACTACGTAGTTACTGTTGGAAAGAAGGTTTCTATGTGGTATTTGGTACTGAAAACTTCTGTTTTCGTACATCGATATAAAGGTCAACAGCTTAATGGAATCTAACGATACCTCTCGAATCAAAATCTATCAAGCGAGCCAAAGAAATTTACATAATCATACTTAGGTGCACAAGCTGCACTCGAAAAACATGACCCTCTTTCTAGAGTAGTTGGGTAAAATGAAACCACGAACTAAGTAGAGTAGTTAAACTATTTTGGTAAGATTTGGGTAAGATTAGCAACCAACATCACCATAGATTTAAAATCAAATTAAAAATGCGACGTGTGAATATGACATTTCAAAAATGAATTTGACGTTTCACTTGTCTTATTTGGGCGTGTTTCCATTCTTCGGCACGGCGACGGCGACGGCATCCCCTTCATCCCCAGGATTTTATCCCATTCATCCCCAGGGGCAGTCCCCACTGGGGACAAATGGGTAAATTGTTAGTTATATGTGTTTCAATTGTCACCTTCGCGTCGTGCCTACTGGGGACGAATAGGACCGGCTTCCATTACAATTCCCATTTGTCCCCAGTGGTGACAAATGGAAATTTTCGTTTTTGTGATTCCCATTTGACCCCAGTGGTGGCAAATGAAACGGATATTATTGGTCGCTAGTTGTGTTAAATAGAATGGCTGATAATGATTTTTAAAAGTACCTATATTTTTATGATAGATGGAAAGGAAGGCTTTATGTCTTGCAAAATTTTATGAAAATTGTTATTAAATATACATAAAGCCCTCATTTCCATAAACTCCAAAACTTTTTATACTTTTTGAAAATCATTAACAGCTATTCTATTTAATTTAACTGGGAACAAATGGAAATCAAAAACGAAAATTCCCATTCGTCACCACTGAGGACAAATGGGAATTGTAATGGAAGTCTGTCCCTTTCGTCCCCACTGAGGACGAGTTGCTTAACCTGTGGAAGCGTGGTGTGGTGAACCATCCAAATTGCGACCACGCAGGCGTGATCTAACTTGGGTGGGTCACTGCGGAGTTGCTTGCCACGGCGCCGGCACCGTGCTATTTGAATTAAATATAAGCTAAAAGACTTGTGCCGGGGCCGCGCCGGCATAGAGAGACTTTCCAGGCCACGTTGCGCTGTGCAACGCTGGAAGGTATGATTATGAACCTTAGCCTGGCTAAAGGAGAATAAAGTAAAATAAATAACCTGCCTAGTGCGAATCGGACTTGCGCAAGTCGTTCGTTCCATTATCTATATAAAATCACTTTTGTTGTATAGGACACTATAATATTTACTTTTTTTCTGTTTTTAGTATTTGTTGTTAGAGCGGCAACAGAAATATATCAACTGTGAAAATTTTAAATGTCTTGCTATCACGGTTCATGAGATACAGCCTGGTGACAGACAGACAGGCAGACGGACGGACGGACAGCGGAGTCTTAGTAATAGAGTCCCGCTTTTATTCTTTGGGTACGGAACCCTAGAAAATATTACTGACATTTCTATTTTCTTATGCTATGGTTTTCCTAGTTTTGCTGTTGTTTCGTTCGATGGTTTCTGTTGTTCTGTTTGCGCATGAAAAACTTCTTTTTTCTATTGACTTTAGACCTCTTTCTTTGGAGTCTGATTACGGCTTTATATGAAGAACTGGCTACTATATTTGGATTCCGATTTCACTGCACTCTGACGACTTGACAATATTTGGGCATCAATTAATTGGACAATATTAGGGCTAGAGATGGGCTACTACCCGGATATATATCCACGCTTGGGTATTTACCCGATATGCACCGGGTAAATACCCGTATCTACCCGTTCGGTGGGTAGACTGGAATATTTATTTATTAATTAGTGAGAGTCCTTTAATTATGTTTAGAAATGTAAAAAATGGTTATGGTCTATATAAATAAAAAAAATAACAAAGGTTAAAATCACGAATGCTTTTCATATTAAATACACAGATTTCATCTTATTTGATGCCAGTTTGCTTATTTTAATATATAATAAAATATACAAACATTAGCCAGTCAAAAACGTAAACTTAGACCTGTAACTTCGTATATTCCCAACGGGTAGATTCGGATGAATACCCTGTATACTATAGTGTGGGAAATGTTGTAACAAGTTGTTTGGGAGATCAAAGAACTCGTCGATACGAGTATCTTTTGATCCGGGACCAACCCTGAAATTAGTAGTTTTGGCTCTTGGATGAGCATCAAAAAAATCTACTCTCTCCATATGTACTCGTAGTAGGGTGCTCATATATTGAAATCGCATTTGATGTCTGTTTGCTTATTTTAACATTAGGTCTACAAACATTTGCCATCAATTCGTATGGTCCCATACAACGGGTAGATTAAAGTAAATACCCGGTATGCTGTTTTGTGGGAAATGTTAAAAAAAGTTGAAAGAGGAAGATCGAAGATCTAGTCAATACAATAACTTTTGTTCCGGGACCAACTCTGAAATCAGTAGCTTTGTCTCTTGAATGGGCAGTAAAAAATACTTCGTCATATTATGAATGAAGGTAAGGCTCATGAGAGTATGTTGACATTGCATTGAATGTATTTCTACTTATTTTATCATATAAATATGTCGTTTTCGTTGTCCACCTTCCAGCAAAAAAAAATATAATAAATCAAAATAGCCTTCTTTCTATGTATGTTTAGTATGGTGGTTTCATATTTTTTAATATCCACCTGTGTTATTATGTTTCGGCCGCACTTGTGCCTGTCGTCCCGCAGCAATCCGCGGCGAATCTTCGTACGTTTTGTACACCAAAACGTTATCGCGATAAAGTGCTGGTCACACTACCGGCTTCGTTATTTTTCACGAACTATCTGACAATAATCCAAGATGGCGTCATCTACGTGTTTTAAATATGGACGACGACTTTCTTTTCTTTAATATGTGTGCTAACAATTACCTAATGCATTGTGTGCTAACAAACCTAAAAAGAAACCGAGAAAGAAAAAGCAAAAAAATTTCCAGTGATCGTTCAATCTTCGATTAGAGCAGTTGTGTCACAATCACATATGACGCGCATTAATACAGTGCAGTGAAAGTGCTAACGCATCAAACCAAAGTCTATCAATGTCACGTATCTTCGGCCGGCCGCGATGACCTACATTGGTGAGTCATAGCACCTTGCTATGTTTACGTACGATAGTTGTTAAGGTGACACTCTCCCCGCCTTCAAAATGAGTACGACGCCATCTAAATCCATTCAGATCAAAACTGAAACGGAACGCTATCTTTACGACTGTTATAGAAGTGAAAAGAATGAAAGGCTAAAACAACAGAGCCTTATCGAAGAATTACAGAGCCAAATTGCGGTTCTTCAAAAACAGTTGCAATGCGCTGTTGAATCAAAAGCTACAGCCCAAGCAACCACTAGCACGGAAACATCAGCGCCTCACGCTGAGTATACTACTGACGAAGACGAGTTGGCTAAAGAGACAGAGTGGATTAGAACAAAGTCCAGGAAAAAGAGGAAGTTGAACACGTCTCCCACACTCTCGCCTCAGGCAAAAGAATGCCAAATATCTGAAAAAGCAAAAAAAGTTCTCCCACCTCCTCCTATCGTGGTGGATGGTGTGGAGAACTACCAAAACTTTTATGACTTTTTGACACGAGATCAACCCGCTAGCACCTTCACAGTTAAGATGTTGCATGGCGCTAGCGTTAAGATAAATGCTTGCGACGTAGAAACATATAGAGCTATTACGAAGCTACTCACAGACAACAACTGCCTTTGGCATTCATATGAGAACAAACAGGACAGGCCAATCAGGGTGATGGCCAAAAAATTGCCTTCTACGTGTAAACCGGACAGGATTATTGAAGACCTCAAAGCAAAGGGTCTCCAAATTGAAGACGCTGTGAATAAATTAAGTTGGAAAACTAAAGAGCCCTTAAATATGTTCATGCTGACATTCAAAAACCAGGAAGAAATTGGCAAAATTTATCAGATTAAATCTATCTTGGGGTGCGTGGTTGATATACAACCTCTCAAATCTTCCAAACTTATCCCGCAATGCAAGAGATGTCAGGCTTATGGCCATACACAAATGTATTGTGCCAAAGAGCCAAGATGCGTAAAGTGCACTGGAAAACATCTGACCGTGGACTGTAAAAAACCAAGTACAGAAAAACCGAAGTGTGTGCACTGCGGAGAAAGTCATCCTGCGAACTATAGAGGTTGCATGATAGCTAAAGAGATGCAGAAGATAAGAAACAAGTCTGCTAAAAAAAATGTAGTCAGTCATGAAAATACTGCTCAGAGCAAACTGCAGAAACCTACCAATAAGCCCGTATCAAAAGTAACCACAAATATCTCTTACGCTCAGACGGTTGCGAAAAATTCTATAAGCCAACCCCAACGCAAAGATGAAAGCACTCAAAACCCACAAGAGAAAAAGTTAGATGAAATACTAAAGCTTATGTCATCATTAGACGAGCGCTTGAAAAAACTAGAAAATAGCACCAAACCCGCTATTACTACCAAGAATAAAAAATGATGAAACAACTGAAAATCATGGCATGGAACTGCAATGGGCTACTTAACCACAAAAATGAGTTACAAGTAATCCTAGATATAGAAAATATTGATGTGTGCCTGGTATCTGAAACACACTTTACAAAACAATCTTACATAAAATTAAAAGGTTACAAAGTATATAATGCATTGCACCCAGCAAACAAAGGTAGAGGTGGCAGTGCTGTTATCATCAAAGAAACTATTCAACATCAAGAACATGTTAAACATGAAATTCCTCAGGTGCAATGTGCTGCAGTCAGATTGAATACAAAAAGTTGTCCTCTTACTGTGGCTGCCATATACTGCCCACCAAGACATAAAATACAGAAAGACTTGTGGAAGAACGTACTTTACACACTTGGTGATAAATTTGTATTGGGAGGTGACTTCAATGCTAAGAACACGTATTGGGGTTCCCGACTTACGAACACAAAAGGAAGAAAACTTATGTGCGCCATCACAGAAATGAAATGTGGTGTTGCATCAACAGGTTCACCTACATACTGGCCAACGGACCCATCAAAAACCCCTGATCTCATAGACTTTTTTATTTATAAAAACATGTCGTCTAACTACATGCAAACTAATCAAAGTTATGATATGAACTCCGATCACTCAGCCATTTATTTAGAAATAAACGAAAAAGTTATATTTAAGGAAGATAATTTAACTCTAGTCAATAAATATACAGACTGGGATAGTTTTAAAATAGAATTAGACAGCCATGTAGACCTTAGAGTACCACTAAAGACTCCAGAGCAACTAAATATAGATTTAGAAAAATTTGTCAGCTTAATACAACATACTGCTTGGAATAATACACCTAAGAGTAAGAAAAGGACAGTGAAAAACACATACCCATTAGAGATAAAAGACCTGGTAAAAGAAAAAAGAAGACAAAGAAAACTATGGCACCAAACTAGGTCGCCAGACGATAAAAAAAAGTTGAATAACCTCACAAAAAAGCTTAAAAGGGCAATCCAAAAACATAACGATGAGTGCACAAATACGTATCTCCAAAAACTGTCCAGTGACCGTAGTACAGATTATTCTCTCTGGAAAGCTACGAAGAACATGAAACGGCCAATAAACCAAATTCCTCCCTTGAAACTAGGATTTGGAAAGTGGGCGGTTAGCAACGAACAAAAAGCTGCTTTGTTTGCCGAACACCTCGAAGGGATTTTCAAACCAAATGACAGATCAGAAGGCATCGTTGAAGATATCACTGAGGAACTCAGCGAAAATTATGATGAAGAAATAAATATAAAGCTTGTAACTCCAAAAGAAGTTATGAGGGAAATAAAACAGCATATCAACCCCAGGAAATCTCCTGGCTTTGATCTTATACCAGGAGAACTGCTACACAATCTCCCGAGAAAGGCTTTAGTCAAATTAACTAATCTCATAAACGCTGCTTTGAGACTTAAATACGTGCCCGATTTATGGAAAGTAGCTGAAGTAATAATGATTCCAAAACCGGGAAAACCGCCAAATGAGACGACGTCGTACAGGCCAATTTCATTGTTACCCGTTATGTCAAAGTTATTTGAAAAAATATTACTAAAAAGACTAAAACCTATCATCGAAACCAAAAACCTTATTCCACCACATCAGTTCGGCTTCAGAGAAAAGCATTCAACTATAGATCAAGTTCACAGAATAACAAATATAATTGAAAATACCCTCGAAAATGAAAAAGTCTGTTCTACTATCTTTCTAGATGTAGCGCAAGCTTTCGATAAAGTGTGGCATGAAGGACTCATCATAAAACTTAGAAACATGTTACCTACTAACTACGTAGATATAATTACATCATATATAACCAATAGAGCTTTTAGAGTGCGACAAGAAAATGCGTATTCTAAAATTAAAGAAATAAAAGCTGGAGTGCCTCAGGGAAGTGTTTTAGGTCCGGTCCTGTACCTACTATACACCTCGGACATTCCTGATATAGATGACAATACTATGGCGACCTTTGCTGACGACACTGCTATAATGGCTGTCGGAAGTACTCATGAAGAAGCAGCAGAAAAGGTTCAAATAGCAATTAATAAAATTATTGAATGGACAAAGAAGTGGCGAATCAAGCTAAATGAATCAAAGTCAACTCATGTTAACTTTACGAATAAGCAAGAACAATTATGTCCCGTGTATATAAATGGAAAGCAAGTTCCATTTGAAAATACAGCCAAATACTTAGGTATGACTCTGGATACAAAGCTGCGCTGGAAAGCGCACGTCAAAAAGAAAAGAGAAGAGCTCGAAATACGGTTTCAAAAGATGCACTGGCTGCTTGGGAGAAACTCTGCCTTGTCAGTGCACAACAAAATACTTTTGTATAAACAAGTCCTGATGCCCGTATGGACTTATGGTATACAGCTGTGGGGCTGTACCAAACAGAGCAATATCAGTATGATCCAAACATTCCAGAACAAAGTACTCAGGAGCATTGTCAATGCACCCTGGTACATTAGAAATGCTGACCTGCACCGGGACCTTAACATGCAGTTCGTCGATAAAGTTATTAAAAAATATGCAGAAGCACACGAGTATCGATTGCTTCATCATGTGAACGTTGAGGCAATCCAGCTCCTCGACAACACGGACACAGTGAGAAGACTTAAACGAACTAAACCGTTCGAATTAGTGTAGTGTAGTGACAATAAAAAAAAAATACTTAGTGCGGTCATAGTGCAATAATTAAAGACACACGAACAAAGTGCCTTCCCCTTAATAGAGACAGTAAGAAAAGTGCCGATGGACACATTCTTATACTATTGCTTATAAAACTAGGTCAATGTAAAATTACTAATTAGTCTTAGATTAATAGGCTAGATTGTAATAATATTAGCGTACTTATTGAACAGTATATAGGTACGTTAAGAAAGTGAAAAAAAAAAAAAAAAAAAATATAAATATGTCGTTTTCGTTGTCCACCTTCCAGCAAAAAAAAATATAATAAATCAAAATAGCCTTCTTTCTATGTATGTTTAGTATGGTGGTTTCATATTTTTTAATATCCACCTGTGTTATTATGTTTCGGCCGCACTTGTGCCTGTCGTCCCGCAGCAATCCGCGGCGAATCTTCGTACGTTTTGTACACCAAAACGTTATCGCGATAAAGTGCTGGTCACACTACCGGCTTCGTTATTTTTCACGAACTATCTGACAATAATCCAAGATGGCGTCATCTACGTGTTTTAAATATGGACGACGACTTTCTTTTCTTTAATATGTGTGCTAACAATTACCTAATGCATTGTGTGCTAACAAACCTAAAAAGAAACCGAGAAAGAAAAAGCAAAAAAATTTAACACTATTTTATCGTTTCACTCCATTTTTACGCATTGACAACCGTGGCACCGTCGCACAGCACGCGTCCGAACAAGTTGAAAACAAACGTCAAAATGAACAACGCAAGTGCGACCACGCAGAGTGAATTGTTAGCGCGCATAAATCCTTTGATGTATCGCCATCCGCGTGATAACCAACACGAAGTCCGAATATTCGGGACGATACCCGATAACGGCCGGTCACATTTGTGTGTATCGTGAATTAGCACGAAGCTTCGTGACGATAGGCGCAGGTCCGGCCCAAGCATTAGAATATAACAGCATTTGAACGCACTTTCCGACACGAGTTCTGAAGTAATTACTCATATAGTTTAATCTACCAAACGGGTAGATACGGGTATTTATCGGATATTTACAAATGGGTAGATTGGGTATTTACCCACCGCCCATCTCTAATTAGGGCTAAGGTTCATAGTTCTCAAATGTCAAAATTACGAGTGGTTGAGACCACTCGTTGCAAATCCTTCGCATACGATCATTGGTCCCATTTTTCAAACGCGGAGTCACTAAACGAATGTTTTTTTTTGTATGGTAAAACCATTCGTTTAGATCAGTCTTTCCCAAAGTGGGCGATAACGCCCCCTTGTGGGCGCTGGAGGCTTTAAGGGGGGCGGTAACGGGCCCAGAATAAAGTTGGGGGGCGCTGATGTGATTTAAGTAATGAGTGATTTATAACTTCTGCTATTTCATATTTTAAATTTCACTGAAATTAAAATCCTCTTACTACACAACATCCATTTATTAGTTCATATTTATATCCTTTTTTATTGTACAAATATAAACTAAAAATGTAATTAATATTTATTATTTTAATGCGTTCACAACGCTATTTATATCGTTAAAGGAATCAAACACTGAAAAATTTTCTTGTTTTAAAGTTTCGCAGGTGAGGTCCCCACTTCCAATACTCTTTATTATTGTAAAATTGTATTATTATTGCTATTTTTTATTTAAAATTAACAATGTTGATTATTGTTATTTTTTATAAAGATACTCTAATATAGTGGTGTATGTATTATTATTGCTCTCTCGTTTAGAATGTAGGTTGAATTAAACTACAGGCAAGACAAATATGTGATTCAGGTTTTTATGGTGAAAAAAATGGGGGGCGCTACAAAATAACTGATATTTTAAAGTGGGCGTCTGACAAAATAAGTTTGGGAACCTCTGGTTTAGATGACTCCGCATTTCAGAAATGGCACTTCATTTCAAAAATGTGCCCGTTTGGATACGCTCGCGTAAACTATTCGTACGTAATGTGACAAGTTATTTCAAAAATACGTCTCCTGGAAAGTCTCTCAGTGGAAGAACGGGTCACGGATTGCCGCCGGTGCCGCCCCCGGTGCCGCCGCCATGCCGGGTAGTGGAAAAACGCCCAACTCTATTCTATATTCTATCTAGTACCATAGAGTACTATAATATAACTGACTATAATATAACTGAAATAGAGAGCCATCTCTCGTATTTTTTTGCCAACAATTTAAGCTGCAAACCTGCAAACGTAATGTCATCTATGAATGTTATACCAAAATAAAATAATATATTAAATAAAAAATTTATTTACAGTGAGGTGGGATTTGAACCTGAGATCTCATTGACTTGAGCCCATTGCGTTACCCGCTACCCCAATTAGGCTTAGTACTAGGCGCGCGAAATTATCACTTATAATTTAACTCTAAATGAAATGAAAAACAAATAAAATATTTTAAATAGGTGTGTTTAGCCTTTGTGGAGATTTGATTTCTGATTAGTTTCGACCGCGTAAACCGCTACACCAAACAGGCTTAACACTTATCGTGCGAAATTATTGGTTATACTATACCGTAAAACCGTAAAATAAAAAAGCATGTAGTGCGACATCTTTCCAAATTCTAGCAAACTAAAAACTAAAAGTGCTTTTAATATTTAATTCAGAATAAGATTAATAGATTACGTGACTGCCTCCGTGGTCCATTGGTCAAGGCGTTCGCCTTGTGACCCGGAGGTCATGGGTTCGATTCCCACTGGGAAGCATACTTTGTGAAAAGTTGTTTCCAGTCTGGATAGGATATTGTAGGCTTGAATCACCTGATTATCCGAAAAGAAAGATGATTCCGTGTTTCGGAAGGCACGTAAAACTGTGGGTCCCGAACGCCACCTAGCGTTTGATCATCAAACTATCCAAGGATTGGTTCTTGGTTTGCCCTTTGGGTTGTGGAGGTCAGACGGCAGTCGCTCTGTGTAAAAACCAGTAACCTCGTCAAATCTCCTTGGTTAGGTAGCGGACCCCGGGCTCTGAAGCGTTACTGCTGAGGATGCAACCGGGAATACGCTCGGATGATGATGATGAAGATTATAGATAACGTCCTTCTAAATGAGTCAGTGTGGCCCGTGCTAAACCCCTTCCCCGCACTCCCGAAATACAACATGCCTTTAACCAGCCTCCAAAATGAAGAAGGTTATCAATTCGACGCGATCCTTCATTCAATAGAAAATTTAAAAACGAAACATTCGCAATGTATGGCACTTTCACCCCTATGTCTAATACCTACCTATTGTCCTGATTGCTAATGTTTGTGCCTATTATTGTTCTACTGCCTCTACTGCATAGAGTACATAGAGTACTATAATATAACTGAAAAAGAGAGCCATCTCGCGTAACTTTTGTGCCAACAATTTAAGCTGCAAACCTGCAAATGTAGTGTCATTTATTAATGTTATTCCAAAATAAAATAAAATTCAAATATTAAATTTATTTCCATTGAGGTGTGATTTGAACCTGAGATTTCTAAGATCTCTGTAAATTTGAGTCTATTGCGTTAACCACTACACCATTCAGGCTTGGTACTGGACATGCGAAATTATGGCTTATAAAGTTAACACTAAATTAATAGAAAAACTAATAAAAGACTATGAATTTTTTAGCCATTATGGGGAATTGAAACTGAGGTCTTCTGATTAATTTGGGACGCCCAAACCGTTACACCATTCAAGATCCGTACTATGTACTCGAAATTATTGGTTATATACCGTAAAACGGTAGAATGAGAAAGCATGTAGTACGACATCTATACAAATTCTAGAAAACCATTAACTAAAAGTGGTTTTGATATTTAGTCCAGGATAAGATTAATAGATAACGTCGTTCAAAACGAAAAATTTGTAGTGTATGGGACTTTCACTCCCATCTATCTAATTTGTGACTATAATATAACTGCACGATCACTACTTCGTCTGTGATCTCTAAACTGCTCTACAGGTTCTATCCTACATATTTGAACAACAAAACAAAATACAAAACAATACTATTTTTCCGAAATTAGTGCTGATTTGTGCTATCTAAATCTATTAGTGATTGAGCGTTTGTTTTTTTTTTTTTGTATATAATTAATTTAATTGTACTACCTACCTATATTATTAGAAAGTAGTGATTAGGTGGTGATATGTAACCTGCAAAGAAATAGATTATAAACACTTTGACCCATGGTATAATAATATACTCTTTGACCTATCAAGCAGAACAAGGTGTAGAATTTTTTGGTTTTCAATTACGTTAATGTGTTACAATGAGAATTATAATTTAAACGACAACTTGTGAAATAGGTAGTGTATTTTAAATATTGTGAATTACCGGACTGTTTTCTCCCTTTTTGACACGATGGCAGGATATTTTGAAGAAATGGGTTGGAGAGAATTAGCAGACGGAGAGCACCCTAACCATTTATTGCATATGGCTCGTTTTCTTATTGATTTTGGAATGTATGAAGACAATTTTTCAGGAGAATGGCCAAGGTAAGCATTAATTGCTGCTGTTAGACAAATAAAATAATCATATGTCTCAGTATAAAATATTATTGAAATATGTACTTAATCGGTAGGTGCTACTTGATGTGAATTAGACATTGTTTGCCTGAAATTAAAGTCTTTATTAAACTATAAATTTTACATATTACAAGAGTAGTGTACTAGTGAGAAGTATAACAAAGACTTAGCAATCTATTTTCTTTAAAAACATCAACTCTGTGACATTCTTCCTTTCTATTAAGTCTTGTAGTCATTGATGTAGGCAGGTGGTCGCCATTCCCTTGCTGAACAATGCGGTCCCTCAGCAACTGGAACAGGAAAAGCTGGTGGTGTAATCCAAATCCAGTACTTGATTGGTTCCAAAGTCTGTTAAGGGCGTATGGCTACTGCATCACCATCCCGATTAACTATATTGTTTTCGCCATTATCTTTCGCATGATCAAGATGGTGGTCTGGTAATACATAATACAATATGTCTAGTAGCAAGAGACGGATCTGAAACAATCAATTGCCTGCCATTAGATAGTCACACCGCACGGAATTATAGGTAATGTGAGTTTGGTTCTAGACTTCTAGTAGAACAACTTCTTCTACCATGGGGTCTTATTTACTACCTACTCTTATAAGTAATACTCATCAATTACAGTCTAAAATATTCTTGGATGTCAATTTAAAGGGTCCCTTAAATTACAACGACAAAACACATGGCAACAAAAATTAATATATTTTATGTGTGTAAATTAATATAATTTGAGGAAATATTCTTTTATAAACTTGAAATTCAGTTATTTTATATATACTTTGAAGGAATGCTATAAATAAAAAAAAAATGTAACCAGTCAGTTATATATTGCAAAATTAATTTCCACATTTGTCTATATAACAAAATTTGATTCATGTTCCTACCCATTTTTTTTAAAGATATGTGAAGTTGAAATTGCCATGCCTACAAATAGTATGGGGAAATTGACAACATTTCATTTTCTAAAAGTTATGAAAATTCGAGAATCATTTCGAGATATAGCAATTCTGAACACGTAAATTTTTTTTCAGATTTTTTCGAATCAACTCAAAGGTACAAGGATATAGGTATTTAACAGGTTACGCCTTTGAACATCTAAAAGTGAAAAAATTATGTCAAGCTGTCAGCTGTCAATTGACGTGTGCGTCAATCTGACAACTGACATCACGAGTGAGAGAAAGAGATAATAGTAGTGTTGTCCATAGAAGTATCAGTTCGATAGGAAGACCATCTAATATCGATAGTTCTTTCAGTAAAGTAGAATTAGGATTGAAAAAAATACACATGCATTAAAATGATTACATAGTTTGGTGACGAAATGCTAATATTTCCTTTATATGATTGATATTTCAGGTTAAATAAAAATAATATTGACATCCAGGTCTTAAAAACTATAAAAAAATGAAGTAAGGAAAAATGCTACCCTAAAATGGGGCGACTTTCAAAACACAAGGTGACATTTACGATAGCTTTTTTTTTTGGTTTTTTAATTAAATCTTCCAAATTTCTGAACGCGTGTACGCCGGAGCCCTTGTTTTTATTTTCAGTCAAATTAACCCAATTAACTTTAAAACGCTGTAACTTAAAAAGTAAAAAGTGAAACATTTTTTCTTTGTGTTCTTAATTTCTGTAAGGGGCGACTATGAGAATCCGTTAAAAAACGTGGGTTACCCAAGAAACCCATTTCAAGTACAGAGATGATAGGGCAAATTTTTTTTGTCGAGTATTACAAGCGTAATTTTTATGCCATTTGTTTTCCACATACCAAGTCGTCAATTTATTTATATTTTTATGCCAAAAATAGCTGAGATAGAAGCGTTTGAATTTTTAAATTAATCAAAGTTACCCTATTTTACGATACATAAGTTTTTGTATCGATATCTTACTGCTACAAAACACAACTCTATAGACGACAGTAAAAGTTTTATTTTTTAATTATAATGTATGGCAAAGATGTAAACTCGTTACATCCTAACTCTTGTACTTACGCTCTTTTAGAATGGAGAGATTTTAAACAATTTAATTTTAGGAGAAATAATGAAAAGAAATGAAAAAGAAAAAATACGTATGTCCTATTTGTTGAAGTTCTTTAAGGAAAAAATATAAAATATGAATATAAAATTTTTGAAATGTTGTCAATTCAGTCTTCAGCAAAATCTTCTTTATTTCCGTACTGACATTAAATTTACTAATGATTGAAACACTGTAGCAAAGAGCAACGCTTTTACTATATCACACAAGTATTTATGAAACGGAAATAAATAAACAATTTTTTAAAAGTTGAAGTAATCATTGTTTGAAAATTATAAAAATTTTTCTACACCAAATATAATAAAATTGAGAGCTGTTAGGCATATTATGGTACTGGGTTTGTATTATACATACTGAGTTCAGTGATAAACAGCTTTTAGTTTCATTGCACCAAAAGCCTTGTTGCCCTGTGCGATCTCTCTAATGGCATAGTTGCTTTGATTATTGACCTAGTATACTTAATGAACCTTGATTTTATTTCAGCACATGTAGGACTTGACATTATCACTTGAAAAGGAGATTCATAGTCCTTATCCAATGAGTAAAAAAGACGATTATCCGCGATTATCCACTGCTACAGTATATAAACATGGTCTATATTTTATGTCAAATTTATAATTTGAGAATCAAATACGCCATCTTTGGATTTTGTCATTCTTTATTTTAGTAGCATGGCCTTGGAGCATTAGGACGAAGTGGTAGCTCAAGTGGCGCCCTCATTTGAAATAAATTGTTTAAAACTAAATAAGGTGATAATTAAAAATTTGATTTGTATAAATGTCTAGAAAGACCTTTAAACTATTTTATGAGTAAACTTTGAAATTATTACTAATAGTCCGTCTAGTTTTAAAACTGTTTTTCGCCAAAAGTGGCCACTTTTGGCGAAAAACAGTTTTAAAACTAGACGGACTATCAATATTACTTTCAAAGGTTATTCATAAAATAGTTTAAAGGTCTTTCTAGACAGTTATACAAATCAAATTTTTAATTATCACCTTATTTAGTTTTAAACAATTTATTTCAAATGAGGGCGCCACTTTAGCTACCACTTCGTCTTAAGCTACCGATTTTTGATCAGTTATCAAATAAAATAAATGTCCGAGTATATGTATAGTGTTTCCATTTATTTAGACTTTTTGGCACGAAACATCATCCCGGGACGACCGGAGCGCGCCTAAGGCGCGTCCCGGGCCCTTGCTATGTTTCGTGCCTTTATTATAGCATATGCTTCTTTTTCTATTATAGAATACTTTCTTTCACTATCAGTTAAAGACTTGAAAAGAATAAGCTTTTCACGGATCAATGTGGGGACCTTACTTTACCTTATCGTAATTATAAAGATTAAGTTATATCAAATAAGTCTCATTTATTTAAACTAAGTGGGTGATGTTTGTATTTTGTGACTAGAATGTCCGGACTTTTATCGAAATGTCCGGCTTTTTGTCAGGACTTTTCGAATTTCTAAATGGTGACCCTATTTGTGACAAATATTAGACTCCTATTAGGTATTTAATGAGAAATATTTTTTTTGCAGGTTACCCCCTCCGGCTTCCAAAGAAGTTGTTAAAAATCTACCAGAAGTAACAGTAGATGATTCCAGTAAAAATTGTCCAATTTGTTTGAAGAATTTTGGTGTTGCGGAGAAAACTAAAGAAATGCCCTGTCATCATGTATTTCATTCCATTTGTATATTGACATGGCTCGAGAGGGTAAGAACCATTACAATTTTTATGTATTTAAAACAACTTTATATAAGGAGAAGGTTATCAATTTGTCGTTTTTTTTTAAATGTATGTTCAATGACTATTGGAAGACTCCTAGACCGATTTGGAAAATATTTTTGTTTGAAAGGATATAGGTACTTGCCATGTGGTCCCATAGAAATTTTATCAAAATAGGTCGCGTAGTTTGGGGTTGAGTCGGTTTTTAGCTTTAAGAAATTATTTTGATAAACTGTTTTTTTATTTTTACCCAGTTCAAGTATTCTTCCAGTCATACTATTTCTTTTCACAGTGTAAGTGAGTGTAGTCCTGTGATCCTTTAGTTATCCTTTGAATCTTTGGAAGTCGATAAATAATAATAATTTAATAAGCAGTAAGAAACTACTCATATAACAATGAAGATGGAGAGGAAATGATATAAGGTCCGTACTGTACAGGGAAAAGAACTAGAAATAGAGAAAACTTAAACAACTTGCATATGAGAACAACTTAAAAATACTTTTCGTAAGTTGGACTAGGAAGAATGTGGACTGTATATCAACGGCGAAAACATATCGCACTTGAGATTTGCAGACGATTTGATCATCCTGTCATCAACTAGTGAGGGACTAGTTGGTGACAGGATCTTTGAGCCTGCTTGAGTTTTGAGTTGCTGTAATGAGATTCTGTAATAGTTTGCTGTCACGGGATCTCCATTTACCCTCACCATGGTCATCTGATCTGATTTGGCTAATACGCCAATAACCAAGAAACCTATAGGTGCCATATATTGAACATCTACAAAGAGGGCTTCAACTTCATCACACATATATCTACCTCCTAATATGCAACCTTGTAGACACATATATTTCGTTTGCAACCATCACATTGCAACGTTTGGTCGTCATTTTGCTCACTTTCGCCCTGAAAACACTTCATTTTGGTTGGTAATACATACTAATAAATGCAAACTCGATCAAAAAGTCGTTGACACTTTCACATTCACTTCACAATTCAAGTCGGTGTACTGATTTCACTTATCACTAGTAGGTATATTACGAAAGTTTTAGGCACAAATAGTAAATTTATAGCACAGTTAAAGGTATATTACTAATTTATATCACATTTTTTTTTATATCATAGGGCAGCAAACGAACAACCTGATGGTAAGTGATCATCGCTGCCCATGTACAACTGCAACACCAGGGGTGTAACAGAAGCGTTGCCGGCCTTTCAGGAAGATATAGGGAGATTTAAAATAAGACAAGATTCTTAACACTTTTATTTCAAGGGTAGTGAGAAAAAAAAATGTAATCAATCAATATTACATGATGTGTGTTTAATGAATGAGGCAATCTCACTTAGCACAAACCATGATTACTTATATGAGCAAGACTGATCTATGATTTCGCGGCGCTGCCGGTTCTGCGGTGAATTGCCGCAGCTATTGGGACACCGCGGCGGCGTTATGTGTAAAATGCTAACTGTTGTGGATTGTTGAATTATTTGTAGACTGTATTAATAAGGAATTAAAATATAAATAAAACCACGATCAGTCGAATATAGGTACAGAACGAACAACCATTTTTTTATTATTGATTGACAGTAAAAAATAGTAAAAAAACAAATAGGTAAAAAGAAAGAGCTTTGCAAAGAGTTTGCAACATCCTCCCGCCCTTAAGTTAAACAAATTAACTTAAGAACAGGGCGACGAAACAAACCCCCAGCAGTCTTGACGTCGACCACCCTTACTACACTGTCTTTGCCAGGAAATTTGCGCACTATGCGCCCTTTGGGCCAAGTTTTACGTTCCATCTACGATGATAACCACATCACCCACCTTCGCCTCGCGCCTCTGTTGTTGATAAATACAGGGCTGCATCGTTGGCAGCACTTCTAGTACCCACCTGTTCCAAAACTCGTCGGCCATCTTTAAGTCTTTTTTCCAATCTGATGTAAGAACTTTCTGCGCAAATTGAGCTTTTGGCATAAATTCATTTGACAATGTGCCGATCAAAAATTAAAGGGTGTCAGAGTAGAAGGGTCGTCTGGATTTGTCGATACGTGTGTTAACAGACGTGAGTTAACAATAGCTTCCGCTTCCAATATCAGCGTCAGAAGCGTCCTTTGGTGATTTTTCTTTAAGCGTAGCGTTTAGTGCCACTTTCACTGTGCGAACTAAACGTTTCCAGCAACCGCCGAAAGTAGGAGCTGCGGCTGGAATGAAGCTCCAGTTAATTCGTCTTGTTGCTACAAAGTCTTCAATAGTATGATAGTAAAACTCTTTCATAATCCTGTAAGCGCCCACAAAAGCGGTTCCATTGTCAGAAAATATCGTGTGTGGGTTGCCACGTCTTGCGGTAAACCTTCTCAAGGCCATAATTGCAGAATCTGCTGATAGGCTATGGACTTTTTCCAAGTGGAGAGCTCTACAGGTAAGGCATGTAAAGAGAGCGATGTAGCGTTTTTCATGTCGACGTCCAAAATGCAACCGTCACAGGTCCAAAGTAGTCCAAACCGGTGAACGTAAAGGGCCTCTGATGATGAGCTAGCCTTTGAGAGGGTAAGTCCCCCATAACTGGGTTCATTGGTTGTGCCTTGCGAATTTTGCATTTTTCGGTGGTCATTTTGCACTAATAATTGTACTGCTCGATGTCTGCCGTCAGTGAAAGTGAAGTGCTGAAACCAGTTGGTCCACTTGAAAACTGATGTAGGGAGTTGAGTATCCCAGTCGATGCCTGATCTCCAGGTCTTTTGTAAGTAAATGCGACCTTTCATAACAATGGGCGCTAGCAAGCCTAAAGGATCATATACAATTGAGATTGATGCCCTCGCTCCTGGCGGCTGCATCAAGAACTACACGTAACTTACGCTTCTGTGGATGGTAGACTCCAAAATGTGGAAGATAGTACCTAAAAGTGTCGGCAGAATGACGGTCCTGATTCTTGTAATTGGTGTGATAGGAGTCGGGATCGCACTCTTTTTTCAACATGTTATTAATAAAAGTTTCTTAAGCCTGCGCAAAATTTGAATCACGGCGCATCCGTCTCTGCAAAGTGAGCAAGCGCGATAAGGCTTGCGGATAGCTGTCAGGTAAGTTTTGTATATTTTCGCACCATGGCATACCTATTTCAAATCGTCCTGAAGGTAAACGTTTCGCAGTAGATTCTAAAATGTTTATAGCACGCAGTAGATTCTAAAATGTTTATAGCACGCAGTAGATTCTAAAATGTTTATAGCACGCGTACCTACCTTTAATTTGGAACTCTACATAAGAAATAGTTTTGTTTGTACTTAGACCACCTACGCCGTTGACAGTGATATTCTGTATGGGTCCCGTGGCGCCGATAGCTGCTACCTTCGTTGAGTAATGCCCCCCACACGTTGCGGCTGCTGGCGGGCCCGGTGACAGTCACCGGCACGATCTTCAGAATGGCTCTTGAATCTCGTTGCGTGGTGTTAGAAACTATAACTGAATTATTTTGTTCTGAAGTTTGTAGTACAGGTGTAATGCCATGTAGCAACGGGTGATGACGGAATTTGCATTCGTCAACACCACAGCAAGGCGATTTACATGTTTTCCACAGATGACGGTTTGCTTTCAAACACCTATAACAAACACGTGCCTCTCGCAGCCAACGCCATCTTTCATCAACTGAAAGTATCTTAAAATCGGACAAGTCTTTATGTTATGTGCTTTTTTGCAATAAATATTGTGCTTTCTTTTCATTTGACATATTGCTGTCTGTGGCATGTACGATTTCACGATTTTTGTACTGCTGGTCACGTTGAGGTTTGTCGAAAGATGTAGAAGATAGAGCGGAATCAGGCGATAAACTAAATTTCATATACTTTTGGTATTCGAGGGTTAGAAATTCTGACAGTACTTCTTCGAGGGTTCGAAACTTTGGTCGTTTTGACAAATCTTGGTAGGAATAATCAGACCATTTACCCTTTACAATAGGGGGGTTTAGTTTTCCCAAAATCTAAACTAAATACAGGTATTCCCTTTGATCTATTAATTTAATATTAGTTATTGCGTTACGTACCCGATTGGAAATGTTTCCCAGTTCTTTGAGTTCGTTTCCAAGGCGTGGCAAACTCTTGAGCGCTGCGGACTCCTTTATAACAATTAGCTCGGGCCGCGCAAAATTCTCTTCCAGATAACCATGATCTGATTTGGGTCTTCACCAGAGACCAAAATTGAGGATATGGCATCACGCGCGGGACCACGAATTCCGTTTTGTAATCGGGTTATATTTTCTGTCGTTGAAAAATAAGATTTAGTACCATTATACATACGTTTAAATTGCATCCACTGCAGGGCATTTCCGTAAAAACGGATTAAGTCAGGCCTAGAGTGCTTCTGCTGGTTTGATGCAATCGCTTTCGCTGCAGCGGCCTTGTCGGCTACTGCATTCAGTAAAATGTTGTCGCAACATGTCTGAGAAATGAGCGGCTTAGGCGCTTTCGACATTTTAGGATTAGTTGTCACTACCTGTGGAATGACGGAAGCATCCGTGACAGCTTCCGGTTCGGTAAAAAGGCTGTGAATCCTCGGTCATATCATAGTGTAAAATATGATGAGTGTTTTTTACCCACTGGCTTGTTCGACTGATTGCATCACTCCTAGAGCAACTGTGACGGCTTCCGTCCTTGGTCCAACTCTGCCTGGAGCTCAGCCTCTTCTACCTGAACAAGTTGTGCAGCGAGTTGTTGTGCGGCTTCCTGTTTTTGACCAGCGAGCTGTTGTGCGGCTTCGAATTGGCGGCGTTTGTATGACGCCACTACTAGCGCAGCCTTCCGTGCCTTCGCGGATGACGAAGTGCGATGTGACGATGCCGACCGCATGCTGCTAGCAGGTTCCTCGCGTGTATTTGAATGAACACTACCAACAACCGTAGCATGGGATGATGGCGAAGGGTTTTGATGTTGAGAGGATGAGGGAACAATGGGCTCTAATGTTTTCTTCTTATTCGAGCGAGTGA
Source organism: Acrobasis suavella (assembly GCA_943193695.1). Lineage (NCBI taxonomy): Eukaryota > Metazoa > Arthropoda > Insecta > Lepidoptera > Pyralidae > Acrobasis > Acrobasis suavella. The sequence goes on from OW971940.1 coordinate 9,514,959, forward strand.
TCATGATTATAATAAATTAATTAATTAATGAGCGCTGATACAAGTATTAAATGAGGCGAGATGGACCAAAAATATGTTGTGGGTTGTTGAATTATTTGTAGACTGTATTAATAATGAATTAATATATAAATAAAACCACGATCAGTCGAATATAGGTACAGAACGAACAACCATTTTTTTATTACTGATTCACCGTAAAAAATAGTAAAAAAACATATAGGTAGGTAAAAAGTAAGAGCTTTGCAAAGAGTTGCAACACTAACTTCTACTCATTTTGGTTATTATGTAATTTATGTTATGTTCTGAATGGAAATTACATTCCCTTTGGGAGCGTAAGACTGCGCCATGTTATTTATGTAATATTTAAATTATCCCTAAATGGATATTGGCACGTCATTGGAACAAGACATACAGATAGGAACTGTTATAAAAAATGCAAACTCCTACTCCCAACATTCAACAAACAAACCGACAAAGATCGGTGAACTGTGTTATTTTTTCCATCTAAGTTCCGAAAGTTTTATTGTTAAATAAAATAAATAATATTTTATTCCAGACTAATTCATGCCCTTTTTGCCGATACGAGCTGTCGACAGATGATGAAGGATATGAAGCATTCAAGAAAGAGAAGAAAAGAGCAGAGCAACGGAAAGAAGACCTAGACACTCTTCATAATTCCATGTTTAGCTGATTTATGCTATGCTCTAAAATGAATTATACTCAGATAAAATTGGTGTCTGAATATTGGTTGGTGACTATGTTCTTGTTATTTAGGAGCTTACAGTGAATAGGTTAGCGGTTTTAAATTAAGATTTTATATCAAACATTACAACTACCATCCTTTATCACATATACGTGCTTTAGCACTTAATTACATAAAACATTTTAATTTCAAATTATTCTTGAATTACCTGCCTACTGCATTACATATTTTTTTGTGTGTTCATATTAATATTATATGTTAGATAAATATATTATGTATGTACTGTTATTTATAATTTGGTGGCTGTACAATATTGACATTTACCATAGAACTGTTTTTTTATTAAGTTTTTTTTTATTAAAAGTTATAAAAATATATGTCACAAGGTATTTTTATTTATTTATGGACAGCTGTATTAAGGGGCTACCCTCGGGGTCCAGTGCTGCCTCCATTTGAAATGAATGATTGGAAAGGAAACGGAGATATCGAAAACGGAGATACGAAAATTCTATCTTAATCAGACCCTAGATAGATATATCTAGGGGCTTTTAAATGACTGTATAGTAATGAATGCTTGAAGTCAATCATAAATTCAAACGGGCTACCAAATGGGAATGAAGCTTTTCTACGTACATTTACTTCTAAAAGCTTCATATTCTCACTTTAAACTGTAAACAATAATTCATAAAATAGTTTTAAGGATTATCTAGGGTCTGATAAAGACAAAAATTTTAATGATATCTCCGTTTTATTTCAAACTAGCTTTTGCCCGCGGCTTCGCTCGCGTAGGGGTGTAATTTATCAAAATCCTTCCTTAGGGGATGCCTACGTCATAGTAGCTTTATGCATGCAAAGTCTCAGCCCGATCGGTTCAAAATTGGCAAAGTTTCATACAAATTTCATCCCCTATTTTATCCCCTTGGGGGTAGAATTGATCAAAATCCTTTCTTAGCGGATGCCTACGTCATAACATCTACCTGCATGCCAAATTTCAGCCGGATCCGTCCAGTGGTTTGGGCTGTGCGTTGATAGATCACTATGTCAGTCAGTCAGTCACCTTTGAGTTATATATATTTAGATGGGACAGCACTGGATCGCCTTAAGTAAAATATGTCTTTAGCATTTGTAAATATACACTCTTTCTGGCTAAATGAGTTGTATGGTAAGCCAGATTATTATCCCTTCAAAATTCAAGAAAATTGAATTCGATTTCTTACAGGTTACTCCTAAAACTAAATAAAGAAAAGACAAATATTTTCATAGTACCTATTAATATATTATGTAATTTAGTCAAATTTCACCCACTTTCGAAATCTGAGGTATTTAGATTGTATAAGTAATTAAATTACACACCTCGGGCAATAATAAATATTACTAGCAACCTTCTCGATTTGTAGTCCACCTCAAATTTCGAATGTCATGTCATGACCAGAAAGCCATCAGGTTTGACATTTTTTTATAAAAACATTTCTAATAAAATGAAAAATAATATGAAATAAATATAAAATAAATAAATATAGGTAGTGGTAAAAATTATAAAAACTTCAAAATGTCTAAAAAAGCGTAAGTTATTATGATATATTATTCCCAATCATTTATCACTACTAAGTACAACGAATTATTTATATACCTACCTAAATATTGTCAACTCCTCTTGTACGACTGGACCGCGGTAGGGGGCAGCGGAGTTGATATATATTATAGTCCATTTGGTTTGGTATTTAAAATAATGTAAACAATCTTGACGTCTTTTTATTAAAATATTCACTTTATAAATCAATACTTTTGCAAATTACAAATTATTTATTTTATCAATTGTAAATTACATATTTTTTTGTTGTTTTTATTGTTTTTATTAGGTATGTTATAACAATCAACATTGTCTATCCCTTGAGCGACGTGATTGTGCGTCAAATGTATGTTATACCAATCAACAATATTCTAAATCTTTGCCAATCAATGAACATTATCTATCCCTTGAGGAATGTGACAGTGTGTCAAATGTATGTTGTGTAATGTTTGTTTGTTATAACAATCAACATTGTCTTTCCCTTGAGGGACGTGACAGTGCGTCAAATGTATGAACTATGTATGTTATAACAATCAATCAACATTGTCTATCCCTTGAGGGATGTGGCAGTGTGTCAAATGTATGTTATGTATGTTTGTTTGTTATAACAATCAACATTGTCTATCCCTTGAGGGATGTGACAGAGTGTCACATATATGTTATTTATGTTTGTTTGTTATAACAATGAACATTGTCTATCCCTTGAGGGATGTGACAGTGTGTCAAATGTATGTTATGTATGTTTGTTTGTTATAACAATCAACATTGTCTATCCCTTGATGGATGTGACAGTGTGTCAAATGAATGTTATGTATGTTTGTTTGTTATAACAATCAACATTGTCTATCCCTTGAGGGATGTGACAGAGTGTCAAATGTATGTTATGTATGTTTGTTTGTTATAACAATCAACATTGTCTATCCCTTGAGGGATGTGCGTGACAGTGTTTTAAATGTATGCTATGTATGTTTGTTAAAACAACCAACGTTGTCTATCCCTTGATCCCTTAAAGCTTAAAGGATAGACAATGTATATAGATTGTTGATACCTGATAGTGTGTCACATGTTTGACTGCCTTCGTGGTAGGTACAGTAGTCAAGGCTTTCACCTTGTGACTAGGAGGTCATGGGTTCAAATACCACTGGGCAGCATACTTTGGGAAAACTTGTTTCGAGTCTAGTTAGGATAGGTATTGCAATCTTCAATCACCTGATTATCCGAAAAGAAAGACAATTCCGTGTTTTGAAAGGCACGTTTAAACTGTGGGTCTCGATCGCCATCTAGCGTTTGATCATCAAACTATCCAAGGATTGGTTCTGGTTTGCCCTTTGGGTTGCGGAGGTCAGACGGCAGTCGCTCTGTGTATATAAAAACTAGTAACCTCATCAAATCTCCTTGGTAGCGGACCCCGGGCTCCCAAGCGTTACTGCTGAGCAACCGGGAAAATACGCTCGGATGATGATGAGTGTGTCACATGTACGTATGTTATAACAATCAACATTGTCTATTCGTTAAAGGATGGGATAATGTGTCTAATATTAATGTTTCACCATAACTTATTTTGCCAGGCCCTGTAAATGCCCGCCTAAGATTCAGAATATATGCAGAACTGCTAAAACCACGGACTGCAAAGATGTCGCCGAAATCATCCAGGCTCTTACCTATGAAGCTGAAAGTTAGTAACTACCTACTGAAACTTTTTTACAACCTTTTTTATTTAAACCTTACTTATTCCAGTTTGGAATGGTACCAAAGTTTGATCGTTTTTAATTTTACAGATAGCAAGAAGGGCATACGATCAAAACCACCAAAATTCAGAACGAAACAATTTAAACCGCGGCATTACAAGGATACTTGCGTGCCCATGGTTCCCTCCATGCACACTAGGTCTGTATTGTTCTCGATAGTATCTAGGTATCTGCTATCAAACATCTAATACTAATCATGTAACAATAAGGTCTCACCTCGAAAGTGGAAGGACGATTAGCGCATGTATTTATTCTTACTCTCTCAGAAAATTATGCAGGAGAAAAAGAGACAGATTTGCAGTACCTAAACTCCTCATAGACTTACGTATGCCATAGGAAATATAGTGGCTGTGTGCGATCTCCCCACACCCTTCCTTAAATTCTTCTATTGCATCTCTCCTTCAGTCAGCCCATGCTTACAGATACACATTACTATTTTAGGGTGAAACATTATGTATGTTTATTTAGGTATATATTTGAAAAGAATCATCCCTTAAATGATTAATACGTGGTTTGCTTGTTTAAACTCGACCTATTTTTCCACGCATAAAATACGAGTATTGGTGCTGCAGGATCCACAATAAAAGGTCGCAGTAGGGAAAACAAAAAACTGTTTATTTGCTCTAAATTACAAACACCACGTTACGTAGGTATGTCGCGCGGATAGACAAAACCGACTGCCGTAGACAAAGACAAAAAAAAACGTTGGATACTTGTCGCTGCATCACACGTATATCTACCTCCAAATTTCAGCTTAAAACTAAAGTTGTACAAATTATCAAAGTACCATCAAAATATAATCAAAATACGAGAAAAGCTCCTTTACGTCCATTATTGTTAAGTTTCTGCAAATAGGTATTCCATATTGAGTTAATTTTTATTTCAGATTGAAATATATTGGTCATTGCCCAGTGGAACCGCCAACTCTTGATGAAAGAGAACAAAAAAGGTAAGAATAAGAATAATTTTATTTGATAAAATACTTTAACTTATATAATATTATGACTTATTTAATATTTTATAATAGATGGATAGATACCTAATTTTATTTTTAAGTTCTTTATTTCTACGCGTCCCCCTATCTATTCTATAAAACTTCTAACAAAATATACTGAAACTATTATGCTGAGCGGATTTTCTTTCCTTTTTTTTAATCCAAGATGGCCGCCAAGTTTCAACTGTAAGTGATTTAGCTGAAATTCAATATTCTTGAGGTTTTGGGGTCGCGGAATCTGAAACCATTTTTTTTGGAAACCAAGATTGTGTTCTGGTTTTTAGAATATTAACTTATTTCTTTCATAACGTCCTACTAGAACATCCCAGGGGTCTGAAATTTTCTACGCTTGGGTAAAGTACCCCGCGAAACTCGAAACTACAATCAGATTTTAAATCCAAGATGGCCGCCCACACGATTTTTCATGTTTCCTCCACTGACTGAAGTTTTTACTCATTTTCTCAACTGGACATGTTATTTAGTTTACCTTAACAGGTGCACGAAAAACCGCGGGCTACTTGCAGCCCGCGCAACGCCCGAAAAGCTAGTGTATGTTATAAGTTTCATTAGGAAAGTGGTTTAGTATCATAGCCTGAATTTACCCTTAAAATTGTTTCAATTTATTAAGCAAGCATAATAAACATATTTGTCCCAGTTGAGTTTCGGCCGAGAGACCTGTAACTCAATATCGTAGGATCGTATTGCAGAGTTGACTCTACACAAAACTGATAGGTACAGTATATTTCGCCATCGATTTGAATTTACTTAAGTGATTTTATATAACAGGCCATTCAATAAATATAATTTTGAGTCCACTTCGGAAGACGAAGCCTCCGGTATTCTAAGAACAGGAACGAGAAAAAAGAAAGAAAAGTACAAGAAGAAAGTACGATACTTTGACCTGATGCCTGGAGATATCATGTTGCCTACACCAGTGCCAGTCATAAAGCACACCGCTTCAGACAAATCAATTTTCAATGTAAGTTCATTTTAAATTTTCTTTTATGTACCCTGTACCAACTTCAAAAAAGGAGTAGGTTATCAATCAACACGTATGTTTTGTTTTTGTTTGTATTTAACGCGATATCTTCGCCACTTGTGAACCGATTTTGATGATTTTTTTTATTCGAAAACCTTTAGTACCGTTAGTAGTAGTAAGTTGATTCCATTTTAATTTAGTGGAGATGTGATGAAAACCTATGAGAAATTCCTGAAAGAAAATAAAGTATTGTTTTTTTGTAAAAATTGTATTATTTATGATTTTGTTTTGTGACCCCATCCATGCTCTTACACCAAGGTAGGGTTCTACAAGAATTGGCGCGTGTTTTTTGAGAGTTAAGCTTTATAAATTATCTAATGCTCACTTAATAAATTAGATTAAAAAACCGTGATCAAAACGTCAACACTTTCAGGTGGCAAGCCCCAAAACAAGTGGGGAAGTAATTCAGGCACAACGTGCTTCCGTCAAGCCCGGCGAAGTGAAGCCTCCTCTGCCACCCAAAGCCGGATTCGAGTAAGCATTAATTTTAATTCTATCTTCTTTGGTCATCAAAGTTCGACTAGATATGTACGAGTACATTTTTAATCTGATTAGACCAATGTTTAATCCAAAGTAGGCATGATATATATAGCCCACGGGACAGAAAATCAGGCAGATTACTAAAAGATCCCTCTAGTGTACACGTATTTTTCTTTTCTCTGGCTAATAAATAATGACTAAGATACAGCGCATTTAAATGTCGCATGACGTCACGGTTTCGTACGATTTTTACAGGGCGGTGACGTCACAAGATCCCGGATCTTCGACGCGCTGTATGTTTGTCAATTTTTACTTATTTGATAAACCGAAAATGTGGGTCCATTATTATTTGGCATTTTTGGATAATCTATCTGACGGACTAAATGGAATAATACTGTTCTGACCCTGTCCACAGCCCTATTCTATGGACGAAGAATGTCCGTCCATTAGACGACGGACTTAAACGTAAAATAATAAATGTGGGCAATTTTGGTAACTCATTTACATTTATCATTCAGCTTCAAAGATTTCAGCCACATGAGAACACATATCTAAAGACATGTGTTTGTTGCTGCGCTTGTTTGCAAACAGTACAAAGTTCAAACTGTTAAATCGTCGCTAACTCGCTATACAATATGCAATCGCAATACTTAGATAGATTTGTGTTCCATAACAATTTATTCTCCACAATCTTACATTAAGAAGGTATATTACGTAACATAAAGATAGCGTCAACATAGGTAAATGGGTGGCAGAAGATTGCGAGAGACTGGTATCTGAAATAAACGAAGCTTGTATCTCAAAACACCAAACCCTCCATAGTTCGAGGAAACTGTTGACCTTTTAGTATTACAACCTACTATAAAAACTGGATAATTCCTCTAATCGTTACTTTGTCGTTTCAGATTAATCAAACCTCATAGCGGCATAATCATCAATAGAACCAAAGACTTCGCGCCCGACGTTGCAGCTGGAGGTTCCAGCATGCCAAGGTAGAATTTAATTGTTACTTAAGTAATAGTTATAAATTAATTATAAAAAAAGTAAATACTATTTTACGATGACATTCAATATAACTAACTACGAATATTTTACAGTGGCAAAAAGGGAAAAAAGATACCATGTCACAAAGGCGGGTAAGTATAAATTAATATTAAACACAACGAGATACTTAAATTTCTCGGTTGTATTACTATGGTATATTTATACATGGTTTTCTTACGTTTTATTTGCAGAATATGCCATAGAAGAACATGCACCAGAAAGAAATGTCGGTAAGGCTTTTAGAACATTTTTAAATGTCTTTGTAAATTTATCATATTTTCAATTATTTGAGAATACTTTTTCATAAAACCTCCCTTTATTCTAAATTAGTTAACCGTACAATACATTTTAATTTTTTAGAAAATATGCTGCAATGAGGAAACGGAAATTAGCTCATAGAAGGAGGTTAGTGCTGTTTACTTACGCATTTACTAGTCGGTAGATTTTCGACTATGGTGAAATCGAATAAAAATAAACTATTCATGTTTAAATTTGGTCTAGTCCCAACTGCCAGGTAATCAAATTTGATTATTTTTATTTCAGGAGTTCGGACCTACCTTACACCACATTGGGCGTGACGGACGGCAAGCCAAGGGCAAGAGGCACCCAGAAACATCTAAAGGATGATGATTCAGCTTGTGGACTCGATGAGATACCTAGACCAGAACATGTGAGTTGTCCTTTTATTCATCTAGGGACTTCTCTATGTTCCTTAAATTTATAGAAGCTATTGTGCTTTGTGGAATACAGAATGTATATGTGAGAATCTTGAAGCGTGTAAATTTTTTGCATTATCATCATAATGTATCTTTCGGTCTCATTTCAAATGGATCGTTGCGTCGTGGACCGTTGTTCCAATAAAGAACATGATAGTATATCGTCAGATTTCTATGTCAAATCAAATTGGACTTAATCATTATTTCATTACTTTCAATAATGCTTGACGCAGAAACGCGGACACGTAGCTACGGCTTTGGCGGTCAGGGACCACTTCTAACACTCTTTTGGAGTAAGAGTCCAGCTCTCTCTAAATCTAAAACTAGTTTGTAACAAACAATGTTGTGTTTACAGGTTCAAATACCACTTAATTTGAAACGAGGCACATTACAAACACATTCGTTGACCGTATTACCTTGCAATAAGGAGAAGAGAGGTGAAATTCACTATGGAATATTGACTGGATCGTTTAATATGTATGACAATAAATTTAGTAAGTACTTCTAAAAAAACATAAGTTTTCTATGTGTTAAATCTTGGAGTGGCCGTTCTCGAGAAAAGCTTTTTAAGTATCTAAAGAAGCTGCTAGACTGTAAATTGACATATTTACAATGCATTCATTTAGTAAACAAATACTTACGAAGATTTAACACATAGAATAGGAATAGTACTTACGTACAGAAGTCTTACTCAGAAAAGAAATTCAAAGAAATATCTACTTAATGTGGTTAGCGCTATGGTTTAATTTAGCTCGCGTCAGAACTACTCACCTTTTCTTTTAGATACCTAGACATCCATTGCAATCCAATTTCATTCTTATTACCTACTCTTGGGAAACGATTCATGTAACTGAATTTTCCCCTTCGAAGTGATCGCCGCGCGCGTAAAAAAATATTTTCGATACCTAAACGGGGAGTGACACAGGCCTGACATAACGTAGCGCGAACTTGAAATGCGCTGTATCTTCTAAATTTTTTTTTTAAAGAAAATAAGAAATACGTGTCCAATTTTTTAAACAATCCATTTGAATAGTTGTTTTGACATCATGCTTATATTTTTAGTGTTGCGTGTCGATCTTTAGTCTCTGCCTACCCCCATGGGAAATATGCGTGAAAACTTATACCAGTATGTCGGTTATCGGCGCATTATTTGTACCTGCGCCAATAAACGACATTCTGGTTCAACCTACGTGCCGAGAATTTGTACAAAAATGCTTTGAAGTCCGCCATTTTTGTTCAACTTATTTGTTTCGCATTGTATGTATGTGAGTTGCATCATTTAACACTCACTCCATACCAAAAGTAGAACCTTATGTCATGATGTAAAGTCAGTTTCTTAAAATCGTTGTATTTTTCTCAGGTGCTAGGTCGCGGGGCAGGCAGGCTCTGACCATGAGCGTGATGGCCTATTCCTTGGCTTTTCACTACCATCCCAAGCAGTGGACGATGAAACTAGTAGATAACCTCGTTGATGCGGGAGACCAATGGTATGTATTTTGCTGGATTTTGTCAACTGTTCAAAGATGTCAAAGATGACAATTTTTGTCATCTTTCTTGAACTAGAAATTGGGTACCTACTTTCCTGGGTCAAAAAGAAATTATGAAAATGTCACAAAATAATGTCGCATTTTCAACGTGATTTTAGATTAATAATTGCAGAAAAACTGATATTAAAAGCGCTATGGCTCTAAGAAACTATTCCGTCATTAGTCTATATTTCATACCAATTCCATAGAAAATGTTTAATTTATCGTTTAGAAAAAAAGTATCTGATTTGAGTTGTTGGAAAGTAGCGAATTTTGATATATAGTCGTATAAGCCAACTGTACTGCGTAGGTTAGGCTAACTTACTTTATTTTAGCGAGAAACAAGTCATACAGCTATACGACTTAAAGCCATATCGAATAATGCCAGTTTGTTATATATATATATATATATATATATATATATATATATATATATATATATATATATATATATATATATATATTCTACATATAAATATATATATATATATAAATATACAGGGTTACTGGTAACTAATGCAAAACCTCTTAACATCAGAATCAAACTCCCCAACACATTATAGATCTGCAAGAAAAAAGGCAAAAATTGCAGAAAATAAAATGGGCCTCCCATACAAATTCACTGATCACCTGGTCGAGTTTCTATGGGGATTCCAATTTTTTTTCTTAGATTTTTTTATTTTTTTCTTGCAAATCTATATTATGTTAGGATTTTGATTCCGATGTTAAAAGGTTTTGCGTTAGTTACCAGTAACCCTGTATATATGTATATATATATATACATATACATATAGTCAAACATCGACAGTACTTACCTAGTTGTTATTTTAACTCATTATCATTATTATATGTGAGTTACTGGTCCCTTTTCACTAAACATATAATTGCAATTTTCTCACGTTGTGTACATGATTTACAGACGTTTATTGTATGAAAACGTAGTAGCCCTTTGCATGTTGCATTAAAATTGAAAAATGCCAATTTTCCACAGTTTTTCACAAAATCTCAAATATCTCGGAAACTAGAATCTGCCCAGTGGTACCCTTTTGCTTGGAACGCCACATATATAATCTTACGTTTTGCGCCGATGATTGATGTGATGACACATGATCTACATGTTAGCTGTTTTGTTGAACGTTACACATCGACAATCCAGCTGAACGATTTTCAGCTTTTACCGAGCTGTAATGCCAAACAGCTCGAGTTTTTGTCAAACAGCGGATAATACAAATCCAACAGCGTCATAAACAAGTCTTGTTTTTGGCGTCTTTATGAATGACATCGTGAGTTTCTCGAGTGAGACAATAACAAATTAAGTAACTGAGAAATGTGTGAGATTGAGAAAGTAGCTGACAGCTATACCTATCTTTTGCTTTCGAGAAAAGTTAAGGCATTATGCGCAACTTTTATTGATTTAACAAAATTCTCGGACTGTCACCCTTGCATTGTGACTAGATGTAATTTTGAGGTCATAAGTCATTTATTCGCAACATGTATAAGCAAAAAGTTAACAATATATTGTGCCGATCAACATGTGTCATGTACCCAGTTTTTGTACCCATGTTACCAGTAGAAGTTTTGTAATGTCCATATCCAAATAGTAAAAACGGCACCCTATTACAGGACTACTATCCGTCCGTCTGTCTGTCTGTTACCAGGCTGTATCTAATGAACCGTTATAGCGAGACAGTTGAAGTTTTCACTCATGATGTATTTCTTGCCGTTATAACATAGCAAAAATAACAAAAAACAAAAATAAAATGAATATTTAAGTGGGGCTTCCATACAACAAACGTGATTTTTTATATATTAGGTCTTTACCTAAGAAATTGCCGTTTTGTATGAAAAAATTAAAACGAATTTTTTTCATGTATTTTTTATTTGTATTAATCGAAGTATTCACCCATGCAATCAACGCATATTTGCCAACGCAGGGGCAGTTTATTGATGCCCTTCTTAAAGAAATCAGCTGGAGGGGAGGCAACAAATTCTTCAAAGGCATTTTGTACTGCCTCTCGGGTATTGAATTTTTTTCCCGCCAAGTAGTTTTCCAAATTCTGGAAAAAGTAGTAGTCTGTAGGCGCAAGGTCTGGTGAGTAGGGCGGATGACGGAGAGCTTCCAACCCCAGTTCTTGCAACTTGGAGACCGTCTGCTGTGCAGTATGAGGTCGCGCGTTGTCGTGCAGGAGCAGCGGAGAGGAGCGATTGACCAATGCTGGTTGAAGATGTGCCAGCTTCTCCATCATTATGTTCAGTTCTTCACAGTACACATCTGCAGTAATGCTCACCCCGTTTGGTAAGAAGCTGTGATGAATTACACCGGCGCTAGACCACCAAACAGTGACCATCACTTTTCTAGGGGTAAGTTTTCGTGTTTGTTTAGGTGCTGAACCAGGATCCAACCAACTTGCTGAGCGCTTGCGGTTATCAAACAGAATCCATTTTTCATCGCAGGTAACAATGCGGTTCAAAATTCCTTTATTTGTGTGTCTGTTGAGCAGTGCAAGGCACGTCTCGACTCGTACTTCGCGCTGGCGATCATTGAGTTCGTGGGGCACCCATTTTTCAATCTTTTTTAACTTGCCAATTTGACGCAAATGGACCAATATTGTTTTGACGCTAACGTCGAAAGCTGCTGCTAATTCAGCCGTAGATTGTGTATCATCAGCTTCCACAATCGCCTTTAATTCGTCATTGTCGACCAAAGTCTTCGGACGACCGCGAGGTTCATTTTTCAGGTCGAAACTTCCAGAACGGAAGCGAGCAAACCAATAACAGGTGGTGCGTTGGTTTGTAGTGTTAGCTCCGTAAACGTCGTTGATGTTGCGTGCCGCTTGTGCCGCGTTGCTGCCACGACGGTACTCATATTCCATAATTACTCGAATTTTTAACGTATCCATGATGACGAAAAAGATTGAAATGCGATGAAAATGTAACACTAATCAATAAACAAATGACTAATATTGGAAAAAGAATTCCATCTTTTTAAAATAAATTTAATTTGAAATTAGAATTCTTAGCCAAACAAAAATTATTTTGATTTGAAATGGCCAGTACTGCAGAACGGCAATTTCATAGGTAAAGACCTATTATAATGGTAAGAAACTCACACTTGACTGGTTTTATTTAGTAGATACCTAATTGTTTTTACCAAAATATTTTGTTTCCAAATTAGGTACCTACAATGCCTGGAGAAAGTGCACGACCACTCTGCCGTGCAAGGGATCTGCGAGGTGCTGCCTTTCGGCAAGAAGCAGACGTTGGTGCTAAACGGCAAGCGCATGCAGATCCTGCTCGGGGAGCCCGATATCGTGGGCTACACGATGTCGCTGGATCCCATGGTGTATAACCTATGCAGGGGATTGAAAGCGTTCTTCGTAGACAACCGAGCTGGCATATTCTTATCTAGGTGAGTTATTATGCTAAGATCGTGTTAATAATCTTAGGGGGGTTACTCTACTCGTAAAAGTAGTATGCAAGACGGACGTTACTGCGTATCCGCGTTTCAGTGTCAAGCAACATTGAGCACTAATGTATGATGATAAAGTCTAAATTGGTTTGACATAGAAATGGGATGTCACTATCGTACGACTAACGTATTATTTTATGGAGTACTCTTAACCCTCAGTTTATATCATTAGCCTAAACTAAGTTTTAACAGTGCCTTTTTGGCAAGAAGTCGAGAAACGAGTCTAATTGTATGAGAAATGTGAGTGTTAGAGGAAGGACACGTATCTATTTTACCCGTCCACGGCGAAGCCAAAAGGAAAGTTACGTGTTTATGTATGTATGTACGGTACGCCTCAGAAGTGAAGTCCCAATTTCTCATACTAATTGTATGAGAAATTGAGACTCCACTTCTGAGGCGTACCGTGCGCGTACACTTAATTCAATAATGGCGCTTTCTATAGGCAATAGGGAAAAGAAAAGAGCCTTATGCCCAACAGAGGGTACCTGAAAGCTGTTGATAATGATGATGATGAGCAATAAAGTAATGAACTCAAAATAAATCAAATCATATAGTGTTTAATATCAAATAAAAAGGCTCAAGAGGATACATGAGTTTTTCGGGGTCCAGTGCTGCCCCGATTTCAAATATAATAGATTGTGCTACAAGGGGATAAGGTAATCTTTTGAAGGCGAGAGCACTACTTTGAATTTAGAGCAAAACGAAGGAATCCACAGTTGAATCACGAGCGTAGCGAGTGATTCTACGGTGGAATCCTGAGTGAAGCGAGGGATTCATGTATATCGCCCGAGATAAAAATATTACCGTACCCGAGTAGAACACTCTACTTTTCATCTCCATCTATGAGAAAAACTAGCAAATTTAAAACAGAATGTAAAGAGCAGTAGAACACCCACAATACTTAATCAGACTTCAACTGACAATTTAATACTAACCTTTGGTGTTGTTTTCATACAATAAATACTAAAAAATAATTTTTCGAAGACCACCAACTTACGATAAAATGTTCACTCATAACTTTGTGTCCGTGGTCCTTCATATCTTTCTTAATACCGATTTCCTATCGGCTTAAAATTACGAAAAAGTATTCACATTTTCACAAATAATTACATGTCTATACAAATAACCTAAAACTTCTGTAATTACTTGATTCAAATAGAAAAATTGCGCTTTTTTAATTATACTTATTTATTTTTCCGAAGCGAAGAACATAAAAATGTTTACCTACATTCATCCATGTTGACGACGATATGTATTCTAAATTTAAAAAATAACGACGTCTGTGCCATTTTTTATTTTAATTTTAAAACGAAATTCTTTTTTTTTTGCTACTCAACGAAATTCTTTGTTCAGTTTTCAAATTGGTTTTAATCCCTAGAGATTTTCTTTTTCACATTTTAGGCCCGAGAGAATAACCAATAACTTTAGGTCCAAATGTTTTGGGATGAAAACGTCGTTTTTTGAGTAGATGAGATGAAAAATCATTTTCATCACCCGCGCAGTCCCTGATTGTGTTCACCAGTTCGTAGCGGTAGGATACTGTGAGTTTGTACGCAGTCTACCCTCAATCTAAGTTGTTACTATTACCGTGTTGTTACTATCGAAAACGCAAGCCTGTTCTACAATAGTAGAACGCGCGGGCAATGGAGTGTTAAACTGCAAAAAGTAGTTCATAGAATAGTTCGAAGGGTTTATCATGGGCTTGGTCAAGATAAAATTTTAAATAATATGTCCGTTTCCTTTCAAATCAACTGGACCCCGAAAAATTCATGTATCTGTAGCGGTAGCGAGGTAATATGCTCGACCGCCACAAAGGGAAGATCTTTCCGCCAGGCATGTTGTTGCGCCTGGGGAACCGCGGCTCCAACAGTGTATCGTCGGAAGTTGTATATATGCAGCGAATCCAACAAACTCTGAGATCGAGATGTAGGGTACTGCTGGCGCAATCTCATATGCATAATCCCCTAGCAAGCAAATTTCAAATATACATATTATTAGCAGTTACTCCCTGGTGAGTTTGCATAATTACTGGATAAACATGTTGATACTTTTAATTTTTTTTAGTATACTACGTCTTGTTAAATATAGTATTATAATTATTTCACATCATTTCTTCCCATTACAGAGTGTTAAAATTAGTTATTTGGAAAGACAGAATATGTTACTACATCTTCGACCCGGCTGGGAGAGATTCGAGGGCATACTCCAACTACACCAAAGGTTGTGCTGCGCTCATAAACGTGAAAGATTTAGAGTCCGTCGCTGAGGTCGTGTTAGCTCGCAGTGTGCTGGAAGACCAGAAATTCGTTCTAGCTCCGGTCAAAGTGCTCAAAATGATAGATGAGAAATGCGACGAGGACATAGAGTCAGATAAAGAACTAACACAAGCGGAAAAGGCAATGATGGGATTCAGAATATTGAACGAAAATTGTGCCATCGTTAATGGTAATATGCATTTAGGCGATCGATGTTTCGAAGAAGCCAAGTTCCGCCAAGCCTTGCCTATAGCCATCGTGGCGATGACTTACGCTAAAATTTCTCCACCAAACACTTGGTATTCAAAGACGCTCGACAAGATATTGCGATTAGGCAATAAATTGTTCGTGGACTGCATGCATCCGAAAGTCATGATCGATATAACGATTGACAACATACCCAATGAAATAATAGTTGGGCCCTACGCTTGCGAGATCATCATTTATCGAGAGAGAGTCAAAGGTCAACTTTTTACTACAAAAGAATGTTTGCTCAATATCACGACGGGGTTGCAGGAATTCTTTAGCCACGAGTACAATAGTGGTATATTAGATTTCAATAATTACACATTGGCAGTTTGGAGACAAAAAGAGATGTTTTATTTGTTCGATCCCTACCCGCGAACGAATGACGGTTTACGTTCTTTCAAAGTCGGGAAGGCGTGCTGCTTCATGCTTTTAAATCCAGAGACTATAGCCGATGTGTTCACACAAAACTGGAATTATTTACCAGCAACAACACAATTTTACATACACGCATTCAAAGTATTGAAGTTAAAGAAGAAACAGCCCAAGGTAATCCTTTTCTTGAAGTGTGTAGTTCAAAAAAGATTTGCCAGAAAAATTCATACCTTTCCCCCGACTTACTTTCAACCCCAATAACTTCTGAACGGCTGAACCGATTTTCATCACACATAGCTAAGAACCACCGCAAGGAAACTTGCTTTCACGTAAAAAAAACCGTATTAAAATCAGTCCATCCGTTAGAGAAGTACGATGCTAAAGACAGACAGACAGTAATGTTGTCGATATCGATAGCCGAATATGCTGTTTTCAAATAAAAATGAACTGATGATTTTTTAGATGCAAATAGTATGTACTCTGAGCGACGAGCAGCTGCCGGGTGTGAAGAAGGCCCACCGGCAAGTGTTGCCGGTGTATCAGGCGCAGGGCGACGGCGCGCAGGGCATGCAGGAGGTGCTGCCCGTGGACCGGCCCGGCGACATGCTGGCGGGGGTACAACAAAATCTTAGATATAAAAAAAAATCTAGGTCCATGGTCACAATACAAGTTGCTGCACGTAAGTTTAGCGCTGAGCGACATTTAAAGGGGATACTCCGCCCGGACACAGATAGTACTCACGTCACGTAGGTATAGTAGTCTCACTCAGAAAAGAAATTCAAAGAAATATCTACTTTTAGTATCTACTAATAGTCAACAACTACCTATAATGAAATTGAAAGAAAAAAAAAATACATTAAGTGATACAAATGTCCAAAGATAAACAAATGATTTTTGACTTTTTGACTCTAATGTAGTTAGCGCTATGATTTAATTTAGCTTTCGTCAAAACTCAGCACCTCTTCGTTTAGATACCTAGACATCCATTGAAAGCCAATTTCATTCTTATTACTCTAGACAAACGATTCATTCAACTGAATTTACCACTCCAGAGTTGTGGCCGCGCGCATAGTAAAATGTAGTTATATTTTCGATACCTAAATGAGGCGTGCGTGACAAAAGGCCTGACCCGGGTACGGTACTCATTTTTGACTTCTACGCAAGCAAGCTCAGGCTAGATTTCCGTGCCGCTACCTGTATTCTCAGGTCCATACAAACACGTCACATTTCATACAAATCTCGTGTCGATGTCACTACTATATTTTGTCTCCCCAGTATCGGGCCACTTGGATAGCTATGTCATTTACGACCATCAGGTTTTCCCAAGTGCAGTATTTGGGCACCTGAGTAAGTCGTTTGTGGAGAGAAACCACACTGGCAAATGTTTTGCGACCTCTCTTTCATCATCCACCTGACTAAATTCCTTTTACAACCAGTGTTCTATATTTTATACTCACACATGTTGAGGTGTTAAACATAGACCTAGATTTTTACTGTGTAAAGAAAGACCATAACATAACGGTCACCCTTACAGTAGCAAAAGTGACATGTGGCGATCTTATACTACAAGTGTTAGCCGTTATTAGCCGAGCTCATATTAGAAAATAGAATTTTTCAAATTGTAACAGTGTAAATTTTGTATCTTACTTTGGATGGCATCGTTCTGCATAACAAATTGTGTAAAATCTAAAAAGTGTTTTGTGATTGTTACAGCAAGTGGACGAAGAACAAATGGGTGACATCATTTCTTTAGTGGACAGTATTCAAGAGGACTATCTACCGCCTATCCCATTGAGGTATAAGAAAATGGGCTCAGAGCCGCTAGAAGAAAAAATTGGTGAGTATAAAGTTGCGTTTGCATTTTTATTTCAAACCATTGAAATAAAAACTGTTGGAATAATTATTCGGTATGGGCCAAATTAAACTACTACTTATCCGGTGAAGTATGAAATTATATTATTTTCAGTTTTACTTGGAAGTTTATACGTCTGACACCTAGCACAAACTGGAATGAACGAGATAACTGGGGCTTGCAAACAGCAACTTGGTTGCTTTAGTATTGCCAGCGATAGTAAATAAAGATTGATTTTTGCAAATAACATAAATCAACAAAAACGTTTTATAATTTTAAAAAATAATTTTTTTTGTTCAATGTCCTTTTTTAATAAGTCTGACAAATATTTTAAGGGGTGATTCTGTTTTGAACAACTTTTCTCACTAAATGTGTATCGAAATACGAAAAAAAAAATCATTTTCCATAGTAAGGATATCACATGATTACTTCGATTTGTATCTATAAATAGAACCTATTTTTTTTTCGTATTATATGTATATTCGTAAATATGGCGACTACTGGAAGTGATATAGGTAGGTGACTTATTTATTTCGGAAAGAATTGTTTCTTATAGGTCTATTACGTAGGTGGACAGGCGGCTTGAACAAGGTTGAAGGACAATCGGTTGTTTTAGCGGATGTTCAGCTGTAAACTTCCTTACTCTAAAATGATGATTGTTTTACAAAATATGATCGTTTCGCGTTTTGTGTCTGCTGTGCAAAGCAAAATGTATAAACTACGAGCGCGATTCATTAACCCTTTTGACCATTCATTTACCCTTTTTGAGTTTAATATAAAAAAGGTGCCCTTAGTCCCAGACACTTAATTTCTTGTATATTTTGTTAGAGGCATGATATAGCCGGTCATTGTCATAAATTTGCAACTGCGGCGGTTGATGGGTTAAATGCCACTTTGAAAAACCTTTGTCAGTGAACCTGGACTCGCCGACGGTGTCGGTGACGCAGGTGGTACCGCCGTGGCCCAAACCCCGCGACAAGACGCACGAGCCGCCCGAGCCAGACCCGGACCGCGAGCCTACTCCGCCACCCACACCGCCCCCCGAGCCGGTAACCGATCAAATTCTGTTTACATTCCTCGTCATATATCGATGTCGAATAAAACGTATTCTAAGGGGCCGTCCACAAATTACGACGCGCAGAATTTTTCGAACCGTTTCTCCCTTTGTCACGCTCTTTAGTGTTACAAACATGCGAACGAATAACTTCCTACTTTTTGAAAAAGTAGGAAGTTATCTGTTCGAATGTATATACTCATATGATTTATTTATGTATGGTCCCCGATTACTCGAAGACGCCTGGACCAATTAGGAAAAATCTTTTCCTCTTTTTGTTTCAAAGGGCATAATTGTCAGTTGGTCCCACAGAATTTTTATCGAAATCGGTTGTTTTGTGTAGATATGTAAGTCTGCTTTTAGTTTTGAAAAATTATTTCCTATAGATACTAATAGCACGTACTACCCTATTTGCTAGATTCCTTCTATCTCCCATCGCTGTGATGTAATATGTGGATGGCCCCTAAGCTTGAAAGCCGACATAATCTTGATGACTGCCTAATCTTATTATGACAGCTGGGACCAACGGTTAAACGTGCCTTACAAAGAACGGAAGGGCTCGAGATATTGTATGCCACTTTTATCGTATGTTTCAACTGTGTAACCTACAAATCTACTGTAAATGCTAGAAACACTTATCTACGTGAAGAACCTAGAGATTTGTGTAGATTAGTATATAACTCTACACGGAAGACAAAAAATGTAAAAATGCCAAGGGGGCAAGGCGCGCGTGGCATAAATTAATGAAGCACAAATGCACTCATATATATCCCTACAGTATATTTTGACTCAAATTAAGACCTTATGTTAATTGTACTTACATTTATTATTGCTTCGTTTGAATATAACGCCATTTTTGATAAAGTGCCAGATTGTTTTCGTAAAGTTATACAGACAGAATAACATTGTAAGTACTTTTTGAACCGTATCAAAATAGGTAAACCTTATTATTGAGGCCTTACAGGCCATTATTGATATAAATAATTTGTATGTAATACAAATGTAATTTTATTTGTGTAAGTTTGGCTACAACGGTTCCGATAATAATTTTGTCAAGTAGCATTTCCACTAGATTTTTCTCTTTCGTGACTTAAATACTTATAAGTATACCATCCGGCATTTATTGTATTGTAAATCATTTCACGTTTGTAACCCTATTTAATAAATACTAGTTTATTTGCGTTTTCATGATGTATTTTTTTTCTTTAATTTCAGCCTCCTGAAGGTGACGAAGAGGTAAGTGGATACTCATACGCAGTTCTTATAAAAGTAGTTAACTTTAATAAGAACTGCGTATAAGTATATTGCGCATTTTCAATTTTTTAAGATTATGTCCTGCTTACAATTTTTACCCGACTGCGCCAGTAATTATAATTACTTGTTGTAAAGGGTATTGAATTGCATATTGTGATACTTAATCATTCGTAAACATTTAATCATTTTTAATTTCAAGCTTACTTTAAAATGTTCATCATAATTTGTCCTTAAGCATGTCTTTATAAACCAATGTCTAATTTATTTTTTTGTTAAAAAGTTAAGGTCGTTTCACGTTATAGGTAAGTAGTATCAAAATCGTATTATTTTTTACACCAAAAAGATTTTATTTATTATCAGGAGGAAGAAGACGAGGAAGAAGAGGACGAGGAAACCATCAAGAGGAAGAAAGAGGAAGAAGCGCAACGAAAGGCAGAGGAGGAGGAAGCGCGGCGCAAGGCGGAGGAGCTGCCGCCGGGGATGCCGCCGCCGCCGCCCACGCCGCAGTCCGAGCCGGAAGTGCCGGTATGTTTATAACATCGTCACGCAGAACAAACAGAAAGTACTGATATTTTTACCCGACTGCGCCAGAAGAAGGGTACATGTAATAAGTATGTATTTTAGTGTACTTATTTGTCACGCCCAGCGGCCTAAACGGCTTAATGGATTTGAGCTTGAGAAGTGTTGTTAGATTCGTGAGAGAGACACTGGGTATATCAAAAATAAAATAAGAAAGAAAATGGCGAATTTTAGGGCCAAATTAAACCTAAGTCTTCAATTTTATTCAAAACCTATCGAGCGGAGTATCAAAACAAAGGATTTTATTTATAGATTATAAAAAATATAACTTATATGCAGTGGTCGGATAATCGGATGTATATTTACCTAAAGCTGAGATGTTGGCAGTTATGGAGTGCACTTTTGTATCTGAAAACTCCCGGGATTCCGGAATCGACAAAATTTTGTGTTTTGATTATGGAATTAAATCGGGTAGGGTGTACATTTCCTTAAGTTCAGGTGTTGGCTAATATGGAATGCACTTTTGTATCGATTGTAAATCTCGCGATTCCGATCGAATTTAATGCTTTTTAACTATGGAATCGGATGCCGGCTAATTTTGTAAAGCAGGTTACCAAACTAGTATAGATGTCATGTCACGATGAGTAATTATCTTTCTTCTCTCCACATAGCGACAAACAACTTGGTGTCTTGAGTTTCGTTAAAAAATGTTTATGTGTAGTACTGCGAAACTAATAAACATTTCATAATGAGTGCGAGTGATACGGCAAATTATATACCTGCTTGTATGCAGGTAGTGACCCGAAAGTAGTTCCTTTTGTTCATTTAATGACATTCGTCGCTTTGCCGGATTTTGTATTTAAAAAATATGTTTTAAGAAGCCGATTCCATAATTTCCTAGCCAAAAATTAACTTTAGGCAAATATGCATCCGATTATCCGACCACTGCTTATATGTTTTAATGCAATTTGGAATGAGAAATGCTAAAAAAAACATTTTATCTCGCTTCTCCGAGCGTGTTACCGGTTGCAATTAGGCATGCTCGTGTTGTATCATGCAGTCGGGTTTTTGTATTTTTTTTTATGATTACTTTTTTACACTATATAATTAATTATGACAACGCTTTGCACGAGCCAGATTAACGCGATTAGATAATGGGGTTAATCTGGCTCGTGCAAAGCGTTGCCGCAACTGTTCACAGCCAGGTATGCTCGGGACAGCAAACTTTTCGTTTGCTCCGGGAAGTCAACTCCAGGGTTTACTTCGGGATATGTGTGGGCCTTTTAAAAGTATGACCTATCCACGTGTATATGCGTGCCACGTCAATTGGCATTTCTCGACTATTACAAAAACTTTCTAATCTTCATTACAGCTTGCACCAATGCAAATGGCCGAAGAAGAAGTCCAAACCGCGCTAGCAGAGAACGTCGACCGACGCATACTCCTCACTGAAGACGCAAAAGCCAGATTTAAACTCAGACAGCTCCGGAACAAGATGACGCCACCTCTGAACGAAGCACTCGTAGAAGGGTCCCCATCAGAAGAACTACTCAAACCCAGCAATTTCAAAGACCTACCAGACACATCCCAAATAGTTAGAGGCACTGCAGGTATAACAGATCCGAATGCTGTAGACATCCTGCCGTTTGCTTCGATCATGGCTATAGTGACGTCATATAAATACTCGATCAACACTTGGACTCCGGGAATAGTCAACTTCGTTGTAGACACTGCTAAGAAGCTGCACGCAAATAAACAAGAAAGGTTTCAACTTGCACCTGTTCATATTATACCGAAAATTGGGATTGGTCATCAGGTAAGCAAACGATCTTTTTATGGTAATGCTTTTTACACTAATGAGGTACTTGGGTCGGTCAGTATGTACTTAATTATTATCTTAAACGAAGGATTTTCTATTTCTAATAGCACCTATTATCAAAATCTTATTAAAATACTGCATTTTCAAAAAATAACTGAAACACTTTGATACTTTATTGCATCGAGAGAAAAAAAGAACTTACTTGATATAATATAGGTAAACAGTTTAAGGCAAAAGATATAAGTTCTATTTTCGTTCATACAACAATACGCCTAATTTTGGCCTCCTTTGGGTAGCATCTTAAAATGTTGACCATGCTACGCGAGAAAAGTTTTGTACCCTGTTCCGGATTAACCCTATCAGGACCCCTAAGCGATGCAATTATCGGGGTTTTCCTTTACCCTTTTCTTACTTTTTAAAATACATTTTTTTTATTATAATAATAATAATAAATCTTTATTCAAATAATTAGTTGCTAGACATTTTAAAAGGAACACATTATTGATACATTAAGGATATATATTATAATCTAACGGTACCTGAGCTAGGATGAAAATCATCCTGTATTTCAGGCGTTACACGTATTATATGCTCATAATAAACTTAATAAACAATTACACTTACAATGATATTAAAAACGTTAGGAAAAAATAAAAAGAAAATATAAAAAAATATATATTATAAACAAACGAAACGCTTATTATTTTAAAACCATTAGCAATTCCTCTGTTTCTTCGTAAGACATATTACAAAAGTGGAGTCGATAAGATCGACTTTTTTATAATTACTGGTTAAAGTTCTACAATATATGATGATATGATTTCATCACCTGACGACATGCGTCGAAAAAAGGAATAATATTA
The DNA here is from genome assembly GCA_943193695.1 of Acrobasis suavella. Lineage (NCBI taxonomy): Eukaryota > Metazoa > Arthropoda > Insecta > Lepidoptera > Pyralidae > Acrobasis > Acrobasis suavella. Next base: position 9,538,485 of record OW971940.1, read on the forward strand.
TTATTAATGAGGAAGTTTTCTTCTTTCTTGCCCCGCATAGACTAGGTCGATGCGAGCTCCTCAGGCAATTGCCTTATCCGCCTTAAGTACAATCCGGCCCTGTTTTTAGCAAGCAATGGTAGATACTTACCTATGCGTTACACAATACAGTGTTGAAATTCGTCCCGTCAACTTGCATTACAGCAGATTCCTAATTTCGTAGGCTTACCACGCCAACATCGACGTGGTAGGCGAAGGAGCAACCTGGCAACTAGAAGACGTGCTCTCTAAGAGGTACTTCAACAAGTACGACCGCGGCATGATCACCACGTCCAACTACAGTTGCGCGTTCTTCAAGCGCGGCGGCCTCTACTACTTGTTCGATGGAAGCGCCTGTAACGCCATGGGCGTCAGAGATGAAAAGAATAAGGGGAAAGCCTGCTTCTTGAGGTTCCGCTCGTTGCATGACCTTGTTAGCAGGTAATTATTGATTAATGTTGAGGGGGGGAGGGGGTTAAATACATGAATTTTTCAGAATCCAGTGTTGCCCCCATTTGAAACAGATATCATTTAAGTTTGAGTATACCCTAGATAAGATAACCTTTCAAACTATTTTAAGAACTATAGTGTTTATTACTTTAAAAGTGAGAATATGAAGCTTTTATTCGCAAATTTGCGAAAAACGGCCACTTATGGCAAATGTACGAAGAAAATTTTTAAATGATATCTCCATTTCTTTTCATATGGTTTCTTTCAAATCGGGGCAGCACTGGACCCCTAAAAATTCATGTATCCCCTTAAAACGTTTAATATAATAAACGTTTAACATAAAATATTTATTTACTTTGCACATCTGTGTTTGGGTCATAAAATTACACTATCCTACCAAATTTCACCTGATTCGAAACGACAGACGGATGGACTGACAGATGCACGAGTGATCCTATATCAGGGATCCGTTTTTTTTTTCATTTTTTGTACGGAACCCTAAAAAGTATTTAAAAACTAAACGGAAATAGGTACTTGCATTTCAAATACTAGTGTTTTCAAAATGTCTCGCCTCTGGTTACGCTTTGTGTCTAACGAGTTATGAGACACAACGTATTAGCTCGACTTAATCTCGAGTTAAGTCAACACTCGTCCACTTGAACTTATAGATTGTAATTTTTAAATCATAATTACTTCTTATGAATGATAAAGTCCTCGTAGATGAGCTAATTGGATTGAAAAAAATTGCTTCGCGAATGTTTTACTACGTATATCTTATGTTTTTATTTTTCTATTTCTTCCAGAGTTCTGTTCAACAAAGACGGAAGAAACGAGGATCAACAATTTATTCTGAGTAGAATCTTAGTGCGTAGACTTTTGGCAGAGCCTCGCATGAAGCTGCCCGAAGACTATGACTACGACGAGGGCAAACCCAAGGGCAAAAAGTCTAAGACCACCATTGTTTCGTCAGACAAGAAGAGCTCGATAGATGCATCCGAGAAGAAAAGTCAACCCGTTATAGGATATCAGCTGGTCGACGGCGTTTACAGGATAGAGGGCACCACTGCCCTCAAAGATAGAAAGCTGAGTTCCGACGTAAAGCCTTGCCATTTCGTGAGCTTGATAGCAATGCTCATGGCAACCATGCATCCAATCAGAACCTGGGATCATCTCATGGTAGATACTTGCATAGAGAAAGGACTTGAGATAAACGAAAAAGCGACAAATTTAAATGTGTGCGAGAAACGAGTCATAAAAAATATAATCCTAGATGGAAAATTTATTAATATAAATATAAAGAAAATTATTGTCGTAAATGAAAATCCTGAGAAGAGACTCGAACAGTATTTAAAGGCTGTTTTAAAAAGGCTACGTTATGTTATTATAAGGTACTCACAATGCAGTATGGTGATTTGTCAAACAGGTGGTTATTTCCACCTGTTCGATCCGTACCCTCCGCCGAGTGAAGAACCTGATGCGCCTGCAGATGCAAAACAACAAAAACCTCCCGAATCAAAGAAGGCCGAATCAAAGAAGGGGAATGCAGTTGCCACTTGGACCTTATACCGATCCATGGAAGCGCTAATGCGCCGCCTGAAAAAGGTTGTTAGCGGCAAGCAAATAGATAATCCAGAGTTTTACACTTTTGAGTTGACCTCGGTTAAGACTGCCCCTCGCCATTCGGCTTTGAACTACAGACTCAGTCCGTTATTCAAACCTGATGATAATCCTAACCTGCCATACTTGAGACGCAGAAAGATGAGACCGATTGTTGATGAAAAAATGTACTGGCTAAATATTGAGACACTACCGTGGTCTCGAATGAGCCCTGTGAACGATCTGGGATTTGATAGAAAAATTCCGAAGACTATGTGGAAAGATTGGGATATAGAATTTCCTGGTGACCTATATTCCCTCTGGGGAAGCGTACATCCAATGGACACTAAATTTAGCCCAGAACACAGAGGAAAGCAATACTTAGCTACCAGTGTGGTAGCGATTGTGATGACACAGGCTTGTAATTTGAGTGCATGGACCGGGAGCTTCCTGGACGGCATCGTGAATGCTGGAGACCAATATCACGCCAAATGCCTAGCCAAAATAGGACACAATGTGAACCATGAAGTCACCGTCGATGACCTGGACAGCAAATTCGATGATATGTATCCATATTCATTTACAGTTAAATTTGAAAAGGTTATATTTGGGTTCGTTTACAATATACTACCGGATCGTTTTAATTTGAGCAAGGCCTTGTCTTACTTCTTTGAGAAATTTACCCTTGGGATTTTGACTAGCCCCAGTAAGAACTTGGCGTTTGGGAAAACTGGGCCATCGTATTTTATGTTTGATTGTCAGAGTTACGGGGCGCCCGTGTTCAATCCCGGGCAGGGCGCCGCGTATATGCTGAAGTGCGAAAGCCTTAACAGGCTCATTTATTGCATGACGATGACGTTGAACATAAGAAGACATGGTCAACAATTTCATTTGTATAGTGTGGCTGTGACATTGACCGAAAAAACCAAGTGAATACGAAAAATAAATATTTTTTTTAAGATTGTTATATCATTCCAAGTGTAACCTAATACAAGACTATCCTATGGATGTTTGTTCCATTAAAAATATAATTACGCAGGCATCAGCTAGTAGATGATGATTTCTGTTTACAAAATACAAAATTCAAATGTTTATTCAGTAATTAGACCTTTTTAGGCACTTTTACACGTCAATAAGTATAATTATGTTACGTGTAGTTTATATTGAAATTTAAATTATTTTAAAGAAAAGCTACCGATTCCAGCGCTTCGTAACGACTACTGCTGAGAAGAAACGCTGAAAGTAACTCATTTTCACAGTATTGGTCGTGTGTGCAAAGCACGTGCATCGTGCCACCGGATAGTTGATAAAAGAAGTGCCCAATACAATACTGTCACTTTTTTGTTTAAATTTGCCGTGGATTGATGTGATCAGTTATCTTCTTTTTATCGGTTAGTAAGACCAGTCTTAGCTGTGCTGCTTCGCAGCCCGGGGTGTGCTTCCCAAAGGTGATATGATGTCCGCCTACCCAGCGAGACCCTGCGCATGATTGGATGGGCAGGTAAGTATGTATTTACATCGACTGCATTTTGTACCTTTCGAATAGTTTAACTAAAAAAATTACCTTAAGGGTTTCAGAGAAAACTTGGAATTTTTTCAAGCAGGAACCACCTTAGTACATTAAGACCGCTGCTTAAAATTATGAAGATTTGTACTGAAAGATCCTTAACAAAAAAGGGTCCTGCTGGCATAATGGAAGATTTGTCGGCGCATACTTATCTCTTAAACTTATTCATATTCACATAAAAAACCAAGATGATTCTGAGGTACAAATACACCGCTATATGACAGCGTATACTACTGGTCTGAAGACCTGCAAACTGAGGAGGGTCCTGCTTGAAAAGATTTCAAGTTTTCTCGGAAAACCTTAAGGTTAATTTTTTTTAAGTTAATCTATTCGAGAGGTACAAAATGCTGTGGATGTAAATACTTAGCGGTCCACCCAATCATGCGCAGGGTCCTGCTGGGTAAACGGACATGGTGATATATAGTCAATGAAATAAATACAGAAGATATCGACGACCGCGCGGAGTGGCGAATTACACCCCTCATTCTGATGCACACAAGGAAAAAAACGAGTTAGCGGTAGTTTTACAATAGGCAGTCAGAGATTACGTTAAAATTGTCGAGTTACGAGATTGAGCCCTTGAGTAATTTAGGCGCCTTTTAAACCATCCACAGAAAGAAATGTAGTGGTCCTATGCTATGCCGAAAAGCGATGGTTCTACAATGTCGTAAGAAGCGACTAAAAGACTAAGAAGCCGAAATATCTCGTGCTACTACATATTTTATCGCTTACAGGGTAGACAGACTCAAGGGTAAGACCCAAAGGCAACTCACAGGGTTAAAGACTGAAAAAAATATGAAATAGTGAGAAGTAGCTAGGTAAACGAAGGCCCAGGGGCAAAAAAATAAACTAGGGCCACAACTAAACTATTTAAAATCGTTTGTGCCAGTCGACTCCATAATAAATTAAAAACCAAATACAAATTGTAACGTATTTTAATGAGAAATTAAACTATTATATGAAAATAAAAGAAAATATCTACCTACTTGTTACCGTTCAATAAATACAGTCGTGTGAAAGACACAGACAGTGGAGGCACGTTAATAGCGTCTCGTTGAGCACCGTTTGGTTACGGAATCCTAATTATGTAGAGAAAAGGGAAGATGATGAACATCGTGTCGCACAGCGAATTAAAACGGTTGGCGGACGAGAGAGACAAATGAAAGAAAATTCATACTCCACCGACAAGAGCATACCTCTTAAATAATATAGATAGACTACTAATAGCACATCTCGCACGCTTGCTAATTCAGCCTTGTAAATTCACAAACGCACAGCTCGCAATTTTATAGTCACGCTGTTGAAACATGCCGCGTTTCTTATAGGTCCGCCTTGCGTCAAGTGCCTGGTGTTGAAACGCGCTGTTCGACAACGCGACTGAAACACGCCTAAGAATACAGCGGACTTCCCCGCAAGTTTCAAACAAAGATGTTCGAGACTTGTTAGGAATTCCTCTGTATTTTCTCAAATAAGTTACCATTATTAAAGTCGCGTTACTGGAATATGGTTTATTTATATTCGGAATGGGGAAGAAATGTTCACTATTTCGATTTATAGTTTGTAAGTCAGAGTCCGAGGCGGCCCCCTGAGGTTGAGGGCCCTGGGGCACTGGCCCGGTTAGCCCTCCGGTAGCTACGCCACTGAGTGAGGTTGCTAGCTATTCACCAGTTGTGAAAAAAAGATTTTTTTTTAATTAACCTTTACTGTCGCACTCCTGGGCAAAGGTCTCTCCCAGCAGAATGTCCCCTGATAAATACGCTCACAGGTTAACATCCTGGATACACGAAAACAGTCGGCGTCGCAGAGGGAGGCCTAGAAAGCGTTGGCGCGATGACTTGGACGCTTTCCAGTGTGATAGGTCAGAAGCAGCTCTGTATAGAGAAAAATAAGAGAAATATTTACTGTTTCTAAAACTATTATCAAAGAGTATTGCATAGGTGCAGCCCCATTGGCAAGTACAATTTTTACTTTACTAGTGGCTTAACCTGGCTTTGCATGCACATATGAGTTATACATGTATATCTCTAAGGAAAAATCCTCTACTTGTTAAAATTAAAACCACATCAAAATCGGCACAGTTTTTATCAAAAACATACAGACATATTCACCAGTAGACTTCAATTATTTATAAGTATGGATATAAGTAATCAATTTAGGTAGGTAGTTACATAAAATATATCAACCTACTAGATTTAATGTCTGAGAATTGTTCCAAAATGATTTACTACAGAGGCATGTAATGTGGACAATACGAGCGCTCATATGCCAACTAGCAGATCTGCACCAACATGCATTGTGTTATTATTGTGTCTGGTATTCCAGCATACAAAGGGTTGGAGTAAAATTTTTACTAAACTAGGATATTTACATAAGTTTATTGCATTTTGATTTTATTTTGACAATAACGAACCTTACAGTTTAAAGCTGATATAACTAAAAATACAATATGCTTTTTCACAATGGTTTTATTATAACTGTAAAAACCTTAATACATAATGTACTGTCAAGAGTTAAATAAGCATTATCACTACATAGATTTTATTCAAGATCTGGTAAGTTTTCATCATCTGAATCACTTTCCAAGTCATCGAATGAAGGCTTGTCTGGTTTGTCGCCGGCGGCGCCGCCGCCACCCATCGACCGGAGCATCTCCTCGAGGTCATAAGTGTTGCCGGCATCACCTTCCTCATCGTCATCTTCATCTCTCCATTTATTGAAGTCTATTTTCAGGTAGTGTGGCTTCTTTTTGTCCTTGGTTAAGTTTGGCCAATATCCGGCGTCTTTCTTTTCTTTGCGAAGCACCATTTCTATACATCTCCCTTTATTTATAAAGCCGCTATTCTCAGGAACCACAGCATCGTACAACGGTATTGTAACCTCATGCACTTTATTGTCTGGCACGTTGACGCCTTTAAAATAAACCGAGTCCTTTTCTATTTTAATAGTCGGATCTTTAGACTCCACGCTAAACGTGAGGAATACGTCTTCTTTACGTTGGGCCCATAAAACAGGAGGTGGGACTGCAGCTTCACCCGACATGTTTACTATTTGATTTTTCTAGTACTTGATAAGACACCACGTGAATAAATTGATTTAACATAAACTTCAGAGTAAAACTAACAATTCGGCTCACAATATGATATTCTCTAATTCACTCACACGGCCTAGCCGATTCATTTATGGAAACTAGAGTTACCATAAAAATGTATAGAATTTCTACACAATTTTGAATAATGATTTTGTCATTGATGGTGCTACTGGTTCAGCCATGTAATAAAACATCAATTTACTTAGAAATCAGTGATAGTTCATGTAAAATATCACACACTATCCAACTTATACAATTAAAATACTGGATCCCATGCAATTGTGAGACAGGATTTAGTCAAATTATATAACCGTAAAGAACTCTTTATTTTACTACTTTGATAGAATTTTATTAAGTGTGGCAACGACATAATTGACATCTGTCAATTTAACGTTCGGATTCGTGTACCAAAAATGCGTCAAAATTATCTTCAAGTTTCCAGAAAAATCTGAAGAATGTGTTTGTCATTTACCCGTCTTTTTTAAAGAATGTTTGTTGCAGAGTTTGTCGTTTAGGTAGTTTATGTTTTATGTGTGACGACCCTGACGACTTCTTTATGTAATGTTCCAAAAAGACTTTCCTCGTGCGTGGTTGAATAATAAAAATATTATTATTATTTATATATTTACTAATTTGAAATTGAATTTCTAGCGTTGATTTTGCGTTACATTTGTGCTCACGGAACAGAGAAATAGCGGGAAGTGCCTTGGGCCTAAATTAGTTAAGAAATAAAACAGCCTTTTTTGTGACTGTAGGTTTTTTTAGGCTTATGTTTAGGTTAAGTTTTTTTAGTATTAGTCTGAGTAAATTATATTACCTAATTATGAATAAAGGACTTATTTTATTTTTAATTAATTTTGAAAAAGAAAAGAAAATGTATATTTTACTTAAATATCGCCAAAATAACATCGAACCAAAAGCCTATAAAGACTTATAGTCCCTTAGGCTTAGCCTTTTCGACAGACCTAGCCTAAAGGACGAATAGCCTTTATAGGTTTTTAGCCTGTCAAGCCCCTTAATTAAGTCTAGGCTTCAAAAAAAAGGCTAAAAGCCTATAGTCCTCGGGATCACTACTTCGCCCTCAAGTGGTCGCGTGAACTCTCGTGACACCGCCTTTCCCAACTCGACTTTTTACGAGTACTTTATTCACGCTTCGTAAAGTCTACTTTTGTATGCCGCCCGCCCGCTGTTCAGCTGCGGGAGTACTTACAAGTGCCGAGGTCATCGCGTTCTACCCACGCGCGGCACGACGCATAATGTTTTGATAGTACAATACAAGTAAATTAATACCAATGATATAGGTACCCTGTATATACACAGTGTAAATCTGTAACCTAGCCTTATTCTCAGACGTACTTATAGTGATCATGATCAACAACTTTCCCCTAAGAGCAGAAGTCATAATATAAAAAAAAGAAATTGGGTACCTACCCCAAACAAAAGTGCTAATCAGCTGATAGATTTACTATGGGAAGTTCAATTTTTTTTTTTCATATTTCGACCTTTTTTCCTTGAGGAAAGTTGTTCAGCATGATCATGATCACTAAGATACATTCGAGAATATGTGGCAAGCTTACAGATTTACACCCTGCATATTCTCCATTCCGAGCTCGGTGGCTCGGCGGGTGTTGCGCATTAATTATTTCGTAAGTTAAGCGACACCAGGCGCGGTCTTTTATGCTACTAGTGGTTACCCATCCAAGTGCGGGATCGTTAAGAGGCATAAAAAAATCTCGAGCTCGTCGGTGCTATGGAAGGCACGCATAAGCCGTTGCTGCCAGCTGTCATATGTCAGATGCCTTTAGATAGCTTGAAAAAAATCTGACACCAGTGTTCGCCACTTACACACACGAAAAACAAACATATTTACTGTTCAGTCCACGGGTACAAGATCTACATAAGCACAGGCGCAGTATGTGGTGATTTAGCCCTTCAATAGTAGATAAGTAAAAAGAGTAAGTAAATCCGTATTATACGCGGTCAAAAGTGTTAAGTATTATTTAGCTGAAAAGACGTTCAAAAGTGGAAGGGAATAAAAAACAATACATATTTCAAAGTTTAATATAGCAACAAATAAAGTGACTAGTCATCTCTTATAGTTTAATCAACAATTTGATGGATCGGCACTATTTTTACTATTAATCAGAATCACAGTTATTTAATTGAGACTTAAGTTTTTCATGTGCTACACTAACATCAATATCGAAAACGAATTTACCTACGATTAAAATGGATGGAAATAGGATATTCTTAATATATTTTCTTTAGTAGAATAAGCAAGTCATGATAAATGCAATAAAAATGCATAATAATATTCTACAACTGATTATAAGGCAAACAGTTATCTAAAGTATCTTAATTCTATGGTGAAAGGTTAAACTTTCTTAGATTAGACACTTTACCCATTTGGTAGATTTTTCTAACAATGTAATCAATTAAAAAAATTATAGGTTGTAGATCTACACTCAAACATACATGAACAAGCCACTTTCACTTACATTAAAATAAAAGCAGAGGACATCAGCCTATGCATACATTGCGCACATATTTTTGCATTTGTGCTTGTGTTATTAATAATTTTATTAAACCACAGATTACAATCAATATATGTTGTATTGATTATGATCCATAATAAAACGAAAAAAGTGTAGATATAACTCTAGAGCATAGTGCAAAAATAAGTTGAGAAATCTTAATGAACTATAAATACATTAAAATGTAAGGGACCATTAAGACAATGCAAATTTCTTGACTATTGCGCACTATTTTATTAAAGCAATAGATAACTTGCACAGTTTAATCGAAACGTCAGCCATACAAATAATTTATGTTGAAACTTGCATCGTCTAAATGGGCTTTAATAAAGTTAATAATGCTACTACAGTGCAATGCGCGTGGGTCACGCGACGCGGCGTTACACCCCCACTGCTCGAATGTCCCTTTACTCCGCACTGCGACGCCCCGCCCCGCTTCTTCTCGCACCGTCTCGCTCCACTGGGATTGAGCGGAGGCCTCCATTCAATCCGCCCGAACCGCGCATGCTCTTAATTTTATATTAGAATCCGCTCTGCTCTGCTCCGCTCCGCTCTACTTCAGTGGAAACGCAGCCTTAACAATTCAATATTTTGGAAAAGATCGTGGTGCAGTCGGAATATTACATACAACCCGTGCGGTAACAGAATGGGATTAGAAATGGCGGCTCATAGAGCCGGTACCGTCAGCATACTACAATTAAAACCGCAATAACGATTTGGTAACTAATAACAGTAATAACTGAAAACGGTATAAAATATCGTTGAAACTGTTTCGTTATTTTATTAATTAATACAATATTTATGTTAGTTTCATATGTCCTATTATTTTGTGATCTTTTTGACTGTACACTACATTAATGAAAATAATAAAGTAAAAATCACCTAAAAGGTTACTTAAGTAACCTTCTGGCAACGCTGAACGCAGATTTTTTTTGTCCGTCGGTACCCACGGGTGTGAGTATAGACGCAAATAGTGTGCGAGCGAGTAGTGAATAGATGCGCCGCCATTTTTGATCTCATTATTTTATCCGCACGGGTAGTATGTATCCAGGCCTCTACTTATATCTTAAATTTTCTCTTAAACTAAATATAAAGTTAATATGAAAATGTTTATTCAAAAGAACTTAATTAAAATCTGCCTGAATATACATTTTCATGTTAATGTTATTTCTAGTTTAAGAGAAAAATTAAGATATAAGTAGAGGCCTGGGCACATAATATTATGTAATATTCCGACTGTACTATTTGCTGAAACATACTCTACATTTTTTATTGTTCAATACTAAATAGCCCATTGACAGATATCCTACAAATCTAAAGAATAAAGATCACAGACTGATTTACATGTCCAATGTAATTGGCAACGCAATGGAGAATATATTGTTTTAATTTACAGATAAAATATTGCAATAGATCACATATCTTTCAAACCACCTCCGGTTGGAAGACCACAGTTTCTCTGACGAGAGTGTCCGACTGTTGCCAACAGCTTTGGGAGCACGTGAATACGAGGACAGAGAGGAAGTGTAAGTGTGAGAGAGGAGTGTTGTGTGGGTGTAGTCGGAGTGTTTCCGCGAACTCTGGCACGAGCTGCAGCTCGCAGATGAGGGGGGAGCCGCAGCGGGCGCAGGCGGAGGGGGGGCGCGGGGCGTCCGCCAGCGGCGCGCCCAGCAGCGGCGGCAAGTGCCGGGAGTATCTGCCATCAACGCACATCATCATGTCAACTCAATTTTTCGGGGTCCAATGCTGCCCCCATTTGAAATAAATCATTTGAAAGGAAACTGAGATATAATTTAAAATTTTGCCTTGATAAAGCCCTAGACAACCGTTCAAACTATTTAACGAACTAATGTTTATATTTTAACGATAGAACGTGAAGCTTTTTATAGCATACTTTCCAAAAATGGCCGTTTTTCATAAAAATGCTATAAAAAGCTTCACGTTCTCACTTTTAAATATAAACAGTAGTTCATTAAATAGTTTGAACGGTTGTCTATGGCTTTATCAAGACAAAATTTTTAATTGATATCTTCGTTTTCTTTCAAATTATTTATTTAAAATGGGTACAGCACTAGATCCCGAAAAATTGAGGGAAAATGTAATTGTAGGCCATTCAATTTCCTCCAGCGTTCAGCTGGTAAACCGCGATACAGAAGTTCAAATACTCAACAAACTTACAATATAAAAAGGCGACAAATTCAGGTTTTTGCCTGGTAACTTTTAATATCCAACATGTCTATGTATACTTTACACACTTTGTATACCCACTGACACTCCGACAGCATGACCCCTCGAACACTTGACCTGTAGCCTCACGCATGCATGCATCACCAAACATTCAGATGCTGACCTCAAGAACTTATTGAAGTACGAACTTGCCCCTTTCTCAATGTCCCTCTTCGGTATGCACATAGGCAGAGAGTCAATGTTGTATGAGGCATTTACTCCTATCGTTGTATCAAACAAATCGAAAGAAGCTACATTTAATTTGGTGTGTACCTCACATAAACCTATAGTCGTATTTTTAATTAGACGAAGTCAACTGACGTTTACTGTGTTGTCAGTTTTTGATGAAATAAAAATACTGTTGTGACAAAGTGAATGATTGAAAACACTCCTCAATGAATGAAATTGCCTCGATGGTCTAGTGAATAGTTAGTGTGCCGAACTGCCGATATCGGGTACGGGGTTCGAATTTTAGACGTGCTTTGTACATACCAACGAGTTTTCGACGACTATGTTCCTATAGTATCTACCTATACTGAATACCGAGTTTTTTAAATATTAAGGAAAACATTGCGAGGAAACTTGTAAAACTGTCCTATTTTCAATACATCATGCAGTTGAAACTATAGATGTATAAAATAAAACAATTATAGGTATCATCAGATAAAAAATCATTAAGCTATCGCTTTCGGTGACATTAATTATAAATCTGTCTGAAACATTGTCGATCATGTGGTCGAGACATACATTTTGTTTTCTTCTTTAATTATATGTGACACGCAGCTTCTCCATTTTTTTTTTTACTTCTTTTTTCTGACCAGAGGTTAAAAGCCGAATTACAAACAAAATGGCGACCGACGCGCGCGGCGTTGATCGGTGTTGGCACTAGTCGCCGCGCCGCGTTTTGTAATAAGACTAATAAGCCATCAAAAAACTGATTGTAGTTACATACTACTAGTAACTTATATCAGAGCACTTTTATACAATTATATTGTAAAATAGGAATAATATTCTTTTGTAGATTGAAATGATTTACTATTCAAACTAATTGTTCATTCATCTGATTGAACGAGAACTAAATGCATCACTATTACTTTAAATATGGCAACATTATTTTACAAAGTGACATTAGCTACTGTCAGTTAGCTTCGTCTAATTAAAAATACGATTTAGAATCAATGTCTCAATAGTTGAATCGTTCAATTGTCGAATTGTCAACTTGTCGCCTGTCACCTGTCTGACTGGGTCAAAAATAAATTATTCGGTACACAGTTCATAAAATAAAACGTCACAAAATAGTGTCATTTTTCATAGATAATATCCATTTTCAACAATATTTAAGATTTTATGAAAGCAGAAAAACTGATAATAAGAGCGCCATTTGACTCCAAAAAAGCATGACGTCACGCTTTCGTATTTCATATAAAATCCCATACATAGTGTTTGTTTTGACGTTTACAAAAAAGTGTCTGTTTTGACTTGTAGTCATTTAGCGGATTGTAAGATTGTTAAAAAAGGGGTGAAAAACGAAGTAGCTAATGTGTGGGTACCGTAGTATCTGGTGCGGGTTCCGGCGCAGGCGCGCGAGGAAGGCGTGGAACAGGCGGTCGCCGTGCGGCGGCGCCGCGTCCTCGTACGCCTCCTCCTCGCCGCCGCCGTTGCCGCCGCGGTCGCCGCCTAACGACTCCATCTCTGCAAACACAACAACATTCAAACCCATCCTGCATATTGTTTATTTATTTATTTAATTTATTGCACTTAAAATATTAATCTAATTAAGTTAATGCTAAGCATTGCCTATCGGTTCATTTTTGGGACGTTGCAGAAAAAATTTTAGACGGGGTGCAAATTTAATTAGAGAACTATATCGAAAGGAACAAATTAGAATGTATTTAATTGCATAAACTTCGGTTCACCTTTGGGATGTTGCAGAAAAAATTGTAGATGGTTTGCAAGTTTAATATGATAACAATATCAAAAGGAATAAATTAGGATGTATCTAATAACATGAACTTCAAAAAATCTATCTATATAAATATATCTATATAATATTTAAATATATATAACATTTAGTAATAAATGCAGATTATAAACCTACATGTATATGTATTGCTTTTTCGCGATAGTATCGAATTAAAAACATCTTGAAGTGATCTCTTGTTTGCGCTCTCATAGATACATACATAAAATCACTCCTATTTCCCACAATGGTAGGCAAACATAATTATTTTATTAATTCTCATGGTAAAAAAAAAGCAGTATATCCTTGTAACAACATAGCGAAGGCCCCGGAGCTATTAAAATGCAGAATATAAATAATATTGATATTAAATGTGTATAATGTTGCTTACTACACAAACACGAATTTCACTACATAAGGCAAATGCAATAGGTTACATTTTACCTACTATTAATTTTTTAAACTCATGATACTTACCATTTTCCCGCTTATATTTATTGAGCAGCTCTGTAACTTTCTCGTCATTATTAGAAGACGACATCCACTCCTCTTCAACATAGATATATTTTGAAACAAATTGCAGCGGCGCACATACAAGTCGGCTTCTTATGTCTGGTGGTAACTCGGCTGTCTGCAAATAAAATAAACTAATAGTAGCATTGGACACTACCTATTTGTTTCCTATCAAGGAGAGGATCAGGTAGAGATATGATCCATCCACTTCATTGGCCTCGTCTAAGAGTATCATTAATGTCAGTAGCGTGCATTTCATACAGATTCATATAATTTGTCTACCCTGTGGCACCCTAATATATCGGATACTAGCGAAAAAAATATTTAGCTTGACTAGCTTTTCGGGCGGTTTTTCGTACAGCTGTTGAGGTAGGCTAAGATATATGTTTCCAGTTCAGAAAATGGGTAAAAACTGCAGTCAGTTGAGGAACCATGAAAATAAGAGTGGGAGGCCATCTTGGATCCAAAATCAGATTACAGTTTCGGAGTACAAAATTTCAGACCCCTACGAATGCCCAGTGAGACGTTATGAACGAAATAATTTTAATTTTCTATCATCCAGACCCAATCTTGGATAACAAAAAAAAAAAAAAAATTTGCGATTTTCGGCTCAAAATACGTATAGGTATCCATTTTTAGCCAAAATGGGAAAAAGTTCACTTTCGGCGGCCATCTTGGATTTCCAAAAATTAAAAAAAAAACAACGCCGCGCTCGGTAGGATTACTCGGCCTGCGGCGTCGCGAGACTTACTTGGGGGGTGAAGGGGTGAGGGGGACGGGGGGAGGGGGACGGGTGGGAAGGGAGGAAAGGGGGGAAGGGCTCGGCCTACGGTTTCGCTACGCAGCTCGGCCTGCGGCCTCGCGGCACGGTGCGCCTTCGGCCTTAAGCCTCAGGCTGCGCCCAGTTACTTAGGCCGAATTTTGTATGAAATTTTATGGAGGGAAATTGACCTTGTATGGCGGCCATCTTGGATTATGAAAAACGTCAAAAAACAAATGACGATCGTCAAATTGCTTACAACCCCCCTACATTTTGGAAAAAAATCACGCCCCTACCACAAAAAAACCCAACCGTTTTTGCAGGCCGTACCCCTTCCTCATCAGGATCTGGTGATCCTCAACATGTCAGATTTTTTTGGTACTCACTGTAGCACCCTTTATACGACCATACATCGTTCTCGTAATTTAGTGTCAAAAATATTTGTGAATGTTAATGTAAAAGACTAGAGATTAGTCATATTTATGATGCTGTTTTTTATGAGGACTTGGTACAGCAATAAACCTTCTGTATCTGATATGACAATGATGATAATGTGTAAGATTAGTAGCTTTAGCGGCAATGAAGTTATGGGTGGGTGCAGCCTCACCATGTATGGTGCAGTCCATAAAAGTCTTTGTTACTTGTAAAATCACATCTCACCAAACATACACACCTGATGCAATAAAGCTTGCACATCACTGACAGGAGCAGTTGGTGTGTCGACTGTCACCAAACCGGGTTCATCCCCACCTTCCAATTCCGCGGCCGCCACAGGAACACCAATGGCCCCTACAGCTCCTGCATAATACATGCAAAAATAAACTACCAGTCTCAAACATTTATTGAGTGAGTGAGTGAAACGGACGAAGGATAAATTTTTTTTGCTCTACTAATTCTGTTTTTTTTGCTCTACTAACTCACCTTTTTAAACAAAAACTAATATTACAATTGTTTTTACCTTGCACAGGTGACATATTGGCATTATGAGCATCAAACATTTGCAGGTTTCCTAATGCCTGCTCTACAGTCTCCAGCTCGAAAGAGTTGCTCTCCTCATCTTCATCGGAATTCCTAAAAATTTGGAATAAGTAACTATTAATTACTTAAAATTTTTCTTCATAACCAGATTGCCTAATGAGTGAAATATAAATAATATTAACATTTAACATTAACACAAATATAATATGTATTTTCAAAATAAATATATAATTTAAACTTGGTATAATCACAAATTGAGTACAACTAATCATCTTACTACAAAAAAAGATATCATTATTGGATGTGTAATAAAACTTCACAATGTTCTCTGACCTTATTCAATCCACAAGGAAACTGTATTTTTTCCCACCGTGGTCCAAATCAACCCATCACAATATGGTTCTTGGGCGATTCGAACTGCAGTATGAAGAAACCCCTTCAGAAACAGTACTTGGGCGATTCGGACTACGGTCCGAATGAACCCCTCCAGAAACAGTACTTGGGCGAATCGGACTGCAGTCCAAATCACCCAAGAACAATTTTGTGATGGGAAGCCATCTCAACTACGCACTGAGATTATGTAGGAACATGCATGCGCGGGTACCTACTTTGATAATCTAGTCACTATAAAAGTAGATCGACAAAATATTTTGATAGGCTAGTGACACCACCAACAATTAATGTACTGTCAAAACGCTACTTTGTTAAAGATCGTAAGGTGGTCCACTTACATTCATTATTTTTTTTTCAACATGTTGCACGTAATGGATTTTAGTGAAACTCGGCACACTGTTTGGCAAGGTATAGACAATTATCATATTTTTTTTTTGGAAGTGGTATTTCAATTGGATCTGATAGAAATCAATAAAACAATTAATTATTTGCTTTTTTTAATATTGATATTTATGCCTTGCTCATGAAAATGTATATAAAATAAACTATAAAGTGTGTCATAAACATTGAAATTTGTTTTATTTTTCTAGCTTTAAAATCAACAGAGATATACCACTTTGAAAAAAAGTTGCCTCTAGACACTTTTTTCAAATAACTCCTCAATGAACTAAGGTATAAAGCTTATATCTATTTGATGAACTACTATCAGTACCCTCTACATTATAACATAGGTTACGGTATAGGTTCCTATCGGGGGCAGTTTGCCTATGCAAGGACGGCTTAACCCTTTGTAAATCAATTGGGACATACCCTAGCAAGTAGAATAATTATGAATGGCCTATTTCAAGCAGAGGCATAACCTATAAATACCAGAACATCTTTATAAAAATACAGGTCCATTTTGTGTCTGGTATTGGTGGTTTTGAACGGGTTAAAGCTGATGCAATTAAAATACCTTTGAATAGGAGCATTGTTAGAACTCAATGCATTGTCCACATTCATAATGTTTCCATTAGCTGTATCCCCATTGTCATTTTCATCCCACTCATCAGCACCGTTGCACCAAGACAGGTTTGTGTCACTGCTTGGCATGGCCACAATTGAGCTGGAGTCTATTGCCGAATCCTGAATTTGACTCCGGATACAAAGCCAACTGAAACATTAAAAGTTATTGGTCATTGGTATCCTAGCTATTACGTTATTAACACTCCACATTTCTTACTTCAAAGCTGTTACACAGCTTTTTTTAGCACATTAGATTTTTGTTGTCAAAAGGCTAATTTTAGAATTAAGTAAAATAAACCAGCTGCTTCTTTTCTCATGCGGATAGTTAAAAGACGACCAACGCAATGGGCAAAACTGTCAACCATGTTAATAAGCAATAAGGCTAGCAGTCTATCACTATTTTGATTTCTTTTTTCATTAACTCACCCAACATTATGCTAAAAATGGCTTTAGGGTCTTGCTGTCTGTCCCTTAACCTGTTCAGAACCGCCTATACTAGACACAATAGTAAAACGATGGACGTGTTTTTTCTAAAGGCATTCAGGTCTTAAGAGGTTAAGTTAAATACCACACTTCTAAATAGTGGGTAGTAGTAAAGAATAATGCATGCTTTAAATGCGTGTGTACTATGTAATGAGAAAATTCGTCAGAGTAATTCGAAGTCACAGTAGCACAATTGGTAGTGCACTCACGGCATTAACATGAGGGTACCGGGTTCGAATCACACCCGTGGCGAAATTTTTACTGTACAATTTTTTGTTTGAAAAACCTACCTTTCGGACTGTATCCAACAGTTGGGATTGATACACGCAAATACATATAAAGTGCGGTGGTAGATAGAATTTTCAATCGGCGCGTAACATTGCACGATCAATATTCTGTGCAATCCACACAATGGACATTTGGCTTGCATGTGTAAATTCGTGAAAGGCGGCCAGTCCTGTAAATTATAAATGAATACATATAGTAGGTACCTATGATAATTAATTTGTACAAAAATAAAAGTAAGTAAATTAACTATTATGAAGAACTTACAGGTTGTCCACCAATTTTGTTGACTGTGTAATTCAGTTGACTTTGATTTTTGTCACTAATTATTTCTTCTTCATATCCCAGATAAATTTTACCTAGTGGTTTTGCCATAATGTATTAAGTTTCAACAATATTATTAGTAATTTTAAAGTTCCTATTTCTTTTCAACAAAATGGATTGCAATCAAATCCAAAGAGAATTCAAATACTACGTAAGAATCAAATCTATGGATTTCTTACTTTTATGACAATTATGACAGTGACATCTGAAATGATAAATGGCAAGGCAAAGACTACAAACAACCACGGTGGAAGTGCCAAGTGGGCGTGGCGCGCGTGTCATAACGTTTTGTCCGCCCGACCAACATTTTTTTCGCTAAATATGCCGTGTTGTAGTGTTTAAGTATGTAAAAATAGCAGTAAGAACAAAAATAAAAGCAATGCAGGTGTTTCTTTCCATCAGTACGAACGATAACATGCATTTTTTTTTAAAAGTAACGAAAATCATTCTGCTACGATCATTAACTAGGTAGTTCTAGAAAGTTCGTTCCCGTAAGTTGTCGCTACTTAATTAGTGATGTACAGATTTTGCTATTCGATTAGTGATGTAAAAATTTTGTCGATGAAATCTCGCTACTCGATTAGTTATGTAGTCGAGTTGGATGCGGATTTTGTCGATAAAATGAATCAATATTTCAGGTATAATTTAATAGAATAACGCAACGATTTTAATTAGTATATAGACTTATTATAAACATGAACATTTTCTAGTATTTTTATTGCAATAAAAAAATTATATTAGTCTAACCTTTCGAAATATTTTTAGACCCAAATGTAAAAGAAAAGTGGATAGATGCAACGGGTAGGGTTAACTGGATGCCAACAAAATCAAGCACCATATGTTCGGAGCGTTTTGAAGAAAATAATTTACTTATATCTAATTTACTTACATATAATAATATAATTTTCTTATAAAGGTTGTCCTTTATGTCATTTTTTTTCTGCTCTTGCTCCTGCTGCTGCTCCCAAATTTATATGTAACTAGCTTTAACCCAAGACTTCGTTAATGTAATATAAGTAATTTGAAAAAGTCTCCATTTGTATGGCAAAATAAGATTTACCATGCCAAGTTCCATCACTCTTTTTTGGGGATATAAACCTATGTCCTTTTCCGGGGCTCTTAAACTTTACACCTACATATTCAATTTCAATTAAATTGGTTAAGTAGTTGAAGCGTGAAGAAGTAACAGACAGACGAATTTACTTGAATATCACTTTAATACTAGTAATGGATCTACAAAGTTATTGACACAATTCTCTCTGTATTTTAAGCTTACCATGCTGGTTTGGGTAAAAGGGACAAAAGAAAATAAATAGAATGTACCAACTTCGTATTCGAATGTGCCAATGTACCAACGTAAAAGAATGGGCAAAATGGCAGAAGAGAAATTCCTCTGCCATTTAGACCATGCGGGTAGCAACCCATCACTATTTTGATCCCCTTTCCCACTTTCTCGCCCGCCGTCACGTTAAAAGTAGACTTTGGATCTTGTGGCCCTGGGCGATTTCAGCTTAAAACCGCAAGACTCAAAATGCTCTGTATGTTCCATTCCATTTGGGATTTAGATCGCTACAGGGATAAAGACGAATTTTTCATGTTCTCAAAATAATAGATCTTTAATTATTTGAGACTGGCTTCGCCTACGATTTAATCTGCACATCCATACTAATATTATAAATAAGAAAGTTACGCAGACGAAGTCGCGAGTGAAGGTTAGTGTTAAATAAAGATAAGAAAATTCGAAAAAATAATGCCTTTGCGTCGAATGATATTGATACTGTTAATCAATATTAAATAATGTGGACATCACTATTCGAGCAGCGCACCTGTCGGCAAGTAGTAGAATTATTTCGTAGCTTGGGATTCAAATGAAGAAAAAATTCTGCTTCTCGACGATAGATAGCGCAATTATTAGACTTTTTAATTTGAGTTAGTAAATAGCAAAACGTCGTAAGTACTTTTTGAACCGTAGCAAAATAAACCTTATGCTTGAGAATTAATGTCGTTTTTAAACTGTAACTATTGACTTAGGCCAATATTAAAATAAATATATTCGACCAATCAAACGAATTTTTCGTATGTGTGCAATATGTGATTATTGGTTTATTTGTTGAGTTTGGCGACGCTGGTTTCTTAACTAATTTATGCCCAAGGTACTTCCACCTACTTCTCTGTTCCGTGACTATAACAAATTGCCCTATGTTACGATTTCTTTGAGTTTACGTTTTCATTGCTATATTTATACTTTTTTAAAACAGTGCTATTATTTATTGAGGGACTCACCGAAACACAAAACGTGTAGTTTTCCAAAATTCCAACTCACCGTTCGCGTATGCAGAAAATTTCTAAAATATGTTTATGGTTCTCTAAAAATTTCACCATATGAACAAAAAAGCTGGAGCCGTATTTTTGAAATCACTTTTCACATTAGACATTACGAATGGTTTATGCGAGCGTTACCAAACGGGCACATTTTTTTAATGATCGTATGCGAAGGATATGAAGTGCCATTTTTCAAACGCGGTGTCACCTCATCATCATCCTCACGTATTCCCGGTTGCATCCTCAGCAGTAACGCTTCAAGAGCCCGGGGTCCGCTACCTAACCAAGGAGATTTGACGAGGTTGCTGGTTTTTACACAGAGCGACTGCCGTCTGACCTCCACAACCCAAAGGGCAAACCAGGAACCAATCCTTGGATAGTTTGATGATCAAACGCAAGGTGGCGTTCGGGACCCACAGTTTTACGTGCCTTCCGAAACACGGAATCATCTTTCTTTTCGGATAATCAGGTGATTCAAGCCTGCAATATCCTATCCAGACTGGAAACAACTTTTCACAAAGTATGCTTCCCAGTGGGAATCGAACCCATGACCTCCGGGTCACAAGGCGAACGCCTTGACCACTGGACCACGGAGGCAAACGCGGTGTCACCTAAACGAATGATTTTTCCATACAAAAAACCGTACGTTTAGTGACTCCGCGTTTGAAAAATCGCACCAATAGAGTGTTATTTTTCATTTTACCGCCCGGTCACGAATATGAGCGTGTGCGCGCGCGCGCGCTTATACCATGTCACGAATTCACGCGATTTCATTCGCGGAATATTGCCAGTTTAGGGCTTTTTACCTAAGAATTTCAAAAATAGCATTGATCATGTCATCTTATCCACCCGTCTCCCACCACACAATTAATAAGGATCATATGAAAGGAAGAAAAGCTTTATTAGGCAATCACAACCATTACAAATTATCCCGCTACACATATATCTACAACAAAAACAACAACTACGAATTGCTGTAAGGGCTACCTGATGTGCCATTTTTCAAACGCGGAGTCACCTAAACGAATGGTTTTACCCTACAAAAAACCGTTCGTTTAGTGACTCCGTGTTTGGTAAATCGCACCATTGGGGGTTTATGATGGCCACTTGGACGAATTGCTCCGAAAATAATTCATCAGCCATATTCCTCGCAGAACTGCTAGAGATTCTCTAAAAATCGTAAAATGGTCACAAAATCTCCCAATTCCCTTTTCAATTCAGTTGTGTGATTTTTCAAAAGCGGAGTCACTAAACGAACGGTTTTTTTAATGCTTGGGCCGGACCTGCGCCTATCATCACGATACACGCAAATGTGACCGGTCGTTATCGGGTATCGTCCCGAATATTCGGACTTCGTGTTGTTAATCGCGCGGGTGGCGATACATCAAAGGATTTAAGCACGCTAACCATTCGCTCTGCATGGTCGCACTTGCGTTATTCAAATTGAACTTTGTTTTCAACTTGTTCAGACGCGTGCTGTGCGACGGTGCCACGGTTGTTAATGCGTAAAAATGGAGTGGAACGATAAAATGGTGTTAAATTTTTTAGCTTTTTATTTCTAGGTTTCTTTTTAGGTTTCAATTAATGCATTATGTAATTTTTAGCTCACATGTTACAGAAAAGAATGTCGTCGTCCATATTTAAAACACATAGATGACGCCATCGTGGATTATTGCCAGATAGTTCGTGAAAAATAACGAAGCCGCTAGTGTGACCATCGCTTCATCGCGATAACTTTTAAGTGTACAAAACGTACGAAGATTTGCTTCGGGACGATAGGCACAAGTGCGGCCGAAGCATAATAGAAAAACCATTCGTTTAGGTGACTCCGAGTTTCAAAAATGGCACTTCAAATAGCGATACATATTTGGCAAGAAGGTTGCCGCACGAAATAATTAAAAACCGATACTTTACCGGTTTATATTTTTGTTGATTTTTATACATTATTTAAAAGATTAACATTGTTTTTATATATATTCAACCATAATATAGCTTAATAAAGTAAAAACCCATGTATTTATCTTAGAATTTAATAGATATTTAATAAAATGTGTTTTCTTTTTGTTACTGGCAATAAAAACTATGCCATATGATATGACATGACAGTCACATTTCTTCTTATTGATGTCAGGGTAAATAATAAATAATAGTTCGTAATTAGTTTTCAATGGTTTTCAACAAATGTTTTTAATTAGTTTTGCAATAATTAACTTTGATATCATCTTGTAGCTATGCGCCCTTGGTAGAAATAGAAATACGTATTGAAATAGTGTCACAAATTGCGCTAAAGGGCACACGCACGTAAGTACTCACACCTTTTGATTGTGATATACATATAAAAGGTTAGGTACAGTACATTAAACCCTTTTAATTTGTTTACAGTATGTCAAAATCAACAAAAGTACTTGTTTTATCCAAGTAATGGCTTGGACCTAATAGCCCGAAATCTTTTTGACAGCATGATCCTTTTTTTCGCTTGAGCTGTTCGGCAGTATATTTGACCCGGCTTTCAATAAAGGTTAAATAATAATAAAGATTTGTAGTATGTAGGCATATATTATACTAGTATTCTTGTAGTATGACCACCAACTGAAATATTGTAGTCTCAAACAATATTTGTAAAGTAACAAAAAATCTTAAATATATCCTTTTTAAGT
This sequence comes from Acrobasis suavella, assembly GCA_943193695.1. Classification (NCBI taxonomy): domain Eukaryota; kingdom Metazoa; phylum Arthropoda; class Insecta; order Lepidoptera; family Pyralidae; genus Acrobasis; species Acrobasis suavella. The sequence continues at coordinate 9,561,644 of OW971940.1, forward strand.
GCCAGTACGTCTTTTAAATATTAATTGTACAAGTAATCAATAATTTATATTTGCAGAGACTGCTTGAAGCCTAAGGAAGTCGGCAATGCGTCCACTGTTGGAGCATTCTTGTTTTGTATCATCAAGAGAGAATATCCTGCAAATACAGGGAGAGTCATAAGCGAACCCTTTGGTTGACTTGATGAGATCCTAAACTTGCATGACAAGCTGGGTTTGCTCAGATGAAATAAATATTATGAAGCAAAACAAGACTGAAGACAAAGATTAAAACAAGAACAACATACATTCATCAGAATAAATCATTTATATTTGTTATATTTATGTAAAGAATTTTATTTAAGTACCTACCCATTTTGTTTTATGTCTAACATTAACTAGCACTGATTTAAAAGTCTAATATAAGCAGAATTAATCCCGGTAGGCATTAGATGCCAGTCGGATATAAGATAGAGAAAAATATACGAGCTCCGACTACTACTGTAGATAGTTATTCTGAGAATTTTAAATAGGCAATGGCTAACAACCTATCATTTATGAGTTTTGATCATGACCTCATCATATTGCTAAATATGGTCTTTGCCTTGTAATAATTTAATTTGCAGTTTACCAGGCAGATAGTCATTCGTAATAAGAAGCATGTCTGTATGTACTTAATTTATTTATTTATAAGGAAAACCTCAATAAATAACGCAGATTAGACGCAGACGCAATAGAAAGCAAGTTTTAAGTAATAACGAATACGAATAACGAATGGTTTTTGCATGGAAAAACCATTCGTTTAGATGACACCGCATTTCAGAAGTGCCATTTTTCAAACGCGGAGTCACCCAAACAAATGGGTTTTCTATACAAAAAACCATTCGTTTAGTGACTCCGCGTTTGAAAAATCGCACCACAGAAATGGCACTTTAAGACCACTTGTAATTTTGACATTGGTGTCGTCGATATGTCAAAGATACCTTTCATGGAGAATCCGATTCATGCTGCTTTTTAGTTTTTGGTGAAATTCTTAGAAAACCATAGACATATTTTAAATTTTTTCTGCTAAAAGCATTGTTTTTAGCTGACACGACGGTTTCAAAAATACAGTCAAATGGTTTTGTACGCGAACGGTGAGTTGGAAAACTACACGTTTTGTGCTTTGGTGAGTCCTTACCGCCCGACCATGAATATAGGCGTGTGCTATGGAATGGATAGAATTTATCTTACAATGTTTCGTCGAACTCAACAAAGAATAACTTCGGAACTCTGGGAAAATAATTCACAACGTTGGTAGTTGGTACATAGAATAGAAACAAAAGTACATAGAATAGAAACAAAAGGTGGCTACCACAACCGCCTCTACCAGTTTCAGCCAATATCTCAGACCGGAACGTTTTGATGTAGAAACTAACGTAAGCGGAGCCGAACTGCACTGATTTCAAATTTTTTTTATCAGAAGGATTTGCTGAGAGTTAGAGCGACTCACTACGTCTGAAACTCTTAGTAAATCATTTGTCACCGACTGTTTATTCATATATTAAAGAGTGTACTAAGTACGATAATGCTGTAGGTAGATTTATTTAATTTGATTTATATCAAGCCTCTGAATGAAAACGCACGTCATACTCTGACTACTAGAAAACAAAATGCCGGCGAAAATATTTGGGAATACATTCAAGCTTTAAAACTTTTGTCACAAAACTGTAATTTTAAAAACGATGACAGAAGAACACTGAGATGAATACGAGTATGTACGTGATGCATTTATATCAGGAATACAATCGCAACATATACGTGAGAGGCTTTACGAACATTTTTTAAATTATCGTATGCAAAGGATTTTCAACGAGTGGTCTCGACCACTCGTAATTTTGAAATTTGTAGTGTTGATATGTCAAAGAAACCTTTCATAGAGAATCCGTTCCGATTCATGCTGCTTTCTTATGCATGGTGAAATTCTTAGAAAACCATAGATATATTTTCGATGTTTTCTGCGTGAAACAATATTGTTCTTAGCTGACACGACGGTTTCAAAAATATACGGCCAAATGGTTTTTTACGCGAGCGGTGAGTTGGAAAACTACACGTTTTGTGTTTCAGTGAGTCCTTAAATGAAACTTGGCACTCCAAAAGGTCACCGAATGGAGATTCTGTTTCTTCGTGGTTATATACGCCTGAGGACGCATTTTTGAAATTACTTGTCATATTACGAATGGTTTATGAGATAAAACTCATTTTAAATCTCCATAGACAAGATTTTTTATTATATATGTCAGTCAATTTGTCATTGTAATAATGTCGAATTTTTAAGTTAATTAAAACCTATGTAAAGGTTTTGTCTTATTTCAATTTAATTAACTTAATATTATCTAGTTTCAATCATGGAAAAATATTTGCGCCCCGAAAGGTTTGATATTGAGCCTTCTGACTCTTCTGCAGCACAAGCTTGGGAGCATTGGATGAAAACATTTGACAGCTTTCTAGTATGTTGCAAACCAGCCGCATTGGATAAAACACCAGACGCACAGCTGGAATGGACAACGCTCAAACTCCATCTACTTATCAAACACGTTTCTCCAAATATTTATTCATTTATTAGTGAAGCTAAAACTTACGATGAAGCTATTAACTTACTGGACAAACTGTATGTAAAACCTAAAAACATTATTTTTGCCAGACATTCACTAGCAATCACGTTCTGACGAAAACGTTGATACTTATTTACAGATACTTAAACAGCTATCCAAAGAGTGCTCCTTTACTGCTGTAGATGCGGAAACGAATCGAAATGACAACATACGAGATGCATTTATATCTGGATTATTGTCAAATAAAATTAGACAAAGATTACTGGAAAATTTGAGTTTAACTCTCGATGAAGCTTATAATCAAGCAATATCTTTAGAGGCAGCTGAGGCTAATTCATTAAGTTTTAATAATGTATCATCTGTAAATGCCATTCAAACTGAATCTACTCAAGCTGAGTTTAAGAAAGAAGAGAACTGTGCGGCTGCTGCCAACTTTCAGAAACGTAAATGTTTCTTTTGTGGAGGACAAGTTCATGTTCGTAAAAACTGTCCAGCATTAGGAAAAACATGTCAACTCTGCAACAAAAAGGAACATTTAGCCACTGTCTGTAGGAGTTCTTCTAAAGTATTTGCTTCTACGTCACGTAAAAATTCAGATTTATCAGCATGTATTATAGCAGCATCGCCCTCATCGTTGTCTAAAGCAACAGTCCCTGCTTATATCCGAGGAATTAGAGCAGAAGTACTATTAGACACGGGAAGTTCAAGCAGTTTCATTAATGACAGTTTTTCTAAACTGTGTGGATTGAAAAAGAAGTTTTGCAATCAATCTATCTTCATGGCTTCACTTAATCATACGTCACAAGTAGAAGGCCATACGTGCCAAACAATATCTATTGACAATCATAAATATGATAATGTCAACCTACTAATCGTTAAAAATCTTTGTGCAGATATGATTATTGGTCACGATGTTCTAAAGCAGCATTCATCATTAGATTTCGCATTTGGTGGACCAAAGGAACCTCTTCATGTATGCAATGTTGCTGAAGCATCAGTACCAGCTGTAGCACTCTTCACAAATTTATCTCCGGATTGCAGACCCATCGCTATTAAGTCTCGCAGACATAGTGATGAGGATAACAAGTTTATCAAAAAAGAAATTGAAGAATTGCTTGCTGAAGGAGTAATAGAGGAAAGTAAATCCCCGTGGAGAGCCCAGGTACTTGTAACTAAAAGTGACACTCATAGAAAACGGCTGGTAATTGATTACTCACAAACTATTAACCGATACACTGAATTAGATGCATATCCTCTACCAAATATCGAAAAACTAATATTAAAGTTGCCAAAAATGTCTATTTTAGTACTTTAGATTTAAAAAGCGCCTATCATCAAGTGCCTATTATCTCAAAAGACAAAATATATACAGCCTTTGAAGCAATAGGCAACTTATACCAATTTAGACGTATACCATTTGGAGTTACTAACGGAGTATCAAGTTTTCAACGTACTATTGATTGGATCATCAGAAAAGAAGGACTTCAAAACACATATGCTTATCTTGATGATATTACCGTTGGAGGCCGTACACGGGAAGAACATGACAAAAATTTAGAGTGTTTCATGAATGCTGTCAAGAAATATGGTCTCACACTCAGTTTGCAAAAATGTAATTTTTCACAAGATTCAGTCAATATACTAGGATATACTATCGAGAATCATATAATCAAGCCTGACAGTGAGCGCCTTAAACCACTTTTGAGTTTGCCTCCACCGCGATACTTGCAATCTTTAAGAAGAACTCTTGGAATGTTTGCCCATTATTCCAAATGGATACCAAATTTTTCTGAGAGAATTCACTTACTCTCAAAAACGACAAAATTTCCTTTATCTAGAGATCAAATAACATGTTTGGAAGGACTCAAAGAAAGCATTGCAAAGTCATCAATTCATGCAATTGATGATAAGTTACCTTTCACTGTTGAGACGGATGCATCTGATCACTCAATTGCAGCTGTACTTTCACAGGATTCTCGACCCGTAGCATTCTTTTCTAGAACATTACAATCGAGCGAATTAAATCATTCTGCGATAGAAAAGGAAGCTTATGCCATTGTTGAATCACTAAAGAAATGGAGACATTTTCTTATTGGTAGAGAATTTAAATTAATTACTGATCAACGGTCCGTATCGTTTATGTTTAGTAAGAAACACTCAAGCAAGATCAAAAATGAAAAGATTCAAAGACGGCGATTAGAACTTGCTCCATTTAAATATGAAATTATATATGGTTATGGTTAAAGACATTTATTCTCATAAAAGAATCTACAAAATTCACTTATAATGAGAACTTATTTTACATTTAGTGGACGCGTACAAGGTCGGTGGGTAGTTAAACAATATTCGTTCCGTGCGGCTGGCCACGGGTTCTCAGTGTGTGCACGGAACTAGTTTGTCATATCTGCATGTTCGATGCACAGTGATGATGTGCCAATGTGTGTGTATTGTACTGTCTATTGTGAAACGGAATAAGCGCAACTAGATGTGTCTTGCGATACGAACATCATTATCATTAATTTTAAACTGTTTTATTATTTGTTTATTCTTTTTCTTTCCTTATGTTTCAGTGATTGGTGTATATATTATGTAGTTTAGTTTTCACAGTTGATTTTGAATTATACACACACATATACATACACATATATACACATACATACATATATACATATACATATACATATACACATACATACACATACATACATACACACACATGCGCACACACATATATATATATATATATATACATACATGCACACACACATACATATACATACATGTGTACACATACATACACATACATACACATTTTAACAGATAAGTATTTTAAATAATAGTATTTATTTTATTTACTACATAGTGCTTTAGTGATTTTTTAAAAGTACTTAAGGTTTTGCAGTCCTTTATATCTTTAGGTAGTTTATTATATAGCTGAGCGCCTTCATACAAGATGTTCGCTTTACCATAGTTTGTTCTGGGTATGTGAAGGTTGATGTCACTGGCACGCCGAAGTTTAATTTTTTGATATTCTTTCTTTTTTGTGAAAGTTATTTGTGAGTGGATATCTTTGTTGAGTATTTTTCGTACTAATAAACATGTGTAGTAAACATATGTTTGTTTGATATGCATAATTTATGTTTTTCTGTAAACTGTTTGGCTAGGTGTCAAGTAGTCTAAATGAAACAGAGATTTAATAAGTTTGTTCTGAGCAATTTGTAATATTTTTAAGTTGGTTTTGGCTGCGTTACCCCAGACTTCAATTAGGTAGTCTATGTGTGGCTTTATAAGGGTGTTATAGATAGTGTATCGAATTTGGAGTGGAATAAATTTAGAAATACTCCTTACTAGTCCTGATAGTGATACAAGTTTTGATTTGATTTTCTCTATATGAGGTTTCCAGGTAATATGCGAATCCAGTACTAAACCCAGATATTTTTCTATTTTAACTTTTTGGACTTTTTCGTTATTTATGCTCAACGTTGGAATATCTTGAATTTTTTTGTTTTTTGGAGCGAATATCATAAAATTCGTTTTAGAAACATTAATAGTTAGGAGATTGGATTCAAACCAAGTATTAAGTAAAGTTAGGTCGCTCTGTGCATCGGACATTAAATCATCTATGGAAGATCCAAAATAAAATAAACAGGTATCATCGGCATACATTGTGACATCACCTTTTAGACCTATTTTATGTACGCAATTCATATAAATCAAGAATAATAAGGGCCCCAAAATGGATCCCTGCGGGACCCCGCAAGTAATAGGTTTTGGAGTACTCTGACTCGTACCAATTTTCACTACTTGAAGTCTATCTGTTAAATATGACTTAAACATATCATATGCCTTACCCGAAATACCAATATCTCGTAATTTTTGGAGTAATAGATTGTGGCTTATTGTGTCGAACGCCTTTTTGAGGTCGATAAATATCCCAAGTACTAAATTTTTAGCATCAATGTTTATTTTGATTTTAGTTACTAAATCAATCGTGGCACTGGTAGTGTTTGATTTTCCTCGAAAACCATACTGCTGTTTGTAGAGAAAGTTTTGTGTAGCCAGGAACTGTTCTAATCTATCGTAAAGCACTCTCTCGAAAATTTTTGACATAATCGGCAGTACGGATATTGGGCGATAGTTATTTGCATCTATTTTGTTTCCAGATTTGAAAATTGGTGTAACTCTTGCAATTTTTAGACTATCAGGGAATTCTCCTAATTCAAGACATTTATTGATACAGTCAGTGAGTTCATTTATGAATAGTTCTTTTAAACATTTTATACTTTTTGTGCTTATACCGTCAAGACCGGAGCTAGTATTTGTTTTTAAGTTATTTATTATTTTATTTATTTCGTCTGTAGTGGCAGGAGTAAAATATTTTAAAGTGTAAGTGTTACTGACATCAGAACTAGTGGAAGAGTGTGTTATATTTGATGATTTTGGAATTCGACTAGCCAGCACAGTGCCAATAGTAGAAAAGAACGTATTAAACTCTTCACAGATTTCTTCTTCATTAGTGGTAATATTTCCTTTTGCAGTTTGGAGCTTACAGGGTGCAGATGCACTAGCACTATATACAGGCCTGGAAAAGAGAATTACGCTGCAGATGCACTCTCTCGAATATGCGCCTCACTGGAATTTAACAGCGGAAAATAACTTTCATTACATGAAGCTCTATGTCATCCAGGAGTAACAAGGATGTTTCATTGGGTACGTTCCAAAAATCTCCCCTTTTCAATCGATGAAGTCAGGAAAATGACTAATTCTTGCCGTACTTGCTGTGAAATTAAGCCAAGGTTTACTCGAAACAGCCAACCAAGAAATCTTATAAAGGCAATGGCACCCTTCGAAAGATTAAGTATCGATTTTAAAGGTCCTGTCCCAACTAATTCAAACAATCGGTTTATTCTTACAGTCATTGACGAGTTCTCTCGTTTTCCTTTTGCTTTCCCTTGTTCAGACGTTAGCTCCAAAACTGTTATTAAACACCTTAATAATTTGTTCATGATATTTGGCATGCCTTAATATGTCCACTCCGATAGGGGTTCTGCTTTTCTATCTGCTGAAGTGCAGGAATTTCTACATTGTAGAGGCATAGCCACTAGCCGTACTACCGCCTACAATCCGCAAGGTAATGGACAAGTCGAGAAATTGAACTCAACCTTGTGGAAAACAATACTTTTGGCCCTTAAAACGAAAAATCTCCCAGTAGAGCCTTGGGAGCAAGTATTGCCCCAAGCTCTTCATTCCATTCGCTCTCTTTTATGCACTGCTACAAATTGCACACCTCATGAAAGGATGTTCTTACACCCACGTAGATCCTGCAATGGAACCTCTATTCCAACCTGGTTAACGAGCACTGGACAAATTTTAATGAAAAAGTGTAACCGTGCCAATAAATATCAACCAGTAGTAGAGGAAGTGGAACTATTACACAGCAATCCAGATTTTTCTTATGTAAGACTTCCAGACGGTCGTGAAACTACAGTTTCAAATCGTCATCTTGCACCTTTGGGAACTGAAGGAGAAGACCTGCAGTTTTATGACATTTCTCAGACCGCAGATCATGTCGAGATTGAGAAGACCGCAACGCCGCTCTCTCATCCAGTTAGAACAGATACTGTGCCAGATGCTAGCGATAACGACCCACCGCCGGCGCCGCCACTACGAAGAACTGGCCGCCTGCGCCAGGCACCCCGATACCTTAATGATTACGAGTGTGTTGTTTCAGAAAGTAGTGTGGGTGAATGAGATAAAACTCATTTTAAATCTCCATAGACAAGATTTTTTATTATATATGACTGTCAATTTGTCATTGTAATAATGTCGAATTTTTAAGTTAATTAAAACCTATGTAAAGGTTTTGTCTTATTTCAGTTTACGCGAGCGTTTCCAAACGGGCGCATTTTTGAAATGATCGAATGCGAAGGATTTGCAACGAGTGGTCTCGACCACTCGTAATTTTGACATTTGTGGCGTAGGAATGTCAAAGAAACCTTTCATGGACGTATTTTTGATATCAAATACTTTTTTAAAGACGTCAAAACAAACATTTTCTATGGGATTTACATGAAATAAAGACTAATGACGTCATAACTTTTTGGAGTCAAATAGCGCTCTTAATATAACTTTTTCTGCTGTAATACAGCTAAAATCACGATGACAATGGATATGACTATGACAAGTGACATTATTTGGTGACGTTTTATTTATTTTTGACCAAATAATTTATTTTGACCCTGGGGTTGCATTTTTGAAATCACTTGTCACATTACGAATGGTTTACGCGAGCGTTTCCAAACGTGCGCATTTTTGAAATGATCGTATGCGAAGGATTTGTATCGAGTAGTCTCGACCACTCGTACTTTTGACATTTGTGGCGTAGATATGTCAAAGAAACCCTTTATGGAGAATCCGTTCCGATTCAAGCTGCTTTTTTATTCACGGTGATATTATTAGAAAACCATAGACATATTTTCGATATTTTCTGCGTAAAACCATATTGTTTTTAGCTGACACGACGGTTTCAAAAATACAGCCAAATGTTTTTTCACGCGAGCGGTGAGTTGGAAAACTACACGTTATGTGTTTCGGTGAGTCCTTAAATGAAAAATAGCACTCCAGGAAAGTACCCAATTACGAGTAGTCAAGCTCAAGACTACTCGCTGCAAATCCTTCCTAAACGATCGATTCAACAATGCGCCTGTTTGGCAACGCTCGTGTAATTGTAAACCATACGTAATGAATGTGACAAGTGATTTCAAAATTGCGTCCCCACCCCAAAGATTTAGAATAAGTAGGTTCCCTGACTAAGAAGAATAAAAAAGTTCGCCTGAAGTCCATACGTCAATGTCATAAGGGAAATTAAGCAAAGTTTTACCCAGGGTTTAAAAATAAAAAAGTTATAGGGACAAACTTATAAAATGTCCTCGGAAAAGAAAAAATCATTCTAATTCAATAGAAAATTAGTTTTTTAGTCGCGTGAATTTAAAGTTCTTAACCGGAACCTACACGCGCGGCCCGACACGCATTTAGCTGATTATTTATATAAAATATATTGCCTCTTAAAACTCGAAACTTGTTATAAATAATTTTCTAACAGAACACAATTTCATCTAAAAAAGTTAAGTTTTGGTGGCGTTTTAACTCTTTAGTTTTTGCTACATACAATTAAGATTATATGTTCTTACATATTGAAATTAATATTTCACCTCCCACATGGCCATTCAACACATTCTATTATCGCGAATTTCAGTCAGCTAATTCCACTGAGAGTATTTCGGCCGTTAGGTCACTTAGTTATAATGCAACCTTGTAAAATATATTGTGGACATGTTTCATTGACCGAACAGCAGAAAATCAATACATCGAACCTGAAAATTGACTATTATTTATATTCTAAATATTGTAAAACGTAGAAATTCCATTCAGACTTATTTTTTTGCAAAATGATAATAGACCTCAAGTGCTCAACTCGACTTTACCTGACGGACCTTGATTTTGCAAGCATATATTCATACTATGTAATGTATATACTATAATATAATGAATATATTTAAATATATTTGAATATATTATATCTCCGTTTCCTTTTAAATGATTTAATTCAAATGGGGGCATCACTGGACCCCGAAAAATTCAGGCAGCCCCTTAAATTAGAATATTTCTACTAAAGTTGCCCAATTTTCATTATTTTTATTTACATTACTTCTCCTAATAGGTAAACATAGTTAACAGATCATTAATGTGACTGAATTTGTATGGGTGCATTTTTTTCTTATCCCATTAAGTATACAGGAATTTGTACAGCATTATGTATGTCCCTTTACTGTAGGACACCCACAGGTCAGACAACCTGACCAAGGTCGCTGGAAAGCGCTGGATGCAGAGGCCGCACTAGATCGGCCATTTTGGAAAACCTTGTACAGCATCAGTGGACGTTATGGGGCTCAACTGATGACGTCTTATAATTAATTAAACAAGCTAGTGAGCAGACACGGTACACGACCACACGACACATTGTGATCTTACTATACAGTATACAATATGTAACAAAAACCCTGTCCGATCCGTGTAGGAGGAACTTAGACCGTCATTATGAACAACTTTTCCCATGGGGCCAATGCCTAAAAACTCGAAAAAAAATCGACATTTTCATACAAAAGTGTTCGGCCGGCCCGGCAATTTGTATGAAAATTACGATTTTTTCTTCGAGTTTCAAGCATTGGTCCCAAAGGAAAAGTTGTTCATATTAACGGTCTGAGTTGCTCCTACAGGGATCGGACAGGGTTTTTGTATATTAGTATCGATTTTCCTTTTGAGGTACGAAACATGGTATAAGGATCTCATCACAAACTATAAAGTATCTTAATATGGGCAATAAATAAGACGAAGTTAGTCACTGTGAAGTTATCCTTGAAAGACTTTAATAACTTATCCAAAATTATGAAACAATGATCGTTAAATAAATCACGAAATTATTCTGATCGCACAGCTCACATAAGGATATTGTGTTGCACAAAAAATGATCATCGAAATGGCACAATTTTAATATCTATATGGTAGAAGCTTAGAATCAAGGCCCATTACCTAAACCTCTCCATTTAAAATACAAAATCTTAGTAAGTAGATATGTATAAGTACATATCTATCTTGCTCATACATACCTCGAGCGCACGTTATATTGCCCCTTGGGGTCCAGTGCTGCCCCCATTTGAAATAAATTAAAATTTTGTCTTGACCAAGCCCTAGATAACCCTTAAAAATTTTCTACGAACATAAGCCAAAAGTGGCTGTTTTTCGCAAATATGCGTAGAAAAGCTTCACGTTCTCTCTTTGACTTTTAAACCGTAGCGCATAAAATAGTTTGAAGGGAAATTTAGGGCTTGGTCAAGACAAAATTTTTAATGATATCTCCGTTTTCTTTCGAATAATTTATTTCAAATGGGGGCAGCACTGGCCCCGAAAAATTCATGTATCCCCTTAAAGAGCTGACTGACAATCTTCTGGAATGAAGCGGCATCTAAAGAAGAAGTACTTATGTAAAAAGATGCATACTTTGGTCGCACTTAGTAAATGCCTAATACACGATCGTCACGCTCTGCCCAAGCACAACCTATCATCCTCATTAGTATACCTTTTACTCACAAATCAAGTTGACCTGCATCCTGCCGATTTCGTGGCCACCTGAGATCTTTATGGAGCGGTCATTGCCCAACGATTTACGCATACGTTACTAACGTGTGGGAGACCAGTGTTAGGGTAACAATATCTCTCGGCGATCACAACAGACGGCCGGTTATCGCAGTGAAAAGTAGCCACCTGATAGTTTAGAAAAATATTTATTTAGCGTTATAGATTATTTTAAAGAAAACAAAATGGAATTTGTGAAAAATATTTATCTTGGCACCACTGTTATGGTACGTAAATATTTATTTGCATTAGGTATAACTAAAACTTTAACTAATAAAAAAGTGACCTTATAGGTGAAAGTCTCTAGATTTTTGAAAACTTTCAACGCTCCAATTCTTTTGTAAAGTTATGTTTTTCACTTAAGTATAAAATTCATGGCGACAGGTAGTTTTGGCGGCTCTACCTTTACAAGCTCAAATAAGACCAGCTCGCTGTCCTACCAACAAGATAGCACCTCACCGAAGAATCCCAAGCTGGTCTAACAGAGTCCAAGGACGAACATTTGGGGGTGCTTTCATAGATCTACTCACTACCGATGGCGAGCGGCCACAACATCTGCAGAACGATCTACAGGAACAACCACAAGAGGAAGATCCGGACGATTGCGGAGAAATAGAAGATTATGACGAAACGGATCTCAGTTCGGGTGAGTTCATCAATGTGCGTATTTTTTAAACAAAGTTTCTACTTGTTTTGTGTTATTGTTTAGTTTGAAAAATGAAAAGCAAAGTTTTATTTATCTTTCTTTTTTACAAGCAACATTTATGTCATAGTTGTGTGTAAAAGTACGTCTAATTTACCTACTAATATATCTTTTGAGGAATGATCATTACTTAGGGTATCTACTTACTTATCCCTCTACATGAAAGTTTACACTGAAAACACATTTCTGCAGTATCACAAAAGCTGAATAGACGGCAAGGCAAGCAAGACCAGCGCTTCTTCTTGGGTCTATTCAACAGGCCTCAGGATTATCCGCCTCTGACGACTAGAACGCGACCGCCGACGACCACCGCGACATCTCCTTTGAAGCCAACATTCCCAACAATCTCGCCGTTTTGGTCAGGCGGCGTTTTTGGAAACAACCCCTATCGTCCGCCAAGGCCAGAAAATCCATCAGGTAAAGTATAGGTACTTAAGTTTAATACTTCGGTACTGGCATCATCGTCAGAGTATCGTTCTTTCATAACTCGACGATTTTGTTCTTCTGTTACAATACCTAAACCACTCAATCTAGTTTTAAACAAAGTAAAAAAGGGATATGGACCTGTCTGAAATATTAAATGCATAGCATAGGTAATTAGGTATACGTTTAATTTTCAGACAGCATCAAACCCGTGCATGAACATGATGTGTCTGAGAGCCAGTCCACTTACTGGCCAAATATTGTGGGAGGTCCCCTGGGGAACATCATAGGCGCTTCGCCAGCTATACCAACGTTCTCGCCTACGACCACCCCTGGAACGTACGGCCCAGAGACACAATATCCGCAAACAACTAGATACCCTCGACGTCTCAGGCCCAGGTTTCCGAACAATGCCAACACTTTTTTTGGATCATTTGTAGACTTGTTTGTATAAAATAAAATGTATTTTTCATATATCGTATTTGTTTGCCATACCATGGAATTGACCTTTCATTGTTTCCGTGTCGTCGTATAGCAAATTATATTCAAGTTTAACCTTGCAGAAAATACCAAGCGTTAACCTTTCATTCATTCTGAAATAGTGTCTTACGGTGTAAACATATGGTGCTTAATTTTGCAAGGAATTTTGCTACTCGCCTCCTAGCATTGTTAACGTCTAATGAATGGAATAACCGCCTACATACTTAGTTGTAGCGTTTTAATGGGAAGCGCGTGACAGAGTCTACTTAAGAACCTGGAATAGAGATTAAGTGCTGGTTTTTTGAACAGTTTAATTCATTCGTTCATTAGACTTAGTGCTAGGATGATATCACCAGCGGGGCTAGCCTGAAATGTGACGGTTTTGGCGCTGCCAAAAGCGTGCGAATTTAGCTAGTGACTGTGTCAGTGTAATTGTAACGTCAACATGAATAGTGTAATTTGGACCGCTCTAGTAGCGCTCGCTGTCCTGACCTATGTAGAAACAGGTAAGTAAGAAATAATATTAATTAATAAAAGATAGGATTTAATTCCTTGTCTTAATGAAAGACAGAAAAAAGGAAATTCAACTATTTTACTAGCTACTTAATTTATTAGGTAACCATTATAAAATATTTTTGATTCTCTTTATACATTATAAACCAGGAAGATTTAAAATCCAGTAAAATATTCCAAATAGTTCAGTAAATGAAAATCGATCGAAGCTTACTTTTTTATAAGCGGTGTTTTACTAGAATTAGTAATAGTGTAATCTATTTTTAAGATAAGTATCTATGAAACATACATGTTTTTCTTCTTTGGTGGATATATTTTTTGTGGGTGATAAAATAATACTGATAATATTATTTTCATAACTGGTGATAATGCAGAAAACAGCATATTTTTTACCTGCCTAACCACTACATCGTCAAACGGTATTTGTTGACGAGATGAGGAATTGAGGACAGGTCGGGGCAGTTATTTAAAACACATTAAGATAAATAATATAATTGGTTGTTTTAACAGGTTTACCGAAGAAAATTAAAGCAATTCGCCAATACCAACAAACGGTAGCTTTTACTAAACATAAATTAATTCATAAATTAACACAATCATTTTATTATTTAGTTTTCAAACTTTTTTCAAGCTAACTCTCGAACTAGTTGATACCTATAATTAATAGTCGTTACTAGTTGATACCTATAGTGAATAGATGTAGGATCAAGTAGGATGTGTAAGTAATATTTTTTATCGGTCCCTGGCGCATAGGACGAAACATCAGTTTATTGCGCATATCTGTCTGTTTGTAATATAGTTTGTATAATTAAGATGTGGGCTTTACGCTATGCCACGGAATTAATACTAGCGTTACCAGTAGCTGCGCGGCAAAAATAGAAAAAAATAAGTATAGCTGCCAAAGTTTCTGAAAAAAAAACGGTCCTAGTTTTTCAGAATATCTATATCGTCAAAAGTGAAAACAGCTTTCGCTTTTTGTACGAAAACATTTGACTCACAATCCTCTTAATATGCATGCTATGCCTACGAAAACATTTGACTCACAATCCTCTTAATATGCATCCTATGCCTAGAAACTACTGATTTGATGTAGGAACGTGACGTGGCTTTTGGGTCTTATGACCCTAGGCTCTGTCTACCTTGTTAAATGGGCCAAAGAGCAAATTTATAGTTCACTTCGTAACAGTCGTGACAAACCAACCGCAAGTTGATACTGTAATTTGTAATATTGCAATTGCAACGTGTTGATCTAGACAATCGACAGCGTGTCAGAGCCAAATCATAAAAAGGAACTGGCGACGCAGCACCCGTGCGTGTGTATATTTACACGAACCATTTCGAGCTACTTTTGACCCCTTCACAACTCGAAACCTATGTAATCTAAATATATGAAATTTAGCAAATACAATAAAGTCCTCGCTAGCTCATCTTGAATCCAAAATTACATTCTGTAGCTCAAATCTTATTGATATAATAATGTTTAAACAACCTGAAAAATATGATTGACCAATTATCCATCATCAAAAAGGTAACCTACTGCCATATGACCTGGAAAGATAATATTTGGCATGTAGGTAGAATATTCGGCGTATACAAAGGAAAAATTCGAAGAACAGTGAATTTCGTATACTTGATTATTTGTGAATCAATAGATTTTAAAAATTAAGATTCGATTTTAAAATTCATAGGGCTACCCTTTTCAAAAATAAAATTAAAAAACTAGACATAGATAAGTACTCTTATAAATAATCATGAGCAATTTAAACTAGAATTATCAAACAAATTTCAATTACTGGATATAAATTTAATAAATGATGTAGATAATCAGTATAATAATATAGTAAATGCAATTCAAAATAGCTGTAATAAAATTAAGAAACGACACCCAAAGAGTAAAAAATTATCAACTGAAACATTAAATCTTATAGACAAGAGATCAGAAATACTAATTGGAAGTCCAGAATATAGAGCGATAGACAAGGAAGTTAAGAAGAGAATAAGAGAAGACATTAGGAAGTACAATACGTTTTTGGTCAAAGTAGCTTTAGAGAAACACCAATCTTTAACAGTAGCGAAACAAGGATCAACTAAGGGAAAATTTTGGATTTATAGTTTGAATACAGTCAGGGTAAAAAACACCATGCTCAAGAGAAAATACTAGAAATATGCACTAAATTCTACAAGACACTTAATTCAGATCCAAACTAAGTTGTGCCACAAAAAGAATATATTTGCCCCGACAGTATCCTTTTCATTACAACAGGTGAAGTACAGGCTGCTCTAAAATCTCTTAGTTTAGGCAAAAGTCCCGGAATGCACGAAGTAACCACAGAAGCTCTCAAAATAGGCTCACCAGTTCTCATACCACACCTCACTAACCTTTTTAATTCTATTCTTCTCACTGGAAAACTCCCGGAAAAAATGTGTCATTCAAAAATCGTTCTGCTATAAAAGAGCAAAAAAAAAAAATTTTAAAATTTTGCTACATAAAAAGGAGATCATAGTAATATTAATAACTACTTACCGACCAATAAGTCTGATCTCCCATATTAACAAAATTTTCATAAAGATCATTCAAAATCGTATAGACAGCTTACTTGACTCACACCAACCTCCTGAACAGGCAGGATTTCGCCCTGGCTTTTCAACCATCTTCATACAATAAATCAAATCATAGAAAAATCCAATGAGTAGATACAATTAACTTCTCTATATTGCCTTCGTGGATTATACAAAAGCATTCGACAGCCTTAAACATATAGCCATATTTACAGCTTAAGAAAACCAAAACATTGACAAAACATACCTAGAACTCTTAGAAAATATTACAATACCAGCACTGCAAATATCTAAACTCAATCATCAGGAACTTCATCCAAAATAGAGAAGGGCGTGAAGCAGGGTGACCCGCTCTCTCCCAGGCTGTTTACGAGTACACTGGAGGAGATCTTTCGAAAGATCGCAGCTTTGTGGGAGTCAAAGGAATAATAATTGGTACAAAACGTCTTAAAAATCTGCGGTTTGCAGATGATATTGTTCTTTTTGCTTCAAATTCAGAGGAACTACAGGAAATGCTCGAAGACCTGAGCAGGTTAAGTCTTGAGGTTGGACTTTCGATGAATCAGTCTTAAGACCCAAGTCATGACCAACAGCACGAAACGAAAGGTCAAGGTTGATGGGCAAGAAATTCAGTACGTCGATGAATATATATACCTTGGCCAGGTACTTTCCTTCAGCAACCGACAAGAAAAAGGAATTAATCGCCGCATAGGAAATGCTTGGAGGAGCTACGGGTCTATGAAAGAGCTAATGAAGGGCAACCTTCCGTTGTCGCTAAAACGTAGACTCATTGATATGTGTATCTTGCCCGTCCTAACTTACGGTGCTCAAAGTTGGTCATTGACTGAGGATCAGAAGTCCAAGCTCAAGATTTGCAAAAGAGCAATGGAGCGGAGTGTTTTGGGTATCACCAGACTCGATAAGGTGCCAAACACAACGCTTCGTTCTAAAAACGGCATTGCTGATATCGGACACAAAGCCGCTAAACTAAAGTGGGATTGGGCGGGGCACGTTTGCCGAATGCATCCTGATAGGTGGGCTACTTTGGCAACAAAGTGGACTCCCGAAGATGGCCGAAGGAAAAGAGGTAGGCCCCGGAAGCATTGGTGTGACGATCTGCGACAGTTTGAAAGGGAATGGTTGGAAGTGGCAAAGGATCGAGATATTTGGAAGGAGATGGGGGAG
The DNA here is from genome assembly GCA_943193695.1 of Acrobasis suavella. Lineage (NCBI taxonomy): Eukaryota > Metazoa > Arthropoda > Insecta > Lepidoptera > Pyralidae > Acrobasis > Acrobasis suavella. Next base: position 9,579,269 of record OW971940.1, read on the forward strand.
ACCTTTGCCCAGCGGACAGAGAGAGACGGTAGAGGTTAAATAAAAAAAAATATTAGGTAAAGTGCCGAAAAAAATTATACGAGCAGGCATTTCTTCTTTTTTAATGTTGCTGAGCAAAAAGCAATGATATCCCACCAAAAACATAAGTGTGAAAATGGGAGCCAAGTTCAAAATCCGACAAAAAAATTGAGATCTAAAGCGCTGCCAAGTGCTTTAGAAATTATTGAAATTTATTTATAACAAGCCAGGTCAGTGTTAAGATTGTTATAAATACATTTCAATATTCTCTAAAGAACTTGGCGGCCTTTAGATCTCAATTCTTTTGTTGGCTTTTGAACTTTGCTCCCATTTTCACATTTATGTTTTTGGTGGGATTGGTGGGACACGAAAAGATTAAAATATTATGAAAGTACCTACAATTTTTTGATAGAGACCTTAATTTTAATTATCAAACAGATATTTATTTAAACACAATATTTTAGAACGTGTAGAGACAAACCCTTACATAAATGCTTTACGAGCAAAGCCATGGGAGAGCGTCCAGAAATATGTGATGGTCAGGCCAGGGGCGTACCTATTCTATTGGCTTTACTATGCTGACGGTACCAGCGTAGGCGCCGAGAGCAAACCTCTCGTAATATGGATACAAGGAGGGCCGGGCCTGGCGGCAAGCGGAATTGCTAATTTTGCAGAAATTGGCCCGCTCAATATGGACATGCAGCCGCGAAATCACACTTGGGTATGTTATTGCAATAGTATTGGTAGGTTTATGGAATTTTCCTTATTCTCAGGTGTTTGTCTCGTACAATATTTTCACTTCGTAAATGAAAAACATTGTTTTGCATAAACGTACATACCTACTTGGTTGACAATAATAAGTACAATTGACAAAATCTTTTTTGGAATTTGCAGATTTACATACTTACATAAAATAATGGTCAATATTATTCCTCTTTATTATTAGGTAGGTACTTTAAATTAGTATATATTTTGTTGAAATTAAGTAGTTAATCTTCAATATTTCAGGTAAAAGGAAGGAATTTGTTGCTGATTGACCATCCCGTTGGCACCGGGTTCAGTTATGTCACGGACAATTCACTCTTTGCAAAAAATGATCGGGAAATCGGTAAGAATTTACTGAAGCTTTATTAAGAGGATACCTGAATTTTCCGGGGTCAAGTGCTTCCCCCATTTGAAATAAATCATTTGAAAGGAAACGGAGATATCATTTAAAATTTTGTCTTTATCAGACCCTAGATAACCCTTCAAACTATTTTATGGACGTTTAGAGTTTAAAGTGAGAACGTGAAGCTTTCTACGCACATTTTAGCGAAAAACGGCCACGTTTAGCTAATGTGCGTAGAAAAGCTTCACGTTCTCACTTTAAACTTTAAACAGTAGCCATAAAATTGTTTGGAGGGTTATCTAGGGTCTTATTAAGACAAAATTTTAAATTATATCTCCGTTTCCTTTCAGGAGATTTATTTTAAATGGGGGCAACATTGGACCCCGAAAAATTCAGGTACCCCTTAACACAATGCTTGACGGATTGATGCTTAATAACATCAGCGGTCCTCCTGGGAAGGTAAGTACTAGTATGACGTAGTTTGTTACATGATAGTTTCTTTAAAAATATACCTACTTTGTATTGTACTCGTAAGTATGTCAGGGGCGGGGCGTGATATTTTGCCGGCCATATTGGGATAACAGTTGGGATTCAATCAACTGTTGACAAAGTCTGTTAATTCCCAATACTTATTTAACAAATGAAATTGCCTAGCCACATAGATACCTACTAGTACAATTGAATTGATTCACACTAGTACCTAATAATATTTTTATTAGGAAGTGACGATTCAGATCTACTAAGCTAATCTAATCTGAAAGCTGAGACTTGTGAGAAAGATGTTATAGCAACGTAACACTCACCATTGTTAATTCTTTCGCAGCTATTGACCTCTCCAAGGCTATAAAAGCGTTTTTTAAAACGCATAAAGGATTTCGCAAAACGCCCACATACATTTTCGGTCAAAGCTACGGTGGGAAGATATGTCCTCGTTTAGGATATTATCTGCATACGGTGCGTTTAAATGTTTAATAACTAATTTTATAACTTGAAAATTAGATTTTTTTAAAACTTAAGGTGAAGACAGGGCATAAGTGGCGTCCTCTTCTTCTTCTTATCGGCTTCTTTTTATCGTAAATGCGATAAAAGTTAACATTTTGCAAATTTTATGCATTAGAATGCAGGTTTTAAAACCGGACGGATGAACCATTGTTCATGAAATAAATTAAAGGTCTGTTTTAATTTAATTTATAAACAATGGTTCATCCATCCAGTTTTAAAACCTGCTTTTGCCAAAAGATGCCAAAAGCAGATACAAGTTTTAAAGCTAGACGGATCAATGATACTCTCGAAGGGTATTCATAAAATAATTTAAAGGTCTATCTAATGCATAACATTTTGCAAAATGTTAACTTTTAGCGTAATTTCGGGTGCCCTTTGATTCGTTTAAAATTTTTGTTTCTAATTTCACTTCGCCGAACCTTATTGGCCCAAACTTGTAATGCAAAATTATTGTCTAGCCTAATTGATGTTTTTGCACTATAATAGTATAGCCTAAAAATTTTTAGATCTTATTTTAGAATCCCTATTAATAGATGTCCTAAAATCATTTGGCTTTTATTTCTTTAGACGTAACGATAACCTCGTATAACTTTGTTTGAGACAATAAAATTATTACTTACCATAATATTTATATCAAATAATTATAGTTTTTGTTCACAACTAATGCACTACTAATAATTATTTCTAAAATCTTCATAAATCACAGATTCGACTTAGAACACCCCGACTCCACGTGGCTCAAGTTTGCCCTATACTATAATTCCTTAGCGCGGAACCAGAAGCTCGCGAAGGAGGTCCTGAGAGACGTTACACTTTTGTGCTTAAGCTTCTTGGACAAAATAATAATTAGTAATTGTGAATATTAGAAGTTATTAATTATTGGGACTAATGACTTAATTTGCGAAGTAAATATTCGGCGATAAATCTTAGGGAAGTGAAAAATAGGCTATACATACTTAATTAAGATAATTAAAAAATTTGTACTATAAGTTTGCGCACCAACCTAAAATAGGAGCACAAAAAATTGGGGGAGCCAATAATAGACCCGTTAATTTTCACCGCACCGCATTCACGATTAAAGAGATTTAAAATGGGGCCGCCACTTATACCCTGTTTTCACCTTAGGTAAACTAATTCAATGATTTAATTTCAGGCTATAGAGAAAAAGCGTTTGAAAATGAACTTAAAAGGAATTGGTATCGGGAGCGGCTGGGTGGATCCGAAAGAAAGCACATTAGTTTATCCCAAATTCCTCTACCTGATGGTAAACATGTTATCTAACTAGCACTTAATAATTGGCATCAAAACTTCGGTGGTAAAAGGCTCACCTATTTATTTATATTAGATACTATCTTAGATTTTAGGTAGTTTATTAATATATTTCATTTCATTTACTGTAGGTAGAATTATATGAATTAATGGCCTAACTAATCACTCAATGTATCTCAAATGGCAAGCGTCCGTGTAGCCGCCCCTGGACACATTGACAAGCAGGCCTTAGCAGACCGAGAGTCATGGGGCGCCTTTGCCCAAGTCTCCATACTAGGACACTATTTTTCATGTTGACTACTGTAAAATTACCATCCTAAATGACTACACAGTCTGACTAATATGTCTAGAGAAGGAAGTAAATTTATTTAACGTATTTCGGGCTAAAAACGGTGTTTTACGTTTTTAAATGTATACAGTCTAAACGGTGTGAATGCACAAAGGCTGCCTCGTGGAAAGAGCCGATGATGCCGCCTTTGTCGGCGCGCCGACAGTCTGCACAGCATGTGGACGAACGAACTGTGCAGTACACATCTCGGGCGATGATGAAGAAAGCCTCAAACTCAAATTAGGCAGCTCCCTCTCCTTCTGCTCTGGTAGCTAATTCCTATGATTGGAGAGGATAGATTGGCGACTTTTCATTTCCAAATTATAATTTATTTAAAATGTACAAATATTAGAAAAATTAAAATAGAGTAGCAGTCATTATTAGCAGTAGATTTAGAAGAAATTTCTAGGTCTGTGGTTGCAATTATCTCTTTCGTCATAGACAGTGACATCCCTTTTTGTCTAGATTTATTATACGGTAATACATAAGTTATGATCTCTTTATATGTGGCTATATCGGCCAAAATACATTGTTTTGCTATTGTGTCTCGTATTCTGAGCAAACTAAGGATTAAACTATGCACGTGTAAGAAATTCAATCATCGTAAAATATAAAAAACGTATTCCAGGGAATTATAGACCAAAGAACGTATTTGAGAAGCATGGAAATAGCAAAGAAAGTGGCTCGTTATATTGAAAAAAGAGAGTACGCTGTTGCTGGAAAATGGGACAATTTGCTTATAAATACCATAACAGTCGAGGCCGGTATGGATATCAATTATAATAATATCAATGAGGAAAGTCCGTACCCCGCATTGGACAGACTGGAAACGAAAATAAACAAATACGTGAAACCGACGTTAGCAGCAGTAGTCGATCAAAAGTTACAATGGAAATACATATCAGAGCCAGTGTTTCAAAGCTTAAATGAAAGTTTCTTTGTACCATCTATGAAGTTCTGTAAGTGCAAATACTTATGCCCTCTTTTAGATTTTTATTTTTTACTTCTTCTAAAAACGAAGAAAAATGTCTTGATAAACTTAGTTTAAAAAATTACAGTAAGGACGGTTCCTTACTTTGAAATTTTCCCAAAAAAATTAATAAAACTTAAATTAAAGAATACAGTCTGCGAACACGAACTAATATTTTTCTGTGTATAATTTATTTCAGTAGAATTGCTTCTTAATAGAACGGACTTGAAAATAGCTGTTTATAATGGAAATTTGGACGTGGTAACACCGTTAGCCGGTAAGATATCTATATTTTCGTCTATTAATAGCAAACATAGAAAAAACCTCTAAGGGTCGTTCGCATTGGTCGATAATTCGGAGACAGTAGACAGACAGATACAGTGGTCGTTACGCCGCCTGTGGTTATTCCCCGCATGCTGTTCATCGACTATACTACTTTATCGACAAGTGAAAATGGCTCCCCATATGCGATACATGCGAGCGATTAATGCGAGCCAAAACGGCCATTGAAAATGAGCCATTAAATTACTGATATATACTTTGCTACTTTTTATTTTACACAATGTTTTTTTTTCGATATACAAAACAAAATTCAAGATAAATTTTGTCCTTGCCCTTTGCTAGCAGGATCTGGGTTCGATTCACAGCAGTGCGAGCAAACACTTGTGCATTTTTATGAGTACCTATACTACCTATAGATCTAAATCTAAATAATAATACATTATTATTTTTTTCCAGATCTAAGATTTTTTATTGATCCGTGTATGTTTATTCGCGCTTATGTGCCATTTATTTTAGGAGCTACTAATTGGATTCATAAATTGAAATGGCCCGGAGCTGAGGAGTTCAAGAACGCAGACAAGTACCGCATACAAGGCGACAGAAACGGTTTTTACAAAAGAGCAAAGCGGTTGAGCTTTTGGTGGGTTTTCCGATCTGGACACTGGGTGAGTTTTACTTTCATTATTTTGAACCAAAATAAAATACATACTTAAATAAAATTAAACTGCAATATAAAATTAAAAGTACAAATAAATATAGAATTAAAATTAAAATGCAATTGTAAATGAAATTATTGATTTGGGTACTTAGTTGATATAAATTAAGCTGTTTTGTCACATATCGGTCTACCTACGTTTACCTACCCTACATACCTGGGGCGCACTATAAGTTTCCGGAATGAATATGAAAAAATACTATTAAAGGTACAAAATTAATTTATTGTTTTTCAAAATAATCTCCCTTGGCGTCTATGCACTTTTTCATTCGATAAAACCAGTTTTGAAAACTTTTGTGCCACTCCTCTGTGGTGACCTCTGAAACGTGTTTTTCATACTCCTCGACAGCCTCTTCTGGTGATGAAAATCGTTGACCGCGTAATTGGTTCTTAATTTTTGGGAACAGAAAAAAGTCACAAGGTGCCAGGTCGGGACTGTATGCAGGATGACTCATGAGTTCTACATTTTTCGCCTTCAAAAAGTCGTTTGTCTGTCTGGCCGTGTGAGAACTAGCATTGTCGTGGTGCAGGATGATACGGCGTTTACGGTTATTTTTACGGAGTTCGTCAATAACTTCCGGCAAACAAATGGTCGTGTACCAGTCACTATTCACTGTACGACGATTCTCTAAAGCAACAGTAGCCACGTGTCCAGTTTTATTAAAAAAAGAAGCAATCATCCGCTTAGATGCACTTTTCACGCGCGCCGCTTTGGTTGGTTTCGGCTCATCTTGAAAGACCCATACGCTCGATTGCTGCTTTGTTTTGGGATCGTAGCAATAAATCCATGTTTCGTCACCTGTTACTATGTCCCACACCAAATTTGACGCACCTTCGTTGAATCTGGTAAGCATGGCACTGCACCAAGTGACGCGGTCCGTTTTTTGAGCCTCGGTCAAGTTTTGTGGGATCCACCGCGAGCACAGCTTTCTCACACCCAAATGTTTGTGTAGGATTAATTGTATTTGACTCATGCCTATTTCTAAGGATGCGCGAATTTCATGGTAGGTCACATGCCTGTCTGTTTCAATCATACGGCGCACAGCATCGATGTTTTTGTTGGTCACAGCGGTGGACGGCCGACCATCGCGAGATTCGTCACTGAGATTGATACGACCACACTGGAATTCTGCAAACCAGCTATAAACAGTTGTCTTGCATGGTGCTTCATTGCCAAAAGCTGTTTCAAGCCGAGCGATGCTCTGTTGAGCTGTCAAATTACACTTAAAATCGTAGAAAATCATACTACGAAAATTTTCCCGACTTAAATCCATGTTGATGCAGACACACAATTTTTTAAATGGCGCCACAAGGTGAAAACAAAAGACAGTCAGATGAAACAAACTGCATTCTACAGCCAAAGAGTATATATATACTAACAACATACAAACTTCGTTTAAAAAAAAAATTACAAAAAAAATCAAGTACTTACCTAATTGTGGACGACATTCGCTATTGACCTTGAATTGCTCCAAAATTAACGATCCACTGCGCATAATTCAAGAGAAGTAGGTATGTGTCATCTACATAATTTGGTCGCATAACATCTTGCGTGTTGGACTCACGCACGCAATCGCGTGACAGACAGCGCATGGTTCTCTAGTAAATTAAAATTTATCCCCTAAACGATTTATTTTAAGGCCCTGTCGTCCGACATTCGGGGGGTGAGGTGCGGAGCGATCCGCAAGTGGTGCCCATCACGCAGACTTCTACATATTTCGACTTGACTGGGGAATGGGATGCGGGGAATGAACACTGAATGACGCGGAATGTAGATTTTAGTGGTGTTTAATTTTAAAAAACGGATAAATTGAAATGCGCATTTGTCTATAAATATTTAATGGCTTTAAATGAGAACAAGAATTAAATCTAAAATATCAGTATTTAGTAAATCATTATCTTGAAAGAATATTAGGTTTAGGTTTAAAGACTTTTATTCTCATAAAGACATATTTTACATCACTTACATGAGAACATAAAATACAAGACATGAATATATTCGTTGTCACACTAACAAAGAGAATAGAACAGACAAGTTCAGTAGATTGAAATTATGTGCTTGGCTAATTGTTTCTTGAATACATCAAACGAATTAATATTTTTGATGTCCGAGGGTATCTTGTTAAAAAGGCGCGCACCTTCGTATGTTATCGTCGACTGGCCGTAACATTTTGTCCGTGTCTTAGGCAGAATTATGAAGCTCGCGCGTCGAGTGCAGGGGCGCCCAACTTGTTTTTGCTTAATAAAGTTTAGGTTGGTGCGGACCTTGTTGTTCATGATTTTACGGATTATAAGTATATAATTGTTTAATAGTCATTAGTTTAGTTTCGCGATAAATTTTGGTAGTTGATGTTCGAAAGTTATAATTAAACAGCATTTTTATTATTTTATTTTGTAGTGTTTGTAATTTGTCTAATCTTGTTTTAGCAGCACTTCCCCAAACTTCAATAAGATATAGTAGGTGTGGTTTTATTAGAGCATTGTAAATGGTAAAAAGTAGTTTACGTGGTATATATCGAACATTTATCCGGAGGGGGGCATGGAGCGATATAAAGGTTATTAATTTTTTTATGTGACTATTCCATGTTAAATAGGTATCCATGAAGAGGCCAAGATATTTTTCTGAAGATTTTTGTTGTAAAGTTGTGTTATTTATTTTAAGAGGTGTGAAAGTGGGTATTGGTTTATTTTTAGCTTTAAAAATGATATAACTAGTTTTTGAGACGTTTATAGTAAGTAAATTATACTGAAACCAATCTTGAAGGATATTTAGGTCATTTTGGGCTTGAGAAATTAAGGTTTGGATTGATGAACCGAAGTAAAAAAGGCAGGTGTCGTCAGCATATAAAGTGATATTACCGCTTAGGCCCAGTTCATGCACATTATTAATGTAAACTAAGAACAGTAGTTATATTTCAAAAAGAGGTTGCATTGGGATTTTTTCATCGAGTAAAGTTTGTTAGATCATGTACCTAAATGCACCTTTGACTAGATAAGGCCCTTAACTAAGACATTTTTTATTTTATTTTAATAGACAATTTTTATGTCTCAGATGGTTTTAACGAACAAAGTAGATGTTATTTAGTAGGTACCTAATATGGTTTAAGTATCCTATTTTTCTGTTATTATTTTAAATGAGAAAGTATTGATTCTTGTAATTGTCGTGATAGCGTCTCGCATTCGCCTTGAAAATAAGAAGTTCTCATTTTGTTGCCCGCATGCATTGATGAACGTAGCTGGACCATGTAGGGAGTTTAAGAAGCGGGTGTTGCTCTTTGATAACATGGATCAAGATTCCGGACTTTGCTTACCTATGAGTTCTAATATGAATCAGTTTAAAGTTTATCTTTTTGCATTTACAGGTTCCAGAAGAAAATCCTGTGGCAATGGCGCAAATACTTGACACCATTATAGACGACGCGCGATAGCATGTAATTATTGTTAGTTTAAGTTAAATAAGGACTATACGACGAAGTAAATGCAGATTGTTTTATATATATAATTATATATTCGGTATTTTTAAAAAACGGCATAAGTTATTGAAATAAACGAAAATGTGTCCTCCGTAGATTACACATAGTTATCCAAGCAACCGCTACGCTATAATTTAGCTTTGATAAAAAAAAGAACATAAATAGCTAGTAAAAAAATCTTAGTTAAGGGATTGAAAAGCACAAGTACATTCCATTCCGAAATTTATTTATATACCATAAATAATAATATATTTACAAATAATATATATCAATATACACTTCTTATTTATACAAAACATTTCGAGCACCCACTTATTATGTACATTCTTATTAACATACACAAAAATAACCTGCATAATTACACGTATGGTACCATACTACGAATGCCAAGACGTGTTTACCGGAAGTCGCGAATATATTTAAAGTAGTCACACTCCACGTAATACCCAGTAAGTAAGTGTTAAATGACACGCGAAATATTCATGAAGTAATAAAGACTAGTCACGAAACAACGCAATACGGTATTTTAATCACTTATTTTTAGTATAGTATATAAGTATAGTATATATAGTAAGTATAGTCAATAAGTAACAAATTCCGAAACCGAAAGCAAAAATTTGTTTTAATTTGCCTAAAAATAAGTAAGTTGTAAGTTATAAGCTTTTAAAATCTGATGGAAAGGGAAACTGTCAAGTAAGAGAAAAAGGATGCATACATGTACTGTACAGCGCTCTTGACGTCACTGCTATTAGGTCTCGCGCGTACGAAAGAGATAGTGAGATGTTCCCACAATGCTCCCCCTCTTATATTTGAAATGCTAATTGCTGTTCGTCAATTAGGCAATTGTATTGATTTTTTCATAAAAATATTTCGTTTTGTGGTATTTTTTTGTTTTATATAAAATATAAACCCAAAAATACACAGTAAAATAGCATATTGCGACGTAAAGCCATGTTAGAACTTGTAATGTGGCAAAAACCATAAGTTGCCAATCCAAGGTTGAAATATGCATGTATTGTACAAGATGTAAGTTTTAAAAACTAAAATACCAGACTACGGGGAAATTCCTACCGAAAAGTAACACATATCCAGTTTATGCAAGCACAGCAGGGAGTAACAACTATTGATGTATGTGTTGTTTTTTTTTATGTGTTGTATTATATTGTTTTATGTGTTGAGCCCTTTTATTTCATAACCTACTTAAGGTATGATCAGATTTATTTTATTTTTAAGTTCATTAGTTTCATTACTTTATTCAATTTGCTGTGACGTTACAAAGCCCATAACCAACAGACAACGAAAAACAAACGCTTTCAAGGATACCTCATTTGTCTAGGTATCATGGACATCATTATCGATACGAGGAACAGATGAACATACATACATAACAGCGGAACACATAACCCTTCTTTTTGACTTCGCCGTAGACGGGTAGAAAAGGCGAAAACGATTGAAGTGTGATGTGAGTCGCAGAATATGATATCTATATTCACAACTCATCTTCTGTCACCGTGTGGCACAAACGAGACTTTCGTATTAAATCGAATGCAGCAGATATTACGCAACTCATTTTCTGCGACTCAGGAGCAGAACTCTTAAGGGGCTACATGAATTTTACGGGGTCCAGTGCTGCCCCCATTTCAAATAAATCATTTGAACAGAAATGGAGACATCATTTAAAATTCTGTCTTGTTCAGACCCTACATAACCCTTCAAACTATTTTATGAACTACTGTTTACAGTGTAAAATGAAAACGTGAAGCTTTTCTACGCACAATTGCGAAAAACGGCCACTATTGGCGTATGTCCGTAGAAAAGCTTCACGTTCTCACTGTAAACTGTAAACCGTAGTTCATAAAATAGTTTGAAGGGTTATCTAGGGTCTGATCAAGACAAAATTTTAAATGATGTCTCCGTTTCCTTTGAAATGATTTATTTCAAATGGGGGCAGCACTGGACCCCGGAAAATTCAGGTAGCCCCTTAATGAGTTCTGCTTCTTTGCCTTTTGTCTGGGCCTTTAATGATCGTCTTATATTTTAAACATGCCTGAATCATCAAAATTATTAACATTCTTATATTAATTTGATTACACATTATAGTTATTTACGTTTTACTAATTAATTTAAGACTATTAACTTTCAGTCAGATTATTAACAGTATCTAATAATAGCAGTTATTATTTATTTAAATAAAAATAGTCACACGACGCGTCTGAAACTCATGATCAAAACGAATAAATATTTTGTTATAAATTTAAATTAGTTTTGGCAATAGAGTCAATGTTTTAACTAATTAAAATTAACAATTAGTGCATTGTTTTTTCTTTCGATGCTAGTCTTAATTTTTTTCAAAAAAGAAATTAGTAAGTATATATATTATTTTATAACAAAAGTTCATCATGCTTATGTATTGTATGCTGTGTCATCTCTATTGTTTTGATATAAAAGCAACGAGACGCACTACGTTGGCCCGGTGTGAACATTTATACGTACAATATGTAACAAAAACCCTGTCCGATCCTTGTAGGAGCAACTCAGACCGTCAATATGAACAACTTTTCCTATGGGACCAATGTTTGAAACTCGAAAAAAAAATCGACATTTTCATACAAAAGTATTCGGCCGGCCCGGCTATTTGCATGAAAATGTTGTATCGGACAGGGATTTTCTAACATATGTATTGTATATTAGGACGATGTACAGATGGAAGCTCACCCCTCCCACGAGATGACGTTCCCCCGCAAATTGGTATATGTGGATAGATGTGAAATAAGGTTTTTAGCTGAGAATCTGACCATAGCTTGACAACTGCGATACGATACGATCCTACGATAAGACAGTTTGATAAAATGAGTAACATACATGCTTATTTGTCAATTTTGCTCCAAATGTACCAAGCTTCACAGCTTTGGCGCGGGCTAAAATCGACGAGATTCCTTCTGCATATCGCACGATTTTTGTTCATTAACTTGATGCACTCTAATAACCCTTTTTAACTTACTTTTGGGATAGCTTTAGCTCATTGTAGGTAATTTGTCCTTATTTATTTGTTTATTTTAAACCTCGTATTAGCAGCTACACACCCGCACAAAATATTTCTTTTCTTATACCGACTTTCAACATATTTTTGTAAGAGCTGGCTGATTGATTTTGGGTGGTATAATAGTTGGCAACAATGCATCTTGGTAACACTGCCACTGAAATATCGGTGCTCCACTACGATAATAAATGCACATTGAATGTGCATTTATTATCGCCATGTTTTGTTGCTTTGGTGACATTGCCATAGCCATAAAAATGGCAGCTTGACAACAACAATACACAATTTCTCAAACTACTGTACAGGCACTAATATGAGCTAGACACACCAAAGCGGCCATGACCGTGGAATAGAAGCTATAGCTATAGCTGAAGCTATAGCGGAAAAATGACTTTTGGCTTAAAACGAAACTGCATGGCTATGATTCCCGCAACTTTGACCTAGGTCAAAACCTACCATTCAATTCGAACCAAATACGCAATTTGGATCAATTTTTGCGTTTGATCGAAAATTGGGCTTTATTTCAACTTCATAATGAATTTGGTTTGTTCTTTGCTCTGATCAGTTCTGCTTTGGTGGATATTACTACAAGGCTCTATTACAAAACTACGAGAGTCGGACCTCCGCGAAGCATGCGTCGCAGACTCGCACCGGCTTGGTGTTGCCCGGTAAAGCGATCGCTTTCTCACTGCACGCGCCGCAGAAAATCTGTCCACACCGTCTGCAGTGATGCTGTAAAGAAATATTATACTAGTAAGTACAATCCACTTTTTCCTAAACGTTAAAACAGAAAATTTCAATGGAATTTATATGAAATACAAGCAGATGACTTCATAGTTTCTTGGAGGCAAATAACGCTCGTATTATCAGTTGTTCTGCAGTAATAAATCTAAAATCACGTTAAAATGAATATGTTCAAAGACAAGTGACATTATGTTGCGACATTTTATTTTCTTATCATCATCATCCGAGCGTATTCCCGGTTGCATCCTCAGCAGTGCCGCTTCAGAGCCCGGGGTCCGCTACCTAACCAAGGAGATTTGACGAGGTTACTGGTTTTTACACAGAGCGACTGCCGTTTGACCTCCACAACCCAAAGGGCAAACCAGGAACCAATCCTTGGATAGTTTGATGATCAAACGCTAGGTGCCGTTCGGGACCTACAGTTTTACGTGCCTTCCGAAACACGGAATCATCTTTCTTTTCGGATAATCAGGTGATTCAAGCCTGCAATATCCTATCCAGACTGGAAACAACTTTGCACAAAGTATGTTTCCCAGTGGGAATCGAACCCATGACCTCCGGGTCACAAGGCGAACGCCTTGACCACTGGACCATGGAGGCAGTCATTTTTTTTTCTTATCAGTACAAAGTAATTTATTTTTTACCTAGGAAAATACCCAATTGTTATTTACGAACAAATAAGTTTTTTTTCAATGTTACACTTTTGTGTACAAGCTTTCATCCGATTATATGTCTACGTTAAACTTCAGTTCAATCGAGTAGGTACCAGGGCACAGGTCAAATCGAGTTTGCAAGATTTGGCTTAAATAGAAACAAAAAACAATATACCATATGTTACAAAAACCCTGTCCGATCCTTGTAGACCGTCATTATGAACAACTTTTCCTTTGAGACCAATGCTTGTAACTCGGTAAAAAATCGTCATTTTCATACAAAAGTGTTCGGCCGGTCCGGAAAATTTTATGAAAATGGCGATATTTTCTTCGAGTTTCAAGTCAGTCCCATAGGAAAAGTTGTTCATATTGACGGTCTGAACTGCTCCTACAAGGATCGGACAGGGTTTTTGTTACATATTGTATATTGCAATATAATTATTAGTTGCTAAAGTTTGTACGAGAACATATAAAATAATAGCCACTAAATTAGTAAATCGGACTATATCAAGACAAATATCAATATTTAAAACGTACCTTCCGCCTAGTAATGTTGAACTCCTTCGCACACGCAGTACAGGCGACGGCATCTTTGTCACTCGTCCAAGTAGGAGTTTCGTCAGCTGTGGTTATCGCGGCACTCGCTTCTTTCTCGAGCAACTCTGCCAGCTGTAGTTTGTTCTCACTCAACGTGGCCCCGACCTCTTCCAGAGTTTTTTGAGCTTCACTGTACTGAGTCTTGAGGATATGCTGCTCTTCTTGAAGTGCTAAATATTTCTGTAAGAAGTTACAAGATATAAGAAGTTTTAAAAAGTAAAACCCAACTACAAAAAAATTCTTACTGAAAAGTACGTTTATCCAGTAAATGCAAGCGCAGCAGGTAGGAACAGCTTATAATGTAAATATTTTTGAAATGTGCTTTAATGCCCTTTCATTTGATGATCCACAGGGTGTGATAAGGTTTATTCTATTTTTGAATTCATTACTTTATGGCTTTTAGAGCCACCACCAGAGAGGGCGCCACCTTGAATTTACTATGACTTCATATAGCTTATAGCCAGCGAACAATCAAGACGCTTCCGATGATACCTCATTTGTCAAGGTAAGGATATCTTTAAGATACGAGAAAACACATGAACATACATGCATACATAGCGGTGAAACACATAATCCGCTTTTTGGTTTCGCCCTAGTCGGGTAAAAAAATCTCAAGTAAGTATTAAGTTTAGGTTATTTGTCGGAACTTTTAATAGCACTTCTCAGTAATATTTTTTTTCAGAAAACAGTCATCATCATCATATCTGCTACAGGAAGTCCACAGCTGGACATTATAGGCCTCCCCCAAGGATTTCTAAAACGAGACCGATCGGAAGCGGCCTGCATGGGGCATCGGTTCTGCGCGTTATGTGCCCCGCCCACGGCCACTTATAAAAGCTAATCCGCTTGGCTATTTATTTATTCGATTTGATCGCGTTTAGAAACACCGAGCATAGCCCTCTCCATAGCTCGTAAAGCGACCGAATGAGACCATTAGTAAGGGACCACGTTTCAGAGCCATAAGTCTTCACAGGTAACACACATCGATTAAACACTTTCATCTTGAGGCACTGAAGTATTTTAGACGATAAAACACTGCGTAATTTGCCCAATGAATGGGATTCTTCTTCTTCGAAGCTGGAACTTCTTCCTGGATCAATGGACCCAGGTGGTCCTATACTGGTCTACAACTTCGAGGGTGGAGCGACAGGAACAAGTTAAGGCGTAACGTGCGTATTAGACATGATCGTCTTTTCAATAAATATACATTTTAGGTTGTTTCCCTGTTGGGAAACTCGATTTAGGTCATCAAGCATCGTCTTAAGTCCATCACTGTGTAGTACAGTAGTAGGTACTAACTAATTATGTTGTTATTGGTCAAATGATGAGTTTTTGTCACAAAATAGTAGGTACCTTAGTGACAAAAACTCGAAACTTGTCATTATGTTGAAAACTATAGCCTCACCGACAATGGAAACTGCGCCTTATACTTACTTATTTTAAATTGTTTGTTACGTATAATATTGGTGAGCTAAATTAAAAGAAAAGTGGACTCAGAAATAGTGACAGGTTGCTAGCTTATTTTCTATTGAGAATGGGTAGAATACGAAATCGTGATGCACAAAACATCGATAGATTCCCAGGTCTTTCGTATTCCGTTAGTAGACTTCTAGGACCTGTGCGAGAGAAGTTTCTAGTGTGCTCTTAGCCTATTTGCACCCAGACTAGTATGGAAGAAACAATCAAGGTATTATGTCGAGTCAGGCGTGGCAAGCAAGCTGTTTTCTAAAGATCTTAACCAAGCCAACGTTGTATGATTCAAAATAAATAAAGTATCATCTAACCTGTCCTATTGATTTCAAAGATTCCACTTCTTGCGTCAACATTGATATTTTGTCTCTGTCTCTCATCATTGACTCCTGTAAAATGTGTCTTGAATTAAGTTTTGTATAATGAATGGGGCTAATTCGGGTAAAAATATTAAGAGCGTAAACGGCCTCAAGCGAATAGAGACACGGCAATACGCGACGTATTCTGCTATCTCTTTAGATATTGTGACAAAGATAGACTGAACACGTCACGATGTCGTTGGAGGGTTCTTTTTATACATACATACCGTTACATACTGTTAGATCCAAATAAATATTTCTTTTCCGAATTCGGAATTTTATGCTACGGTGGGTTTCGAACCCACTCATCTCATATACATTATATAATAAAAATAGTATTCAAATTGTCTTGCGTCTTGGATATGTATTTATTTGTTATTATTGTATTTATCTGTATATGTATTTGTTATAAAATATAGTATCGTTTAGTTAGTATCCCATAATACATGTCTCGAACTTACTTTGGGGCTAGCTCAATCAGTGTTATTTGTCCCTATATATTTATTAATTTCTTTAGTATTTTTGCTAGTTCTTAATTCGAAAGTTTCTTTACAAGCATTTTTTACTAAATAGTTCAAGGAACTTCATTACTTTACTAAGTTTAGACAGACATTCTTTGCTTGTCATTGAAAAAGAGAATCTTTCTAGTTCTGACGAGTACCTCAGTCGTGTACCTACCTATACCGTAGATTTTCATTGACAAAATAAAGTAAAGAAAGCATGCAATGCTTCATAGGCGTCGTTGTATTAGCCAGAACAGTGATATTTTGGACGTTAATTTGGACACCTGAGGAATTGCCATTGCATCGTAAGAATTTTGTCTTAAACCCGTCAACAACCGCCATTTTGCAAACCCATTGTTATCTATTGTTCTCTCGGTCGGATCCGACCGTCTGGAAGCTGACGGCCTAAAAGGTATTTCGTAATTGTAAACTTCTTCTTAGCGTGTGCCCGGTTGCCTCCCCAGTTGTAAGTACTGCTTAGGTGGCCGGAGTGCCCTTTTCCACTTTTGTTTCTCCAAATATAATATTCATGTCAATTGTCACCCAAAGATGCCGAGGACTTTACGAAGTGCAGAATGGCCCCCTGCCTGACGTCAATCCTCTTTGGGAAAACTGTAAACGTCATATCAAAATCCTTATACCTAAATTATTAAACGTTATAACAATAGTATTATAACGTTAGAGAAAAATTGTTATAACGTTATAGTACAATTGTAATAACATCACATCACATAAGTAAATCCGTAATTAAATAACAATCTAAGTACTTGTAGTGATATCCTCCACTCGCGTTCTATCCTGAGGTCTCCTTCGGCAGCGACCGCTCTCGTCTCTGCTGCGGCTGCCTTCTGTCCCAGAGAGCGAGCACTCTCTTCTAAACTCTTCTTAGCCACTTTGTCTTCCTGTAACCTATTGTAAGCTATTCTTGAGATGATTTTGTCGTGTATCGAGAGTTAAATTAACAAGGAATGGTAATTGTTAAGAGAGCGAAATTGAAAGTGGGCCAAGGTTCCGATCATGCCCAGTTCTTTCCTTCTCAAAACGTGCAAAAATTTCAAACATTTTATTGGCATCCAGAGATAGTAACAGTTAGAAACAAGTATTATGTAAGTTATATATGTTAGATTTTGACGTTTTGATAAGCAATTAATCCCTTTCGATTTGATAGTCTCTTAGAATTAGCATTGTAGGTGTAAGCTGTACGTCGTGTGAAATATGAAGTTATAAATTGATATGAATAATTAGCCAAGTGCGTGTCAGGCCACGCGCAGTGTAGGATTCCGTAGTTGCGAATGCCCACTTTGAGTTCACGCCACTAAAAACGTCTAAAAACAAGTGAATTTTTTCACATGTCTATATATAACCATTTAATAATAGAGAGAAATATTTAAGAAACAGATCCCTAAATCTAGAAATGATGTTTACAAGCTTACAATATTTGTGAAAGACCTAATCAACGATATCAAACACGATGGGTTTAAGTTGAGAAAAAAAAAATATTCCTACTTCACTTGTATGGGAGCTACCCTAAAATATTCTTTTTTCAATATTTTATTTTACCACTTTTTTGGCATGATTAATTTACATACTTATACCAATTTACGGCTTTCTAGTACTTGTATCTGAGTAAAACTATGGACAGACGGACAGACAGACACATGGCGAAACTATAAGGGTTTCTTGTTTACTACGGTATCCTAAAAACGGCAAACCCGTGCACTTAACTGCCATGGGTATCATAAACGTGGCGAGCTGCGAAAATGGTGCAGTTTTTTTTTGTGTGTATGGTGCCTATGGACGTACCTTTAAAGAAACTCGACTTTTTATTTTTACAAAATCTAACTTGAGTGCAGGTTTTAACCATTATCCATCCAAAAGAAGAGAAAGGACATTGACATACTTCTTTTTCTCTTCGTGTCGCTGGTACCACTATATTTTGTCACTCCAGTATCGGGCCACTTCGATAGGTATGTCATTAGCGGCCATCAGTTCTTCCCAAGTGCAGGTGTTTGCGCACCTGGGACACGTAAGTACGTGCTCCATAGTTTGTGGAGAGAAACCACACTGGCAAATTTTTTGCGAACTGTCTATCATCTTGCACTTGAACAAATTATCTTTACAACGGCCCACCTGCGTTCTTAGTGTGTATAACGACTTCTAAAAGGGCCAAGGCAGATCGTTGCCAATTGACATACTATAGATGAGCAACTTGATAGGCCATACTTTCAGGAGAGAGCCCACACACATTCCGAGGCAAGCCCTAGAGTGGACCCCTCAGGGCAAGCGAAAAGTTGGCCGTCCCAAGCACACCTGGCGGCGCACAGTTGCGGCGGAGATGAAGACAATCGCGCTAACCTGGCCCGAAGTAAAGCGCGTAGCCAAAGACCGCTCGCGATGGAGAAAGACTGTTGAAGCCCTCTTCCCCACCTAGGGGCCTTAGGACCTTAAGTAAAGTAAGTCAAGTCAGATGAGCAACTTGTTTCGAGTGGATAATGGTTTAATCCAGGTATAACCTTAATATACAATGTGGAAGGGACATACCCGTAGTAAATCGAACCTCAGGCTATACTAGATCACTATAGTATAACGAAATAAAAACAAATGTCAGAATACCAAAAATTATTCGACATTTCCATACAAATTACCTTTTTGCTGGCTGTACCAGTGGTTCGATTTACTACGTGTATGTCCCTTCCACGTTGTATAAGGCTCTGTTCTTATTTTTGATTTGAAATTATAAATAGGAGTATGTCAGTTTGATCACATTTTTCTCAACAAATAGGTAATCAACAACATATGTTCAATGGCATGTCGCCATGACTAATCCTTATATTCAACAGGATAGGATATTTTCACTTTATGTTATAAGTTTATAACACGTGCAGCGCAGTATTTAGTTTAGATGAATTTTATGTAACTAGGTACTAGTGATTTCTAAAAACTAATAACAGATATAGCAAAGAATAAGAAAAACTTTTATAGATAGAGTATAGATTAGTTGGTTATTACGCATATATGAAAATAAAACAGTTACTTGTATATAGATAATACTACAGATTACATACACATTTTGCTAATTAAGATTTTAGTCTGATTTATTTATTAGGCTGGAAATATTTTTGAAAGGTTAAATCGAAAATGAACATTAATAAGCGTTTCATCCAAGAAAAGTGCAATCGATTGGCTATTTATTATCGCCGTTTTCGAGTAATGTATTTAAATCAAATAGGTCGACGTTAAACGATAGTTCGTTTTCTTTCCGAAACTCACAGTGTTATGATATTAGTCACACAAAAGCATGCAAAATTAAGAAGAATGGATAATGGCAAACCTACACAATCAACACAAAATTAAAACAAGCTTTGTCCCTGGTCAATAAAATACTGTATGCGACTCAATATGCTTTATTATAAATAGGGCGTTTACACATCTACGGCCTTGGAATTACAAAACTAGTAAAAAGGAATACTTTGTTTCAACAAATTCCGTTAAATATCAACAAGCTTACAATAATATTTCTATAAAATAATTTTTATATAATTTTAAATGGCTTAGTTATCAATGAGATCAAAATAATAATTACTACACAACAGACATTCTATTACAATTAAATTAACAGCCATCATTACAATCATAATACTTTGAACATCACTAGAAAAGTATATAAAATACTTCAATTTGATTCAAAAAATAGATAACTTGGAGTTGCACTGTGCAAGTATACAAAGTAAGTAGATTATTAGTAAAGTTAACCACTGGAACCTATAATATCAAGAGATTCTTAGTACAAAATCCAGATTTATAATGTCAAAAAGGTAATAAACTTATTACAATCAGCACAAACGATTCAAATATGACCAACCAGTCTCAACGGAGCTCACAGCAACATGAAAGCTAAAGCAACAGTAGCATTTTTACCACAACAATATTTCCTTACTATATTACAAGAAAATAATAAATAATTGTGAGGGTTTGCCAATATCGAGCGAATAGAAAGAGTCACCGTATAATTATGACAGATATATCGCAAGCGGTGCATTGCTCACACCTAGGTGCGAATTACTGATATGTGAAGCGATGCGTTAACTAAGTCCAGGCACTCTTTCGATCCATACGGATAGGGCAGGCAGACGCCAGCCGGATGCGATGACAAAATAATAGGTAAACCTACTTCTCATCGAGCTGATGTATCGTGCTGCCCATTGATTCAGTCTTTGCTTCCAATTTGGCTATTAGCTCAGTTTTATGTTTCAAGGAACTTTCACATTCCTAAAACAAGGCCAATAAAAATTTAGCTCGGTTGAAACGGCTCACTTTATATAACACAGATTTCAAGTGTAAATAATATAAAAAAATTAATATTATCATACTTCATTCAAGCATTTCGCACTTTTGCTCATTTAATTGAGGTTAATATAGTGTTTCTTTAATTTGGAACTACTAATTATGAGAAATAGTTAACATTTTGTAATTTCTGTCATCAATATTAGCCTCAACATTAGTTAATTGATACATTAAGTTAGTATATTATAATATTTTGTTAGTAGTGTTACATTTATCTTTCTGAAGACGAAATACCACTGTTGCAGTGGGACGTGTTGGAACAATTTGTAATTATATATAACAATTTGTAATTATATATATTATTTATAACAAGTAAATTGAAATTGTTTTAAATTTAGATTAATACTACTCAGCTAAGTTACCGACATTTTTGTCTTGACTACTACTTTTCCGAAACGGTGGTATTTCTTGCAAATTTAACTTTTTGTTGGGCGGTCCTTCGTCCCTGGACTTTGTACCCTTTTGTGCGTTTAGGGCTTTGAATTTTTCTAATTTTTCCCCTAAATTGTTTTCGTTAGTGGTGGGAGACCTGAGAGCTTTGACTAGATCGTGATCGGGTCCTAGGAAGTGGTTATATTTTTCAAGGTTGTGGAGTATTTTGCCAATTTGCTCGGCCTTCCCTTGGAGCCTGGACACCATTTCGCCCTTCTGCGTCAGTTCCATCTCGCACTCCTTCCGTGCGAAAAACGCGGCATTGATGAATACAGCATTGCATTAGTATATACATATGATTACAATAACATTAGTTGCAATTATTAATGGGTTATTAAAGCTCTATTAAATGCAAATACATAAATAGAAAATATGACATATTACCAGGAATGCGTAAGCTTGTAACTATATTGCACGGTATAGGAAAGCGTTATCATTTCATAATAAGCATTATTACGTCACATAACCACAGATACGTATGGCACAGGAAACGAAGTGCTACAATAACCGACTATGACTGCGGAAGTCCATTATACGTGACAGGAGTTTGACTCTATTGCGTGTACTGTTAGAGCAAAGTGTTTTAAACACAGGTTTCATTGAAAACATTGAAATGCTTTTAAGTAAGGTTTTTTCTTAATACATCGTTAAAAAGAGCGACGCCATGCATCTACTGGGATATATGTACATATAACCGGCCAAGTGCGATTCGGACTCGCGCACGATGGGTCCCGTACCATTAGGGCCGGCGGACATAAGGCGAAGCGCAGCGCAATTCATTTTTCACTGTCTAAACTATTATCGACATTGGCCTCTTTGAAATAATATCGAAAATCAAATAGCCTAGTCGAAATTCACCATATTGTGCGTAAGTTTTATGTTAATTGATTTTGGAAAAATCACGTTCGTTGTATGGGAGCTCCGCTTAAATATTTATTCTGTTTTTAGTAAGTATTTGTTGTTATAGCGGCAACAAAAATACATCATTTCAAATTCAATATAAAATTTCATCATCATCATCATTCAAATAGAAAATTTCATCTGTCTAGCTGTCACGGTCCATGACAGCTAGACAGACAAACAGACAGACGGAAAGACAGAAGGACAGACCGACGGACACCGAAATCTTAGAAATAGGGTCCCGTTTTTACCCTTTGGGTACCGAACCCTAAAAAGCATTACTTGATTGGTGCGTCAATGTCAATACGTGGGAATAATTTATTTTTTATCCTATGTCAACAATTTTTTAAGTTGTCCAAAATAACAAATAAGTATAATCCTATGCCTATACCATGTTTTTGGTTCGCGTTATTAAGCTTTCAAGGCAAACAATAAATTAAACAAAATGTTAAATTGTAAGTAAATACATTGAAGCATTATTGTAAAGATGCGGATTAATTAGCCGGAGGTGAATTGCATGAGCGGCAGACGAACATTGGATAGCGCCCACGCGCTATGA
Organism: Acrobasis suavella; assembly: GCA_943193695.1. Classification (NCBI taxonomy): domain Eukaryota; kingdom Metazoa; phylum Arthropoda; class Insecta; order Lepidoptera; family Pyralidae; genus Acrobasis; species Acrobasis suavella. The sequence goes on from OW971940.1 coordinate 9,602,035, forward strand.
TGGAATACGCTCATTGTCTTCACAAAGGCAAAAACAAAGGAGCATCTTCTATAGAAGTACAGCTTATTTATATAGATTCGTATTTTTGGTTAAATCAGAGTCCAACGAATGTAATTGTGTTAAATTACTAGAGTTCAAATTTTCTTAGATTGGTATATTTATATTAACGAAAGTTTTCATTATACAGATACACGTCGCGTCTTTTATCCCTGACGGGGTAGATAGGGCCCAGGGCCGTGAGACCCATATCCCAAGCCTGCGTGATGGTGGCCGTTACGATGGAAAACTAAAACAAAATAGTGATGGGTTGCTAGCCGCATCTCCTATTAACATGATTCAAATCTTGCCCATTCCCTCGATCGGCTTTTACGATCTACGACGAAGAGAAGCAGTTGGTAAATTCAAAGTTTTTCCTTTCTCCCAGACCAGCATGGAAGAAAAGTTTTCATTATATCTATGGAATACCTGCCTTGTTGCAAACATTTTCTAACTGAACTCATTGATCAATGAATCAATGATAATTAAAAAATGAGTGTCCTTATTTGGTACTGATTAAGCTTTGTACATTAATTAAAGAAATTACTTTGCACTTCATTAGTGCTTATCTAAAAAGTTTTGAACTCTATAAGCGGTGATAGGTATATAAAGCAACAATGGTACTAGACAATGTGAAACAAAGAGCAAAAGCGTAATGTAGATGTTGAACACTAAGATTATTTTTCATCTGTTTTTAGTGTCAGTGATTACAGATCATTTTAGGAAATAGAGTGGCGATAGTCAGCGCAACTAGCGTAATTGGTCATAGAATAAACATAAGAATCGACACTCCCGACACTATTTACTTTGACTAAGCCAGGTAATTCTACTGATTATATGGCTTTATGATCAGAGTATGGTAAGGAATGAATCTTTTATATAATTTTAGTTCAGCCAATTATAAAAAAAAAAGTTGTAGATAGATGTCACGAATGCGTCTCAACAATAAAGGGTACAAAATCCTAAAAACAAAAACTACTCATGCAACCTACAAATACAAATTCTTACCTGTAATTTTTTGTACATTTCTAGGTTGATTAGCTTTATGTCGTCTAATTGTCTCCTTAGCGATATAATAGTGTCCTGTTTATCGTGTATGTCTTTCTCCAAGAGTTTCATAGCTACCTCCATTTCTGCTTTCAATGAAATCTGCAATCATCATTACACGGTATTGGATATTTAGCTCATTTGTACGAAGGGCATTGTCAGCGTTACAGTTTTAAAGGTCATTGGAGACACGGGTCATTGTCAATATTTGGAAAGGCTATTGATACGATCAAACTGAAGATTTGTTAGACCGCGACATCATGAGAAAGTTTACTACGGAAATGTTTGACTTAGTAAAAGAAAAACTCTTGCTGAAAATTCTTCCATATTTTAATAAGTATAAAAATTGACTAATTTAAATAATGACGCCTTTAGACAGCTTGCAAAATCTGAAACCAGTATTGGTCACTGACACGCATGACAAAAAAAAAAGAATTCATAGTTACCTGTAAATCTAATTCTTTTTGCAGTTCCAAATTCTTTTTTCTTTCTTCCTCAAGTAATTTTCCTGATTCGCTGTCCTTGTCATTTTTTGATTTTTCAGAAGCCGTGCTTTTGACGCTTCGTTTTTCCTGGAATTACGGCGATGACGGTGTTGACAACGATAAAGTATAAGCAAGCAGCCTTAGATACCATTATATTATTCTCAAAAAAGATTATCTTGTTTTCATAATAACAAAAAATACGATGATAAAAAAAAATGGAAAGAGTTGACATAGAGCCGGCCCCAAATAAATATTTTACTGAACTAAGCTAACACCTACAAAAGGCCTAACGTTACTTCCTTTTTTGGGACTTATTAATTAAATAATATACATTTTACGACCATGGTTTGCCCCTCTTTTAAATAAGGTACTTACAATTGGGTTAAGTTTTTCCCCGGCCTGACTCATACTAGGTAGTCATTACCTTTTAATTTCTGACATTTAGATACCACTCAATTAACATAGCCATTAAAGAATTTTAAAAAGAAAGTCAAGGAGTATTCGAAAATCTATTCACATGTCCGTTAAAAACATGTTGTAGTGATATAAATTCATTTATATCGTTTTCCAAAATTGAGATGCGGGTATAAGTTTACAAAGAAAATGATTTGCCTTAATATTTTTGGAATTAAGGCGTAACAAAATTTATAACGGTTTAAGAGCGACCGTGTTGCTTTAGGTAAATAAAATGGTGGTCTACCAATTGTACTACAAACACTTACGATAAAGTGTCTCATAATACTTGTTTTATTATATTACATCAGAAAGTTTTTATGTAACAAGTTATCATTTCCTACAATTAACCGTGCTGTAACAATTTAATTTTGAGGGAGCACGTTTTTTTATTTTATTTTAAGCCGTTAAACGGAGCGCGGATTTGCGTAAATATTAAGAGTACGAACAGAATACGTTATTAGTACGCATTCAGATTATGATGAAATAATTATACTTATATATCATCATAATTAGATACTATTTAAAACCATAAATATAAAAAAAATATTTTGGCATATACCTAAATGAAAAAAAAATATTAATTTAATCGTTATGCTCTTTAAGTTCTAAGTTCTGTCAGAGTAAGTATCTAATATTTAGGAATACTCATATCAACAATAATCTATTTATCTCATTAATGACTTGTCAAGAACAATATTACTTTGTATTGTATTAGCCACTAATGCATACAGCTACCACTTCAAATGAAAAGAAGGAAAATAACAACATAAAATGCTTATGTGAAGTATAAACCAACACTCATCATACTTATGAATAATTAACAAAACCTTACCTCTTCATCAGACTGCAACTCTGTCACTTTCATCCTAGTGTCTTTGGTAATGTCCTGGCCTAAAAGAAAAAAAAACACGTAAATACGTAAATAAACACAAGACGGACGAGGTGATATATTTAAAAACTATGAAAATAACTCACAAGATCTAAACCACTGTGCCTGCGAACGCGATTTCGCTGTAGAATTACCCATTAAGGTCGAGCTATGGAGCATAACGGACCCCGAATGCAGCGGATTATTAAATGACAATGGCATGAAGACGAGCGACGGCCGCGGCATGCTAATGCCTACTAAACTAACCCAACAATGTGACTCATCAGATTGCAAGGTGTCTAATCTGAAGTGTCTATCTATAGTATTTATATTATGGTCTTTCAACAACAAATGAGTTTTACTTTTAATTTGTCATCGTATACGATACCTATGATGAGACAGTAAAATTAATCAAAAACAAACGAAATATTAAAATCGCCACTAAATTTTATCGTTCTGTTAAACTGCCTGAACTGTCTATGACTATCAGATAAAAAATATGTGCTCATCGAAGATAACCAAATTGATGAAACAAGTACTTATTTATTTGCATTAATGATGCCTTTCAAGCAAATGAGAAGCGCATTCTGAAGATAAGACTTTTCCAAATAAAAATGAGTCATTATTTCAATGTATACTTGTTTTTCGACAACACGGTGGTCTAAAAGTAGACCGGAAGAGTCGAAAGTTACAGTATTTTATTTTTAAGTAAAGATGTACATCCTGTAAAGTATGTCCTTACATTTACCACACAGGACTAAAATATAATACTAGTTAAATAAATAAATATAAGAGTAATATAAAAATACGTACTATCGTTACTGAAAAAATTACAGGTACAATTACATAATAAACAAAAATAACTTCTGAAGATCACGAACAATACTCGTATTATAATACGGTACGAGTATTTTCTTATGAATAAAAATGGCCACCTGCAATTGCACGGCATATGGATAAAAAAATGTTTAGTGAGGGATACATTAGATAGATAGAGAGACTCACCGAACTTACTTGTGTCCATGGGGTTATTATTTCAGTAGGTAAATGATGTTTCCGAATATTACCTAACAGGCTTTAATAACATTAGCAGATATTTACCGAGAGCGTGCTTCAGCTGATTATTTTCTTCTATTAATTGTATCATGGTGTTTTTGGCAATCGCCAGGTCCTCTTTCATTAGTGCATTGGTGGTTGTTAGACCTTCAACTTTGGCTTGGAGATTGGCTACCGTTGCACTGAAAGTAAATGGAACTATGCAGAATCCTTAAGACATGTGTAACCAATATAGACATGTAGACAGTGGCCACACCTGCATGATAGCAGTCACAACCACCTGATAGTTATTTCTTAATTGGAAGCAAAATATTATTTTTTTTAAGAAGTCAAGTAATATTTACAAAACGACACAACGTATGTGTAAATAACGTTAAATTTCTCGCACACACTTGATACAATTTAGCTTAGAAGCTGTCTTTAAATTATATTTGAAAGTTATTCCCACAAAAAGTCCTGAAGTCGTCTTTATATGAAAACGGTCTATTAAACTGAATGCATCCATTGTATTTTTGATGGTATCGCGTGAGAATCGAGTAAGATGTCACTCGATAAAAATTTGCGCATTGTAAATAGAACAATACGATAGCAAAACGTAGATGCTACAAGAGAAACAAAGACGGCAAAATACTCACTTGAGATGTCTGTTCAGCTCCTCAATATAGTTTTTTTGGTCCAGCATGGTGTTGATGTGCCGCTGTTTGGGTTCGTTATTACTATTGTTTCCATTACCACCTATATCGTTGGAAGAATTGCTGCCACGGAGATAAAGGGAGAAGTCGATCACGCCTTGCTGACTGTCCAGATCCTCTTCCTAAAATAGTGTACATTTGTAATCAACGTGTTCTTGATATATTTTAACAGTTTACTTCTGGCACAGGAAAGATCTTGCTTTTGAATTTACGACATGTAACGAGGAAACTATAAAAATCAATTCTGCACATTTTTAACTAAAATATTCTCTTTAAACCCATTATAATTAATGGTATTTCTTTTGTCATTTTTGAAAGAGAATCCAAAATACAAGAAATAGTAACAAGAAAAACTGGAGCACAAAGACTAAAAATAACTTTTGAACTAATAAAACAAACGACGATCTTGCCCGTTTTTTACAAGCAGTGAAAGTGTACGATCGCAGAAAACAGCGCGCTACCTTGACACACAAATTGCAGTCGACGACATTGAGGCCGACCAGCAGACCGGTGATTATGACGGCTTCCTCGTTCAGCATCAGGGCGTGGGGTTCGAAGTACTCCTCAAGAGTCTCCTCGCGATGTTCCAGTAAGATCCTGAGGTAATCGGCCAGCCGTTTCTGCATTAGGGCCAATCGGAGCCAGGCGCGGGCGCGGCCCATTGCTGTTCTAAAAGTATAATTTAGAGTAGCTACAATTGATATCTATCTAAAGAAAAGTACTTTTTTTGTTAACCTTTATTGTCCCAACTTACAAGTACTGAAGTACCTATGTAAAATTAAAAATGGTAAAATAATTTCTTTGCCATCATTTCAGCCGCATAACGTCCACCTAGACATAGGCCTCTCCCAAGGATTTCCAAAATGACCGATTAAGAGCGGACTGCATTCAGCGCTTTTCAGCGACCTTGGTCAGGTCGTCTGACCACCTTGTCATAATAAATGATTTACATATGTAAATAAATATCAGCATAAAATTACAAATTTCAAGTAGGTAACTGTCTTATTATGGTTTATTTAATTACTACGCTAGTATGATGGTTACTTACTTGACAGTGGGCAAGTCCCTAATACTTGCTGTGATGTCAGCTGCCTCTGGTGAATACTTCTCCACCATTTGGAGAATATCCCACAGCTCCTTCTTAGGTCCAAGTAGGCCCTTAAATAAACAATGAACAACCCCTATACAAAATTCGTAAAATGAAAGTGTCTTAGAAAAACGTCTTTTTCCGCAGAATAAAAAATCGTCGAAATTTATTGTTTTAGAATTTTTAATATATTTAAGTAACTTTAATTGACAGACAAGGTAGAGGACCAGCTAGTGTATTACGTCTGCGCTAGTTTTTAACCTTTTCACCGTGAGCGTCGGATAATTGAGTATTTTCCTTGGTTAAAAATAAATTCTTTTGTACTGATAAAACAATAAATCGTCGCAAAATAATGTCAGTTGTCTTTGAACATATCCATTTTAACGTGGTTTTAGATTAATCATTGCAGAAAAACTATAAGATAATAAGAGCGCTATTTGACTCCAAGAAACTGACGTCAAATGCCTGTATTTCATACAAATCCCATACAAAATGTTTGTTTTGACATTTAGTAAAAAGTATCTAATTTGACTTGTTGGAAAATAGCGGATTCCGACAAAAAAATGCTCGTATTGCACATAACTTAAGTATCCACATCCCTTTTTGGTTGTAGGTATTTATTTTAGATTTAATACCCCTCGCGCTGGGGGCACGGCAACTGATATAAATTCTCGCTAGAAAAGGGTTAATTAAAAATATTTTCTTTAATTTGAAACTTTGAAAATTATTGAATACAAGAATTCATTTTGTTTAAGTGAGTTATAATTTTTTGTTTCCTAATATTTTGAGGTATAGAAATAGCTACGTAGATCAAGAGCGCGTTAAGTATTACTTACACTACAGTAAAATTGCCATAAACTCATTTCCGTAGGTCGTTGTACCGGTTACTATTGCGAAGGCGTGGGAGCGGTATATACCTATTACGTTGTAATTTGAATGATTATCTCTGCTGACTGCTCTTATACAGAATGTCAGTGCAGTAGTTTGTTTCCCGCCAATTAAACTATTGTTTAAGTTTTGCCGTGTGGTTTCCGCCAGAGTAGAATAGGACCACTTCTAGTCTTCCCGTGAATGTCGTAAAAGGCAACTTAGGAAATAAAAGCTAAACGACGCTTATAAACATCAATGAGACCTCTCCAACCCATCTGGCCAGCGTGGAGGGTGTATTACAAATTCTCTGGTTACTCTGGCTAAACATATCAGAGAGCTATGTATAGATATACAGAGAGTCGTGCTTCTGCAGTGGAGACTAAAAAGACCTGACGATGATGATGACGAAACTATTTATTACTTATACTTTGATTGAATATTACCTACAATATGAAAGTGATACGAAAGAAACGGACATTGAAGTCCGTAAGAATTTTTTTTTTAAGCTTGCTGCTCTCTTTGTAACATTGACGCGTATGGCATCGGGAGAATATACTATTACTTGCACCCGAAATAGAAGAAAACGCAAAGCAAAATAGAATCTTTTATTAAAGCTTAACTGCGATATATTGAAAAAGTTGGAGCTTTGTTGATGTGCTTATCAGAATATCACTTGCGTGACTGTATTGCGCGACCTTGTCATGACGCTATTAGTTAGTATCGCATGCATACTGTAGAAATATGAGATAGAGAGAGGGAATTGTAATCGCAGACAATTTTTTGTTTGATTTTTAATTATCACGTGATTATTGTTTGAGTAATAAAAAATAACCATTCTTCGTGTGTGTAAGTGGCCAACACTGATGAGTGATGACAAATTTTTCAAGGTGCCTAAAGGTATCTGACAGCTTGTCGACTGCCATACAATGATGACAGTCGGAACCAACAGCTTCACGGGTGTTCCGAACACGGAGTAGCTTGAAAATGATTACAACACCAGTGGTCACCAACCCAAGAGCGAACCACGCCCGGAGTTACTTAACTTGCGAAAGCACTAGTAATGATGCGTTCTATCACCGAGCCCCCGAGCTCTTAGTTTGTCGTTTTTGTGTTAGATGTACTAGAGTTTTGTGTTAGATTAGATATCAACATAATTTTGTGTTAGATTAGATATCAACATAATTATTTTTTTCATTAAAAGTATTTAAAAAAAATACTATAGCTTGCCGGGGTTTAAAGTACTTATGAGATACAACAGCAAAATCCAGAACGCTTTCTGAGGCATTTGAAATCTTATATTTACTTTTACCAATAACCTGTAGGGCTCGGCTAGGCCGAAACACTCTGGGGTTTGGACTACAAAAGCCTGTGTGCTTCCTGGCCGAAATCAACATGCATTTGTAATCTCACTTGATTGATATTTACTTACTTCAATAGCCAGTAGGGTTCGGCCGTCGCGTCGGACCGGCCGAAATGCTCTGGGGTTTGGAATGCGGATATTAACTACAAAAGCCTGTGTGCTTCTTGGCCAAAATCAACGGGCTTATAGTATGTCGCGGACTTGACCCGAGTGACCTTGTCTTGATACGACCACGCTCTAACCAACTGAGTCATCACGTATTCAACCTCGCACGCCGAATTTCTCCACCATATCCTATTCTTTTAAGACGCTTGCATCACCTAATTCTCAACTCAGACCTCAGAATTGTTTACCGGATACCACTTACTTTCTTAGGTTTCAGTCCATGTCGCATAACATGCTCCAGCACGATAAAGAAGTGGTGTAGGGGAAGATGATCGCTGTCTAGCATGCGTCCATAGCGCAGAGATTGTTCGATCAGTTCTTTTACAATTAGCTTCGAGATGTTCACAAGATTGCTGCGCTCGATCACGACTGGATCCCGAGCTGTAACAAAATTATTGCATAAATTATCTTTGGGATAAGTATTCCACAGTTGGAAAATGTTTTTCAAGGACAAAGAATGTCAATACATACAAGCCCGTGTATGGAGACGTATAAATATACCATAGTGGGTGTTTATTTTAAAGATATGCATATCGTAAGAGATAAAATAACAGATATTTTTCATTACCCATCAACGCATGCATAGGATCGTCAGGAGAGGTGATGGCACCTTCCGATGGCCGGATGTACGAATCCTGCATATCCATATCGTGGAGTTCTTTAAGGCAGAGCCATTCTCCGTCGACGGACACGCGGAAGTTGCACAGGTAAATGGTATCCTGCGCGCCAGCCATTTCGGCGTCCGGGTTCTCGCCCTGTTGGACCCCTGATGGAATGCCTAGTTCAGGCAAGGGATCCACCCCATGTAAAGCGGCAAGAGAACGCATAATAAGCCCGCAAAGAAACTATGAAGCGATAAAACAGTAATATTGCTGGAAATCTTGGTCACTTCCCTAAATACATTTCCCCACACAATTTGAAGGTCAAAGGCAAATGGCCCTCCGGTAAACTGAAAGATTATTGCTCCATATTAAACGAAGACCATATACTAGTACACTTTTAAGAAACTATTGTTATGATAACAAACGAAATAATCACGAGACTGATGAGTGTGTAATAAAACTTTTCCAGCAAAATTCACGACTATATTGATTTTGTTTCCGTGGTGGTACCTACTGGGCCCAGAAAATCAATACTTGGCGGAGTGGCGGAGGTGGCGCCATCTTCGTGAAAACTGATGTAATATTTGGCAAGGGTGGTAATGTAGCATTGCAGAGGGATTTTCCTAACAGTTTTTATGGTTAACATTTACTTTAATAGATGTAGTTTCTGATTTCAATTATTTAAAAGTTTTTATAAACATAAGACACCTTGTATGCAAGTACTAAAGTTAATATAACTTTTACTGTAATCATTAAGTTTAAATTAACTTAATATTAATTAAAGTGTTTTAAAAAGTTTGTGCTGCTTTGAGAGTAAGGAAAAACATTCTAATACTACCTGCTCTTATTTCCACGCAGATCAACCAACAATGAAAAAAAAACGTTGAAAATGTGTGAAAAAACTTGGTAACTACTGAAATTATACAAGTACACATTTACACGTTTTTTCCACTCAGTAGTGATCATTGTAAGGTTTATCAGCTTTTCTTTCTTAAAAATTCTATTGTTCATCATAGCATCATAGCCCTAAAATTTTATTAGCCTATATCTTTGGATCTAATAATTTCAATATTATTTTTTATTTCCACAATTATTCTTAAGAATGGCCAACCCGTTTTACTTTTCATACAAACGAGTACGTGATTATGGCGTTGTAACTGATCTGTCTTGAAAACTTTTCAACTAACAGGTATCTTGCGCCCTATTTCTAGGTTTCTATCGAAATAAAAGATTAAAATTTGGAAAAAATACAGTATTGATTCCAAAAATCTGCTTTTTTCACAAATCTTACCTGAAATTCGACCATTCATAAAGTACTTATTAACTAGCAAATGTAATAAACATTAATTTCACACACCTGTAAGGCTTACTGAGAAACACATATTACCTGGAACAAGTTTTATGACATTTCCGCACCCTATAAATAGTTAATATTCGTTCAATGGATAGTTTATAATAGTACTAACTTAATTCAATAGAATGCAAACTGAGCCCTCAGGCGCTATCTCTCTCTATTTACTTTGCCTCTTTTTCCAGCATTGCCCTAGATCAGTCTTTCCCAAAGTGGGCGATAACGCCCCCTTGTGGGCGCTGCAGGTCTCAAGAGACCCAGAAAGAAAATGTTTTTTTTTTGTTAGGAGCTTTATTTAGCTAGGAGGCCTCTTAAACAACGACTGCAAGAGCTCTCGACTCTCAACAACAACTTGTGAACATCAACTAATATGAATTAAAAGATTGCTCAAACTCGGTTCTATATTTCTCTCCGCGTAGTTCATATATCTGTCCTATTTTATTGAATATAGAAAAAATGAAAATCATGTCAATCGCTCGCTCCGTTTCGTAATGAAAGTAGACACAAACAAACAAATAAAAAGGCAACAGACACACTTTCGCATTTTAATAGTTATTAGTACTCGTAGATATCTATCATGTTTTAACAAGTTTTTGTTAAATAACCCGAATTGTGCATTCCTGTATCAGTTGGCTGGTTCATTGAATACTTGTTCGGACTTGTTGAGTACGATTGAGCGTCGAATGAGATAAACGAGTTTATGCATGTTTGTTTTATTCCTGTCGGTGCGTGCTGCTTAAGCATTCCTATATAAACAATGTAATATTTATTTTATTTTCATTTGTGGTTTTGCGCGCAATAGATGAGCAGTACTTACGGCTCCTCTACACTACTCGCGAAGTTAAACGTATTTCTCAAAGCAAAACAATGTCGGAAGTAAAAAAGGAGAGACGGCAATACTGTGCGGAATATATTAAATTCGGATTTATTGAAAATCCCACAAACCCATCGTCGCCTTTGTGTCTTCTATGTCTAAAAACATTTTCGAATGAAGCAATGAAGCCTTCAAGGCTGCAAGATCATTTGAATAAAATGCATCCCGATAAGAAAGACAAGAATGTAGCATATTTTCAAGACCTAGAGAAGAAGCATAATACTCAGCCAAGTGTAGCAAAACTATTTTCGGCGGCTGCTAAGCAAGATGACGACGGACTTCGAGCTTCGTACAATATCTCTTTGTTAATTGCTCAAAAAGGCAAACCACATAACATCGCAGAAGAGTTAATATTGCCAGCAATAAATGAAGTAATAACTACTGTGCTTCATAAACCGGCCGCAGATATTATCCGAAAAATTCCTTTGAGTAATAATTCTGTGCAAAGACGAATTGATGAAATAGCTGAAAACATTGAAGAATCATTGTGCGATCACCTGAGGACAAGTCAATTCTCAATTCAGCTCGATGAGTCCACTTTACCAACTAATGAAGCATTGTTGTTGTCTTACGTGAGGTTTATTAAAGATGAGAAAATATGTGAAGAACTATTATTTGCTAGAAATTTAGAGACTGATACAAAAGGGCAAACCATATTCAATACATTGGAAAAGTTTTGCGATGAGAAAGAGATTCCTTTGAAAAATATTATTTCAGTTGCTACAGATGGCGCTCCGGCTATGACAGGGTTTCACAATTTTCCAAATTTATCAGTATCATGCAGTAACGACGAATTGTTTGCCTACTGCCAACATTTGGAAAACCTCCACATTGACTTCACCGAACGATACCAGGACATTTTGAACTTGGAAATACCAGACTGGGTGTTGGATCAGTTTTCAAATGTCAACACAGCAATGTCACCTCAGCTGGAAGAAGAACTTATAGAATTGACAACAAACGAGGAAATAAAAATCAAGTTCAAAAATGGTTACCAAGAATTTTGGCTACAAAAACCGATCCCGCAATTGTACCCTGGATTGTGGTCAATCGTTCAACGATTCTTGATAGCATTCCCATCGTCATATTTGTGTGAACGTGGATTTAGTGCTGTGACAACACTGCTTACTAAAAAGAGAAATCGTTTGCTTGTTACCGAACGTGGCGACTTGCGACTGTTCTTGAGTAAATTGGAACCTGATATCAACAAACTTATTAAACAGCATCAGATTCGTCCTTCACATTAGTTTTTATATAAGGATTGATTATTTTAGTTAAAAGATACTCTGTTTTAATACTATAAAGTTGCGTTTCAATAATCATTCTTATTGGCAGGTGGAGCCCGTAAGAGCTCTTGAGACCTAAGCGCTGTTGTATGTTACCTACTGCGCTCAGGTTTCAAGTTGCGGGTTATAGTGAAAGTTTCGTTTAGAATTCTCCGTTAATATACATATATAGGTCACAATAATTAATTAATTTAATTTGAAGTTATAGTGGTTTTTAAATAGGTGAAAAAAATGGGGGTGCTAAAAAAATATTTATTCTCAAAGTGGGCAGTAGACAAAATAAGTTTGGGAACCACTGCCCTAGATGAAACAACAAGCTTTTCAAACCATGCTCGCGTTGACAATAGAGCATACCAATTGGAGAGCAACTTCTAAAAAAAAAACCAAAATTGACACAACTCATCTGCTCATAGTCAAGAACTGATCGCAGATATAAAAACAACCAAAAGATAAAACTTGCAGTTGATCACTATCCGCTCATAGTCAAGAAGCGATCGCAGATATAAAAACAAATAAAAAAAACCATAGCAATTGATCACTATATGCTCATAATCAAGGGCTGACCATAAATATAAAAACGAACAAGAAAAAAACAATAACAATTGATCATTCTGTCTAAGACTGCATCCTCTACCTTAAGTTTTGAAAGAGATGCCGATGATTTCTTATATATATATTTTTCTCCCAAACCTGCATGACAATGTAAAAGAGAATACAATTTTATTCATTGTAAACTTGCTTATTTTTTTGCCTATAGATGATGCCATATTGAATTTATTTTGATGTCACTTAACCTATAACCAGAATACAGCCAAGGCGCCTCCAACAATACCTCTCGTTAAGTTAACATGGATATCATAGAAGTAAAAGTAAAAAAGTAATTTAAAGTAAAAGATCAGGTGAGATTGAGGACAAATGCCTAAACCAATATATTGTAAAAAAAAAAGAAGAAGATGAAGAGAAGTAAAAAAAAGAAGAAGATACAAGGGAACAGATTACCATACATACATAACATAAACACATAGCGCATAGCAGTGAAACACATTACCCTCCTTTTGGCTTCACCATAGTAAGTCAGATACAAATATTTACAATTTATCATTCAGCACTATGAAAATGTATGCAGTAACTCTTCCATAGTAGTTAATATTGTTTGCTGACCATAATAGTTTTCAAGATTTTTTTATTATTTTATTTTTATATGTATGTAGGTAGATTTTGTACTTAAGAACAGGTCTAAAAATCCATTATTAGACTTATTTATTTATAAGAAAGCGAATGCAAATGTTGTGCAAGACAATGAGTGAACTTACACAGTTAAATACTTCCATTGTCAGCAGCTTTTATGTCTGCGAAATAGGAGACAAACTGCAAGAATATGTGGACGTGGACATGGTAGATTCAAGAAATGCTGGCTTGACATTGTCTGGGACAATATGCATATCACAACCTAAGATGCTTAAGTCTTTGCTGGGCAAAAAGCTGGGTAAAGGGCTTCACAGCAATATAATTATAACTGAAGATGCAACTAATAAGAATATGCTGAGATGAGAGAAAGAGTATTGTTGCTGCATTTAAAATGTACACAAATTGTTTGTATTCAGTTTGGAGCTAAAAATGTATTAACTAATAAAAAAAATTGTATATCTCATGGGTTATAAGTGACTTATAAAGAACAATATGGAACATTCATTACCATTAATTGTATAAAAAATCCATAACAAAAAACTTACAGATTTGTAAATTTATGGTTTCAGCAGTGTCCTTGCATGCATCACTAATTTAATAGATATTTATCACACAGCTTCCAATACCATAAGGTGCCAACTTAACCACAATTTGTTTGCTGGTAGTTTTAGATAAGGACTTTGGAATACGTACGTCCATTTTTTTATAAATTATACGTCTAAAAACCGAAAAATACTTACTTTTAGAACTATAGAAGTAAGAGTTGTCTGGACGAGATATCAACAGTTCCGGCCACTTTTCATCTTTTGTTGACACAACTGAGGGCGATCTCTCGAAGAATTGAGATTTAATAGAAGTGGTAGACGTTGCTGGTGAAACCTCCGCATCTTTTTCTCTTGAAGAAGCCATTATATATGAAATTAATCACGTCAAATTGTTTTGTAGTATTGCATTTCGGCGATTTTTATTTTAGCAAAAGTCAAAACGAACGAAAGTCGAAACTAACTAAAACGCGTCAATGTTATGTCAGTGTCATATCTTATGACATATATTTTACGTCTCTGGATGCTAGTTCTTTATACCCTATCTTCATTTATTCACTTATTTATTCCAATCCCAACCCTAACTATATATACAAAGGTTGGTGTAGGTGCTTTGATTGCTTTCAGGGAGCTTCTGGCGACAAATCTATACGAGCCCACTGGTTTTCATAGCTGATTGAGTGGCGGACGGCGGCTAAAGACGCCCACCACAGTCCGCAAATAAATATCACTACAGCCGCACTATGTGTCCACTTTTAACACATTTTTAGAGATGGATTAATGCCCGGACATATTGGACGCATTGGACAAATGCCGAATAAATTTCCGTATATGCCGAATTAATGTCCATTGCCAGGGCAATGCCCAATTTGTTTTTACCCTCGACCCATCTCTAAACATTTTACATATTGTCCATGAACATGAGCATTTATAACACTAAGCTACACCAATTTCATATTATAAAGTCCACTAGAATGAATTTGCAAAACAATTTAAAGCAAACTCTAATGAACCCCTTGTCTTACAGCCAAAAATAAATAACATAAAAAATTGGCAAGAAACATAAAAAAAAATATGGCTCTGCATACCTGGTTTGTTTGAGTATGGTATGATATTTATATTTATTATTCTAAATCTTTGTTTGTAATAGAGTTATGCTTCGGCCGCACTTGTGCCTATCGTCCCGAAGCTATTCGCGGCGAATCTTCGTACGTTTTGTACACTAAAAAGTTATCGCGATAAAGCGCTGGTCACACTAGCGGCTTCGTTATTTTTCACGAACCACAGATTAGATACTAGTTATGTCACGAACTATCTGGCAATAATTCAAAATGGCGTCATCTACGTGTTTTAAATATAGACGACGACTTTCTTTTCTTAAACATGTGTGCTAACAATTACATAATGCATTTATTGAAACCTAAAAAGAAACCTAGAAAGAAACAGATAAAAATGTAAACACTATTTTATCGTTTCACTCCATTTTTACGCATTAACAACCGTGGCACCGTCGCACAGCACCGTCCGAACAAGTTGAAAACAAACGCCAAAATGAACGAACAACGCAAGTGCGACCACGCAGAGCGAATTGTTAGCGTGCATAAATCCTTTGACGTATCGCCACCCGCACGATAACTACACGAAGTCCGAATATTCGGGACGATACCCGATAACGGCCAATCACATTTGCGTGTATCGTGTAATAGCACGAAGCTTCGTGACGATAGGTGCAGGTCCGGCCCAAGCATTAGGACATAGATTCAGAATGGTTAGAGAGCATTGGTTAAAAGGTAAGTTAGTGGACCTCACAATGTTGCGGAAAAAATCTCGGGATCGCAACAAAAAGTTCGATGGCGTCACCTTTCAGGTGCACAGTTGTTGACCTTAAATCCCCTTACCCTAAACTTTTCCATACGTCTACGTTTTATTTTAAAACGACATGCCAGATTACAGTAAAAATTTGTAATTTTAAAGAAATTGCTATTATCTAGGGTTATAATTGGTTTCCGACGGTAAAATTATGAACTGGAAAGAAAATATAAGGGTGTAGAAGTTTTCCATACTGATGGTCAAATATGATATAATACACTATATTCTCTTTTAAGTTCATAATTTTACTGTCTGAACCAATTATAACCCTACATACCTAATTACAATTTCTTTCAAATTTCATAATTTTGCCCATATCCGACATGTCGTTTCAAAATAAAATGTAGACTATGTTTGTATGGGAAAGTCAGATTCTGTCCAGGGAAAGGGGACTCTTAAGAAGCACTGGTTTGGTTGGGTGATGGGTGTGTGTGACTGGTGCGAGGATCTCAACATTCCTATATTCCCAAAATTCAACCCTAATATAGTCGGAGTGGTGTTAACCACTCCGACTAGTTCGCTCTCGTCAGTGTCACTCAAAGTGACGTTCACGTCCGTTTCCTCCCGAAGATAAATACACAATTTTCTGCAAAGATTTAGAATAGTGGTTATGCCAAGATAGGGCTTGAGTCAAAAGCCAAAAGTATAAATTTTTTTGGCGCCCTACTTGTATCTCGCCCTATTATATTTTGTTATTATTCTCTTTAATTTTTGGTCTCAAATGAATTTACAAACCACTCCCACAGATTCTCCCTTGAGGCTTTTAGTGGTGAATTCGTTGACTCCAGCAGCAAAGTTGGCTGTGACGGAAATATTACTTGGTACAATCTTCGGACCCGATCAACTTATTGATTTGATTCTTTTAGTATATTCCAATGAAACACCGCAAGCTGAAGAGTTCAAAATGGAGTTGAGGGGATGTGCCTTTTCTAACTGCAATTCTATTACAGTCACTTCTGATCTTCCAAGGTATTATATCTTCTTTTTATATAGTTAAATACCTAAGAGCAGGTAGGTACTAGGCTGCCTACCTGCCTAGTGAAGCTATTAAATGTTTCCTATCACGGGAAGTATAGAGCTAACAGAGAGGGACAAAAAAAATATCAGTTCATGAGCCAACTATCAACGACTTCCAAGTAATCATAATTGCCTGTTACAATTTTTGTTAATAAGTTAAATAAATATATAATCTAAAATTCTATACAACGTGGAAGGCACATACCCGTAATCAATCGAACCACGGGCTATACAAGATCAATTTAGAATAATGAAATTAAAATAACAGAAGAAACACGAAAAAGAATTTCACCATTTCCATACAAAACTGTGCAGCCACCCGGGCAATTTGTATGGGAATGTAGTTTTTTTTGGTTTATGGCTGTTATTTTAATTTCATTATGCTATAGTGATCTAGTTTAGCTCGTGGTTCGATTTATTACGGGTATGGTATGTCCTATCCACGTATAATAAATAAAACAAAACATACTAACCTTATAGGTATGTATGAACCTATCATCTATTTAAGTAAGACTTACTTTTTTAGTCTTTCAGATGCTGACGTTTTCCTTTTTGGTACTTATTTTCCAAATCCTAATAAGATTGATTATACCAAGATAGACAGAAACGAACATTTTGATACGATGTATCATATTCTTAAAGTTGCAAACCATATGGCCAATTCGCTGCCCCCAAAAGAAGTTGTCGTCGATGAGGATCACACCAAAAAAAAGAAAAAAGTGCCTAAGAAGAAAACTTACAAGCCAATTATAGTAGCTAATGGCTTGGTTACTTTGCATATTCTAAGCACAATATGTAAAGATTTCCCCCAAGATATATTTTTTTGTCCTACTCCAGTGCCGGTGGCTGTTAGATCTGCTTTAGGAGAGTATCTGAAGGTGAGGATGTATACTGCTACCCACGTTAGATTATAATCGATCTCATACCAATAATTCATCAAGTAACCGCTTGTATGGCAGGTTACATATTCGAAGTTACTTATTATAAGCTGTTCAGGCGTTGCGCGAATATATATGAAAAAAATATGTGTTATCTAATCAGTTTATCCATAAATATTCAAAAGTAAAGTACTAACAGTGAATACAGAATAAATATTGAATGAAAAACGAACGAGATATAACGATTTTACGAAAATATGTCTGTTACACTCGCAAACACGCTATTATCTATGGCAAATGTATAGATGATTTATGGACTTTGACGTCACCAGTCCATATCGGAGAAGTCCGATTTGGATTTCTAATTAAAACTTTAAAGTATCACATGTTCGTCTCTGATTAAAAATGAACGTCAAGATGGCGGGACCCCGCTAGATTTTACGAATATCATGTGATTAGGATTTAGTACAATATTAGTGTTATTTTATACCAACATAGTTAAATTCGTACACACATATGATTTCAAAATATTCAACAAAGAAAGTGGTCCCGCTATTTTGATATCAAAATGGCGGGACCACTATTTAATTATTTTAAAAAAATGGCGTGATCGTATACCGAACTCATCAAATAATAATACGATATAGTACGACAAAGTTCCAATGGTGGTTATTCATTTATAGAAATAATTTCAATAAAAAAAATATTTCATTTTCAACAATAAGCTCCTGAAGAAGAAGTGAAATTATAACGCAAGTACTAGTATATTGCTATTCAAATATATTGAGGCGTTAAACTTTAGGGCCCCCTAAAGTTTGCAATATTTTATACACTTTACAAAGTCATTTGAATTTGAATCAGTTATTTTACAACTTAGATAGATAGATAGATAGATAAATTCTTTATTGTACATAAAAAGCCACAATTAAAAAAACACACAATAGTATAAAGCACTGCAGCGAGTAAGTTTAAAACATCTGACAAATATTAAGTTGCATTGTATCAGTAACAGGAAGTGGGTGCAATATATATTTTTCTTTATCTAGTGCCGTGGTAGTGTTCAATAGCATTTTATATATAATAGTAATATACTTAATATGTGATTGCTACAAAATAATGAAAAGAAGAAAACCCACGGTTCCTATAGATCAACAATATTAAGTTTGTCTAAAGAACAAAGATGTATTTAAAAATCGTCGATATCCTTTTAACAGTGACCAAGTTTTTAGCCTAATGAGTGAAGAACTAAATTATGTACTTATATAGGAGTAGCACCTAAAAATCACTATAACTATTTTTATATGGGAGATTCTGCAACATCTGAAGATATCGAAAAGATACAGTTCATCTGCGTCTTCGTTAAAAGCTAACCATGAGTTTATTTTTCATATAGATATTTACGCTCGACCAAAAATTTAGCTTATTGATACATATGTGAAAAGAAACGACCCTAAAAAACCATCGAGTAAGTATCATAATCATTTTTCTAAACTAAAGACCGCATTTACCCCCAAACTACACAACCGATTTTGATAAAATTTCTATGGGACCACTTGACAAGTATACTCTTTCTAAAAGAGTTGTCCAAATCGGTCCAGGCGTCTTCGAATAATCGGTGAACATACATAAAAAAATAAATAGATAAAAGATTTCGATGAATTGAAAACCTCCTCCTTTTTGGAAGCCCGTAAAAAAATGGTGTTTATTGAAACATACACGGCCGAATTATTACAGGAAGAATTGTCGAAGGTTACAAGAAACTGTGACACACTTAACGGATTAGAACAGTTGCCATTAAACCTAACGAATCCATAAGGTGCTGTGGCATTACATTCCCTATGCCTGCCACAGCACTTGATGGACAAATACAAACTTTACAGCGTTCGACGTTCATACGATAAATTCGTCCTTCAGTTATTTGGCTAAAAACTTGGTCACCGTTAGAAGGATATCGACGATTTTAAATACATCTTTGTACTTTAGAAAAAGTATGTTTTGTTGATCTATAGGAACCGCGGATTTTCTTCCTTTTTTCATTATTTTGTAACAAACACAGATTAAGTATATTACTATCATATATAAAATGCTATTGAACACTACCACGACAATAGATAAAGAAAAAAGTATATTGCACCCACTTCCTGTAACTGATACAATGCAACTTAGTATTTGTCAGATATGTGTTTTAAACATACTCGCTGCAGTCATGATTTATCATAAAAAAAAATATATGTTGGGACGTACGAGAAAACTTGATGTTAGTTTATTGTAAAACTGTGAGTTTAGTTGTAAGCAGCAAAATAACTATTAAGTTCTAATTTCGTAAAATAAATAAAGTTAAACGCCTTAATAAATTTGAATAGCAATATACTAGTACTTTCGTTAATATTTCACTTTTTCTTCAAGAGCTCATTGTCGAAAATATTTTTTTATTAAAATTATTTCTATAAATGGATAACAACAATTGGAACTTTGTCGTGCTATATCGCATTATAAATTGACGAGTTCGGTTTACGATGAGCGCACTTGTTTTTCGATAACTGAATAGTGGTCCCGCCATTTTGATATCATAATAGCGGGACCACTTTCTTTGTTGAATATTTTGAAATCATATGAGTGTACGAATTTAACTATGTAAGTATAAAATAGCACTAATATTGTACTAAATCCTAGACATATGATATTCGTAATACCGTGCGGGGTCCCGCCATCTTAACGTTCATTATTAAGATATTTTATAAATTCTTTCACATTGGTTTACTGTGGTTAATAAGGGTTTTATTAAGCAAATAAAAAATGCTGGATGGGTGCGAATCCGTAATATGCACGTATTAAGCAAATACGTGCATATTCCCTATTGACTGCTTATATTATATAAGTTCTTATTTATGACAAGGAACATATATATTCAGGTCGAAATTCCCACATTGAATCACATACACGCATGGGCCGCGGATGATGAAGTATTTCATATCGAAATAGAAAAGCCTCTACTAAGGTATGACAAACTAGAAGACAAAGGTATTTGCGGCACGGAACTTGTTGGATCTGAAATACTAGAATCATTCAATTTCGACTATCTGCAACTATGCGACGCATGGGTCAAGAATGAATTGGTTGAAAAAGTAAGTTTGTTGGAACCTAAAACATCACAGATGATTCTTACGAATATCCTTAATAGTGAAGTACGTGTAGACGCTTAGATGGCGCTGTACTTTTGAGGAGTTTGCGATAGATTTGTGAGTTTATAGACTCAGCGATTCAGACTCCCCGATTTTTAACCCAGGTAAAGTATTGCGGGCTGTGGGCCTAAACTGCATGGGTGCGCGATGCGCCTGCTAGTGGCAGTTTATCTTGTCCTCCTCCATGTTTTGAAAGTAATGTGTCTACCCAGTTGGTTTTGGTAACTGAGAATCTGTGTCAGTTATCTTAAGGTAACTAGATTTAGAGTAGTTATGTCGCTGACACATTCGAGAGAGAGATTTGGTGTCTGAAGCTAGCACTTATTCTGTGTCTGAGGTGTTCCTAGAATTGTTTGTGATTGTGACTAATGGGTAAGTTGCCTTGGTTTAGCATTGGCAAATAATTCGAAAGTTAAGTCAAAGACAGACAGTTGCGAAAAGAAAGAGGGGAGGCCTATGCCTAGCACTGAAGTGAAGATATGAATCGCTATTAGGTAAAAACAAAGTTATCTACAAAATCGAAATTAGTATGTACCCACTTACATCCACCAAGCACCTCGGCACAGGTATGGAACTTTATAGAAGCGCAGTATCATTTATGCCTGCTACTACTACAAACGAAACAATGTGTGTGTGTCCGCCCCTCGTCACACTCGATGAGGTGAGAACGGGGGAGAGGTGCTGGGACCGGGAACGGGGACGCATACCTATTACGCGGGACGCTAGGAGTTTCCGTTCTTCCGTTTCCGTATGTTACATTACTTCTGTGACCTCGGTCTATACTTATTACCTACTTGTATCTATCTCTACCTTGTGTTATTTCACTTATTATTTTTAATCAGCTACACGCAGAATTGACGAGAAATCCATATGGGTGCATATTCAGAGCCTCTGAAATAGTAAGGGCTCTCCACATGATTTGGAAGTCGCGTACTGGTAACTGCAGTAAAGTGTACATCAACTTGGGTGTTATTAGCGATGGATCTCTGGGAACAATTAAAGGTATTTTTTTTTGTACTATCACGTTCGGGGCAGATGAAGCCTGGGGCCGAAGACCGCATTAAGCATGATATTAGCAGGTGTGATGATGGGAAAGAGAAACGAAATTAGCGATGGGGTGCTATCGTCCTTCTTCCCCGGTGTCTTCTTAAAAGTGATCGCTCAGAAAAGCTAATAGGTATCTACTTAGTCGGTAGAAATAAGCTAAATTACACTAGTCGTGTGGTTCAAAATAGGCATGAAGAATGAAAAAATAATTTAGCCGGTCGGTTATATTATTAAAAAAATATTGTACACGTATTATTTCATTTCTCCTAGAAACGAAAAAGGACAAAGATGCAGTGCATGGAAATTTCGCATGAGGTCACGGCTAGGTACAATTTTTACTTAACGGTGACGTCACAAGCACCCTCTCCGGAACTTTGATGCTCCGTATCTTTGTGAATTTTTACTTTTATGGTAAAGTAAAAAAATATGGGTACATTATTTTTGGATAATCTAAAAGACGGACTAATTACAATCATACTTTTCTGACCCTGTCGTCACCCCTATTTCTATGTTTACTAACGTGAAACTGCAAACGCTCAGATTCTGAATTAAAAAAAGTATTTAGATTTTTTAATTCATAGGTTTACCATGTGTACTGCCGTTAATTTTTGATGGTGATGACTGGACTGTCAATAGACACTTTGAGCGAGATCCTTTTTTACAAATTGAGATAAAACGGATTAATAAAAAAGTGAAGGAGCATAATGAGAAGGTAAATATAATTAGCAGTGCCGCTGTGCTAGTTGCAACTTACCTATACTGCATAGGTGTTCCGTGGGCAGTTTAACGGGAAGGATCGGTCCAAATAAAAAAAAAAACTCTTTATTGGTAATAGTAAATGATAAATCAATAAATATATAAGCACAGATGACACTGATTGCCCCAAACTAAGTTTAAACTTGTATGGTATGGGATACTAACCTAACGATAATATATTTTATATATACATACATAGATAAACACCCAAGACTCAGAAAAATTTGAAAAAGGCCATTTTCTAACTAGACCTGGTTGGAGATCGAACTAGTGTGGCGGACTGGCGCGTTGACCACTACGCCATGAAGGTCGTCATAATGTAGTAGGGGTGGAACCCCTATATATCATCGTCATGTAACATTGTTAAATATATGCAGCAAAATCTGATAAAAATTAGCCTACCATACATGTTGACCGATAACTACATAATATCGAAATAAAAAAATACAACCTATTAAAGATTGTATATCTTTTTATTTCGATACATGTAAGTACATATAGTCCTTGGGGCAAGTTGTTTAGTATCATAGACAAGCTGAATTAACTACATTAACCTTTACCATATCTAGATTTACTTTTAAAATACCTAGGTACCTACGTAGATATATTTAATTTATGTGTTTATCTACCTACAACTGTTTAAAATACTTATTTCAACAATAAATTTCGTGTATTTTACAAGCTTTTATTTAGTTTCCTCTGTCCCGTTGTCTGTCGGTCTGTCTGTCTGTATCTAATCTTGCAAGTTAAATTTGACCCACTTCCCGGTTTCTAATTGAGCTGAAATTTTGCACGCACCCGTATTTCGCGTGACATTGCAATATTATGATGACATGGAGCTGATCTGATGATAGAGCCGGAAGGTGGCCACAGGAACTCTATAATGAAACGTCGCAACCCCATCGAGATTGGAATCATTTGATTCGTCTTGAGTAGCACTTTAGATAAAAGCTTGTTTTAAGATATATTTTTTTAAAATGATTACTTGTTTTATAAAAACTGACGTGAGACACAGACATTATTAGCCATGTAACATGTCGGCCAGTAGATGACTCAATATCTACGTGAGTAGGTAACCCGTTTAATTCATGCTAATAAATTTCGTGTACCTAGTAACACTAGTTAATTGATTTCTTAAAGAAGGTGTTCTTAAGGTTTTTATCTAGTGACATACATACATCAGACGTACCGTACCTTATGCTCAACATAGGTACCTACCTAAATACAGTTCAGAATAAAATCAACCGAAAATAAAAAAAACGAGCATGTGTACCAAAATGTTAATTATATGCGCTTTTCATCCTGACTGTATAAACAATAATCCAAAGTTGCGAACTGTGAAGTCGATGCATACTAATGTGACTATATAGAATGCATCGATAGTAGAGTTACCAACACAGTTGTCTCCATTTTCAGTTGGCTCCATACTGTAAGAAATTCTTGCAAGACAACGTTATCAAGAAACTGTTTGTACCGACTGAGGTGGAGGAGGAAAGCACCCTGTCGATCTCTTGCAGTGAGAGCACCGACTTCTGAAAGTCTAATAAAACCTACGAATAATTTGTAAAAGAGTGTGTTTTGTTTTATCGTCACCGAATTAAGGTAATACGTCAACTTACGTGATAAAATTTATCTTATTGTTTTATTTACATTAAAAATATATAGCAAATTTAGTATAACTCTGTTTCTTTTAATAGAAAAAACCATTTATAATCTACATGTTGTTGTCTCTGTATGGAAATAGACGCATTCAATACTCGTAACGATTTTTGGCAGTGAAAATAAGTGGTTTGCCATTGCCTGAAAAAAAAACACTAAAAAGCAATAAACACTTTAATCGCAATTTGGGAGGGTTCTGAACTCTGAGTTGTACTGACTAATACTAATAGGCAATGCGAAGCTTACACCCAGCGAACTATAATACTATGGAGGAGTAACTTTACGCAAAGCAAAATAAGAAACTAGGTTTGTGATTATAGCATTATCATTATCATCACGCAAAACGGCCCCACGAATTTGATGTAAAATGATTGATACATGACGCTGCGTTAATGTCGGCCAATATTAGCTATGATACAGCTGCGTCATATAGTAGACTCTGATTGACCCAGAAATTTGCGCTTCCATAATTTTATAGTTCACTGCCTACACCCTATAAGTATTTTTACCTAAATAGGGTAATTTGATTTTGGTTGGTTGGAATCATATTTTTTTATTGATATACTCGGATGAATCTACACATTTACGTCGCTTTTATAATTAGTAAATTCATGATGTATTACTTATAGTTACATACCTACATAAACATTACTCAAAACGGGTAATTGGATAACCTTGTTAATAAAATGGCAATGTATACTTTGAAAGGCTTCCAAAGTGCATTTCGATTAAGCCTTTTTTAGCTAGTCACTATATTGACTTAACTCCCTGGTATAGGTAGAGCTCAGGGTAAGCACACACCTAATAGCTACTTATACAATTTGTAACAAAAACCCTGTCCGATCCTTGTAGGAGCAACTCAGATCGTCAATATTAACAACTTTTTCTA
This sequence comes from Acrobasis suavella, assembly GCA_943193695.1. Classification (NCBI taxonomy): domain Eukaryota; kingdom Metazoa; phylum Arthropoda; class Insecta; order Lepidoptera; family Pyralidae; genus Acrobasis; species Acrobasis suavella. The sequence continues at coordinate 9,627,297 of OW971940.1, forward strand.
TGGGACCAATGTTTAAAACTTAAAAAAAAACGACATTTTCATACAAAAGTGTTCGGCCGGCCCGGCAATTTGTATGAAAATTACGATTTTTTCGTGTTTCAAGCATTCGTCCCATTGGAAATGTTGTTCATATTGACGGTCCTTCAAAGATCGGACAGGGTTTTTGTTACTTATTGTAGAAGCGTACCCATAAAGGTACGGTTTTATGGTTTATAAAGCATCAGGTACTCATAAAACCGTACTTTTATGGGTACGCTGCTATTCTATAGAATAGCAGCTGATAGATAGATAAATTATTACGTTTTTACCCTCAATGAGCCAGACAGAGCCCAGGGCCGTAAACCGCAAAGACAATTTTAGTGCTTTAGTGGATGGAATAGTAGCTGAAACGGCCATTACCGAAAATGTGGCTAAGATTTTATTTCTAAAACTTACAATGTGTGCATTTTTACATTAATTATCTTCTACCCACATTTATATGATACTAGCCGATGCCCGCGGCGTTGCCCGCGTGGAATATTTTTGACAATCCCACGGGAGCCTCACATTTTCCCGAGATAAAAAGTATTCTATATTTTAATTCAGATAATGAGCTATCTACATGCCAAGTTTCATTCCAATCCGTACAGCCGTTTTTGCGTAAAAGAGTAACAAACATCCATCCATACATACAAACTTTCGCGTTTATAATATTAGTAGGAAGAATAAGATAAAACTAAACATACAACTAAACCATACTGAAAATCTTATAGCGCTCTGTTTATTAGGTACTTGAATTAGGCAAAAATTTCCTCAGAAGCGAAGTTCCTCACATCTTTGAAAGCAACGTCACAATAGGGGTGACGACAGGGTTAGAAAAGTATAACTGTAATTAGTCCGTCTTTTAGATTTTCCAAAAATAATGGGCCCATATTTTTCAGTTTGTCAAAAAAATAAAAATTCACTAACATACGAAGCATCATAGAATTTCTCTTATTTCTGCGAAGCATCAAAGTTCCGAAGTGGGGGCATGCGACGTCACCTCTATGTAAAAATCGTACGTAGCCGTGACGTCATGTGAAATTTCAATGCGCTGTATCTTTGTCATTTTTTGTTGCTCAGAGGAAAGAAAAAAAATATGTACAATATCTTTTAATAATCTAACCGATTGGCTAAAATATTTTTCCATCCGTCGTGCCTATTTTCCGTTATTTGACATTTTCTCCCTGTCAACCCTACCGCAAGCCGAGTTAGTAAATTTTGTCTCAAAAATGTATGTTAATTGGTAATAGACTGATGTACCTATCATGATTTATGGTGCAATTTAATACAGTTATATTTCATAGCATAGCTAAGGAAAATATATTTTAGTAAAAAGGGTTTCAGGGCCCGGTGTCCGCTACCTAAACAGGGAGAATGGACGAGGTTACTGGTTTTTACACAGAGCGACTGCCATCTGACCTCCGCAACCCAAAGGGTAAACCAGAACCGATTCTTGATAGTTTTGACGATCAAACGCTAAATAGCGTTCGAGACCCACAGTTTATACGTGCCTTCCGAAACACGGAATCATCTTTCTTTTCGGATAATCAGGTGATTCAAGCCTGCAATATCCTTCAAATAACTTTCATAAAGTATGCTTCCCAGTGGGATTCGAACCCATGATCTCCAGGTCACAAGGTGAACGTCTTGACCACTGGACCACGGAGGAGTCGCTAGTAATACAAGAATATAAAGCTATTATACAAGAGTTCAATATGTTGATTGGTGTTAACTTATCTCGCTAGATGGCGTATTGGCGGTTCTTCGAAAGGAAAAACAAATAAACGCGCAATTTACCGAGCGATTAATATTCGACGGACTGGCTCCCGCGCCCTGACCGCATCGTTTGTTTAACCTCTTCTGTCGATTTGATTCCCGACCTCGGGGTGCGAGTATGTAATTTCCATTACGAAGGCTAGACAAATGGCTACCAAATTTAGAAGGCGTATGTTCCATCTGTGTGGATTAAATAAATAGAGCGAATGAGCGGATGACAAATACTCGTAATAGACAAATAGAGGTAGTAAAATTCAATCAATACTGCTCTATTTTTGCATTTTTTCTTCAAAACTCTGAGTCGCTGATGACTTGAAAAGTGCGAAAACTCTAAGCAGTTAAGCTCATATTATATGTGAAGAAAAGTGGAAACTGCGCGTAAAATTGCTGGGCACAACCCAGAAGATAATAATAATATGACTTGTCTAGATTGAAAGTAATCAAGTTTGTTGATTGGTGTTAACTTAGTATCGGCGGTCGTCGGAAGGAAAAACAAATAAAAGCGCATTTACCGGGCGATTAATATTCGACGGACTGGCTCCAGCGCCCTGACCGCATCGTTTGTTTTAACCTCTTCTGTCAATTTGATTCCCGACCTCGGGGTATGTAATTTCCATTATGAAGGCCAGACGCTTTGTTTGTCTACGCGCCGCCCAATAAGCCCGGCGATAATCTATGTTTAATCTGTATAGAAACGAACGAGCGTTTCTAACTTAGTTATATACAATCTTTTTTTGACTTATCAAACGATATCTAAAGCTTTTTCAGATTTTTGTACCATTTTTAGAGTTCAAAAAATATTTTTTCTGCTCCTGTACTGTTATCTGTCTTTTGAATGGTCCCAAACACTAATATAAGAACATAGATTATATCATTTCAGAAAAGTCTATCGTCTATTCCTAATATAATAGAACATGTGTCGTTATTTCGCCAAAACGATACTCCTAGCCATAGACCTAAATCGTTATTTTAACATATGGTGCCATTTTTCAAACGTGGAGTCACTGAACAAACGGTTTTTTGTATGAAAAACATTCGTTTAAGTGACTCAATGTTTCAAAAACGGCACGTTTAGTCACTAGAAAGACGTCAATAAAAAAAATTAAGTCTTCCATAAATACCTAGTATCTACCAAACATATGGTAGTATTTCGTACTTTTCTTTGTTTATTTTTGTATTTATTTTAGTAAATGTAGTCGTAGAAAAAGTATTGTATGCAACGTTGTATAAGTAGTCAAAAAATGCTCGATGCTCCTTATACAACTGTTGCATAAAATACTATAATAGTTGCAAAATGTTAAATTAATTCTTGTTAACCCATTAACATATTAACTGTAAGCTTGAAATTAAAAAAAAAAGTGATTGTAGTATAAGTATTGTTAAAGGAAAACTATCACGTCTAAGTTAGCTTTGTTAATTTAAGACTTACAGCCGCCTAACTTTTGAGCTAAATCTATCTTCCTATTTGAAATATTTCATACAAAATACATAAATCCTTAGAAAACAATTACTAAGATGAAGTTTTAACTTCTTTGAAATAGGAAGTAAACATGTTAAATTATAGAAAATAAATTCCTCATAATGTAACTTGAGAACTACTCTTAGCGTGGTCCGACACGCATTTATTATAAATTATATAAACTTGCACTATTACTGAAACTTACGACAGTTATTGTATTTAGGTACCGTATACTTATACAAGTGTAATTCTGTTTTGATATACGAACATCAATCATCAATACATATAATAGGGTGTTTCTCACCACAAGGTGTTCTCAGACTAATTTCCGTCACGATTTTTATTTCTTACTATACATAGGGCGCACTATAAGTTTCCGGAACAGGCCACTTACATAAACTATATTTAAAAATTTATTGCAACATTTGAAAATAGAACTCTTTGGCTGTAGAATGCAGTTTGTTTCATCTGACTGTCTTTTGTTTTTACCTTGTGGCGCCATTTAAAAAATTGTGTGTCTGCATCAACATGGATTTAACTCGGGAAAATTTTCGTAGTATGATTTTCTACGATTTTAAGTGTAATTTGACAGCTCAACAGAGCATCGCTCGGCTTGAAACAGCTTTTGGCAATGAAGCACCATGCAAGACAACTGTTTATAGCTGGTTTGCAGAATTCCAGTGTGGTCGTATCAATCTCAGTGACGAATCTCGCGATGGTCGGCCGTCCACCGCTGTGACCAACAAAAACATCGATGCTGTGCGCCGTATGATTGAAACAGACAGGCATGTGACCTACCATGAAATTCGCGCATCCTTAGAAATAGGCATGAGTCAAATACAATTAATCCTACACAAACATTTGGGTGTGAGAAAGCTGTGCTCGCGGTGGATCCCACAAAACTTGACCGAGGCTCAAAAAACGGACCGCGTCACTTGGTGCAGTGCCATGCTTACCAGATTCAACGAAGGTGCGTCAAATTTGGTGTGGGACATAGTAACAGGTGACGAAACATGGATTTATTGCTACGATCCCAAAACAAAGCAGCAATCGAGCGTATGGGTCTTTCAAGATGAGCCGAAACCAACCAAAGCGGCGCGCGTGAAAAGTGCATCTAAGCGGATGATTGCTTCTTTTTTTAATAAAACTGGACACGTGGCTACTGTTGCTTTAGAGAATCGTCGTACAGTGAATAGTGACTGGTACACGACCATTTGTTTGCCGGAAGTTATTGACGAACTCCGTAAAAATAACCGTAAACGCCGTATCATCCTGCACCACGACAATGCTAGTTCTCACACGGCCAGACAGACAAACGACTTTTTGAAGGCGAAAAATGTAGAACTCATGAGTCATCCTGCATACAGTCCCGACCTGGCACCTTGTGACTTTTTTCTGTTCCCAAAAGTTAAGAACCAATTACGCGGTCAACGATTTTCATCACCAGAAGAGGCTGTCGAGGACTATGAAAAACACGTTTCAGAGGTCACCACAGAGGAGTGGCACAAAAGTTTTCAAAACAGGTTTCATCGAATGAAAAAGTGCTTAGACGCCAAGGGAGATTATTTTGAAAAACAATAAATTAAATTTGTACCTTTAATAGTATTTTTTCATATTCATTCCGGAAACTTTTAGTGCGCCCCACGTAATGCCAAAGTAGCTATAAAATATAAAAATGTATGTGAAACTATATATATTGGTATATTTCTCCCTGTAAATTTTAAAATAATTTTGGATTTATTCGATGAAAGTATTTCCTAGTGTGACGGAAATTAAAATACGGTGACGGAAATTAAAAAAAGCATTTTAAATCATGGATTTTTCTTGATTACAAACAAATTATTTGCAATCAACATAATTATCGAAATAAAATAAATTTTTTAAAATAATAAAAACACTTATAATATATGTATGTAATAAATGTATATATAATAATATATGTATAGGGACAAATAACACTGATTGAGCTAGTCCCCAAGTAAGTTCTATATTCAGAGAACTACAACATAATGAAGACGTAATTTTATCAGCGCTATTTTCATTTATAAGATTAAAAGTTTTCAGAGCAGATACCATTAGATCCATATTGAAATGAATCTTGCACATACGAGCATTTACATCAGGAACTAAAATCCAAAATGGTCTCATTCTGCAAAAAGTTGAATAGCTAATTTTGTAAGTAACTAATTGTAGGAATTTAATTTGTTTTTGTAAGGTATTAGTTAAATAACGTCTCTATTTTTTTATTATAATTTTTGTAATATACTCTTGTTTTCCAGCGCAAATGCGACTATTTTCATCTTCTTCTAGAAATGTTTCGATGTCTTTTTTAACATTTTTAGCGAATGTCTCAGTCACACTATTATTTTTAGTTTTTTCTACAAATATTTTTTTGCTTTTCTTTGTTTTTGTTTGTATTCTGTGTACTTTTTAGTCTTAAATCAATAATTTTAGCTTCTAATTCTTGGATCTTTTTTTTGTTTCATATTTAAATCGTTTCAGTGCTAACTTGTTAGGTGATGTTAACTTTCACTTGAGTGTTATTAGAGTGGTTTTTGAAGAAGAAACAGCAAGTGAACTTGTGGAACTATTTCTTTGTAAGAATGCAATTGGGGTTGAACATCATGACGATGAAATATAGTCATCTACTATTTGTCCTAAATTAAGACTTGAAGTTAAGGTTGAAATCTTCGACTTCCCGGTTTTCGGCTTCTGATCTGCCTTGTTTGAGCAGCAGAACCTGTATATGCTGAGTTTAAATCATTTCCTGGAGTTGCAGCAGATGGTGAAGTGAGAAGATCAATTGCCTCATTATGAGTCAAACTGTTTGACAATTCCGGGTCTGTTTCAGTTTTAGTTACACTGACTTCTTGAATTGTTTCCAATTTTTTTTTCTTCTTTTGACGCCTAAAAAGTTCTTTAACGTTGTCTCTGTTTGGCATTCATATTTTCTTTTCACGTGCAGGAGTTTCTTGGCTAATAGGTAAAATTTTACCTTCTTTTTTACGTTTTAAGTATTTTTGGCGATCTTTTTCCTTATATTTTTTATTAAATATGGGATCACTTTTAATTTTCTTCCGCCTTCTTCTTTGCCTTAATTTTTGTTTTTTTTAGAATCTCTTCTCTACTTAACCAAAAGCGGTTTCGCCATACTGTATAAAAAGTTACCAAGTAAGTATTAGTTATTATTATTATATCACATAGTAGCAGTGAGTGAGATATTTTACATAGACCAAATGAGCAACGCACTAAAGAAGGGGTATATGTGTAGTATTAACACATAAAAACATGTTTTTATTATGTAGGTATGTCAAAAAACAGATGCGAGTATTTAGAAAATGAAACGGGATAGACAAATACTCTTCTAATGTAACACGCGGACGAAGTTGCAGGCAATCACAATCGCAATTCAGTAGTATATTAGTACTAACATAATTTCCGTCACGATTATAGTGATGGAAATTATGTGACGGAAGTTAAGGAGAAACCGTATTTTAATTTTAATAATTATATGGCTTTTGCTAGGGATCACTAACTCAAGCATGAGTCAAATACTGAGTATCTACGTAACAATTACTATTTATTATAAAACCCAAGCATCAAAGTAAATTAATAAATGACGTGACGGAAATTTAAGGGATTGCGATCCACGCGAACGGTACATTATTACATGACGTTCGTATTTCGGCAGGACAACAGACGGCACGCTACTGCTCTGGCTAACTGTCGCCGCACTTCTGACTAAGGACGCCGGTGTTATAGTGATGGAGCAATACTTTGTTAGTGATGAGATATTTTCAAATAAGTGACCGTGACGGAAAAAAATGTATGACGAAGGGACAAACACTTAAAAAGGTTTATTTAAATAAATACACGTAATAGAGGACTGATGATTTTTTTATAACATCTTACTTTAGTCTACTTTCAAATGTAATACATGGGAATCTTGTGTTAAACGTTGTTTTTGAAATAATGAAATAAAAAACCCGACTTTTGGACATGGGACAGCGAACGGAAATTATGAGAACGACTTTTGATTTTTTTTTTCTATTTCTTTATGTTTAGTTACAGTACATAAGTTCATTTTGCCTAATAGGCGAGACATAAAACTTATTATAAAAAATATAGAAGTCTTGAATATATAGCTTGAAATACAGATATTTAAGGGGCCGCTCAAAAAACAGGTCTTCTGCGAATGACCCAATAAAACAGTAAAAAAAATTTAAAAATGTCTTTTTATTTGTCTGTGTGTCTGTTTGTCTGTTTGCACACGTTAATCTCCGAAAATACTGGACGGATTCGAATGAAACCTTTTTGCTTTATAGCTGTTAAGCCTGGGCAACATATGGGGTATAATTGATTTTGGAAAATGGAACACCTGATGCAGAACCAGAATGGTCCAGCTAAACTATAAGAAATACAAAAATGACGCCTTAGCAAAAGTTGTTAAGCCTGATGAGCATTTTTTCTTGAGGTTTAAAAATCAAAGATTTGGAACACCTGGTGCAGAACCAAGTTACATTTATTTGCATAAACATGTATTTACAAAAAATCGATGATCATATATCTAATGTGGAAATCTTAGAGATCAGGTTAAAGTTGTTAAACCTGATGCAGAACCGTGATCCAGCTAAACTACAAGAAATTAATATAAAATGACACATTGGCAAAAGTTGTTCAGCCTGATGACCATTTTTGTTGAGGTATGTAAATCGAAAATCTAGAGCATCAGTGCAAAGTCAAGTTAAATTTATTTTCATAAATATGTGTTTACAAAAAATAAATGTTCATCTGATGTGGAAATGTTAGAGATCCGGTTATAGTTGTTAGCATGATAATGATAATATAAGCTGGGAGTTACTCCAGGTGGTGAAGGCGGTAAGAGTTTAGGCCTCATTTTTTATATCGACTTGCCTAAACTGGTAAAAACTTTCATTATGTATACAGAATATGCCTTTGGGCTTATGTTATTTTGAGTGCTTAGTTATTTCCTTTCCCGTTTATCCTCGTGACACCGCAGCCTACCCGGTAAAGGGGAGCAGTCACTTAGATTTGCAAAGAAAATATTTTTGTCACCATTTCTCTTGATACTAATAGCCCTAGAAAGAGGTCAAATCTTGCACAACATTCAAAAGCAGCCAAAAGATTGAGTATTAGGTCCCAAGAATCTAATGAAGAACGTCAGGCAAGGCTTGATGTTGTTCCAGAACATCAGGCCACAAACTAAGTAGAGATCAGCATCAGGCTGCATCTCGCATGCGTAAAAACGCTGGGAACTCAAGCTGATTCTCTATCCGCGAATGTTTCCGACTCGCGAGACAATGCATGACGATCTCGATCAGAAGTGCCATTTTTGAAACGCGGAGTCACCTAAACCAATGGTTTTTCTTTGGAAATATATTCAATGACAGTAATTTATTTTACTGATTTATCATATGTGTAGGTAATAGATGAGCAGCTTACTTATATAGTTGTACCAATATTTGTTCTGTGCAGACATTTCACGAAATTGTTTTTGTCACTGCCTAAGAAAAATAAACGGTTACGTTTTGCCAATGCACTGTGCATTCATTCTTAATTATTATAATATTGCAGTTAAACAAAATTATAGACATAAACTAAACAAATAAAATTTTAGACGTAGGTACCTACGAGTACTCTCTTTGTTTCCGCTATGCCGCTAGCTTGTTTAATTTCCACAAGGAGTTCTGTAGTTTCTTCAGACTGTAGTTGTTTGCGCTACTCCCAAGACGTTTTTTTCTTTATGAAATTGGTTCTATGCAGATTTCAAAATAAGATCTTGATAGAACATTGTTCGGGATATTTTTTACGGAATCCAAGTTGAAGATGAATTATAGAATGAGTAATTTTATTAAAAGAAGGAACTTCTTTGAATTCGAGGAAATTTTAATTTCTGGTTTATAATGGGGAAAATAATTCCTATGCAAGTGCGGGCTTGTTGATTCTTTGATAAAAAGCCGGTTTTCATTTGTCGACATAAAATGTCGTCGGATATAGCAGCGCCGCGCCGTTCAAAGCGGATGGCTGTTTTCCCGGCGCGTCGAGAATTCGAATCAAACTCGTCTCATTAGCCCGTAAAGGAAAACTTGGATTAGTTGACCAACTTCTAGTGGCAGATTGCGCAAAGTGCGTTCGGCATGCGGACAAAGTGTATCCTTGCCCAACTTTGCTCTTTTGCTAATAATTGGGTGTTGAAGTTGTTGGTATTTACTTGCAAAATGAAACACGATAATTTAGCAATAGCACTCTACGGTGTCGAACAGTTTGGTCTCTAGAGAGACTGTTTTATGAATAAATAAATAAATTTTTCTTCCACCTAAAGATTGGCTGGAAGAGATTGCATTTATAGCGATAAGTCCGCCTTTGTGCCTATATTGTTTCTTGTTGTTTTGTAATTTTGGTGTGTATAATGGTGCAATAAAGTTGATTTGTATTTGTGTTCATATAAGTGAATAAATTAGACTTGAATAACGTATAAATTAAATAAATAAATAAGGACAAATTATACAGACAATACATGAGTATATTATCTGAGTTTAAAACTAACATTGAGCTAAGCAAAGTTAGTTTTAAACTTTGCGATGCTATATTTTATTGGATAGTTAATAAATACATATATACAAAGATAAAACGCAAGACCCATTAAACTGATTCAATATTACTATCACTGCGATAAAAATAAAGATAATAGATACTTGTTTGTAGATATATGCCTACTAAAAGTAGGTTAAACTTAGGATGAGGTTTTATTCGATTAACACAAATTTTACAACAAAAAGCACACGTACCAATTTCAAAATATCTGAATTCGTGTGGTTTAGATTGGAATGAAATTTTGCCGTTGTTTCAAAAACTCCATGTTTCAAAAATGGCACTTTTGGTCACTAGGAAGACGTCAATAAAAAAAATTTAAGTCTTCCATAGATACCTAGTATCTACCAAACATATGGTAGTATTTCGTACTTTTCTTTGTTTATTTTAGTAAATGTAGTCGTAGAAAAAGTATTGTATGCAACGTTGTATAAGTATGTCAAAAAATGCACGATGGCGTCTCCTTACGATGCTCGCCAAGGCTCGCATCGTAACTTGCGCCACTCGCATTTTATGAACCTTCTTATACAACTGTTGCATACTACTATTTTAATATCGTCACTGGGAAGTACATCAATATAAAAAAGTTTACGATTAACAACATAGTCCACTAGGAAGTACGTGTATAAACGACAGTATAAACGACTTTATTCCCACAGATACCTATCTAGTATATTTGCCAAACATTTAACATTTTTCTTTGTTTATTTTTGTATTTTATTTAGTAAATATAGTTGTAGAAAAAGTATTGTATACAATGTTGTATAAGTACGTCAAAAAATGCTTAATGGCGTGATATTACGATGCTCGCCAAGGCTCTCATAGTATCCTACGCATCTTGCATTTTTGGTTCCTTCTTATACAAATGTCGCATAAAATAATATAATTAACATGATTTTTTGAACAATCTGTTTTCATACTTATGCTATTATTATCTTTCACTATCCATTGCTTTGCTTAGCTACCTTTCCATGCAAAAAGTTGCGAGATTAAATGGGTTAGTGGAATTGAAATGTTAAACCTTAGCGCTCATCAATAAGATAGATTAATGGAAGATACTTCCTAAAAGATTACCTAACTGATCACAAAGTTGCGAGCTAACCAACCCAAAAGTTTCCAAGGTAATCTAATAAAAACTCCGTGCTGTGTACTTAAATTAGGCATTTACCTATCTCGAAAATCAAAAGTTTTAAGAAAATAAATAACGGAGTTCCCTGGTGTTTTGTTTACCCTTCCGACTTGTACCGGGACTTAGTGTCACATTAACAGGGGTGCGATTTTCGTGCGCCCCAGCGGCGCGGCCGCGCTTTGCCGTCGCTCCCAGAGACATTCGTTATCTGTGCCAGCTTCCTTCTTGGATTTATTGACTTTTTTCCTGCCTTAATTTCCACAGATTCGGTCGAATGGCCCACGCCAGCACCGGAACATTAACGCTACCCTGGGGAAATATCTTTTGTGTTTTGTAGTATTTTTTAAATTGTTCCTAACTTACTTTCTAAAGTTTCAGTTTCGCTTCAGCGTTATTAATTGAGGCATTACGAGATTGCTTTTACTCAATTTCTGATAAACATTAATTCAAACTTTGTACTACTGTTTTCTCTACAAAACAGTCAACGTTAGAAGTGATTCTTTGAAAGTAGATACATAGGTAGCTGATGGGAAATTAATAACTATTTTAACTAATGTACCTGTAAAAATTACTTAGGTACCGCAGTTATATCAAACACGAATTTTGTCCCGTTTTCGATGATTTTATAAAGTAGGAGGCACATTGATGATTTTATTATCAAAGCTATACAAATAGGTTTTATTATATTTGGGCTTTGTAGACAAATTTGATCCACAGTGTATTGGGCAGTGGTTTCGGTAGGGTATGCTGTGTTTGATCAGTAATACCCTGCGGCCGTCCGAGCTTCACTCTCATGTTGACTTAGGATACTCCAAACGAATCAGTGGTATAAAATACAAGACATCTTACCTGCCTGATTTTCATACATTTTCGCTGGCCGGAAAATATATAATTAAATTGCTTCGTTGTATTCGACTGTTATGAAAACTACGAGTATTATTCATGGAGGGTGTAATGGTGTAATATCGTTCTAATCCTATAGCAAAAAGTGAAGCCGGAACGCGCCGACGGCCGAAAAATTTGTTTAAAAATTCAATACCGTCTATAAGAAACTCGTTGTGAGAACGCAACGGCCTGCGAACATTCCCATTTTCCCTTAATAACATGGGAGAAATTGCTCGATTAGTGTGAAAGGGTGCCCATCCGTACTTTCGATTGCGATACCAAGACTGAAACGAGACTTTCTCAAATATTGGCATCGTTGTCAATATTGCATAAGTATCTACTCGTTTTATTTTTTTAAATCAAATCTAACGTGGGTATATCAGACAGAATACTGTGGATGTTCACAAATGCGGTAAGATGTTTTGCGATTCAGGATATATCAGAATTATCTATACAAACCTATAATATAAATCCTATAATTTATGTCAAAAATAGATACTAACATATTTTATTGCAAAGAAGTTTCGGATTTACCAGAGCAACTAAATTCTGGTTTAAACTACTTTAAAGCTATAATGTAATAAAGAGATTTAAACATACATGATGATAGAGCTAAATAACAAGTCTGGACATTAGTTCTCTTGCAAATTACGATGCATTTATTTTTTATGAAGTAGTCTAATCTTAATTAAACTTATATGTACACACTAATTGAAGACTCAACAAAAAAAAAAAAACTATTCGAAATGGCCATTTCTTTAATACAGGCCTTTTCTGTCTGGCCACAAATCTATAGATTTACGCACTGTGCATGTCTGCCCAGCTGTTCTCGCCTACTGGTTGCATTTCTCAACCGCTTCTCGTGAAATTCTGTGAAAAGGTTTAAAAATTATATATATAGGTTGATTTGGTTTTTAAACTTGTTTAAAATTGCGAAAATATTGAATAATTAAAAAAAAATAAGAATAAAAAAAAAAAACAAAGTGGCATAAAAATTTTTTGTTACCCTTATTTACCCCCGGCAAAAAAGAGGGCTGTTATCAAGTTTGACGCTAATGTCTGTCGGTCTGTCTTTTCGCTTCTCTGTCTGTCTGTTTTTCTATCTGTTTATCTGTCCGTTTGTCGTGGCATTGCAGCGCTCGAAAGGATGGATCGATTTCAATGCGGTTTTTTATGTGAAAGCAACCTTTTCTTGTGGTGGTTCTTAGCCATAAAATCGGTCCAGTGGTCCAAAAGTTATTGGGTGTTAACGCTTTGAAGTCGGGGTTTAGTAATTTACCTGGCAAATACCATTATTTGATTGTTATCGGTTAGAACATTATGTAGTTTCGTCACTTATCACTAGATGGTGTCATCGGGGATATTTTTAATTCGCCTAGCAAAGTTATCATAATAATCATATCTTTATTTGCTTAAAACATGGTAATATATGTTAAATACATATTAAAGAACAAACATTGTTCTTTAATATGTATTGTTTTGCTAGTAGTAATAGCATGCAAATATTAGTAGTCAAAGAATTGTCTGAGGCTATAAAAGTTTTTGTCAACAAGCCATTAATACATTTTTTTTCTTCAAGATCCTGACATTTAAAATCTTTAGTTCTTCTGGCAATTTGTTGAATAGTATGTTTCCGATAAACTTCAACGGGTCGGGGTGACTCGCGAGGTGTACAGCTCACATGGCCATTAGTTATTAGAAAGTCTATAATAAGTTCATTCAGTTGCAGGTCAAAGTAAAAAAAGATCATTTAAAAAATATTTTTTATTGCAATTCTTTATACTGCTGGCGTTTCGTAACCAGTACGACGAAATAATCTCATTTCTAATAATCTTTATCAGATAACACCCCTCTTTTTGCATCGGGGTTAATCAAAATAGTCATTTATATAATAATACGACTTGTTTAACAATTATTTTTAACGTTAGTCTTAAATTTAGATACTTATGGTAACGATACTAACTAGTTTGGCCATAAGTTTTGTCACAAATCACAATGCATTTGAAGTGAAAACTTCTATAGGCACGATGAGCATTTTTTAAGATGGTAAAAAAACATATATTTGTATATAGATGCCGCGATGAAGGCTCCAAAACATACACTGTTTTTAATTGTAGCAGAAGGCATTTTGCCTTCCGCTACGTTTCTAGACACTGCTAAATAAAAAAGTCGCGAGATCAGAAGTCAATGTCATAAGATAATGTCGTATTAAGACGAAGTGGTAGCTAAAGTGGCGTCCTCATTTGAAATAAATGTTTTAAAACTAAATATGGTGATGATTAAAACTTTGATTTGTATCACTGTCTAGAAAGACCTTTAAAGTATTTTACGAATAACCTTTGAAAGTAATATTGGTAGTCAGTCTAGTTTTAAAACGGGTTTTTGCCAAAAGTGGCCTCTTTTGGCGAAAACCCGTTTTAAAACTAGACGAACTATTAGTAATAATTTCAAAGGTTATTCATAAAATAGTTTATAGGTCTTTCGAGACAGTGATATAAATAAAATTTTTAATTATCACCATATTTCGTTTTAAACAATTTATTTCAAATGAGGGCGCCACTTTAGCTACCACTTCGTCTTAAACAGCTCATGTATACATATCGGCTAGAGTGAATTTGAAATCGAATTGTCTAATAGGTAAAAATAAAAATATAAAAAATCATTTCCTCATTATTATTTATAAGTAAGATGCCATCAAATTACATAGTACAGAGATGCAAATACCGATGGAATAATAAAGAAAATTGTGACAAAACTATTAGCTTTCACAGGTGAGCACATATTTTTCACATGAAATCACAGATTTTTATAGGTACACATAATACATTTTTGTCTGGAAATTGAGTGCAATCCTTCCCATTTTATTATAAATAGACTACATAGTAATTTATGCTTATATTTCTTATTATTGAAGTATTTCGTAAGCTGTTCGTAATTATTGAAATTTTTGACAATAGGGTTAGAAAAAGCTAGTCGATAAAAATATCGATACCACATAATTTATTTTTAATTTTGAAATTAATCATGAGAGAGAAAAAACTTGAATGAAAGAATTGATGATCAACCGAACTTGTGAAGTTCGATCGAAATTATGGGAGCAGCATCATTTGAAATTGGCTGTGACAGACGGACAGACAGACGCACAAGTGATTCTATAAAGGTTCCGTTTTTTTTTACGGAACCTAAAATCATTATACATTAACATTTGTACGGAACACAAAAAATTCTCAAAGTATTTTGAATTGTCTCGTTATTTATATAGCTCTGACGGCCAATGTTGAGCACTACTTGAAGGGGCCGTACCAACATTGCTACTATCAACCAACCCTCCTTTTGGCTTCGCCGCAATCGAGTAAAGATCAAACGTTGATTCATAATTATTTAAATAGTGAAAAAGTTTGTTTATATTTTAAAAGTTTTTTATTACTGACTACTTGCTAACCCTATTACCCGTGCACGAGGATTAGTATTTCTCAAAAGTATCGATATCGATATTTTTCATGTCATACCTCCCTCGGGGTTCACAAACAGTGAACGCTTTTAATTTTGACGTTTAACGAAGTCTCATTCTTGCAACAGTAAATTCCCATAACAGAGAAAGGGACACACGATGGGTTTTATGCCAGATTATCTCTTTCTGAACCTAAAATTATTTTTTTGCATTTTTGAAAAAACTCTAGGTCTATGGAAATAACTGGCCAAGTGCGAGTCGGACTCGCGCACGTAGGATTCCGTACCATTATCTATAACAAATCACGTTTGTTGTATGGGAATTAATAAATATTTATTTTTAGTCTGTTTTTAGTACATATTTGTTGTTTTAGCGGCAACAAAAATTCATCATCTGTGAAAATTGTAACAATGTAGTTTTACAACTTACGTAACAAATGGGTCATCCTTTGTTTTCTATAAACATTTTCAAATTTCTCTTCAAAACAATGTACTATTTAATTTAGTCATTAATAATTTTCGAAATGAATTCATACAACATAAATGTTTGGATACATATTCTAACTGAATGACGTTTAATGACTTGGACAGATAGTTCATTGTCGTTCCCAGATAAAAAAAAAAAACTTATTCTAATGTTAGTTTTATTGGAAATCATTCACGTTGTTGATAAAAAAAATCCCTATTAACTAATGCATAAAATTTCAGCATTTTATTTACTATTGTCTATGATCTTTTAGAATATTCGATCATGGACAAAATGAGGAATATTTTTCGAACCGGGTAAGTAAAATTTTTGTTTTCTGTATCTACCGACATTTAATAGAGATAAACTAATTCCAGAGTCTGAGAGGACGATTCATTTCGAGATCGGGTGGCATTCGACGAACTTGTCGTGGAAAACTTTTCAGTTTTATCTGAATTATTTTAAATAATTTGTTCTGTGTTTGTGTTCCCTGATAAAAGGGTGAGTTGTTTGACTGTATTTTTTCGTAGTAGTTTCTAAAAAAAAGGGTTTATACAATTCGGAGTCACTTTCATATCCAATTTTGAAATTGTACTGGACAAATGGATGTGTCATTGGTCATAATTTAAGTTAAATATTGTGTATATGATAATTCGGTTATATCTCAAACGAAATTATCAAAATGTTTTAGCTGAGATGCAGTTTGATTGTATTTTTTCAATCTCAGTACGTGTACCTCATGAAATGGCAAATCTTTTGTCCAGGAATCATGTTTCATTTATTTTCAAATTAACATTAAAGTAAAACGTTAATTGCTGATATTCGAAATTATTGTAAGTTGCATGAATCGGATTTTTGGTATATTTTTAAAGATTTTGAGTAAATTTAGTTGAAATGCTATTTCTCCGATTCTAGATTTGATTACTTTTCAATGTAATTAATATTTATTTTCACACTAAGTAATTCGGTACCCGTTAGCTATAACCGTAATTTTTTCAAATGACATGAGTCATCGTCATGAGTTGTCAGTTGGTTGCATTGAATTCTCTTTGGTTGGTTGCGTGAATGGACATTTTATCTTTTATATTGCTTAGTTTTATTTTTACTTGTATTAATTTAGCTGTTTTGTTCTTTTGCATAAAAAGAGAATTATAATCATTTTAGCTTTTCAAGAATATAGTTTAAATATGAAACGGTCAAAGAACGATTTAAAATCATTAAACCTGAAATAACCTTTGATTTTTGTGTCTATCCCGTCGAAAAAAAAAGACGTGATAATTTATTTTTGTTAAAAAAGGCGAATTATTATTTTAGTATATTTCTTTACTTCGTCCAACATACTTTTAATTCGCTTAGTTATATGTTTTATTGTCTTATGACAATTGGAAACTACAGCAGATGCATTTGGGCATTTTCCAGGAACACCTTTACCCTTGAAAACTTCTCCGGCCGTGACGCCGTCGTACACTAAGAAGCGGCCGCCATTTTACGTTGAACAAGTTTGCCGACGGCGTCCCTTACGAAGTACCTCCGTAATACAAGCTAAGTCCCGCTTTGAGATTCAAAGACCACCACGTTTTTCTCTCCAATATCAGAGTTTTTGTAAAAGTATCTGCTGTACAAGACTACTTATTTTTTTCGCCGGACCTGCGTCTGTCCTTAGAGATTTTTAGTTTTGTGTTTTTGTTTGTATTATTTTGTGGAAAGGACAATATAGTTGTTGTGTATTTTGTGCTTTTATTGTCCCTTCCCAATAGTAATTTTTTTAATTTTTTTTTTGTTTTGCTCGGGCTTATCCCGTAGCAAAATTTCACTAGCTATCAATGTTCATAGGCAGCTTGGTGATTGATACACAGATAGACACACGTACAGATAAACGAACGGACAGAGAGCAAATTTTAAACCTACTAAGCAGGGGTTTATTATGATATGCTACACTCTACATCTATTTATCTTACACAAATATAACACCCAATTCTAATCCTTTCTTCAGAGCAATTCTACTTAAGTAGGTAAATGAGACATTTTTTCCTAACACTTTCTTTAGCATATCATAATAAACCCCTAGTTTGTAAGTTTAAAACTACTTCTTAAATTATAAGCATCTCTTATGACATTTATGTATCATAGTCGTAAGATTTACATCCAGTTTTGAGAGCACGGGTGGAGTGTGATGCAGGCCCAGCCTTTACAGTCACCAGTATCGATAACAGTATATTTTAACAAATTTACTCGTATATCTTATTCATGTAGATTTAAGTATTATGGAGAATAATAAATACGTTTCTTTCTTTACTTTTACCTGGCAGTCATCTCGTGGGCTAAGTCAAGGCTCTTGCTAAGCTGGTCCAATTCTTGGCCTTTACTAGGTTCTCCTCATGCGGGACGGTGATGTAGACGAGCACTGCCTGGCGCATCAATCGATCTGTCAGCACGATATCAGGCGACAACGGTCCTATCCGTGATGACAGATTGATTCCAATAGAGCGTGGCACGACCATTTTCGAGAACCAGCACCGGTGTATACTTATAGTACAGTACCTCAGATGCTACAAGTCCGTATTGAAGAGCAAGCTGCTGGTGAATAATTCTGGCTACAAGGTTGTCTGTGCAAGTACTCACTGTAAGCCTAAAAAAATATTATATTAATGAATTAATTTAAATTAATTAATTGGTATAAAGATTTCTCGAGCTCATCCGTGCTTCGAAAGGCACGTATAAGCCGTTAGTCGCGGCTGTCATCATTATATGGTAGTCGCCAAGCTATATCAGATGCCTTGAGGCAGCTTGAAAAATCTGACACCAGTGTTGGCTACTAACACACACGAAAAACAACAACAACTGTTAACCAAATGAGAACACCCGGAGATTACATGTCTGATAGACTCTCCGGGCCGTCGACTTGCTCGACAGACGTCAGTCGTACCGTTTCTTAGGATATCTCTCTGATAGCTGTTTGTCATCATGACTTCGTCGGCAATTGCACGGGTAAAACCTTCGGTTTCCCTAAAGAGGTCACCGAAACGCAGCCAGTTCACCAATGCGAGCTGATCCACATCGGGCTCTGTCAAGGCTCGATAGAACCGCCCATGAAGCTCCTTGCTCTTCCATACGTCCGTGCGTTCCTCAGTACTGTTGGTTTGCGTCAATTCTTATTTGCCAAGGAGAGCGGCGTGAGGCTTTTGTCTTCTGCCATAACATCACGATGCAATCCATACTCATTGTCAAGGAAATATTCCTTAAGGCTGCTAACCTCGCGATTGTGGAGATTCTTGGCATTTAAAAAGCCTCGATCTCCACGTTTCCGCGGGATGTACAGTCTTATAACAGATGAGCGTGGGTGTAGCATACGATATGTTGTCAGCAGTAGGCGGACCCTTCTGTCCAAAGAATCCAGCTCAGTCTGAGTCCACCTTAGTATGCCAAAAGAGTATATAAGTAGGGGCGTTACCCAGGCGTTGAAGGCACCTGTCTAATTTCCTCCCGACAAAAGACTTTTAAGAACTTTTGTTACTCGGTTAAAGAAGCGCTGCTTCACCATCTTTTTTATGTCTTCATCGATAATACCCAATGTCTCTGAAACTATACCAAGGTCTTTGAAGGTTTCCGACTTCGAGAGAGTTTTGATAGTTATTGTCTCAGAAAGTTGCGTTGAATTTACAACCTTCCCCCGCTGTACATGCATAATCGTACACTTATCTACACCAAACTCCATTTTGATGGCACTACTGAAAACTTCTGTAATTTTTGTTGTTTCATTAAGTAAGCTCGTTTTTGTGTATATAGCTTAAGGTCGTCTATGTACAGTAGGTGAGAAATAACTTCACCCTCTCTTCGGAGTCGGTAGCCCAATCTTGAGTCCTTTAGCTAGGTGCTAAAAGAATTCAGGGAAAGACAAAACCATAACAGACTCAAACTGTTACCCTGAAAAATGCCTCGCTCAATCGTTATATAGTCTGACAGATCTGAGGGACTATCTCCACCACCCGATTGACCAAGGACTGGTGATCCACTGCCTCACACAAGTGCTCAGAAAGGATCTTAAAGTTGTGTCAATTTTGTACAACTCCAATATCCTTTCCAGCCATGAATGGGGCACCGAATCATAGGCCATCATAATCAATCCAAGAAGTAGTGGCCATGTTAAAGAGGAGGAGCTCTTTATTACCACGGGATCCAACTCTACATCCATTTTGAGTCGGAGCTAAAATTTTATTCGCAATAATGTGCGTATTAATATTTGGTCCCTTAATGGATGTATGGAGCTTACATAATGTAGGGCAAGCACGTGATAGGTCCGTAGTACTACCTGACTTATGGAGCAGTAAGGTGATACCCGTTGTTAGGATTGTTAGGAGTGAACCAAGCTCTAGGGCGTGTTGGAATTGTTCCACCAGACGATCGTATGAGCTTCAAAACCACTTTATCCAAAAGTTCTGCAATCCATCCGGCCCAAGACTTTTCCAGTTATGTGCCGACAAATTTCACAACTTACCTCATCTCATCAGGGCTGAGAGTGACAGCCCCCATGGTTTCCATATTATTATTAATATATTTATTTATTGTTTCTTTGTATTTTTTTTTATATTTTATTAAATAGTTATATGTTATATCTGAAGTAAAAACTTTTTTAGGCGAGTTGGGAATTTTTTGAGATGGAAAAAAAAGCCATTGGACTTGCGACACTGTTACAACTAACGGCACGAAATTCAAGCGCTGAACTCTTTCGAGTCTAACTTACCGTTACTGCGCAGAAGTGCTGTTCCCATGCGCAGTATCCCTTCTACATTTCGCTCAGTGCTTAACTTACGTGCCGCTACATTTACCGCACCAAACTGAAACCGACACCAAGTTTTCACTTCTGTCGGCATTCCCAGAGAGCCACTGGTTTTTTTTTCTTATGAAGAAGGTAGTGTAATGATAATAAAACTTATATGTACATATTTATTGAGGTCTCAACTAAAGATAATTCCATTCGAAATGGCCACCTTTGGCTTTGAAAAAAAAACCGCATTAAAATCGGTTCATCTGTTCGAGTGCTACGATGCCACAGACAGATAGATAAACATTAGCGTCAAACTTATAACACTCCCCTTTTTTGTCGAGGGTTAAATAAAATAAGTAAGAACACACGTCAATATGCATTACTTTGATGACGAAAAAAAATCTTTAATTTGATGACGGTAGCAGATATATTCTAAAATACCTACAGAGCCATATCTGCTACAGCATAATAGCCGAGCATCGGGTATTCCTTTCCAATCTAGCCCCAAGAAAAAGTGGAAGAGTTCGCAGGATTAAAAGCATTCAATTTAAATATCCCAGACCTTTGTCCAGTGAGTTTCCGTAGGCAACCGACCGTGAAATTTCATTTAATCGCTGGAGAGAAGTGCGTCTCGACTAATGCAGATTGTGAGCCACCCCGGGGGCCGAGTTAATTTATTGCCTAACAAATTTTTATTCTTTCTTAAACTGCTCAACCATCATTTTTTCGGAAAGTTAATGAACTGAACTTCTAGAGTTAGTCTTTTAATTTGGCAATTTACAAGTTCGTTATGGTTTTAGGAGAGTTATGCAAATGGTCAGGTTTCAAAGAAAAGTTCTTCGTCGTAATATATTTTCCTCAAAAAGAGAGGAAAAAGGCATGATGCTTCTCTTTATACATGATATATAGAAAAAGCTGTTTAAAATTGAAATTTTCGAAGTAGTCGCTTGATAGCTGATGTTCAGCTCTTAATTTAGATTTTTTCTGATGTCCGTCTTACTTCCTCATATTAAATATTCATAGAAAAAACTTGTTTTGCATATCAGGGGATGGCTAAAATATATGTACGTCCAGAAACAAAGAATCTCTATCATTTTGGGTCACGTCCAAAGGTTGAATAAATTGACTGACAATTTTATAAATAGTTAACCCTTAATGCCTTTGTGCCCGGCAAAATTTTGACCTTTCCTTGTTGATATCTTTATCGAACAATTTTCGAGATGTAGAGGCGTGGAAAAGTTAAATAAATCCAAAGAGAACATTAGATAAGGGAATGGCTTTTGTAATGTGTTCGGGACGCCCGTAAATGCAACCGATGTGCCATAGATATCTGTCGGGAACATATGAGCGGAGACGAACTTTGTTTCGGTTCAATGATCGAGGAATTTCATTGTTAGTTCAAAAACGTCACGTATCTCGCAATTTTTATCTGAATGTTTGGTTTGTTTTGAATCGCAAGCAAACTGCCGGCAACAAGGCGTAGACACTCGTAGTAGATGCTACGAATATGAAATATTTTCGTAGACTTGTTCGTAGGCTCGTAGAAATGTTACAGTTGGTGGCAGAGAAATCGTTTATTTTCCATCGATTCTCCAATTTTACAGGAAAAGTCAATATTAAAATAATATAACCTATTAATAGATCCATTATCGACCAGTATAAGATAAATTTTCGAACGATTGATTATATTAAGCCCTTTTGCTGGATTGTGCATCCAGCGTGTCATGTAAGCTTCTTCCAACATTTTACAATTATTTGTGACACTGGTTCGTTTTCTCTAAAGCTCTCCTCCAATCGTCTTAATATTATTATGCCATTTTTTGAACTGCCTTTCTCTCTTTTAATACCAATTTATTACTCAGCATTGAATAGCGTAACTTCAAAGTATAGTATTGTCAATCAATAGCCGACTTTGTGTGAGCGGTCACATGATTGCATTGCATTGCTCTACACTACAATGTTAGCACTATAAAACAACATTGATGCAGCAGATATGTACATCATATAGATGCATTTGTGCACGCGTGCCTAAAGTTCGCATCGTATAGATTCAATGAATATAAATAAGAGGTATAATCAATCAATAGTCCGCTTTAATTTATCGAGTATCTTGTACGAAATGTCAGATGATTGCATTGCACTGCGCTTTAATAAGTGACCTATGTGTCAGTGTCATTAAAAGTAAAAAAAAGTCAAAATCATTTATCATCATCTTTGGATATTTGAATCACTTTTCATAATAGTTGTAGACGTCAAGATCATTTACTTACAGCTGAGATTATTGCCTGCATTATAGAAGCCATTACTGAATTAATGTTATAACACAACGTCGTCCGATAAGTAGCAGATACGTCGGATGCATTTGTGCACACGTGAAGAAATCCGCTTCACATATTCAATGTATATAAATAAGCGGTATAGTCAATCACACCACTTTAATTTCTCGAATGCTGTGCGAGCCATCGGATGATTGCATTGCACTGCGGGCACAATGATGGCGTTATGAAATAACGCATGACGAGAGCCTCGCAAATTCAATGTTTTAATGTGCATGATTTTAAATAAATGTGTTTCATGTTCTACATAAGACGTTAAACAAGCTGATACAGTTGGTCTGTTGCATTATTGTAAAAAGTCTGTCAAGATAAGTACATAAAGTACCTATTAAGGTACCATTACGGAAACATACTCGATAGTAAACATTTAGAAGAGAGGTCCCAGAGGTCCCGGGTTTAATCCCCGGTCAGGGCAAGTAGGCCTTTTTCAAGTGGTCCTGGGTCTTGGATGTTTGTATATGTATCTGTTATAAAGTATAGTATCGTTATGTTAGTATCCCATAACACAAGTCTAGAACTTACTTTGGGGCTAGCTCAATCTGTGTGATTTGTCCCTATATATTTATTTATATTATTTATAAAAAGTACCTCAAAGTACTCAGGTAAACGGGTATGCTATATATAATATATAAACAGTCTGTATACAATTTGAACTAACAAACTAAATAACATGCAGTACAGTCAATCAATACTATGCTATATTGTACAATGCTAGCACAATAAAACAACATTGTCGGACATGCAGCCCATACATCAGATGCATTTATTCACGCGTGATGAAAGCTGCCACGCAGATTCAATGTTTTACGCGGTATGTTTTGTTGGTGTGCACGATTTCAAATTAAATTGGTGTTTAATGCTCTATGTTGGACCTCTATCAGGCTGGTTCTATCTGTATTTTTATGATTGAATAAGTTTTTATACCTATTTAATCGTTATGTAGTCGGTGGTACAGACAAAATATTGGAATTACTTAAATAAAGTGCGCTATGGTGTGGTCTTTACTTAGGTATGTGTTATTTTATAATGTGTTACTTGTCTCTATATATTTATTTATTTTACTTAGTTTTGGGTGTGAAGCGACACCGGGGTCGCCCGCACTTGGATGGGTAATGAACACGTGGCGTAAAAATTTCTCGAGCTCTTCCGTGCTTCGTAAGGCACGTATAAGGCGTTGGTCCCGGCTGTCATCCTTGTATGGCAGTCGTCAAGCTATGTCAGATGCCTTTAGGCAGCCTGAAATTTCTGACACCAGCGTTGACCACTTGAACGAAAAACAAACAAAAATTCAAAAAGGCTATAATAGATCGGTCTTCGTCTAAAGACTTGAAATTTAATCACATTTTTAATACAAATTAGTAAGTTTCTAATTGAAAAATTGAATCGCTGGAAAACCTTCTTGACTACTTAATGAGGCCTACGAGTATAATCTGAAGTTCCGAGAATATTATAAAACTGAGATGGGATTAACTGTTAGGGATTAAATTAATCCCAAACTTAGTTTTGCTCTGTTTTAATTTAATCGATCTATTTTGCAATCGACGTCAGTTACCAATTTGCCAATATTTATCATCACGAGCTTTGGGAGTTGCCTGTCGAACTTCGAATCAGTTGTGGTTACCAGTGCCCAATATAATAAAACAATATTTAACCGCTTTAGTGGATAATAAATATTTATAAATGCATAAATGAACAGTTCGCACAAAATTAAAGATAAATTGTATTGTAATGAAACAATTAAGTTTCATATCTCTGTTGCAAAATATTTCAAAAAGATGATTGTCTTGAACTAACATAATTTTTCAAAACTAAAAACCGACGTCTGTACCAAATTACACAATCGATTTTAATAAAATTTCTGACCTGAAAAAGGAGGTATTCCTTCAAACAAAAAAAGAATGTCCAAATTAAAAAGATTCCGACGAATTGATACAACCTCCTTCTTTTTTGAAGTTGATTAAAAAACGGACGATTTTGTAAAGGATAAGGATAAGGATAATTCGGAAAACGTTATGAGCTCATTGAACGTAACCTAGCTACTTTTCATAGAAATCATCACCCGTCACGCTAAATTTGTAGCAGATATATTAGTTAGAGTATCGCTGGTACTGACGTCTGACGAAGATGTTGGTTATAAATCGTCGCTGCCGCGTGACACAGGCGCTGGCGGTATTTATCAACAGCAGCTCTGCTTTGTCTGGTGCGATGTGACTTCATGTGACGCATTTGTGTATTGTAACGGATAGTCATATCAACGCTAAAGCGCCTAGTACTGAAGGCATCATGTTCATCGTGATATATACATAAATACTATCACACCTGTTTCGCAAAAAGATAGGTAGAGACTATATCGACGTCCACTTGCTACGATCATGATAAGCATGAGCAGCATTCTTGAAAATGTCTATAAGTCTTGTTTATTTTTCCTAGTAGTCTTTTAGGTCTATTGAATAAAAAATCCCGTTATTTATCCTACTAGGTATACTTTGGATAAGCTTATTTTTAGGGTTCCTTACACAAAGGGTAAAAACGGAACCCTATTACTAAGACTCCGCTGACCGCCCATCGGTCTGTCTGTCTCTCACTAGGCTGTATCTCATGAACCGTAATAGCTAGACAGTTGAAATTTTCACAAATGATGTATTTCTGTTGCTGCTATAGCAACAAATACTAAAAACAGTAAGTATAAAATAAATATTTCAGGGGCGGCTCCCATACAACAAATGTGTTTTTTTTTTGCCGTTTTTTGCTCGATTGTAACGGCAACAGGTAGACGCTTGAAATATTCACAGAATATTAAGTTGTATATTTACTTAAAAAAAAATAATAAATATAAAAGCAGGGCTTTTTATAGATAATGGTACTGAAGGTCTGATAGCTTTTTCAAGTGTAGTCTGTGCTTCATGTCGTAGCTTGCAAGTGCCAGATGATTCTTGTCCCAGTGAGTCGGGAGCCTTCCAGTGAGTCGGAAGTGAATTGCTTGCTCGTGGCCTGCAGTGAGTCGAGACCGTGCTGAGCGTGCTCGTAGTCTGCGGTAGCGTTGTCGACTTGTGGGCGCCGGAATGATGTCCTGCCGGAGAGCCACGCTGGAGAGTAGATGCCTCAGATCCAGGGTGCGATGCTGCGGGGATGTGCCAGTCGCTGAAGTCGTCGAGTGAGTTGTGGGTGCTTGGTATCAGGACCAGGAAGCTCGGTGAGTCGGCTGCGATGGACCTGAAGATTGACCCGTTGCACTGGCTTGCTGTAAGGCTGCTGCTGACCAATATTGAGTGAGAGAGAGGAGCAATGATGACAGTTCAACGATGCTGAAGAAGGCTGCTTGGCTGCTGATGATGGAGAAGGTTGCTTTTAATCACGTCGGGGTAACCACTGTAGCGGGAGCGAGGTGATATGCTCGACTGCCACAAAGGGAAGATCTTCCCACCAGGCATGTTGTTGCGCCTGGGGAACCGCGGCTCCGTCGGTGTATCGTCGGAAGTTGTATATTAAATATGCAGCGAATCGGGCGAACTCTGTGATCGAGATGTAGGATACTGCTGGCGACATCTCATATGCTTCTTGTGAACTATATTGTCGGTTGTCTCTTGATTGTAGTTCCTCATAGTGGCCGTAGAGGTCGCCACAGTACAAAACCCTTCGTGCGCGAGTCCGACTCGCACTTGGCTGGTTATTCTTAATCTTGCTTAGGTATCCGTTTCAAGAGCCAGGTATAATAGATGTTTTCAAAAGTTTGAAATACCTGACGCCCATGACATACATATGATAGAGAGATGTAGAGAGAGAGAGAAAAATTCTCTGCTTACAAAAGGGGTTCAAGTACATAATGTAACGAAAAGAAAAACGTCATTTTTGGCAATACGATTGCAGACTTAAAGATTGCTTTTGTCGATTATAGTGCATAATGTTTCTAAGTATTTCCAAGTGAAAAAAGCTACGTGTACGATCTGACAAATGACTGAAACACGATGTCGGAGAAAATTAGTTTAGTTCAACTTGAAGCAGTTCACAGCACCACAGCAATCCGTCAAAGTGTAGTGCAAGTATGTAAACATGTGGCCGTGCGTTCTGGACTGATGTTGCCGGCGAGCGGAATGAGAACTCTCTGTGTCCGACAAGCTTCCTAGCGTTTATTTTGGGAAGTTCGACGGGTGGAGTTATTTGGGGGTCACATCGCTGGCACTGGTGGATGGAGGCGCGGTCCCTCTCGACTCTCGTCAATCTAGGTCCGGCTTATCGAGCAATCCACACCCGCACATGCTAACTGAAACTGATTTACGATGTGTCTGACAGTTAGTCTCATGGATATTACTTATTGATTACTGTGTCACGTGTTAGATAAAACGTACATTCCGTTTATAGCCCGTTTTCGTTGTAGTTTTAAGTGTGGCATCTAGTGTTTCACAAAAGTCGCTGACCGTTATCAAAATGGACTATCGCGTAATCACTTATCTATTTATGAATAAGTAATTATATTTCTAGCTCTTATTATTTCTGCACGATTATAAAAATTTGGTAACAACACAAAAGGTAAGATCCATAAGGTAGCAATTGACAGTTTATTTTTATACATAGCTTCAGGTATACACTATATTATCTCTTTATTTCTTTCCGTGTTGGCAGAGCCAAGTGGTTTAAGTCCTAAAGGCCACTTACGTAGTACGTATTCAAGTACTCGTAGAGTCGTTAATACGCGTAGGTACATAATTGTAAAGTAGATTGTGCTACAAGGGACAAAGGTAATATTTTGAAGGCGAGGGTGCTACTTTGAATCCACAGCGAAACAAAGGATTTCACAGTTGAATCACGAGCGTAGCGAGTGAATTCTACAGTGGAATCCTGAGCGAAGTGAGGAATTCATGTATATCGTCCGAGATTAAAATATTACCGTACCCGAGTAGCATACTCTACTTTTCATCTTCATCTATGAGTAAAGCTAGAAAATACAAACAAACTGTAAAGAAAAGTAGAACACCTACAAATATAATCAGAGTTCAATCGACAGATACTCATTTGGTGTCTTTTCGAATAATTTTTCGAAGAGCACTTCTGATAAAATGTTCACTCGACTTTGTTTGGCGTGGTCCTTCATATCTTTTTATTTTTATATGTAAACTTGATACTCACCATCGGCATGAACTCACGAAAAAGTATTCAAATTTAAAATAATTATATGTCAATAAATATAACCCAAAATGTCTGTAATTACTTTGAATTAAAGGCACATATTGCGCTTATTTTATTTAACATAAAATTGTTAACCTACATTCATTTATGTTGACGACAATACGTATTCCAAATTTAAAAACGTCTGTCCAAAATAGATATTTATTGTTTTAAAACAAAATTCTTATTTTTTTTGCTGAACTGACAACATTATTTTCGATTTTTAAATATTACACTCGTGTTCAGTTTTCTAATTGTTTTTAATCCCTACAGATTATCTTTTTCACTTTTCAGTCCCGAAAGATTCAGCAGTAACTTTAGCTCCAAATGTTTTGGGATAAAAACACGGTTTTTCGAGTAGATGAGATGAAAAATATATTTATGGGCGCCAGGTATACCACCACGTGTGACGTTTTGACTGACAAACATCTAATTATTACATGTTTGACGATCATATCTCTCCTATAGGCTGTTGATAGTATTTGTTTATATATAAGAAGCATAAACTTTGATATCTATTTAAATTTTTTATTACTTACAAAGTTTTATAAATTAGTTGACAGTGCCATTATTACAGAAAGAGTTTGCGAAGCTTACAATAATTGAAAACTACTGGACTGAAACAGTAAAAACATTTGAGCGATACATTAGTGTTATTGAATCACGGGTACCCAGCAGTAATAGCTATATTTAGAAAATCGATAGATTCGTTATAGAATCGTACATATTCCATCGTCGGAGCCACCATAGACGAAATGAAAAAAAAAAAAACAATTTTCTATCAATATTATTTAATATCCCTGTGATTTCAGCATACACTACCTTATAATATGTTTAATTAAAGTAATTTGACGATTTAACTACAATAGGTAGGTACTTACAAAGATTCTTATATGATTGTTTTATACTTGAGGTTTATTTTTAATTGTTCTCGAGTACCTACCTACTAAAACATAACTGTTACAACAGCGATGTGTATCTTTCTTTTTTTGTAAAATAACTTTATTATTTTACTAATATTTAGGCACATGGATTTAAGCGTGAGTAAAACGGTATATAGCTATCAGTCATTCAACAGATTTACATTAGATCTGAAATAAGAGTATAACATTTTTAATAGTGGAAGCATAACCAAGGAGATTCATAACAGAAGGAAAATCATATCAAACTTAAACCTAAAAAATGAATAAAAGTATATTTCGGTCAACTGATTGAATAAAATAAGTGCAAACTATAATCTTGTTCCCCATGGAAGTCTCATTAGCCGGTGATATTACGTTACAGTGCCGCTAGACGGCTTGTTTTCGCTACGAGCTGTTTCGACCTAATTAATATATCGCCAGGGGACAATACACGTACATGCCAGTAATTTTGATGAATTGCGGGAAAGTTTGAGCAGATTTTATCGATGTTATCAATAGGGTATTATTTTATGTTACACTACCGTTTCTGTTTTTGATTTAATAATATACTTAGGTAGATTCGAGTTTAGTAATATTATGTTTGAGAAATAATTTGATCTATTGTTACTTAATCAGATCTTAATTCGAAACAAGTCATGTAAACAAATTTGACAAAAGTTCCTATATAAGGCAGGAAAAATCATTAGTGATTTATTTAAATTACCTTTCGATTTATTTGAATAAATTGCACATTATATCGGTCGATTACTGTTACGTATAATCACATAACTGAAGGCTTATGCTCAGCATTGGGCATGTTAGCGATGAACGATCGCATTTCACTAATCATAACAATATAATGTGAGTAAGCTCTCTATCAAATAGATAATTTTCAACCAAAAATATTCTTATCTATTTGTAAAAGCAGATGGTGTCTATTTTGGCTGCTCAGATTGGAAGGTTTGATGGACTTATAACACTTCATCAGTCACAATGCTAGGTACAAACCGGCACACTGGCAAACTTTTATGTTTTTTGGCCAGAGGTTAAAAATGTTTTATGAGGTAGAGCTAAGATAACAACAAAAGCCAAGTTTATGCCGTTAAGACCATTATTTTGTAGCTCTCGTAAAAAGTACTCCAACGTAAGCAATATCAGGAAGAACAGCGCACTAAGCTTATCTCTGTGAGCTTCTCCTGCAAAATTGAACGCATCCAAGCCACATGTCCACAACGCTGTGAGCTGTGTGTGAGTTTCATCTCATATTTGTCGTTTAGAATCGATGCATTGATATTTATTGTTTATCGATATCTAGACTTCTTCAAATTTACTTAAGATTCGTTTAATTTATAGTTTTCGTTTCATCTTCTAAAGAGATAATCATGTACCTATTCCTTATCAATGTTCTTATTATGATTCAAGTAAAAATCTCATAGTGGTAAAACAAATGTGATTTCGTATGTGTATTATGATAATGTTCGTATGTATGTATGTACCACATAGGTATGTACCTATGTTAATAAGTTGTTAATTCTAAAATTTGCAAATAATTTGCATGATTTGTCACTAAATATCGAAACTGGTCTATTGATATAGGTGCAGGATTTGATAATAAGTTGGTATTCAGAACGAAGCCAGAAGTTCCCTGAGAAAGGAAGCTTGTACTATGATACTGTTGATAAAAAAAAAATACGGTGACAAAATATAATTATTTTGTTATTAGGCACAACTGCTATTGAGTTGAAAATTTTATTAAAAAAATTCCATATCAGTAGTACTTTCTTCCTAGTACAGAACTTATGATTTACCTATGTTCATTTTTTATCGATTTTAAACTTTATTATACATCATACAAAACTTAATTTATTTAACAGAATAGGGATGTGGACTGGGTAAAAAATATATTATTTAGTCCGTCACCTAGATTATCCAATAATAATTCAGAAAGATACAACGCTTGGAATTTTCGGAGTGGGGACGTTTTACGTCGCCTTTGGTTAAAAATCGTTGCTGATAGTGACGTCACGCGAAATTTAAATGCGCTGTATCTTTGTCATTATTTTGTAATGCAGACCATTTTTTTAAATCTATTTAAAGGCTAAAGATTTTTTTTGTCCACATACCTATTGTAACAATGGCTTATGTTATAGGTACTGCATTGTGTAGTGGTGATCACTACCTGGTGGAAGTTTTGGGATCTAATAATTAATTAGGTATTAGCATGGTTTTCGAGCGAGAATATCACCTATCTGTGTGGGTCTTGTTAGGAAGTTTGTTAATTTGGAAATCTATTGACACTGATGTAGTCTCGAATGGTTATGTACAACAACAAAATATTACACTCATTAGAAAAAAATAAAATAGATATTTATATTTTTATCTATATATATATAAAAGAAGAAACTGAATGACTGACTGACTGACTGACTAACTGGTCAACGCACAGCCTAAACCGTTGGGTCTAAAGACTCCAAATTTTGCACATAGGTTCCTTAAAAAATATAGGGGTGTACTAAGAAAGGATTTTTCAAAATTCACCCCCTGGGGGGGTAACACAGGGGTCCAAAGTTTGTATGGAGATACAAGATTAGTTTCACCATTTTATTCGAAACTTCGCAAAAGTATTCCCGGCTCTAAATAAGTAATACACATTTTAGGATTTTTCTAAATTCGTCCCCTAAGGGGGTGAAGCGGGGGTCCAAAGTTTGTATAGAGAAAAAAGATTAGTTTAACCATTTTGTTCAAAACTTCGCAAGAGTACTCCCGGCGTTAAATAGGTGAATCCATATTTAAGCATTTTTCAAAATTCATCCCTTAAGGGGGTGAAACAGTCCAAAGTTTGTTTTGGACATTAGACTAACAAGATTAGTTTGACCATTTTGAAGCGTTCTGTCGCTTTCTTTCGGTCTAGCAAATGACAGAAACGGGAACGGGAACGGAAACAGGGAACAGGGAACAGGGAACAGGGAACAGGGAACAGGGAACAGGGAACAGGGAACAGGGAACAGGGAACAGGGAACAGGGAACAGGGAACAGGGAACAGGGAACAGGGAACAGGGAACAGGGAACAGGGAACAGGGAACAGGGAACAGAGCACAGGGAACAGGGAACAGGGAACAGGGAACAGGGAACAGGGAACAGGGAACAGGGAACAGGGAACAGGGAACAGGGAACAGGGAACAGGGAACAGGGAACAGGGAACAGGGAACAGGGAACAGGGAACAGGGAACAGGGAACAGGGAACAGGGAACAGGGAACAGGGAACAGGGAACAGGGAACAGGGAACAGGGAACAGGGAACAGGGAACAGGGAACAGGGAACAGGGAACAGGGAACAGGGAACAGGGAACAGGGAACAGGGAACAGGGAACAGGGAACAGGGAACAGGGAACAGGGAACAGGAACAGGGAACAGGGAACAGGGAACAGGGAACAGGGAACAGGGAACAGGTTCCGTCGCTCTCTCACGGTCTAGCAAATGACGGGAACGGGAACGGGAAGAAAACGGGAGAGGGAGGTACGCCGGGTCTGCTAGGCCTTTAAATCCCTACGTTATATTAAAAGATGTTATATTTTATAAGTATTCAAACATTTTAACATAATAATTTATGAATTATTATGTTAAAATGTTTGAATACTTATAATTATATGTTATCACAACATTAATAACATAAAAAACCAATTAAAAATCCTATTAGAACCATTTTCGACTTCTACGCGGACGAAGTCGCGGGTCAGAGCTAGTTATTATATATTTATCTCTGTACCTTTTGTTGTGTTTATTAGTTTTGGTCGTTATGAACTCGTATCAGTCAAAATTAATCTCTAAATAAGAAACACCTAAATCCGATAACAAGCTTAGTTTCATTTAAAATTAGCTTCAATTCCATGATCTGTTTTTGGCGACGAGTGAATGCGATACAGTTTCGCAGGCACACGAATAGTTGCAGCTCTGAAGTATTATCATGATCAGACGGCAAGAATTTTGAACAGAACATCAATGGATAAGCGGAAACAAAGTTCAGATGTTGTTTCGTAGACATTGAGCATTCAGTGGATATTAGTTGTAAACCGAAACGGAGTTATCGTGGCTATGTTCAAACTATACTTTGTGAAGGTTTCACGTCATTATAATATTGGTATTATATATCATTGACACTGGTGCTAAGTCTCCTCAACGTTACTTCTCAATGTTGGGAGTGAGTTAGGTAGGTGAAACTTTATAGTATGGCCCCGGCCACGTACCAATGTTTTAAATAACGCCCATAAATTATTTTTTTCCTTACCCTAAAAAGGGGCAGAAAGGTTCTCGTTAGATATATAATTTAAGAAGATATATAATATTGATATTATAATGACGTTATGATAGGACGTATTGATGTCATGACAAAGCCTATGTTCAGCTGTGGACTTTCTGTGTTGACCATAGGTTTCTCCCAAAGATTTTCAAAACGACCGATTGGAAGCAGCCTGCATCTAGCGTATTACTACAACCTTTTGATCGTTCGACCACCTAGAAGATGGGTTTGCTATGCTGCACGTGGCCGTCCTTCGAGAACCTTTCTGCCCCTTTTTAGGGTTTAGACATTTAAGGTATGTGGCCAGGGCCATACCATGAAGTTTCTCCTACCTAAACCACTCCCAACATTAAAAAATCATGTTGGGAAGACTTGGCTTAAGGCAACAATAATAACCAGTGCCAAAGATAATTTACTTGTCAAAATGCTGACTAGTAAATCAGGTGATATGCTCAAAAAATATGAAAGCACTCGGAAATCGACTAAATATATATATATTGCTTTTTTTATTTTTGGGCAAAATTTATTAGTTTTTATTTTTTCTATCCAATTATCCAAGTAACTGTTGTTTCCCAAATAAAATAAAATATCACACATTGTTTAAACAATTAAAAATAAAAACATAATATAGCGTGTTGTAATTTTAAAGCACGTTTCACCGAAACAACAAAGCTGATTTTTGAACTGCCTCCACCCCAGCTAATATGGGCGCCGCCGTCATGAGCGACCACACATATAAGTAATCCTATAATTTCCTCCGAGAGGCTTCGTTTTCATTGGTCGTAAAGCTCGATGGCTCTACAACAACACCGGCTGTGTATTGCACTATAAAGTGTGGGCTAATAGGGATTACTACACTTTCCGTGCTAGATTTAACTTTGGTACCCACTTGGCGGACCGAAAATATACTACGTCATATTTTGTTGCCAGACTCGAGCTGCTATCTCCATATTTTATTTCCACCTGTCTGTGAAGAGTATTCCTGAACGGAAGGTGGATTTTATTTTAGACAGATACTTCAGGTGTAGAAGCTGTAGCAATGCTATTATGTATCCTTATTAAATGTAATTTAAACCAAGCTAGTTCAACCCAAGCTCTTGTTGAACGAAAAACAGGAAAAGAACTAATGAGCTGTTTTGCAAATAAAGGTAGGCAATAGCTTCTTCAGATCATTCTAGTGTAATGAAGATGTTAGTGGCGGCATAGGTACTACAAAATTGGCAGGTACTACTACACTACTACATAATGTACAAATATAGAATCACAACAACACATGAGTTAGTCTGTGTGAAATTCGATGTTACAATAAAATACATAAGCTTGTTATGATTCAAACATGGAACCATATAACATGGTTTGATAATAGACTTCTCTACCATTAAAAGGTAACAGGCAACACTATGTACGATCCATCGAGTAAAACAAGATTAATTGTGGATTTAAAGTAAAGTAGTAAATCCATTATGAAATCAAAAGCCGCAAAGATTCACAAAGAAAATAGTTTGTAGAGCAATGAGCTTCGTCTGTGTACTGAACTGAGAGTTAGCTTTTGAGTTGCAAATGTTGAATGTCTGACGTTCGCTTGAAACAGTATCCGCGTTATAGTTTGTATGTATGTATTTGCAAACAAGTAGTATTTACAAATTGAACGGGGAAAATACATAATCTGGCTTGCTGGGAAACTGATACTGATGATAAGGAGGAGACCTTATAATACTTACTCGTAGTTGCTATTGCTTCGTCATAGAATTGAGTAACACAATTTAGATTTCCCATATTAAATTAACTGTGAACATAAACTTGTATGTAGGTATATGAATTTATTTGAAAACAGAAATATGGATTCGTTTCCCTAAGGGTTAGGGTTTTCACGCACAAAGATTCGTGCGTCGTCAAGCCTAAAATATTTCTGATTCAGGTATTTATTTTTGGCATAGAAATATCTCCTAACCTTCTAACGGTGTAAGGATTTGCGACAGAAATAAGTAATAAGTTGCACTTTTGTATTTGCAGAATGTAGAGAGTATAATCCCGGTGTGTTAGCTGTCGTCATTGTTGTGAAGATCAGGACGGATGAAGGTGGGTGCTAAGTTGAACGGAGATAAAACTTGTTTGTTAGTTTATACCTCGCATTAGCGAAGTTTGCGAGCTCGCCGCTTATCAGATCATGAAGGAATCAAGCGATCAGACAGCGTTAAAAATGTTACTTTGTGCTCTTCGGAGATCGAGGGGATTGGTGGCAACAACGGCGTCTGAGAACTCGAACGATTGTAGACGATCTTATGTCGACGCTTTATAAAATATCTTTCTTGGTTTCTAAAGATTTTTGAACGTGATTGTTATCCCAATTTGGCAGAATGCCGCTCTTAAACGGGTCGACATATATTCTTATCTTTAGCTCATTCGCATCTTTAATTTATTGGTTACTTTATTATTAACACGATTATGTAGGTATCTATGCAACTTTTAAAAAAATATTTAAACTATTTATAAACTTTTGATAGCCTTTCGAACAAATATTATGAAGTTTAGTGTTGTAAAAAAACAGGCTTGTAAAATCATACAAAATGTAGACATCTTGTGCCCAGTGGATTTTTTATCAAACTTTTAAAATAACTGAATAATTCTTGTAGTTGTTTATTTTAAATGTAATATACATTTGTGAAATTTTAAACAAAGTTTAAGCTCTGAATGGAATTAAAGCGAGTAAATTATAATAATAAGTGGTGGTGGCAAGCAAGCTTTAAATAATAACAAGAGAGCGGATGTAAATTGGTTTGCTCTAAACTAAATTATAGTTCAATTAGGATGGACATTGAATTCACTAATTTAATTATTTACTTGTATTTAGCTTTTTTATGTTTTTTAAGAGTGCTTTGTTTAGCCAGAATGTGGTAGATACCTATAAAAGAAGATGACATATAATTTAACGGTCATTAATTAAAATTGAACATCATGCATTGATAATCTTTACTCAGATTCATTCCCAAAAACCCAATTTGTATTAAAATCGTAAAAAGGTATCCGTTGTGCAGCTAAAGCTGTTTGAGTTTGCTTACGAAATAACAGTCTCGTTCAATCCCGAAATACAGTTCAATTCGAGGAACCATCGTATCTACGAGCTCTAAATAATTACCACAGCTAGGCACTATTTCTGTTTAGTATGTCCATCGCAATGTGCGAATAGAAACTTCGTGGTCGAGGTAAAATTTGTGTGCGAGTTTATACGGGCATGTCCATTGCAGTGTTTGGAACAGGTCAGGACAGCTGACCGCAGTTTGCAGTAGCCGCATCGACTGCCACCAACTGGTTCCGACTGACGCAGGAAATTAATATAAATTCTGGAACTGCAGCGCAGCCGTGATGAGGCCTATTGTGCGAGTGATTCAATCGAACGTACCCCAGTTATTCACGTTAGTTTGAATCTGAATGAAGCGTTGGCAGATTGTTTGTTTTGTTGTGTTGAGTCACGCCTTTGGTTTGGTTGAGAATGTTTCAATTGAGTTACGATTGTATTTCATAAATAAATGCCCACGTAATGCACAATATCTACTCAATGCTCGCACTTAGAAGTTATCATTGGTTGGTTGTGTTGTTGTACTCATTAATTTCGTAGGGTGAAATAAAATTATACTCTAATTGACAACATTTCATTTTCAAAAAGGTATGAAAATTCGAAAATCATTTCGAAATTTGGCGATTCTGAAAACGTAAAATAATTTTTCAGATTTTTTGAGTTATATTCTTAGAAATAAATGAAAAAAACTGAAAAGTACAGGGATATAGGCATTTAACAGGTTGCGCCTTTGCTTGAACATATAAAAGTAAAAAAATAATATACAAGCTGTCAGCTGTCAATTGACACGTGCGTCAATCATGCGTCAATCTGACAACTGACATCATGAGTGAGAGAGAGAGAGATAATAGTAGTGTTGTTCTATAGAAGTATCAGTTCGATAGAGATACCATCTAATATCAATAGTTTATTTGTATTATAGCAGAATTAGGATTGGAAAAAATACATGCATTTAAATGTTTACATAGTTTGGTGACGAAATGATAATATTTCCTTGATATGATTGATGTTTCAGATTAAATAAAAATAATATTGACATCAAGGTTCTAAAAACTATAAAAAAAATTAGTAAGGAAAAATGCTACCGTATAATGTAGCGACTTTCAAAACACAAGGTGGCATTAATAATAGCTTCTTTGTTTATTTTTTATTTAAATCTTCCAAATATCTGAACGCATATTTATTTATATTTTTGAAATAGCAAACGTGGTATGTCCGCCATCTTTCCACAACGTGTGTACGCCGGTGCCCTTGTTTTCTTTTTCAGTCAAATTCGATCCAATTAACTTCAAAACGCTATAACTTAAAAAGTAAAAAGTGAAACAATTTTTTCTAGATTCCTGTGAGGGGCGACTATGAGAATCCGTAAAAAACGTAGGTTATCAAAAAACCTCATTTCAAGTATAGAGTTGATAAGGCACATTTTTTCTTGTCGAATATGTATTATTAGTGGAAATTTTTGGAACGAAGTTCCTTACGGCAGGCTTGGAGGAGATAGGGATTTTGCTGCGCGACCGAACTGAAAAAAATGTGATAGTAAAACCGTAAGGATGACCTCGTTAAATGAGACGTGCGCAGGCGCGACAGTCGTATACACATTGTTTCGATTCTACATTAGCCGAAGGAACTTCGTTCCTACCTGGTGTCCCACGACACCACATTCTTTTTATGATAAAAATAGCTGAGATAGATGCATTTGATTTCTAAATTAATCAAAGTAACCTTTTTTTACCTACCCTTTAAGTTTAGATAAAACTACTAAGATTATATCTACTTCTACAATTTTACTTTTTGTAATTCATAATGCTATCTATATCGATATCTTACTGCTACAAAACACAACTCTATAGATGTCAGTAAAAGTTTTATTTTTTAATTATTGTAAAGTATGGCAAAGATGTAAATTCGTTACAACCTAACTCTTGTACTCACGCTCTTTTAGAATGGAGAGATTTTAAACAATTTAATTTTAGGAGAAATAATCA
Source organism: Acrobasis suavella (assembly GCA_943193695.1). Taxonomy (NCBI): domain Eukaryota; kingdom Metazoa; phylum Arthropoda; class Insecta; order Lepidoptera; family Pyralidae; genus Acrobasis; species Acrobasis suavella. Next base: position 9,665,618 of record OW971940.1, read on the forward strand.
AAAGAAATTAAAAAGAAAAAATACGTATGTCCTTTTTTTGAAGTTCTTTAAGGATAAAAAATAAAATATGCATATACAATTATTGGAATGTTGTCAATTGTATGTCGTGTTGTAGTGAATTGTATGTTGAGTATGCGTAAAACGTGATTGTCGGTCTTCAGTCACTTATTTAATTGACGTAGATAAACACCGATTTTAATAAATTTTACCTTATAACTTCTTTTTTACCTTTCAACTTTTAGAGACTACGTCTTTGAACTTTTCTCACAATATTTACAGCGGCAATTTTGGCCAACGGGTAAGTCAAATCATGTTCTCTTTTTAGCTCATAAATAAACGAACGCGGTAAAATTACTTTGAATGCGGTTGTTCCATTAAAGGAGACTATTAAGTGTCGTATGCTACATAGAGTTCAAATTTATCGGAGGGTTGAGACCTTTCCGAGTCTACTTGCAATTAAACAGAATTTACTGGACTACGTCTACACGCACCTCTGTCTTATTCTATTAATTGTTTACTAGTATTTATCAAAATTAAGTGAGCGCTTACCACAGATTCTCTAGACCGGAGCAAGTTACATCTTATCTACTTCCATTGAAGTAAAGTGTTGAAGAAAACAATTGCGAGGAAATTCTTGCTCCAAAAAATCGCGATAAGTCATTGAACAAGACAATGCAAATAGCAGTCCTCAAACTATTTCAGATGTTTTTATGCAGCTACTAAAATCAGGCTTTATTGTGAGCTACGAACAAACAATTCAGTATTTTTTAAAATCCCATATTTTTTATAAGGACATATCGAAAAAATACAAAATCTCAGTAAGTAATAAAACATTCTAATACCAGACAAAACACTGACAACAACAAAATTGACAAGACGGCAATAGAATTGTACAATTTTGCGAATGTCGCCGTAAACAAGATGCCTTCATAGATATATACATATATGCACGTTTTACATCGGAATCCCGCCTACTTAAAGGCAATACTATCTCAAAAAGGAATTGCTTCCACCTCCGAAATGAAACAGTCGCTTTGTCGATTTTGCGGGGTTCCATGTAACGACACCTTTACTGAAATTTCGCATGTGTGCAATCGTCGTCGTTGTATTTTGAAATTATTGCTTTATGTCGTTTCTTTCCTTAGGTATTTAATTATTTTATGTTATTGAGGTAGCGGTATGACTTTTGCATTAAGAAATTGTGAAGCCCAAAGTGGTTCTATCAGATTTACATCGTAGATATGGACATTTGATATTTGGGCGATGTGTTGTGAAAACGATATAAGATCTTATTTTATTTGACAACACATCAATTGGCTAAGTAGGTATAGTAGATACGTATTTATTTAGCCAATAAAAATATAAATATTTACTGACAAATCACACAGATTGAGCTAATCCCAAAGTAAGTTCGAGACTTGTGTTATGGGATACTAACTTAACGATATTATATTTTATAACAAAGCATATACAACGTGGAAGGGACATACACGTGATAAATGGAACCACGGGCTATTCTAGATAGATATATTATAATGGAATTAAAAAAACAACCAAATAAAATTTTGACATTCCCATACAAATTGCCGCTGGGCAGCTGCACACCTTTCAAAGATTCAAAGATTCAAATGTTTATTCAGTAATTAGACCTTTACAGGCACTTTTACACGTCAATAAGTATAATTGTTACGTGTAAAGTATATTAAAAATTAATTTATTTTTAAAGAAAAGCTACCGATACCAGCGCTTCGTAACGACCACTGCTGAGAAGAAACGCCGAAAGAAACTCATTTTCATAGTATTGGTCGCCTACTCGCCAGAAGGGCTTTGTCATATTATTATAATTGTCTTTTAATTAATAAATACTTATAATATAATACAATGTTGACACATTATAACATGCTAATGTAATGCTTGCGAACCAGTAAACAAACATAAATTGCGTAATAAAAAATATTAAGTAGTCAAAAAAGCGAAGCCGAGCTGACCAGTCCCTCCCGGCAGCACCCGTTCACGAGTTGACGCACGGATCAGCCATCGTTAAACTCAACCATATTAGAGGGAATCCAACGACCCGACCAGCGACGCCACCACCGGATTGGACATTTTAGTGAGCATGAAAAACCCGAACTCGCAGACCTTGTCAAGAGAAAATATTAATTATATGTTGGTCACTTATTGATCGCAGAGCATTTACATGTTTTTACAGTAGGCTTATTATGGTAACAGAAAATGCAGCTATTTATGTTTCATGTGTGGAGTGTAATGGAAAATGTTTAGGAAGTATCCACGCGTTTTTATCTCTTAAATAATCATTGATAGTATAGTACGCATTGTTCAATAAAACTTTTTTAACATGTGTTTTAAATTTTGACATTGGTAGGTTAACGATCGCTTCGGGAAGTTTATTAAATAATGTTATACCTAGACCTAAGAGTGACTTTCTAGTTTTAGCAAGTCGAAATTTAGGCGTGTGAAGCTGATTTTTGTTGCGAGTATTATAACTGTGAACATCACTATTTTTCTTGAAATTATTTAACCTAGATTTAACAAATAGAAGATTGTCGTAAATAAATTGAGATGTCACAGTAAGAATATTTATAGATTTAAATAACTGTCTTAAGGAATCGCGTGATTTTAGTCCGTAGATCGACCGAATTGCTCTCTTTTGTAGCACAGAGATAGCATGTATGTTAGCCGCTTTACCCCATAAGAGCAAGCCATATGACATTATGCTGTGAAAATAACTAAAGTATACTAGCCTAGCAGTTTCAACGTTAGTACACCGTCTGACCCTCCTCACAGCATATGCTGCCGAACTAAGTTTCTTGGCAGTGGCCTCAATATGTTTATCCCATTTTAAGTTCCAGTCTACAGTTATGCCTAAAAATTTGGTGTTGGGTACCCATTCTAGAACTTGACCATTAAGACTCAAAGGTATGTGAGTATTAGGTTTATTCAATAGTGAAAAATTAACGCACTTAGTCTTTTGTGTGTTTAAGGCCAGATTATTAGTCGTAAACCAACTAAGTACTTGTGACATAGTATTGCTTACATCGTCATAGTTTGTGCATTTTCTGTCAACCTTAAAAAGTAAAGATGTATCATCAGCAAACAATACTACTTCACACAACTTTTCTGCAAGACAGGGGAGGTCATTAATATAAATCAAAAACAAAAATGGACCAATTATTGAACCCTGAGGCACACCCATGCTCACAGGTGCACTATTTGAGGATACTCTGTTGATTTCAACTCTTTGAGTTCTATTATCAAGATAAGATGAAATAACAGAGAGTGCAGTATCAGTAACGCCATAAAATTTTAGTTTATTTTTTAATATTATGTGATCGACACAATCGAATGCCTTCGACAAATTGCAAAAGATACCTATAACGTCTTGTCGATTCTCCCAGGCTTCGTAAATAATTTTAACTAAGGTCGCTGCTGCATCAGTGGAATCAGTGGAATCATCCTTTGAATGGAAATGCCGTTTTCTTTTTGTGTTTTGTCTGTTATTCTAATTTAATGATACTATAGTGACCTAGGATAGCCTGTGGTTCGATTTATTACGAGTATGTCTCTTCCACGTTGTATAGATAAATATCTAAGACCCAGGACAATTCGAAAAAGGCCATTTTCCAACTTGCCCTGACCGAGAATCGAATCCGGAACCTCTGGGTGGCGGACTAGCATGGTGACCACTACGCCACGGAGGTCGTCTATTACAAAAGAACGTAACATCACAAAAAGAATGTAACAATTACAAATTAATGCGTGTAAATATTACTCAGAACATATCAGCTTTAGCTGACTTTTCTTCAATAGTTTAATAATCATATACTTACTTACTCAACCGATTTATAGAACTTTATAAAAAAATAAAATTTGATTAAATAAAAAATCTAAACCAATGCAAACGTTAAAATGTAATAAATAAGGTGCCCCGTTAAGTGTTTATTAGCTTATTCAACTTTGTCTTAACGTTGCAAGGTGTCGTATTTGAAGTCGCTTTAATTGACCTCCTCGACGGAAAGTTAAATAGGTAAGAACTCTGCAATCGCGAGTGCTGGGCAGAAAAACTTCTTTTAAATTTACCTCTCCTCTTAGTTTTGCGTTTTTATTGACAAAGATAATGCATATGCAACGTATACCTTGTGTATAGAATATGTATATAGACAAACTATTACGTCTAAATGTGATTACTGCAATTGTTTACTTCCAGGTGCAATAAACCATAACTTTCACGAAGCCAATTTGGGAAAGAGATTCCGTTTAAAGTTCAAATTATCTTAGTCTTAACTTAATAAGGCACCTAATTACATTATCTCACTTTCATAAATGACACACACCTTATTATTATTATAGTAAATGAGAGATGTGTAAATGCAAAATACTTACATCCTACCCTTATGACTAAAAATTTATTGCTACCACACGATCTAATTTAAACTTAAGCCTTGCTTTATGTTTTGACCAAGTGTTTTTTCCATAAAAAATTATGAAATAGAATATTTCATCTAATTAAATCAGTCTGAAAGATTGCACACATTTTGAAATAATGTTCTTTCTGTTCTTTTTAATCGTTATATGAGTCAAAATTACTGTCATCTGTGAGGAAACGAGGTATTATACATTTCAATTTGACGTTATGAGCGTGGCTCGAAAATTTATTCGTTCTTTTGTAAAATCTCTAAAGCATAAGTGTCACTTATTAAAAGTGAGGGTTGAGTAAAAAAGATTAGCACATTTCCGCTAACGACCAGGAAAATGCCGGCATAAAAAAACAAGCTTCAGAGTAAAATGAAATAGAGTGGCTTTCATGATCTGACGCGTATTTACCCTGTAGTTCGTTATTTGACAATCCAAAGAGAACCTCACATTTTTTCAGGATAAAAAGTACTTATTTGGTGTTAATCTTTCTTATAAGCTATCTTATATGACTTTCATTGCAATCCATTAAACCGTTTTCGCGTGATAGAGTAAAAAGCGTGCAAAGTCACAAATGTCTATACTCTTAACTTTCACATTTATAATATTAGAAGGATTACAACCTCGGAAAAAAAAAACGCAATCGAACACGTCTTTGCATCGCCGCTTATTAAACGTGAGGGTTGTGTAAAAAAGATTAGCACATTTTCCGTTAACGACGCCGAAAACAGGCCGGCATAAGACAGCATCGGGCTGAGCGAAATAAAACGGAATAGCAATAAAAGTAAATCGACTGCTCGGGCCGGGCGGCGGCCGGCTCTACGTGCCGGATTAAATCAAACGTTATTCGTCTTAGCAAATTACGGTTCATGTTTTTGTACATTCCCGAGACTTGATGCGCGGAAATGTAAACGGATGGAAAGCAGATTTAAATGCAATTTGGGAGTCTGTCGGCGAATTGCCCACTCGGATGCCTATTTATTTAATTAGATTCTCGTCGTGTTTTAATAAGTTGCCGTAATATAAGGGTTGAACTCTGGGATAAGAGTATAATGCAGAATTGTTGATAATAAACTCGTAAATGCCTAACTTGTATTTGCGGTTTCTTAATATTTCCCTGATAATCTAATTGCCTCTTACACCTTATCTCATCTTATTGACTGCCGATATAGATCCCAACGTACTTGCCTTACCTTACATTAGACTAGCAGTTAAAATGTTGCCTTTCTAGGTACAAAATCTATTTTGTAGCGTTAGCCCGCTTATCATAAAATGTGCACACATAGCGATACAAACTCAATATTTTCTATCATATAGCTACGAAGAACTGCCATAACAACGGAGATATTATTTTTTCCGCTTAAAGCACAATGAAAGATTTATGTTGTTATAAGCCAGCATTGTTACGCGTTCACTATGTAACTCCGCTGAGCAAGGTTTATTCACTGCGTTTAAGTCCTTGTGAACAATATTAAATGCACGATAAACTTAAAAACAACTTTAATCTGGCTTGCCGCGAGTCCATACCTTTATCCCGGCAATCTGCCTGCATTGCCGTTGAATTAGCCCGCTTAAACGCCTGCAGATTAATCTCAGTTATTGTTTACTTCGGTCTTATTAGACAAAGTTAAATTTAAATTAAACAGATATTGTTTTTATTTTTGTTTACAGCAAGGTAGCTTTACCTACAACCTGCTCTACCATTTTGTTAACATGTCGTTTTTGGAATATAACTCTTGTAGACAAATATGGCGTTAAGTCCGCCGTTTGTACACTGTTTTTGTGCAGTAAAGTTTTAATAAATAAAATAAATATAAATGTAACAATCTTATTTAATAAAACACATGAAGATCTTTTTCTTAAAGTAGGTTCCTTAGAAAAATTTAAAAAATAAAATATGTTTATTTTAGGCCACGTTCGTTAATATAATTTTTTTCAATTTAAATATTTATACCTGACAGCTAATTTAAAACAACATATTTAAATTTATTTTATACTCAAATGAGATAAGATTATCCTTCTTACTAGTCTGTTAAAATTCTACGTTTCTATGTTTTGAAATATATTTTTACAATTATTTTTTCTACTTCGGTAATGTTAGAAATGTTTAAAACAAAAAGATTTTGAAATCATATCAGTATTCTCGCCTCCTAAACCGAAAATGTTTCTTGCAAGTTTTGGGCTGTTGTTTTCAGGGCAGCGGCGTGTTACAGGTGATTTTCCCCACTGAAGTGTTCACAAACTTCCTAAGTATGAGCCGAATCGCAAAGTTTATCCTCAAGCTCTATTGAGAACTTGCATCGCGACTCGCGACGTCTCCCAGAGACAATGAGTTTGTCTTTTGACTTCGATATGCGTTTGAGAAGCTCAAACAACTTAAACTCTTTTCTAGCTTTCTTAGATAAAACATTTTTAATTAGTGAGTATTATCTGTAAGATTTAGTTTGAAGAGATTTAATTATGCAAAACCAGTTGAATAAGAAAATGATTTAGACTAAGCGTCTTAATTAGGTAAGTCGCAGCAGTATATATTAATTATTCTGAAACAAATGACTACTGTTTTGACTTTATTCAGGCATATAACAATTTTGTAATCAAAAAATTTCAGGGTTGATCCCCCGGTCAGGTCAAGATCGGAAATGATGTTTTTCAGACTGATTTGGGTCTAGGATATTTATCTATACAATATGTACCAAAACCGATGTATATAACGATCATTTTGTGAGCAACTCATAGGCCGTCAATATGAACAACTTTTCCTATGGCACCAATGTTGGTTACTCGAAGAAAACATCGCCATTTTCATACAAATTGCCGGGCCGGCCAAACACTTATGTATGAAAATGTCGGCTTTTTTCGAGTATCAAGCATTGGCCCCATAGGAAAAGTTGTTCATATTGACGGTATGAGTTTCTTCTACAAGGATCAGACCGGGTTTTTGTTATATATTGTATACAACGTGTAACGAATACTAACTCAATGATACTATATTTTATAACTAATACATACAACGTGTAACGGACCCCCTTTCCGTTACACGTTGTATATATTAGTTATATAAATCTTCACCTCCGTACAAAATTAAATACCTACCATGCCAAACTGTATGGACCTGCAGATGTTTTTTTAAGATTTCAGGGATGGTCCCTTAGTAAAAGTTGTTCACATTGATTACTATGTTTAAATTGAGTATTCAAATTGATTCGCGCAGCATCAGTTTCGTGAATCTTTTGAAAACTTATCACAATTAAATCATGGAATCTCTTTGAAAATAGGGAACAAAATAAGTTTTTCGGATTGATACCCCCTTTCCGGTACACAATGTATGTATTAGTTATAAAATATAGTGTCGTTGATTTAGTATCCCGTAACACAAGTCTCGAACTTATTTTGGGGCTAACTCAATCTGTGTGATTTGTCCCTATATATTTATTATTTACTTCAAACTTTTAATAGTTCCTTATTTTTTTTTACTCGTATAAAAAGATTTATTAATATAATATACAAATAGTTTTCACAGTCAAAATTAAAATCAAATACGTTTTACAAACAAGTCAAATAAAAAATAAATAATACAAAATAGAATTACAACCCGCCCCTTAGCGTTTCCGGTGCAAAGGTGGCCAGGACGCTTGACGCGTTACCACGCTGGATAGCTATGGCCATTCTTTGCACCAGAAACGAGCCAGAGCGAGAGTCTCCTGTTTTTTCGGAGATTCGTTTACCTATCTCACTTATAAGGCGCTTGGCATCCGATCCACACCTGCCCATGGTCTCTACGGCTATGGGCACAAAACAATATTTTGGCTCCAAAGCCGCGTACTTTAACCGCTTTCTATCTGCCGCATACTCGGCAGCCGCTGCCGCCGTGAATACAGCACGCCCAATGTGGCTGACTGCTACTGTACTGACACAGGTTGCGTCCCATATCAGACACCACATTAATTAAACACCACATGTACATGTACAACATTAAGGAAGCAATAAAGGATTGAATTGAATTGAATTGACATCTGCCATGCTTCCACGGCACAAGCGTCAGCCCGTCAGGTCTCTTACCATCCGACCTATTAAGGCCTGGCGGCTCCAGCACGCAGGGAACGTTGGCTGTGACGAAGGCCCTGCGGACTATGTCATTGAGAGAATGATGCCGTGAAAACCTGCCCGAGCAGCGCCGGCAGCTCATGGCGTGATGGCTATTGCCCTCCACCATGGACCCACAGACGCATTTATGTGGTTCACACACTTTGCTGCCCAGGCGGAGCGCCACGGCCACCCGCATGGAGTCGTCGTTTAATAATGTGCCCAAGTGAGGCGACGGAAGAGCCTGCACCCATGCACCTGACTACGGCTGTGAAACAGCCTTGTTAAATCCGCCCCCGCAGACACGCCTAATAACTCCTCGTGAATCTTCCCCGCGCCAACTTTATCCCAGGCTCGCTGAGCTGGAAGGGCACGATTGCCCTTCCTAGCCCGATGGCTAGGCGCATCTGAGTTGATGGCCGCCCAGGCTAACTCAGCATCGGACGCAAAAGGTATGCTTACCTTGCTACCCTTAGAAGGAAGAATGATAGCAACAAGGCCAGCAACCCCATACGCCGATGCCAAGAAAGCGGGCATACCAACATCACGAGCGCACCGCACCCCGATGCCCTCTAACCGTATAGGTAGAGTCGCCTGTTTCCACTGAGTCTCATCAAGGTGGACATTTCAGATTGACTTCACTGTGGATTTTAATGTCCCATCGAAATCGGAGATCTCTTCGGAACAAAGCCAAGTTGGTACGGTTCGGAGCAAAAAGTTGATTTTAGGCAACGCGAAACATGATCTTAATAATACTAATGCTACGTGGGTTTTATTATATAATTACAAAATACCTATATAGGCTCAAAAGCCTAAATAGGTACTTTATAATTATATGTTCCTTGGTACTATTAGGTATTGCTATTATTGAAATAAAAGAAAAGTAATGATGTGATGTTTATTTATTCATATTTATTTATTTAAGAAATGCATTAATATCATATAAAAAATCAGTATATGCACTTTATCAGGTTATGGAATTACTAGCGGTACCTGTGCGAATAATTCGCACTAAATAAGTATGATAATAATTACATATCACTTTAATGAAAAGTATTTATACGTGAGTAAATGTGAAATTGAACAAAAAATTTACCGACCGTCGATCATGTTGACGTTGTTTCAAAATTAAAGCCGATGGCAGCATTGTCGTATTGTGTCTTAATGTATATCTATATTTAATTTATTTACATTAACAAAAGCGATTATATTTTTTTAGTAGTTGATGCCGGTAGAGCAAGCAATACGAGTAATCTTTATAATGATATAAAATGTATATGGAGCAATTGTGAGGTTTTTTCTAAAAAGGGAGGCAAACATCTTAACCTTAACGTATTAATATATGTATATAATTACAAACGTTTGAATGAAAATATGAAAAATGTTAAGAAAGTGATGATATCTTTATTTCTTTTGTTAGAAGAAATTTTAAATTAAGTATTTAAATTGATTCGCGCAGCATCAATTTCGTGAATCTTTTGAAAACTTATCACAATTAAATCATGGAATCTCTTTGAAAATAGGTAACAAAATAAGTATCTAATAAAACAAAGTAACTAAGCCCTTTATCTAATTTGTCTAGTATAAAATAAAAGTACTTCAGTTAATTTTGTCAAGATGTGCACGTTTGAACGAAATTCCATTTGAATCTAAAGATCGCATGTCTATTAGAGATCACATATAGGGGTTGTTCACAATCACAACTATACTCGTAGATACCTATATTGTTTGGTTGTAGAAATAAAAGTCATTCTTTTGTCATTTTGGCACTTCCATTCACACAGTTACTAACAGTATTGTAAGTCTAATATTATTGACCAGATTGGTAAAATATACATACTTCATCATCATCATCATATAGCCAGAGGAATTTTCTGTAAGATCTAAAAGAAAAATTTGGTATATGTGTGTGTTTTGTTGACAAGTTGATTAAAACCTAAAGTAATCCTCAGATTAACTATAAGGATCATACATACAAAGCTAATCCAACGTCTTTCACAATCAAACACTCTGCTTGGTAATAAATATGTGTATCCCAATCCGAATGTCCAGTTAAAGAATTACCCAAACTATGTGGTCCGGCGTAGATTTTAGCGAAACTGTGTATGGAGTGGAGAGCGGTTCGCTAGCTTTCCGATTACATTATGGCGTCGGCAGTCGCTAGACATTACTGAAGCCATTACCTTATCTAAAGTCCCTCTCGGATTTATTTAGTTTTCCCTCGCCGCAATTTATCGAAAACCGCTCGATAAAGTTGTCAACAGGAATGGATCTGAAGCCAATTTGAGAGGAGAGCGGTGGGCAAAAAAGAAAATGACTTTCTGGATTTCACGCTCAGCGGTTCATGATTGATAAGATATTGGTACCTTTACTTCTAAATAAATTAGTGATTTGATAATAACAAGCTCTTTTATTTGGGGATTGATAAGGCGATGTGTGTATACTTACTATAATTAATAATCATTTATCGAGAAAAAAACTAAAATAGTATTTAAGTACTGCCCTAATACTGCTATATATATATATACCTAGTAAGTTGTTACGTTCTCGTAACGTCACATCAGAAGTAACGTCACTTCGACAGTTATTCTGCTGTGTTTGTTAAACTGACGTGGGATAGTTAGCTTGACGAACACTGAACAATGGTTTTGTGGGTACACTAGAATCCAGGATCGGAAGTATCTTCAAAAACTGTCACCAAACTTTGATTTTTTAATATCTGAAGCAGGTAGCCTGAAAAGCTTGATAAGAGACCTGCAATGGGCAGTTTCCGTCATATTTAATCCACGCTTAAATAAAGTAAAAGTCAGAATAGAGGCCAATATTATGTTTTTTCCTATAAAAGGATGAACTGGTTAACCGCCCGTTGTTGGTTAAATTACCTGTCATTCATGCCTTTTATGCCACGTGTTGGCCCAGTCTTAAAATTGGCGACAAAGGCCAAGGCGGTCGTTAACCTCATATTAGTCGGTGGCTATATCTCTCCGTATTACGAAAGTTTATCGGTGCGGAACACTGATTGCGTCAAGCCGAACTCATACTACACTGGTTTTTAGTATTACATTTATACGACGATACCCATATGTTTCATTGCATGCTACTGAAAACATCGTACCATGGTTTCTTAAATTTCGTTGAAATTTTTTAAGCTCAAATCATTAAATTTTCGTACACGGAGCTGAGAGCTGAACGCTAGAAAATTTTATTTATAACTATTTGTGGGTAAACGGCTTTTCTTTGATTAAATCGTTTTTATCTAAACGATTTTCCTAGTAGCTTCAAAATTTAAAAGAAATTGGTTTATCGATAGAATATAAAAAGAGTAGCACTTTTCTCAACGAAAATTCGAAATTCCGCAATAAAACACGTTTATTCGAAAGATACCCGTACACAAATCCCCCTGGGCTAAAAAACGAAGGTTTGAAAAGCCAAACTTACCGAAACGTTTTTAAGCTGTTTCCCGGAGATATTGGCGGTCTGAGAGACCGGAGGAGTATTTTTCACTGCGTCCCAGGGTATCGGGTTGACTAATAAATAACACCGGACATACGGAACGCGGAAACTCGATTGAAGCCCGCCCTTTGATTGCCCCTCTGCACTAATTTGTATACGGCTGCCATTCCGATCGGCATCGGCTAAATGCAATTCCAAGGGTGTAATTATTTAACCAGTCATGGGTTTGGTATTTTAATACTTCAAAGCCAAATATCGTGCTATAAAAATTGAAAAGATATTTGCGGAATTTCTGTATTTCTCCTCTTCTCTGTAGTTATCACGATGGCATGAGCATGATGATTATTTTCGACAGATTTGTGTTTTATTCGTAACAACTAAAAATAAAGTAACTTCATTTTAAGTATATGAAATTTATTTTACTTACACTTGACGAAAACTAAGCTAATTAGCTCAAGCAAATTATGAAAACAATTCCCACATAAATTAGGTTCGCTTCCAAAATGGTATTTAGATCCAGATATTATGGCAATTTTTTTATCTATCCGTAGCCCTGATGCCTACAATTAAAATTAAAAAAAATGGTTACTAAAACCTTGAAAGAAGAGAAAGGATTATTTCATAAGTTATAATGATCAGGACGTTTTGAAATCGCCTTCTAACGTACCTAAGCACCATTTTGAAAGTATGACTTTACTGACCTCTTGAGTTATTTTTGTCTCAATATTTGATAACTCCCAAAAATTAAATCACAAAATAACTTTGTATTATTAAAGCGTCAGGAGTTCTAGTTTCGGGAAATTCCTAAAAATTCCTCAGCAACAAATAAACGATGAAAACTTTATATTTATACAGTTATCTAGTAGCACTTACGTGAAATTCGAATTAAGTGTTGAAGGGATAGGGTAGTCGGGTCGAGAGAATGGCCGTTGTTAAATTTAGTTAACCTTCCCCTTCCAAATATTGCCCAGGTCCGCATTCACTAATTTCTACTTCGCTGAATGCTTGATATCTCACGGCTTACGGCTATCGGATAAAAGGTACAATTGAAAACTACAAACGTATTATTTTGCCAAATATAGTGACATGTTTCTACTGCGGAAATTATCAGTCCAGTTCTGTTGATTACACCATACTGTTTATAACCCTTAAGAACATCTACTTTATATACGTCTTTAATACTTCTTAGTATTTCATCATATGTTTTTAGAGTACCTACTTATATTTCATTAGTATTATGTTCTTAGCTTGCTGTAATTTGTGCACTGGATAAACAAATATCCTGTGGGTACAGGTAAAATATTTCACACGCATACATATAAACTTGTATATAGATAGGTAAAACTGCCACATAAAATGTTGTACAATTAATTGCTTTAATGGAACCCACATCAAAATCTCCTCGTTTTGCTGTGATTAGTCTGTATAGACAGACCTAACCTAACCTAAATATGCACAAATGTACATACAGGTAGTGATTTTGATACAGCATCGTCTTTATTCCTCACGACCTTGACAAAAATTAGCAAAGAATCAAATTGAAAGAGCCTCTCATTTTCTGTCGCCGTGTGGCACATACAGGACTTTCGTATGAAACCGATACAGCAGAAATTACGTATCTCATTTTCTGCGATTCACATCTTTCAAACTTTACATTCTATCAATCGATGTCACTTAAAGAAATAAGTGGTTTTACATCAATAACCCAAAAGAATTCATAAATATGAGATAAGCACCGACGTATTCAAGGAGAAACACTTCAAAAGAGAAAAGTATTGAATAAATAAAGAAATCGACACGTTTCGCGAACTCTCAATTTATCTAAGAAAAATTTATTCATATCCGGAGAGGGACGGCTTCACAGGATCTCGACATATGGACATGTGTTGAAGACGCATAAGCTCCAGTTATTATTTTTTTCCTTTAACGCGTTCTTTTTATCATAAGCGTATTAGACTATATTTTCTGCACATGACTTTCCGGTTTCTTTCAAACTCTTTAGCATACGTTTGTTCTATTACGCTATGTATATGTAAAAAGATTAAAAACTTTCTCCACAACGTCTTTCGAAGCTTTAAGCTCTCTGTCATAAGGCGAGTAAAAGCTGGAGTTGAAAAGAGGATTAGGCCCCTTAAGTTTGTTGCGAGGTAAAGTAATATTCTGAAAGACAACAAAAAAGAAAATCCTTAACCGAGCACCACCTCCTGAATATTAAAACGTTCGCGCCACTACCTATAATTAGGTTTGCTGCTGGTGTTATTTGTAAAGTCTCGTCGGAATAACATTGCAAAATCTATATCTTTAATCGCAAATTAGTATTTTAAGGTAGTCATAAGACCCAAAGTAATCAATGGTGGACGTGTTGCTAAAAAGGGAATCTACTACGAGACTATTTTACTCCAATTATGATTATAGGCAACACATTTTCTACATAAACTATAAGTAATATCGAAAACATATGCCCTGAAAATTATGAAAACAGATCTAACTTTTATGCACCTACACCTTAAAACGACATCAAAATCCTTTTTAACCGACTTTAAAAAGGAGAAGGCTATCAATTCGAACCGTATGTTTTTTTGTATGTACGTTATGCGATATCTTTGCCACTTGTAAACCGTTATGATAAATCTTTTTATTTTTTATTTGAATCTCTTTAGTACCAAATTGCTCTCTAAAAAGTTTTCCAAAGAACTTTAAAGATTTTCAGATTTTCAAAGAAACTTATGAAAGAAAATAAAGTCGGTTGTCTTTTTTGTTAAAAAAATAATTATTACATCATATTTTGAAAGGCAAAACCGCCCATTGAATGCACTATCTTATGAAGCGTACTAAAATCTTTAACTTTTGAACATCAATTTGTAAATTAGAAAAAAATATCGTATAATACTTCAATGAAATATATTTTTAAAACTTACAGGTATGTTACACAGGAGGAAACTATCCATAAAATGTTTTCGTAAGCCTTTTTATCCACGGGAATCCGCTCCGAGGGCACGGGGAATCCGTGCCCAGTTCTTATAATTTCCTTGAACGGTGAACATTTGATTTAAGTACCGTCCCAGGACTAACAACGGCTCCCGGGGGACCGCCCCGACTATTCCCTTTGTTTTTGTTCCGTTTTTTTAACAACTTTTTCTCAAAAGGATTCGCTAAGAGGTCCACGCGACGGGCGTTTAAACCAAATCCCCTGATTAGAGTCAAGCGATTGACATGCTCCGTGGGATTTCGTTTGAGATTAATGACAATGATCGAAATGGTAATTACTGAAATTAAATTTGTAACTTATGCAAATAGAATGTCTTGATTACTTAAAACTAATAGTTTCGATCCATTTTGTACAGTGGGTAGACAAGTTAAAAGAGAGTTTGAGAGAGAGAGAGTCAAATCTTTTGTTTGAGTAAAGCCTAGGATCCAGTGTAGTTCGGACTATCCGTATTTGACCTACGCTGGAAAGAATCGAACGTTTTAACTGATAGGCATTATCACGTCTTTATCCCTGTAAGGGGCAGTGGTGGTGTGTGGTTTTTTGGCTCGGTATAGCTAGCCATTACACGAATTCAATAAGTAAACCTTTACCTCATATATCGACATATTATTATGTGTGTGTATGTTTATTATGACTTTTCGTGAGTGTTGAGTGTGTGCAATCAACGAAAGCGTGAATGAGTCGCGACTTATGAGAATCGAGAAAATATATTTTTAAAGTGCGGAGTGCAGAGATGAACCAAGTATAATTTGTTTATATGATACGCTAGGGCAAGCTATAAGGAATCGAGTTATATGGTTTCTTTGCTGCTAAGGGAATAGGAAGACAGAGCCTAGTCGCGAGATCCAACCACTTTTAATGTAATGATGCCGCCTATATGATTCGGGTTAACCCATTCCCACGATCGGCTTTTAAGATCTGCGCGTGAGAGAAGCCACTATTCCAAGTTTTCTAATCTCAGGGAATTTAGATTAATATAAAAGATAGTTTTTATTATAAATTTCGAATCATGTATTCATAGATAATTTACAGGAATAGCGTGCGGCATTATGAGCAAGTGAATGAGCGTGGTGCTCAGCACAAAGGCTTAACAAGCCAACTTGCTCAGTTTGGCGCATACACAACTCGTTTGATATTAATCGCGCGTCAGCAAGTTTATGCCGGCGCACTTATTGCGATTCAGACTGCATTGTTAGAGCTACAACGCGGAAAATCAAGCTATGAAACTTTTTGATACCTGACCTCGCCTCCTCCTTTTTTACTACAGCGAATTTGTCTTTGGTGTAACGTATTGCTAGAACACTCTCTATCTTGCGCTGCTGATTTATTGCTGGTTCACACGACATCCCCTTATAGCTCTAAGTTTTCATTTGCTTTTATATCTTCTGGAATGAGATCTTTTTGCAGTTTTTATCCTCCACTTTTTTGTTTTCCGTGTAATGATTCTGCTAATGTCGTATGTAAAGGAGCATCGTTAATACTATGACTTATTTTTATGGCTGCAATTTGGAGGCTTTATGTAGGTATTTGCATGTGCATCGAATAGAACGGCGCTATGTATGCTAATGCACGTGGCGACGTAGCTAGATCGGAATTCCTCTGATTTGTCTTACAAATATACGGTTATTGTGCAGAATATTGGGTAAATAACTTGTGATCAACAATATATACTTAGTTCATGCGAAGTGAGCAAAGCGGAGCTATGGAATGTTAAAAACAAGAGAATTTATTGAGTTTTCTTAATACCAGAATTTATTCAATCATATTTTGCACTTTTTAAAGTGCCGACCATGCAGTTGGAGATAGCAGATCCAGGCCGAATTTACACCCCGTCGTCGTAAGCTCACTTGAAAGTGCTCATGTACTGACCACGTACTGGTATTCCACGGGCAAAGAATGGCTTAAGCACAGAAGGTCTAATTCTCAATAAAACATGCAATAAATAAATAAATTATCTAGAGGTATGCCAGCTTTTTTTTCTAAAGTGTACTTACAAAATGTATGTTGTGAAATAGTTAAGAGCTTGTACAGCTCGCCGTGCTCACTCCACGTAATCTATATTACATAACAAGGCTCTGATCAAAACAGATAACAACAATTATTATATTTAGGATTTGATTTCTTTAAAAAAATATATGAATGGCAGACTTTTTGTAGCATATCTATTTTTACTGGATTTTGTGAGAGTTACGCTTTTTGCTAATCTGGCATTTTGCTGCCAGACCCTATAGAATGGGGTTTACCCATTAAGCGGTCTGTGTGGTTTACCGGCTTAATCGACAAAAAAGGAATCGGTACGCGGGCGTCCCATTGCAGTTCAACAATTCTCCAATTTCAGTTCGATGTAGGATTCTTTGTGCTTTTTATTAAACGGATTGTTATCTACTTTAAAGTGCAATGTAAACATTTGCTTTAATCAAAAAGTGAGAAATCAATCGTCGCTTCAGAAGTCACCCAGTTTTAAGAAGATTGTTGTTTCTGAGGTCATTAAGCTTCATGAAGATGGAACTCTCACGACATAAATATTTCAAACATACTTTTGATTGACACATAAATGTGGGATTGGGCTGGGAAAATCCAAAGAAACTTAATTCGAGGTAAATCACGGCTTTATTCTAGATTAATCAGTCTTATTTTTAATCTTAGTTTTGCGTCTTTCTTACGATCAATCTTATGACTAACTTTTTTCATTCTTCCAAATTCAAACTTCCCGCGCGTCCATTCCTTTCTCTTTCACACCATCTTACTTGTATCATCTGTCCTTCTCTTACAAACCGTACGTTCCTTTCCATGCATAACTCATTCATTCATCCTACAAATCGGCTGTCCTGGCATAGTCTGGCCTCCAGACTTCCGCTCAGCTCTGTTTAAATCATAACTTAATCACATTTTAGTCTTTATTCAATAAAAAAAAAGAGTTCTTAAACTTATGTTAAAATGTCATCAAGTAACTCAGACTTTGAAATTAAATATGTAACATCTGGAAATTTATTAAAACTGATGCAATTTATCATCATAATACAAATGTTATAAATTTTTACTTAAAACTTACTTTATCATGGTGCATGGAACATTTTAATTATACCCCATAACGCATACATCTTACACTGAGAATAAATAAAAATGGCATGCATAAAAGTAAAATTGCATAAAAATAAAAAAAACTTAACTCCATTTTATAAGACTTACTCAGGCCACCTTTTCATGCAGTCACATGAGGTGGTAGTCATCCTAGGTCCCTCAACAGAATCATCCAGCTTACGAACTTCATATCTGTCATTCATTCCGATTTTGATCACCTCATATGGACCTAAAAACTTGGGCCTCAACTTCATTCCTACTCCAAACTGGGTCCTCTTAATAGCAACTTTATCACCCAGGTTGTATTTAGTACTTTCCTTCCGATTCTTATTGTAAGTCTTCCTATTTTCTTCTTGAACCTTTAATATTTGTTCTTTTGCTTTTCTTCTATTTTCCTCTCTGATCAACATAAAATTGTCTCTGTTCTCTTGCTCTAGTAAACTATATATCTCACAATCTTCCTTAAACTTCATTTTGGTACCCATCAATAATTCAAATGGGTTGGTATTGATGCTTCGCTGGTAGGTACTATTGAGACATCTTTGGACTTGGCTAATATGTCGATACCACTGTGTTGGGTTCTCAACACACAACTTTGTCAATACGGACTTAATTATTCGATGTATCCTCTCAACCTGTCCGTTACCCCTCGGAACTCCTGTAGTAATTTTTACATGGTGTATACCTTCTTCTTTGCAATAGTCTTCAAACTCTGAACTGGTGAATGCAGTACCTCTATCTGTAATTATTCTGGTTGCATTTCCAAAATCTTGTTGGTGAATCTTTAACTTACTAATAGTCTCCTTAGTAGTAGTACTCTTTACTGGAAATAACCATACATACTTGGTGAACCCGTCCACCAAAGTCAAAATATGATTATATAACTTCTTTGTATCTGTCATTGGTCCTATATGATCCAAGTGCAATGTATGGAAAGGTACATCTTCTTTTTCTATAGGATTTAAAAATCCTTCTTGTTTTCCCTTTTTTCTTTCAGCAAGTAAACATGGAATGCATGTGGAGATGTAATCTTCTATTTTCTTGGTTAAATTCTTTATATAATAGTCTCTGCTAATTAAATCTGTCATCTTAATCTTAGAAAAATGGCCATTCTCGTGTGCTGTTTTGATAATTTCTGTGTCCATAGCATTTGGCACAACTAGATGTTTCTGTAGTCCTTTATAGAGTAAACCATTATCTACATAATAATCTTCATAATGACTATTCATTTTTAAAATGTCTATTATAGCTTTAAGACCCTCATCTTGAGCTTGAGCCTGTTTCAGCCTCTCATGTAGGCTATTACTTTTAACCAATGCAACATAGGGATTCCGACTTAGTGCATCTACATGCCTCATTCTGGATCCTTGCCTATGTTCAACTTCAAAGTCATAGTCTTGCAATAACAAGATCCACCTAGCCACCCTAGTTGACATTGCTAGCTCTTTCTTATTTAATGTCATTTGAAAAGCTTTACAATCTGTTACTATTTTAAAATGATTGCCAAACAAGTAACATCTGAACTTCTTTACAGCTTCAATTATGGCTAATGCTTCTAATTCATAACTGATGTATTTACTTTCTGCAGGACTAGTCTTTCTGCTCATGTAATAAACAGGATGGAGTTGTCCGTCATCCATACTTCTTTGAAACAAAATAGCTGAATATGCAACTCTATTGGTAAACTTTGATTAAAAATCATTAAAACTGGTTGACTACTTAATCTTGCTTTTAACTCATTAAATGCTTGTCTACATTGCTCATCAAATTTAAACACAACATCCTTCTAAAGCAAATCTGTTAATGGTTTGGCTATTTGAGCAAAATTCTGAATATATTTTCGGAAATAGGATGCCAATCCTATAAAACTATGTAATTGCTTAACACTGTTAGGTTCTGGAAACCTTACCACGGCATCAGTCTTATCAGGTGCAGGTCTGATCTTTCCATCTTCAATGACATGTCCCAAATAATCTACTCTCCTCTGAACCAGCTGACACTTTTTCCAATTAATTTGCAACCCATATTGGGACGCAACTTCCAACACTTCCATCAATCTTTCCACTGCTTGTTTTTCACTAACTGCTGGAATAATAAGGTCGTCAATAAATATAATTACAACTCCTCGTACAATAAGATCTCTGAAAATAATTGTGATATATCTTGTGAAAACCTTTGGGCAAGTCGATAAACCATAAGGAGCACGCAAAAATTCATAGTGTGAATTATTTGTACAAAAAGATGTGTAACGAACTGAGTTTTCTTCAACGGGCAAATGAAAATATGCATTCTTCAAATCTAAAGTACTAAATATCTTGGCCCCTACCAACTTATCAATGTGATCTTCTATCACTGGCAAAGGGTACTCATCTTTAACTATCTTCTTATTTAATAGCCGATAATCTACACAAACTCTAGAACTCCCATCTTTCTTCTTAACTACCACCAACGGACTACAATACTCTG
Organism: Acrobasis suavella; assembly: GCA_943193695.1. Lineage (NCBI taxonomy): Eukaryota > Metazoa > Arthropoda > Insecta > Lepidoptera > Pyralidae > Acrobasis > Acrobasis suavella. The sequence goes on from OW971940.1 coordinate 9,686,121, forward strand.
AGTAACTTACCCTAATGATTCCATCCTCTAGCCATTTCTCTACCTGTTCGTCAATTTCCTGCTGTTCTTTCGGAGCCAATCTCCTAGGTCGCTGTGCTACTGGTTTATCATCTTTGAGCACAATCCTTAGCTCAATTGGTGCTTCGTTGGTCTTCCTAGGTACGTATGACTGCATTAACTCTGTCACCTTTTGCTGCACACCAACACTCACCTCATTACCTACTATACCTAATGAATCACACACACATATTTCATACATCCAACTAATTGCAGGCCTAATTGTCACACTACCCCGTTCCATGACCATTACACAATGTTGCAGTAAATCATGACCAATAATCATACTATAGGGCATAGCATTCCGTGGCAAAATATAAAACATTATGTCGTTATAATAATGTTCATCGAGAACAATGTTCAGCTTCAAACACCCTAAACACGTTATCTTCTTATCACCTAAACCCGACATGTACAGTTCACTTTTCTCTCTTACCGGTGCACCTAACTCTTTATAACAATCCTCTGATAAAATGTTTAAGTCACTGCCCGTGTCGATCAACGCCTTTACATTCCTATTTAATACAGATACTAACTTAAACGGCTTAGATTTACTGTTAGAAAATTGTTTGTTTACTATATCTTCCCTTCTACTGTCAATGTCATAAATCTCACTGTCACTTTCCGCCTTTGGACAAATTGCAGTACTGCCAACCTTCTGAATATCGTTTCGTTCACAATCGTCGCTACTACGCACCGCCTCACCATAGCAGCTAGCGCCACCTGCTGTTTTGTCGCTTGCAACTGAAGTTTTCCCGCCTTGTGAACTCCGCGTTTGCTCGGTACGGTTTTTGCAATGAGGAGCGATATGGCCGAACTCATTGCAACGAAAGCACTTAACACCTTTTTCTTTATGCGGGCAATCCGTCGATGTATGATCTTTTTCTCCACAGCTGTAGCATCGGGTGAACTTCACTCTCTCCGATTTTGGTATATCTGCTGCTTTCGTGCGAGCCGCCGGAGCCGCCGACATTTTCTGCTTAATTTCTTCATACAATTTGAGTTTCTCCTTGAGTTCACTGTATGTCGTAACTCCATATAATAAAACCTTATTTATCTCAAGATCCTGTATGCCTTCAATAATATACTTGATGGCGACATAATCAGCCATTCTTCCTCGTTTACCGAGCTCTTTCATCGATAACATATAGTCATAACAGGACTCTGTCGACTTCTTCTTCCTCGCCGTCATCATTTCGTGGATCATTTTACTGTCGATGGAATCAGGAAATTCCTTCAGGACGCCACCTTTCAATTCATCCCAACTCTTGAACGCACGTTCTGTGCGTAACCACAACTCTGCAGTTCCAGCCATTGAGCGTCTTGCCATCAACAGCGTCTGCACAGGAGTCCATCCCATGATCTCTGCATTATCCTCAATGTCCTGGATCCACCTGGCAGCCGTGTATGTCTTGTTCTGGCCAGTGAATTTTTGTATGAGGCTTTCTCCCATCAGCATTGAACCTCCATCACACCTAGATGACATCGCCTGCTCGAACCGCTCGTCATCACCACCCCTGCTCCTTCTTTTCGCCATAGTTCTTGAAAAGCGTCTTCAATTCCAAAAATTACAACTAGCGGGCGTAGCTACGTCTTACTACACACGCTTCGTCTTGTGGGTGATGACCACTTGCTCACTTTTTCTTCTGGGATCTCAGCTCCTATCCCGGACGAGCCCCCAAATAAATATATAATCGGTTTACGAGAACCCTTTCCTCTGTGATGGGTGTCGCAAGAGGTGACTTAGGGGGAATTCGGTAACACAGAATGGGCAGCAGCGAGCAGAGTTCCATTTGCAAAGATAAAGAGAAAGACTTGCATACCATCTTCAACATGAGACGAAGCACAAAACCATCTCGTGGACACTACTACCAGTTAATTCGTGCAGCGACTAAAACCAAATCTGCACATCACTTTCTCAATAACAGAGTGGTTAATAACTGGAATAGACTACCAGAAGAAGTGGTCACTGCTTACCGTACCATTAAACACAGACTCGACAAGTGGATAAGGACAAACAAAATGTCGTTAATGAATTAATGAACTGTGTCAAAAATTCCGCCGCGGATAGTACATTGTTTAAAGGTGTCCATCACGCTAGCAGCATTCTCTCTTTGTATAGCGATGGCAATTCTTTGAACTAGATACCATCCCAAGCGGATGATATTATTGGAGTTGCATAAATCCAGCAGTGAACTATAGGCTGCACAGAAGAAAAAACATAACAAAAAAAAAAATCGTCGATATCTCAGTAGGTAAGAAAAATACAAGAAGAATATGAAGGTTTTTTAATACACTACATCTCCTTCTTAGCTGTTTAAGTTAAGGTTAAGTATTGATGAATAGCCGAAAGTTTCTCAATAATAACACATTTCATTCATTGATCTGAAAAGGCTTCCCAACCGCACGTAATTTAGTTCCCCGTTTTGGCATTAATGTTCCACTTAGAGCTAGAATAAAGGATCCTCGCACTACGTCTCTGAGAAGTGGAGTATATCTACTCCCAAAGCATTACCGGCGTTTCTAAGAAATACTTTGAAAATTTTCAAGTGATATTTTTAGAACTCGTACACACAACAGTAGAACTCGTACTTTTTTGAGATGTATAAAGTTTATTTCAACAGACAAATTTACATTAGGATATTTACACATCATTGAAATAATAAAATCTATAATCTTATAAAGGCTTCGTGCTAAAATGAAATGTCTAAAATGAAATAAGTCTAATTAATACCTGCACTAAGAAAGTAAATATAATTTTTTTTTAATTTACTAAATGAAACGTTGTTTCCAATACTGTGAAAATGAGTTTCGTTCGGCGTTTCTTCTCAGCAGCGATCGTTGCGAAGCGCTGGTATCGGTATACATTTTAATACACACACACTACACGTAATGTAAATTATACTTATTGATGTATAAAAATGCATGTAAAGGTCTAATTAGTGTATAAATATTTTCATTTTGAATATATATGTCATTATGTCAAATAAGTGCGACCCTAAATTTTTCTTATCATAGCTAAAACATTTTCAACACAGTTATTTTTAGATAAAAATCTATACATCTGTTTGGGAGTTGCGATAACACAAACAGACAGACGGATTCATAAACCACGGTTTATGGTAAAAACATCGGTTAAATTATAAGATTTTATATGGCAGATACTCTAAAGGCTGTTGTTGAATAAAATTTTATGTTATTCATGTTCAGACCGTCCTCAGTGCAGCCCATTCTGTGGTGGCATTTTTCAAATGCGAAGTAACTAAACGAACGGTATTTTTGTATGGAAAAACCGGTCGTTTAGGTGACTCCGCGTTTCAAAAAATGGCACTTCAGACACTGCCCCTCCCAATAAATTGTGCTTTCATACTGCACTTGAGCACTACGCTCATTTTGCTTTCTTTTGGGCTTTTATGCAGTGACACATTTCGCACTGCTTTTATAGTATGTTATTGTGGACCTAGAGCCAGCAAGTGTCAGACCTTCCTTATTTTCTCACTAATCATTTCTGTGCGATTAAATAGTGTGAGCATTTATTCTCAGTTTTCAAATACTAGCTTGTTTGAAAACAGAGCCGATTTACTGGGGCCAACAGTGGGTTGAAACAGTACAGCGACTTTTCTTATACTCTTAGTCTTTATTTTAATATGCTACATGCTCAGAAAACCATTTCAATACCTTCTGATGGTAGCCAGATTAATTGAATGTCTCAAACATCCCGCCAGACATGTATTAAGTATCACTATGAAGGTCTTTTCTTGGCTGATTTTTACATAATGCTACTTTGACTAATATTGAATGAAATGTGAAATATTAGTCAATCCCCGGTCAGTAGGTAGGTAGTATATATATATATAGTCTATTTCATTGTCATTACCAGTCAATAAGCAACCAGACCAATGGATGGATGTTTGGCATATCCAAGGCCAAACATCCTGCCAGACATATGTGTTAATAAATAATAAAGTTTTATATGTGTAATAAAAATAAAAGAAGAAATTAAGAATTTTTTTTTAAAAAAAGCTCGTATCTAAAACTAATAACTTAAAAGTTTAAAGTACTCGTCAAGACGAATCAAACAAGCCCTTGCATTTGCATGCTTCAAACGAGCGAAGTTGCATTGTTTTATTACAAATTTTCTATAACCACCTCCAGGCTCCATCATCAAATCAGCCCCACGTGCTCATGATTTTATTATCACATAAAACAGATTACAACTATTGCAAAAATACACAAAAAAATACATTAAAAACTGGTTGCAATCCGAAGCATGTGTGTACAAAGAACAATTATATTAGAGGAGAATCTTACAATCCGAAAGAAGACAAGTATAACAATTAAGTATATATAATATTTTACCTATTAAATATGTACTTTACTTTCCTGTAAAACAGTACAGAATTCGTTTTAGTGTTTTAATGTATGAGGCAAGCTATGTTTTATATGTTTTAATCTATCACGCGATATACGTATGCGTGCAAAATTTCAGCTCTATCGCAAACCGGGAACAATTTGGTCAAATTTAACATGCAATATCGGGACATCGGGACAGGTGAAATTAAAAAATAATAAAGCTTATAAAACAATGTGGTTATTAAGAAACGATTCGATTTTGATTTCTTCTGAATCTTCTGTTTCAAAAAACAGTATTTAATAGTGTTGCCCAACTTAAAAAAAATCAATATGAAGCCTTATGCCAGACGAAACATAATATAATGTTTTTTTTTTTACTTAATTGGCATTTACTTACATAAAATATCCTAATTATGAGTATAATTTCCTTTGGTTATATGTTTGAAAGCATCTTTGAGATTTTACTCAATTATTCTTTGCCTCTAAGGCTCTGAATGCTCGTAAAACTTTTGTCAAAAGATTTGTAGGTGTGTAAGAGAAATTAATGAATAGGTAGCAACTTCCCAATTAGGCAACACGAGTTTTAATTAGGAAGCACTCCTCGTATTGTTAGCGAACTAATTTAATAGACCTTACTTTAGTAACATAGTGGTAATTGCAGGGAAGTATATATACTTGATCCAAAGTTTTGTTGTCAGTAACGATCTGTAGGGCTTGTGATCTGTTTTCATGTAAAGGGATAGAAATTAATGGCTAGGGGAGGTTACAATCATCTACTAACCTATTTATAAAGGAGAAGTTCTCTATGGGCTGTCATAATGTTTTTGTATCAAATTAAGATAAAGCCTTTGCCTGAATATATATTGAACCGCACCAAATATATATATACCATATATATATATATATATATATATATATATATATATATATATATATATATATACATATATATATATATATATATATATTTGTATATACATATATATATATATTTGTATATATATATATATATATATGGCAATGGCAGGTGTGTACCTTGTCCACCTATACGTTTTTACCTTTTTGTTTCGATTCTAAGACCTTGTGAGTATAATAATTAATAATTAAAATAAAAATACAGGAAAGTACCTATTTCTGCATATATTTTTTGGAAAATTGTCGCCTCATTTTGGAGGTCTTTTCCAAGGCTACGAGAATATGCACGCCTGTCGTAGCATCTCGTAGCTATTGCTACGACTGCGTCTACGCAAGCGTAGCACACTGTACACTTCACTTGTGCTTTATTCACATTTTACTTGAAATTTGGCCTTGAACAGGCGGTGAAAAACTATGTGTACAGAGCAGTAGTTACCTGAGGCTCTCACTCAAACGTTACGGTTACGCCTGAAAAGGTCAGTACCTATTTCGTTGAGTAAAAATTCAACTGAATTGTGAAATAATATGATTTTACGAAGAATTAAGTCGTATAAGTAAATTATCTAAACATATCTACGACTAATTCACATCATAGAAACGAAAACTGTCACTTGCAGTGAAATTGTATGTGTATTTTATTAAGTTTCATATGTCACGAAAATGCCTAGACAGTTGATATGACTACTATAATTGCCTGATACCTGAGATTGACGTCGATATTAATAATACAAATGACTCATTTATTGTGCTTTGTTATTGTTAAGTAATTTATTTATTTATTGATGCACGAGCAGTTTGTGATCTCTGTTTCTTTTTTTATTCTTAGGACACAGGTGTGATGCCTTCTTTCTCATTTATTAAGACACTGGGTATACCTACACCAAAGGTCGGAAAAATCCGTCAAAAACATACAATTAAACAGTAAAATCGGATATCATAAAACTAATTGTAAGTGGTAAGGTAAGAGTAGCATTACAACAGAACACAAAATCGAACCACGGACTATACTAGATCACTATCGTATAATAAAATTAAAATAACAGTCAAAAAACTTATATTTATAAGTTTTATACAGCATATACATACAGCTATATCATGAATACACATATATATATACATATATATATATATATATATATATATATATATAGTATGTATGGCGCTCGTATTTTCACGAGCTGCTGAACCAGCAGCATAAAGAGGTGCAGCCACCGGAATAAAGTCGAAGCCTGGAAGGCTATGGGTCCCCATGGTGTGGACATCTTAACAAACCTTTTTAACCGCATACTCTTCACCGGTAAAATCTATGGAGGCTGAGTATTATTACTCCAGTCTTTAAAGGAAAGGGATCGGTGCAAGAGTGCAGAAATTACCGCGGTACAAAGGTAATGTCCCACACAATGAAGCTCTTTGAGAGAATAAAAGACTATCGGATCCGACAGGAGAGTACAGTCTCGGAGTGTCAGTATGGATTTCACCCCGGCCTAGGCACTACGGGCCCTATCTTTGTCCTAAGAGTCAACATGAAGAAATACAGGGCAAAGGAGGAGCTCGGTGGCCCGGCAGGAGTGCGCATTTATAGTGCTTGCGCAAGTTACGCGACACCGGGCGTGGTCCGCATTTGGATGAGTGACCACAAGTGGCACAAAAATTTTCTAGAGCTCCTCCGTGCTTCGGAAGTCACGTTTAAGCCGTTGGTCTCGGCTGTCATCATTGTATGGCAGTCATCAAGCTATATCAGATGCCTTTAGGCAGCCTAAAAAATCTGACACCAGTGTTAGCCACTTACAACCGCAAAAAATACGCCTCTCCATTTCCTGTTCTGGGATATGGAGAAAGCCTTTGACTGTGTTCCCCGAAAGATGATCTGGTAGGCTCTGAGGTCCAAATGGGTGCCAGAGAGATCTCTGGCACCCCTTTGGACCTCAGAGCCTTGATATAATCCGCGATATATACCGCTATTCCGAGTCCATACTTAGGACTGCTGTTGGTGACTCCAAACCCTTTCCCGTTACAGTCGGGGTTCACCAAGGGTCGGTTCTCAGTCCATACCTGTTCAGTGTGATATCAGACGAAGTGTCTAACAGCATCAGAGACACACACGAGGCTTGCTCCGTGGCTGCTTATATATGCTGACGATATCGCACTGGCGGTTGCGGACAGACGGAGACTGGTGAGACGCGCAAATGTGTGGAGGGAGTCGCTTGAAAACGGTGGTCCGAAGCTAAATGTGGCGAAGACTGAATACATGGTTTGCAATGCTACAGATCCCCCAACCGTACGCATAGGCGAAGACTTGGTCAAGCGTACGGACCAGTTTAAATACTTGGGATCTTTACTACACGCGTCCGGAGACATCAATGCCGACGTCAAGGCCCATATATCTGTCGCATGGGCAAAGTGGCGGGAGGTGACTGGTTTCATTTGTGACCCCAAAATGCCGGTTAGATTGAAGGGACAGGTCTACAAATCCATCATTAGACATGTCCTTTTATATGGGAGTAAAGCGTGGCCTTTGCTTGAGCGGCACCAGCAAGAATTGCGTGTCACGGAGATGAAAATGCTGCGTTGGATATGCGGAGTGTCACGGTGAGATCGTGTGAGAAACACTCGCATCCGCGGCAGCCTTCATGTCCCTGACATAGCAGACAAACTGCAAGAAAGTCACCTACGCTGGTACGGTCACGTCCTACGGAAGCCGGCAAGTTACGTGGGAAACAAATGTATAGCCATGCCGCCTCCGCCGGGGCCTGGTAGGCGGGGTAGACCCAAGAAGTGCTGGTTTGACGTAGTCAGTAAAATTACATAATTTTTAAGTAAAATAACATAATTTTAACAGTGAATCAGCCGCTGCTTTATAACTATAAACCCTGCTTGACTTGAGATGTTTGTACTTTCACCTTTAGTCGTCTTTTACGAGATGCACAGGAAGAGACGGACTGGTCCTATTCAAGGCCGGAAGCCACACGGTACAGCTATAAGGATAGAACTCGTGTATAACTTTTAATAGTTCTAAGTAACGAATTAGTGCTTACCGTCACTCAAAGCCGTAATAGAAGCACTTTAGCCGATGAATAAATGAACCGACCGCTGTGACCTGCTCGTTAACTGTACTTGAATGCTGGTTATAACTTAGTGCTTAATAATAATGAAATAAAAAAACTTAACACAAAAAAAGATTTACCATACAAAGTTACTTTCTGTTGATCACATACAAGTCCAACTTTTTTGTAAATATCGCGTAATAAACATACAAAAGAAAAGTGCGGGTCGAAATGGTAACCTCCTCCTTTTTTTAAGTCGGTTAATAAACAAAGTCAGTCGCTCTGTGAAAAAAATTAATGTGTAAAACCACAGATCTGTAAATAATATAAAACCAAAATTCTGAAATCGCAGAAAGACAAGATTTTCTGTTTTGCTGCACTTGAGTTTTCAGGGGGAAAAACAACGTTAGCTACGTTGTTTTGCCCATTTATTTTGTTTCTGTGTTTGTATTTTGTGTACACATTTTGTAAATAAATAAATAATATTTAACTTAATATGTAGGTCGACCTGTTTCGAAAAACTCTTCTTTAAAATGATTCATACTATGATATGATATTGATATTCAACTGCACAACTTCAAGTAATAACATAGTGGCACTTTAGTTTTCCAATGAATAAATAAACCGACTGCACTCAAAGTGTCTCTTATCGCCATAGATACGAGTAAGTATATAGTAGGCAATAACTTTTAGATGCTTAATCAATAACGGACATATCCAGTTATGACTTTGTTTTATGCCCCATTTCGCAAATCTGATCAAATTAAAATATAGTGCCGGGTTCCAACTTATGGGAAGCGTTTTATGAAACATAATATGAATAGTTTTACGTTTTACTATCATCAGACATATCACATACAGATACAGTATTGTCTATTTCAACGCGTTTTAGAATACACAATGTATTGTTGATATTTTAATTACTTAAATTATGAAGATGTATTGTGAATGTAATAAGATCTTACAGCTTACATAACTAGATAGCACAATGGTTATAAGAATGTGCAAAAAACGAGAAGCAATAACGTGAGTAACCTTTATTATTTAAGTAAACTTGAAAGTACTTTTAAAGTCTCGATCTAGACACATTGAATTATTAGGCATTTGGTATTGATTAAATCGGTACAAAGTCACTTTAATGCGTCGCAGCAGGTAAATAAAGAGTGATATGCGTGTTGTTGACCCAGAAGAAAACTTTTCACGCCTCTTTAGAAGGAATATTAATTAGCTGAAGCGACTGCCTCCGTGGTCCAGTGTTCAAGGAGGTCGCCTTGTAATCGGAAGGTCGTGGGTTCGAATATTTTGTGAAAAAGTTGTTTTCAGTCTGGTTAGGATATTGTAGACTTGAATCACCTGATTATCCGAAAACAAAAATGATTCTGTGTTTTGGAAGACACGAATAAACTATTGGTCCCGAACGCTATCTAGCGTTTGCTCATCAAACCTATCCATAGATTGGTTCTGGTCTTTTGGGTTACGGAGGTCAGACGGCAGTCGCTCTGTGTAAAAAATTGTAAACCCCGTCAAATCACCTTGGTCCAGTAAGCAGCCCCTGAGCTCTGAGGATGCAAACAGGATTACGCTCGGATGATGATTGTTAATTAGCTGAAGCGCCCGCGGCGCTGCATGCATGGACATGTTTGACAACTCATCGGGGATCTCACATTTTCCCGGGATAAAAGTATCCTATGTGTTGATTCAGGTAATAAGGTATCTACATGCCAAATTTCATTTTAATCCGTTCTGTCATCTTACAAACATCCATATACACTTTCGCACCTATAATTTTATTGACCGAGCGAGCGAACCGTATCAGTTTCGAGATTGGCCAAAAATGTTTTTGTCCGGCTGTTCTCACCTACAGGTCGCATTTGTCAACCGAAATTATGTGAACAGTTTTTCGAAATTATTCAAAATGGCCGTTTAAAACTATTTAAATATCATATTTCAGCCATTTCGAAAAATTTTCAAAAATGTCCATAATCTGTTTTATTAGCCTTATTAAGACGCAACTTTTTTCTGCTAGATATACTTCAGTGGGTTAGGTGACTTACGAGGTCTACCGCTCACAGAGCCACTAGTAGTAATTTGGCCTGTTTTACTGTCACATAATATGGATAGGTTGGGTATGTTAGGTACCTTCTACTTGTGCGACAGTAAATCACGTGTCCAATTATGAATAACGTGGGTTGGGTGGTTAATATGACACGTGTAGTGTAGGGGTCTGGAAACACATGAAAGCAAGTTCTTCAACACTAATTAGTTTGTTTATAACAAAGAGATATATAAAATAGTTTATTTATAAGTTTGTGTTCGTTATATTGATTTTATCTTGTCAGTTTATTTTCACTAAAGAACATTTTCTCGTTTTATTACTTAATGTTTGTGTCATTCGAATATCGTTCAAATACGAGTACAGAACAAAATATACAATAATATAATAAACTTACAGATTAATGTTGACGTTTATCAAATCTGTTTAATAAATACGAGTAGGTAAGAAATTTTACAAATATTTATTATAGTAAATCTTTTTGAAAACTTTCAAATATAAAGATATGCATACTACACTACACGTAGTTTTTAGAGTCGCTTTATATTTTTACCAGACAGACAGATAGACAGCTGTCTGTCTGTCTGTCTGCGGTTCTACTCAGAGACTTTAAGTACTAGAAATCTGTAATTTGGCAATAAAATCATGAAAAAAAAAACATTTTTTTTAGGGTAGCCATAGTTCTCGTACATGTTAAGGGGGGGGGGGGGGGGGGAATAATGAATATTTTTCATGAATAACCCATCGGGTATCGTTGAATGGATCTTTCAAAAATATTGTGAGCTTGTGAACACCATTTTTCGATTTACTAGTTAAAAGAAAAGCTATCAAAGCTTATTTGGGCGACCAACTTATAAAATGTACTCGGAAAGGTAAAATTTCATTCTAATTCAATAGAAAATTAGACGTTTATATTTTTAGACGTTTTTAGTCCCGTAAACTCAAGGCAACTCAATTCGCAACTACGGAACTGCGTGTGACCCGACGCGCACTTGGCCAGTTATATACTATAAATCTTTGCTCCTAAGTAGTTTAAAGTTAAAAGCATTGTGGCGCCAACTTTTCTGCAAGAGATTCCGTCTTACAGGTTATTTGGGTAAAATGAAGTAAACGCTCTATTTCATCTGTAAATCACGTGTTTTAATGGTTATTAATTCTGACCGTTTGAATCGAACGATGGCAATCATTTAGGAGACTATTTTTATGACCTGGTGCCAGATGCGCCATAAAGCGAAGCATAAAATCAGTAAGCCTTCGAGGACATATAAAAGTAAATAACACTTAAATTGGAGATTTAGGCGTTTACCGGCGACGCCTTGCGTCACTCCAATGAGTTGATAACGTACCTTTAAAAATTTAAACATCTTTAGCTGCTCTCCGAGCTTATGACAAAAAATTTAACTTGCTCGTGTTTCAAAAAGTTAATAACAAGACTCCATTAGGACAAATTGTATAATCTCTCTTTGGAGATTACATATTTTGTTCTTATGGAGTCTTGTTTCTAATCGTATTTTCCGTTCCTTTTTCTTTTGTCTAAGTTGATACTGCGTAATATTAGATACACTGAGAACGTTGAAATAAAGAATGTTTCAGATCGCAGAAATCTGCCTTTAGAGCCGAAGATGAGGGTGATAAATATGTTTTCTCTTCTCAAGAAAGTGTCTTCTTCGCGTGAAGTGGCTATGAAACGCCACTTGCGGCACAGTATAAGACCTACTTATTTTTACATACCAAAACGTCAGGCTAGGTAAGATTTTCAAATGAGAAATATATGTATTTTAGTTTTACACAAATCACTTTAAAATATGACTCAGTACCCTTGTGCTTTTTTAAAGGAAATATTATTCGAGTATATTTTACATATTCTACTCGAAGAAAAATTTACTGTAAGATTTCTAACTTTAAGCGAAGCAAGGCCGACCCTTAGTTAAATTTACATAAAAGGCAAACACGTCGAATTGTTCGCAAATATCAGGCGGGAAATAAATTTTAAATTATCTATTTGCCTCTGGTAACCGACTGTAAATATCCGTCTGTGTCATTGGCATTCACGACGTTGTTAATGGTTCGTTAATTTGTGTTATACATCGCTAAACAAGCAATCGATCGTTTTATTGTTTGGACATAAAGTCGATGGAACTCCGCGTAGAAAATTCTATTGAACCTTTCATCTGCGGGTATATTGTGTACACATTAGTGGCTCAAGTTTACAGGAACACGCGTTAAAGAGGCGTAGATAAAGTCGCCGGCCGAGGCACCTCGTTGGTACCTACATCAATCACTCTGACATGACTCCAGTTGTTCGCCCAAATGGATTATAGGAAGCCTTAGCCCCGCCCGACAGAGGTGAGTCTCAGATTTGCTTCACGTCACCATGTGTAAACATTATTTGCGAAAGTGAGCCGGTGACATGGCGAACTTTTCTCAACGAAAGCTTTACAGGTGTTCTTCGGGCCTGTCTCAAGAGATGAATTTGTCGACACATGTTACAAACTTTCGATGTATTAGGCATTGAAAACAAGAATGTTTCTCCGTCTATCAGATTTCTTTAAATTTAGCGTCTTATTGAAAGGAATGTAGAGAGTCTTCGTTATTTATGAGATCATTAGCGGGGCCACTTCATGTCTTCGAATCTTGATCACGTTTTGAAATAGGACTCGATTGGGATTCAGATTGGAATCGAGCAATTATTGTAATAAAGTAGCGTATTTTCTTGACAAATTCTGTTCGGATAACGGTTTGGTTTTAAACGGTTACATTTTATCTCTTGAATTAATTCCGTTGGGGGTTTTAAACTATTTTGGAGGAGAATTTATTAAAAGATAAGTATAAGTAGTTAAGTCGTGATTAATGATGATCGAACCAGAAAATTAGTTTTACTACTTATGTAGTAAAACTAATTTCAACTGGATTCAATAGCATGATCAATGTTTCTTGCATACACCAATATCCCATAAATTCCAAATACCTACTCATTTGATTTACACAAACAAATAATATCCAATATGAGTCTAATACAGTCGTATGAAAACATGAAATGATTAATTTCTATGTCAAAGTAGTATGGTCTGAAATTAGAAACGACGGTAATGACAATCATTTATGCAGTTTGTACACATTAATCGGTTGGACGCTATACCTGTCAGTACTTATGTTATCGGATATTAGTTAAACCAACTGTTTAAGCCGTTTGCTCGCACAAATTATGGAAAAACTAAACGTCTAAACATGCAAAAAATACAGTTAATTTTTTACCCGTTATGTTTATAAAAGGTTATTTTACCAGAGTCCTATAATATTTTAAATAATTACTACATATATTTCAGGTAATCTAACCAAAACTAAACAGTAAAAAGAGTAAAGTTTTATTGTTTATTAATAAAAATCAATTTTAGTGATTAAGGCCTAGAGAAAATAATAATATGGGTCTGTCTATAAGAAGTAGGGATGACTTTTAAAGACAGATATACTAACTATTATTATTGGTATTTGGGGTAATAAATAGCAAGCAAAGTTTAATAATAAGTAAATCAATTAAAACAATAAGTTTTTGTTCTGCGACACGTGATTAAGAGGCATTTCACATTTGGTTGGCTGTCTCGCTCCCACAATTAAACATTTTTAAAGATTATAAAAAAATGTGACTCATTTGTAGAAAAGTGTTTCATTAACTTTCAATATAATTATATGTTAGATATTGTAGGCATGTTTTTTTATTATTTATGTGTGCCTGTATCGAGAATTAGGTCGTCAAAAATTTAAAATTTTGATGACCTAATTTTTTATGTAATCAATGATTACACAATATACAAACATGTCTAAAATATCCAAAATATAATTATGTTTAATGTTAATGAAACACTTTTTTACAAATGAGACTCAGTTTTTAGTAATCTTTAAAAATTTTTGATTGTGCGAGCGAGACAGCCAACCAAATGTGAAATGCCTCTTAACAAACTTAGACTGTGTGGAGTCTGTGGCCTTAACAAATAATAGATGGATTTTATGATGGATAGAGAATTTTGATTTCAAAAACGTAAGAATAATATAGTGTATGTTTTATAGACCGTTAACTACTTGCAAAACTTTTACAAACATTTGATCTTCTGACAAATATTTTTTAGCGTTTTTAAATCCAGAAGCGTCGATCCATTCTGACATAACGATTACAGGATAAGGAATTAGCGGAGTTCAAAAGCTTTTCAGCGATGTTTGTGCTACAAACAAGCGCAAATTACTCGGCAAAGTGATAGATGAAAAATTATTTCGGGAAAAAAATTCAAAAGATCCAATTAACCCGGGAAACTCGAAAGGGTTTGCGGGTATTGAAGGAGCAATGACTAGCGGATCTTTAGGCTATAAAAAGCGGGACGAATTTACAGTCGAAGAATAAATTATAATAAAATTTGCGCTCGTCTTGTAAATATTGCGCGCTGAGTGTTTTTCTCAAAACGGACGAAGACCTAGTTTTTCACCAACTTGCTAAAGAAAAGTTAATAAAAATAAAATATTTTTATTTAAGATACAAGTAAAACAAATACATACAACAAGGATCACTTTATTCGTTGAAAAAAAAAAACATTACAAAATTCACAACAGTTTCGTCAAAATTTTTACATAATAAAGTAATCAGTCAAAAATACCACCCCGAATTGTACCCGCATCAAAGGTACCCATTATGCTTGCTGCATTACCTCTTTGAATTGCTATGGATAGCCTTTGGACCAGGTACCATCCGGAGCGGTGGTCATATCCACGGGATTTTAACCGCCGACCTATCTCACTAACAAAGTGCTTCGCCTCTGAACACCATGGTCCAGCTGTTTCTACGGCAACCGGAACGAATTCGTACTGGTTAGATAAAACCGAATATTTTATATTTTTATGTCCAGCTGCCACCTTAGCTGCTGCACCAGGTGATCGCATAGTGTTAGTGAAGTAGGACGCCGCAAACGTGCTGACACAAGTTGCGTCCCATAACAGAAAACTTCCCCTCTGCCACGGTATCAAAGTGATTCCGTCAGGTCGTTTTCCGTCTGTGCGCGAGAGGCCAGGAGGTTCCAGCTGGCAAGGTATATTTGCCGATATCAATGCCCTTCTTATAATATCATTTAAAGAATGATGACGGGACAACCGACCCGCACATCTCGCACATCCAAGAGCATGGTGTCCATCGGCCTCTACCATCTTACCACAAATGCAGCGGTGAGGTTCACACACGTCGCAGCCCAGCCTCAAAGCCACGGCCACGCTCAAGGAATCGTTATCTAATAACGTACCCATTTGAGGGGATGGGACAGCGTGTAACCAAGCCCCAGACTCCGGCTGAGCTGCAGCTTTTATTCGCGCCAAATGAGCACTTTCAGCTTGACTCTCTAGTTCCTGAAATATGGTTTGAGTTATCTTTTCATCCCAAAGCCGCTGCACCTCGGGTCTTTCAGGAACTAAAGAATTTGGGCTTCTTTCAAACCAGGCAGACAAAGCCTCACCTATGAAACAAGGATCATATTACATTTTTGAGTTAGTACCAGAAAAATAGAACTTAAAACTAGTGCTGATATCTATTACCAGTGTAGTCTAGAGGTCTTTGTTTTTCAGTATTAAGAGAGTATGA
The DNA here is from genome assembly GCA_943193695.1 of Acrobasis suavella. Classification (NCBI taxonomy): domain Eukaryota; kingdom Metazoa; phylum Arthropoda; class Insecta; order Lepidoptera; family Pyralidae; genus Acrobasis; species Acrobasis suavella. The sequence continues at coordinate 9,702,157 of OW971940.1, forward strand.
ATAATTGAGCAGTCATTCACATTCTGGAAATGACTCTATTTGAAAAAATATTAGGATGCTGTTGCCACTGGCTCGAAGCATGCCCGTCAGAGATGTTCAACGCTTGCGCATGGTTGCATAGAAGCAGTCCACACGCGCTTTAGCAAACATCCCTGACGGGCTAGCTACATTGACTTGCTATAAGCTTAGGAGTTTTGTTTGAGTCAATCTCGCCAGGAATAAAAATATATAGCTGCATGAGAACAAGTCATTATAGATATGAGTCATATTCTTGGGAGAAATAATTATTTTTACCTAATTTTAAATTATCCGTTGAGCCAGATGTTTCAGTCGGTGATGGACGGAACTTTCATATTATTGTAATCAAAACTCGGACTTTTTAATAAGTATAATTTTCCTAATATGTATTGGGCACGATGCCAGCTTTTTGTATTCTATGTTATGTAACCGCTCAGAATTAAGCTCATAATAACTTCACAGCTGAGATTAGACAGGCACAAAGTTAAACATGACTGCGATACGGGAGGACGGACGTATTTCGTAGCGTAGCTACTTGTAGATAAAGCTACATACGAGTATATACGAAGAATAACAACTACATGCCTCTTTGCTTGATTTCTACCAATCGTACACTGTGCAATTAAGAGGTTCTATGTCTATGAGGTATTGAAGAATAAAATTATTGAATTAAGGTAGAATAAAGATTTTATTTTTATTTTAAATAAGAACAGATTTTAGATATTGTTTTGTCGTCGTGTTTTATATCCAGTGAATAAATAATAACTAGTATTTTTCCGAAAAAAATGTTAGTACCTATGGATATTTCACTTTCTGTCCAGTCAATTTTAAAAATAATTTGCCGTTTAATTTCCCAAGATATGTGCATCAATAATAACATGCGAATTCGGAATGGATATCAGACGAGGGTCAAGTGGTCGCAAGGGGAAAATTTAATTTACTGCAGGAAACCCTCCGCGAATTTTATGCCACATTCGACTTAATTATTTTTGCGTCTATGAATTACAATAAGCTGTTGTTTTAAACGGAACAATCACAATTCTTATGGGGAGTAAATGGCTTAATATTGTCACGAGAGGAGGTTGGAGGATAAAGGAAATAACAATTCTATGATGCCTTTATTTACAACTCAAGCGGTACTCACAACTGACAGCGTTAGTCCTTTTTTTGCACGCCTACTGTCACTTCACATGTATCACCGCACTAGTAAGTACGTGGAATGTCACTGCACTGTCACGCGCGCAGAAACGTCACTGCACTGTCTTCCTAATCGGCGACTTGTACTATTTATTTAATCCCCGAAATCGAACAAAATCGCATCAATGTTCCAAAGTCAAATTACTAATTTTCTATCGCCTTTTCTCTCACTCATTTTCTGTCCCGTATTTTCTTTTCCATTTAGTCTAGTATTATCTAGAAACATCTTTCAAAACTTCAAAAACACTACACGTGACGGTGATTTGAACCAGCAGTCTCTCGATTAACAGTCCATCGCTTAGACCACTAGGCCACTAGGCCTGAAATGAAAATTTCCTTCAGGTGAATTCTTTTTGTTCGAACTCGTGACGTCGACATTATTATTCATCTCCCCACGCGACACTGCCCCCTCTTAAGACATGAGCGTCCCAATCATCATTATTTCCATAATAACGTGCTAACCGGTCCACATGAATTATTTTTGCTAAATTGCGCGCGAGAACTGCGCTGAATTCGGAAGGTGACGTCGTTTATTCTGGTGACTATTTTGCAAGGTCCTTCCCAGCTTGGTTGTAGCTTTGGAGATTTCCCTTTCCGCCTCACAGGATTATAAAGCCATACCAGAGTTCCCTCCTCGGAACTGAAACCGTTAGCTCTATGATCGTAGCAGGTCTTCATCCGTTTACAAGTTTTATATCCAGCCTCTCTAATCTGCTCATAGACGTCAATCATCTTAGTCCGAAGATCATAGCGTAGTCGGATATTCCTTGTGGACACCAATTGTCATTCTATAGAATAGTGCCTTTATTTACAACTCAAGTGGTATTTAAAACTGACAGCGTTAGTCCATTTTTTGCACGCCGACGGTCACTTCACAAGTATCACCGTACTAGTACGTACGTGGAATGTCACTGTACTGTAACGCGCGCGGTAATGTCACTGTACTGTCTCGCGCGCGGAAACGTCACAGCACTGTTACGCGCGATACCGTCACTGCACTGTCACTTACGCGCGGCACTGTCACTACTCTGACACTCGAACGGAATTCACTGAATTGAACACTTCACTTTACTCACTACTAGGTACTATTTCTTTTCACTCTTCTTCCTTCTTCGGATTTCACTTTCCAACTAAACTGCCTTAGGCGGCGCCTTGTACTGTTTATATACCCCCCGAATTCGAACAAATTCGCATCACTAGTACAAATTTCCTATCGCCTTGTCTCTCACTGGCTGGAGGCTGCGGGCGAGAGAAGCGAGCGCACAAATTGTATTCTTACAGTTTAGTTGAAATTCCTGGTTATTATTTGCAATACATCAATTAAAGTGGTTAAAAAACAAATTATGACTGACAGCTATTGACACGATGCAGATACATGTTTCATCTGAAAATAGGTAAAATATTTGCATCCGGCGAGACTGCGGGCGAGAGAAGCGAGGGCACAAATTGTATTTCTACATTTTCTAAAAGCCCTCCGCGCGTGCAGCGCTAAAGTTTCTAGATATTTATCAAATCGCCTTTTCTATTTGGCTGGCAAACTGCAACTAACCTGCTTGAATGTTACTAAATAAATTTGTGGTTTTTTAATTAGGTAATTTTTTATGTTTTTTACACATACTCGTAAAAAGTTATCATAACTCTTTATTTAATTAAACTAAGAAAATATTCCTAGTTCCGAGATTGTTATCAAAGATTGCAGTTTCAAACCTTTAAGCAAGACAAGGATCTTTTAAACATAAATAGGTTATATTTAGTTGTGCCTATAAGGTATAAGGTTCTTACATCTTTTTGCATTCTTTTCTTTTCCGTAACAGTCCACCTCTATTTTCAGTAAATGCATTTCATCGAGGAGCTTGGTGGCCCGGCGGCAGTACGCATTACTAGCGCTTTCGCATGTTAAGCGACACCGGGCGTGGTCCGCACTTGGATGGGTGACCACAAGTGGCACTAAAATTCCTCGATCTCCTCCGTGCTTCGGAAGGCACGTATAAGCCGTTGGTCCGGGCTGTCATCATTGTATGGTAGTCGTCAAGCTATGTCAGATGCCTTTAGGCAGCCTGAAAAATCTGACACCAGTGTTGGCCACTTACACACACGAAAAACAAAACAAACATCGAAGAATTTTTTATATTTTTCAATCTATACAAACATTTATTTGTGAACCATAGGTATTGTGATACCTAGAAGTATGTTTTTAAGAATTATATGTACTTTATCTTTACAGTTACTAATTGTTGAATTTAATTATTTTATACACATAAGAAACATAATCATGAGAGTTGTTGTTTTATGTGTATGTGTTATTTCTATTTGCCACCTATAAATTACATTTTTATTATTCGAATCAGGTTGTTTCGTGTTTTAAAAGCATTTCATTGTTCGAAACGTGCAACGTAGTTACGCCGAGAAATGGAATGGTGCATTTTGCTTCCTGTGCCTTGGGCTGCAAATGAAATGGTTACGGAAGGATTTTTATGTTCACATTGTTTCCGAGCTGAATTGCTTTTAAGTATGTATCTGATTTTGTGCAGCGGAGATTTCGTCAAATGACTGCATAAAAACAAAATTAAAATAATTCTGTCTTGACAAAGTAATAAATGTAAAAAAAAAACATAATGTTTGCATGTACTGCAAATGAGGAGGGCAATGAAACATGCTTGCCTGTGAGTACGTACACACATACTTTTTTTAACATCTTTCTTCTTAACTAAGACAGAGCCTAGTAGAAGTACTTGTGTGATTGCGTACTATGTACTCATTTGAATTTTTCCATTTCTTAGGTTGGTGAAAATAAGTAGTATGAACCACTTATATCAAGCTTTGGTTCGCAGGTTAAGCCATTGCTCTCAACCGTTATTATTAGATAGCAGTTACTTAACAATAAAAACACAAGTAGGTAAAACTAATAATTAATAAACAATAAATTTAGTAATAAGCGTGTGTATTGTGCACTTAAAAAGCTTTTAAGTTTTACCTATATAAATATTAAAATTTAAAATTTGGACTTGAAATCTTTAAATAATAAGCTAATTAGGATTTTCTCTTATTCTGTAACTCAAGTAATCTTTGTGTGTGTTTTTTTTTGTTGAAATTTAGTTTTATTAAAGATAAAAATTATATTACCGAAAATGTTCTTAGATATCTAGTATTATTAGGATTTTATGTCGGTATATGCTTAATTTTCTATCAAGATAGCCAACAAGCATTAGCGTTACAGACTCAAACAAGTCGAATTTAATCCCTGTTCGATAACGTCATTAGACAAAGTCGGAATGGGGAATAGCATGAAATGAATGGCTCAGTTTCAACATCGAAAGATTTTCCTAACTTAAAAACTGCATGATTTTGAATTAAAGTTGTAAAATAGTTATTTAAATAAGAAAGAGAAATTCATTTACATGTTTTGTAAGAAATCGTGTCCACGTGTCATGGAGCTAAAACGCTGGCCGCATTGCCGCGTTGGATTGCAATACTGATCGAGCCAGCACTCTTATCAGCAGGGATCAAGTAATATAGGTAGCATCTTCAATAATTTTTTTGAATTTGCCATTACCCTAAATATTTACAAGTGCTACGAATGCACTACATTCTAGTTACGTACCTAACTATGACGCGAGCTTACAATTTTTTGTTCATTTATTCCTCCATTTTTCTAAATAAGAATTTTAGGTGTTGTGATCGTTGACTCTGTCTACACCTTACCTACGCTTTTTTAATCCCTTATGTGTATTTAAATAATCAGAGCATAATGAGTGCCTAAACTATTGAATTTGGTAGGAACAGACTTGAGTTGTCACACAGGGCGTGAGATCTCACTCGTGGCGAAAATGTTTCCTTTACTATTCATAAAAATTCTAACGATTTCTTAACCTATTTTGGTTAAAATATGTTTTGTCTTGTTCTTACAATGTGAAGTTTTGAAAAGAGTGATAGGGATAAATCATATTTTAACTGAAGTAGGTTTAGCAAACATTTGTGTTTTTTTTTCTATGAAAAAGTGAGTTAAACTTTACGTCACAAAAGTATTGTGTATGACCTGTCGTCGATCAAAAAATTACCAATTGTTCAAGGAGGCGAAAATAAGCGTCCCAAATCCATTCCTATTGCCGTTTACCGTGCGCAATTGATAGGGAAAGAAATGGAATACGCAATTCCCATACAAAAAGATTTGATGTATCCTTGTTCTGACTGTAACATCAATCACGAGGCACATTCCTGTCCTCGTCACTCCAGGCATAAATAAGCATTGAATGCTTCCGACATACGTATTGATGTATTCACAACCAGTTCCTCCTTATTGTGCGCCCCCTTTCCGAACTGAAAGGAAACTTATAGTCATCATTTGCCATGTTTAGCTATGATTTTTATTCAAAAAGTCTTTTGTTGTTAACATATCGATACAAGTTAGCGCGTCGTTTAATTAAGTGTGAAGTATGCTTTTGTTGTAAGTAGGATGATATTATTAAAATAAAACATTTTGCTCCTAAGAACCTAAGGGGCTACCTGAATTTTCGGGGTCCAGAGCTGCCCCCATTTGTAATAAATAATTTGAAAGGAAAAGGAGATACCATTTAAAATATTATGAACTACTGTTTACAGTTTAAAGTGAGAATGTGAAGCTTTTCTACGCACATTAGCCAAAAGTGACCGTTTTTCGCTAATGTGCGTAGAAAAGCTTTACGTTCTCATTTTAAACTGTAAACAGTACCTTATAAACTAGTTTGAAGGGTTATCCAGGGTCTGATCAAGGCCAAATAATAGTCACGTGAATTTCGAAAGAATGAACGGTTGGATAACTGTTCGCACTTAAATAATCTTTTTACCTAATTATGTGCTTTTGATATAACTTGCTTTTGTAGTAAACTTTATCGTTTTGTTTTACTGCACTCATGATTACACCAAAATTGAGCACTTACTCGTATTTAATTTAAAGTATAATACGTCGGACACACTTCTGTATAAACTGCAACTTTATATTCATGATGAGTTAACTTTTATCCGATTATGTCCGTCCATAGGACATACATATACAATGTGTAACAAAAAAGGGGTATCAACTCGAAAGTGAGTAAACATACTAATCAATGTGAACAACTTTTTCTAATGGAACATAACTGAAATCGCGAAAAAATGTGCTAAAATGTATGGAGCTGCACATTTTTTCTTGCTATTTCAGGTGTGATCACGTAGAAAAAATTGTTCACATTGATCAGTATCTTTACTCTCTTTCGGGTTGTATGTATACAAGATTCATTATTTAACTTAATCATAATAAAATCCTTTTACGTAGATTAGGTACTGCTTGTTATCCTTTAATGTATTTTTGTTAGTTTGTTTGTAAAATCTTTATTGTACATAAACACAGGACAAAAATACAGGTTAGAATTAGAGAACAGTACAAATGCGGACTTATCCCAGATAGGGATCTCTTCCAGTCAACCTTGAAATGTGAGGACAATTTTACAACACAGGGTAGAGAGCGGATACAATATACAGAAGAAAATAGAATTCAATTACACGTAACTACTTACTACACTAAAGCTATTTAAATTAAAACTTGTAAATAAACACTCAACTATAACAGTAAATATAAATACATATGTATATGAATACACACATAAAATATACGTACATATGTAATAAATATATAACTAATCAATGTATACAATATACATATATAACTCAAGTCTTGAGACGTTTTTACAAGATTCTTCAATCTAAACTTAAAAGAATGCAAACATGACGACGTTTTGATTTCTAAAAGCAGTTTGTTCCAAAGCCTTGCTGCACAAACTGCGAAGAACTTATTATATATTACTTATATCCCTGCGAGGAGTGGGCTGGTATGTGCAACGTCGGGTTGTATTTTACCTAAAAAATAACATTTTAAATAAAGTGTGGAAATGTGTAATTATGCGTGGTCGCCTACAAGTACTGATAAAATAGGTATTCCCTAGGTAGGTACCCATAGTTTCTGTTTAGATTACATGGCCCCAGTCTGAAATAGCCGCTATAACGAAGTTGTTAATTGAGGTTCTCTTATTACACCTATTACACTGTAGCATTCCCGATTCGCAACGGTGTATTTTAAGATTTGATACCAGGGTTCGTTAAATTTTGCTGCCCCATATTTTGATTAATATTTATTTTTATAGTATTCTAGGCTTTGTTAAAGGTGAATAAGCTACTCATGTTCCTGATTCGCAACGGTGTATTTTAAGATTTGATACCGGGGGTCGTTAAATTTGGTTTCCTCATATTTACAGTATTTTTATAGTTTTCAAGGCTTTGTCAAAGGTCGATAAGCATATTAAAGAGACGAAGAAACCAAAAATACCATTTAATATTCACATATTATATGGAAGATTCCATGGTAATTACCTGACCAGTAGAGCAATCAATTCTACACCTGGATGGAGAGATAAGGCCAGAAACACTTTTTAAGACTTCACTGGAAGAATGACTCCAGTTATGGCATTAGGGCTATGGATGTCATACGTAGCTTGCCTCGAATAACGTACACTACTTCTATTCGCCGAACAAGGATATTCTTTTCTCGGTTGGGTTGTACTTTATCCTAAGAAAGGGGATTGGAATCATGCCCTAGCTTAACTTTCGATGCTTTAGATTCGAATTGATTTTAAACCTTACTTCCACTTCGCCCTGGGCTGTTTTGTTATAAGATAAGTACACACCTGCCGTCAAATCCCCTCAAACATTCCGTGTTTGCTGGGAGAATTTCATCCAATTATTCTTCAACCAGGTATCTCAGTTGGCCGATTTTGGCATTATTCGATTTTCGACTAACTTTCAGAACTATTCGACTGTAGCCTGATGTCAGTGACTATTCATTTTGCAACTGCCATGAATGCCAAATTAGGATTTAGAAACTCGCAGGAGTGCATCTAAAAACTTGCCGCGCAGTTTGATAAGTACCAAGCCAACTATGTTTGTTTGGGACTCAGACTGAATACACAAGATCTAACAAAACCGGCGGAAATATATCTTTGTTACATTTGTTACCTACATAAAAACTTATATATGCTTAATTATATCAATGCCCCTGAAATAAACTTAGGTACCTACTGTACCTAATTATTCCTAATTATTCCAAATACATACGAAAAACAATTACTTGAACCATAAGGTTTTGCTGTGGTATAACTGCTTAGTAGTACAAAAAATTAAGAAAAAATAATCAATTAGGTACAATTGGAAATTTCCTGCGGTGGCTGCGGCATATAACTTTTCACCTTTTCTTAGTGTGCATAAATGAAGTACCTACAGTTACGGTTTACAACACAATCACAGGTAATGTAGGTATAATTACGGTACGCACTTAATTGTAATGTAAGATTGCGTTGACACGGTCACAATCACAGCACATTATGGAATAATTTAGTGCATGCTCGACTACGTCATCATGTGACGTATTAAATAGGGACGGTTTAAGAACGATGGATGAAGTGTTTAGTTGATGAGTGGAATGATATAGGTAGAGGATATTTATGTAATACGTGTGTGAGATGACGTCAGTCATGTGGCCGGTGTAAAACTACAGCCAAATCATTTACTTAACTATCAGCGATACAGAATATACAGCTAAAGCGAAAATAATCACAAATAGGATACTTTCACATGAAGAAAAATCAAAAGATCTTCATTGTCCTTTATAAGTAATTCGTTACAGAAGTTGTCAAAATACTCGTACTTATTTCAATGATTGATATCTCACACAAAACTTTTATTTATAAATCCCATATGTTTTGGCTTGACGTGTAGGTTGTGAACATAAAATGAGTAAATACGAACTTAGGGCTGCGCAACAATGAAAATGTCACTTTATGAAATGGGCCGCGTTGATTAATGGAGTTAGAGCGGTATTCGGACCTCCTTGTTTATTCATTCTCGAATCCCGTGTCCAGGCCTGCACTATAAATATTAAAATCAACGCTTTTTACAGCATTTGACAAACAAAAGTGATAAGAACATTTAACAAATTGATAGGCTTGGTGCTGTATTTTGCCTTAAACTCAAGTTCTCTGTTGTAAATATCAAACCCCTCCCATAGCAATATTCAAGTTTCATCCTAATAGTTTAATTAATTGAAGAAATCGCTCTACCGAAAAATCAAATGCCAAAAATGTTAGTGCTGGTACGTTATGTTATGTTATGTTATGTAATACTTTATTGTACACCAAAAAAATATAACAATAATCAAAAAAGAAATACACACAGAAAAGACATTTAAATGTACAACGGGCGGTCTTATCGCTAAAAGCCGTTTACCGTATATTAACTTTGTAGTGGAAGTTTTTTGACTATACTTTAATCATATATATCTTTTCCGGTTCTCCTAGGTCTGGGTGATTCATCCATATATAAGGTCTAACAAAATTTAATAAAACTATTATAAGGGTGAATTCAGCCCGTCATAGTGAAAAAGTTTCTCCAAGGAATAATGAAATATGTAAAAATAATTTTTGGCTTTCCATACATACTCGGATCAGCTGATCGGTCAACTTGTATGGGAGGCCAAAAATTACTTTTTCATTTCAATATCTGTTTCTTGGGGAAAGTTGTTTAGTATCATGGACTGAATTCGTCCTTGAAATAGTTTCAGTATATTTTGTTACACCCTATATATGAATATGAATTAAATTCTCTTGCTTTTGGTGTTAGTCTATCTTATACCTATCTATTAGTTTGTTAGCTACATAGACTACTATCTTATACCCATCTAATAGTTTGTTAGCTAACTACTTGTTTATTCTTAAATTCATAAGTAGATATAGTGAGACAACGTAGATTTAAAAAGTAGATATAGTACACATCGTTGCGTTGAACATTTCTTATAAAAGGTTTTCATATATTCAATTCTCGTTAGTATATAGGATTATACGAGTAGGTACGTCAAGCCGCTTGTCGTTCTATAAAACTTAATACTTAGTAGGTAAACATATTTCGAGATTTACTTTAGCGCTAGCTCAATTTGTGTTATTTAAATTTTTAAAAGGTTGTGAATTGTGAGTATCGCATGTTTAATACAACCATTTCCTTTGATTTGCTATGTATTTTCTTAGAAAAAAGATTACCATACCTTTCCATGAACAATAACAAACTACTCTTAAAGTTTGTACTAAGGAATACTGAATTCCAAATAAACTTTAGTTGACAGACAGAAGGAGGGTCCTGTCTGCAGATCAGTATACATTATTTATAGGGTATCTTCCCTTCCCAACCATTGATTATTTAATCAGGTTGTCGGAGAACAGTAACAATAAATGTCGTGCGACATGATAACAATGCGATAGACTGTTTATGAAACGCCGGGTTTGATAAATGGCGTTAGACTAGGCGGACAGAGGAATTTATGCATTGCCGTCATCGGCAGCCTGCAAAACCGACACAATAATACAGCGAATTTATGGGGAATATAGCTGGTCCACGCGCTACGTGAAAAATGATGCAGCGGAGATTTTGGTTTTAGGAGATATTAAAAGATCAGATTCCTGCCTTATCGTGACGGCAGACTAGAAGCCGAATATTTTTTCAGCTGAAAATTTTTGCTTCTTAATCGCATGATCTATAAAATGTCTTAATTTTACACACACTATTAATTATAAACTGTTTAAAATTATGTTGTTTTGTTATACATGAAAAACAATTACATAAAACTATAATAATCCCGAAAAATCTGGGAAATTTACGGAAAAACATGAAATTTTACATACGTATTTCTTAAATTGACGAAAAATGTAAAATTTCATATTTTTCCGTAAATTTCCTAGAGTTTTAGGAATTTTACAGGTTAATGTAATACTTTTCATGTAAAATTACACAATTTTTAAGTAAAATTACATAATTTTTAAAGTCTAGTACCCAACACTCGAATTGGTTTTCTAATCTAATCTCTAAATATGAGTAGAGGTTATGACGTCAGATTTCCAAATTGATAAAATACCGCATAATGTATAAAGGGACGAAACGCAAAATTAAAAACGTTGTGTAAATATTTTCAAGGGTTGCTTCAATGAAATTGTATTTCAATATGACGCAGCCCAAGCATTGAGAGTGATGTTTAAATAGGCTGCTAATCCCACCAATATTGAAATATCTGCGACAATATTCAGGCGGTGCGCCGTGATCCGCTTTTATTAAAACACCGTTTTATATGAGGAACGACTAGAAAAAAATTGTCTGTGAAATACGTAAACGATTTAGAGCTTCGTGATGAAAGGTTTGACTTTGAATTCGAATTTAATAATGTTTAAGTCTTAAAACGCTTTGACGGTCACCTGATGTCCGAGGTCAAGGTGTTAAATTTTAAAATGTGGTGGTTATACTAATCATGAGTGCTTAAATAAATGGGTAGACAGATAACCTACCTATTTATTTTAGCAATCACACTCACACATTAATTAATTACGTACATTCAAACTGCATAAAATACTTTTGAGATAATCGGTCTAAATACGTCTACTCGTACCTATATGTCAACAAAAAAGTTTTCTAGTCTTATGGCCATGATTTTGACACCATTCTCGAGAAAAGTTTATATTTAACTCTTCTTCGTAGCGAGTCGGAACATAGTTACCTAGTCTAGCCATATATATTGTAAAAAAGAAAAATATATATTTTTCTATTCCAAATAACATTTATTACTTTTACAATATGTTAGTTTAATACATATATATAAAACAATTTAAAATATGAAAAGCTTATTCAAAGTGTCTCCATTGGCTACAATACAGTCCTTTAAACGTGCCAGTTATCAATAGAAGCACGCACTCTTTCCATGGGAAAATTCTTCACTGCCAATCGTATGGATTGTTTTAGGGACTTTTAATCATCATGGCGTTTAGAGCAAGCCGCACTCTCTAAAACTGACCATAAATCATAATCCAGCGGCTCTGATGAAGTCGGAAACGTTCGATTCCAAGCAAGACTGCGTGGACCAAGCTTTGTGTTGTTAAAAGGCTTAACTAACTTCTCAAGAATGGTATCTTGATACACTTGTGGCGATGTTTTGATACCTTTTGCTCAGCTCACCCTTCATAGCTAACACCAACCAAATCATCACTGAAGTCGGATAATGCCCACGTTGCACTCTGTCGACTAATTGGGAAGCTTTCCTAGAGCTTTGATCATAATTATGGGCATTATGTTTGTTAATTGTAAAAATTGCTCAATTGTAAAAATTTTCTCATCCGTAAACAAAATTTTTCTGTGACCTCCCTTTGCGTACCGCTTCAGTAGTTGTTTAGATTTTATCAACCTATTCTTTTTTAAATTATCAGTTAAGAAATGACCAGTACGTCTCTTATAGGCTGCAAGTCCTAAGTCATCTTTTAAAATACGCGAAATGGTTTTAGGTGCTATCTTCATCTCCCGTGATAAAATTTGCTTTCGGACAGGATTTCTTCGAATTCTTTCCCTTACTGCTTTGACCACCTTTTTCGTACGAACACTACGTGGACGGCCAGATCTTTTTCTGTCACAAACAGAGGAGGTCTCATTTGACTAAACTATTTGTTGGAGAGTTTTAAAAATGGCATTTGGCTTCATACTTACTTTGTGTAATGCAATCATAGCGATTCGGTTTTCTTTATCACCCCACTCCATTTTAATATCGCAAAATATTGTACAATGTATTGGCGCCAAAATAAGAAAAGACAATGAAAAATCAAATGTAATATTTTGTTTATTTTTAATTGTAACAGTATTTATGGTTAGACTAAGTATATCGAGTCGGTATATTTAAATAAAAATAACTGTTCATAGAGATCGGCCGATTAAATGGGAAATCGTTATTTTTTTTCAGTCACCATTTGTGGCATAAAAATAATAATCTTCCTGCAGGATACCAAAGTGACTACAAGTAAATTAGCATAAGTACGTAGTATATAGTAGTATGGGTTTGCAGATATCTGCGTATATTATTTTTTCTACACATATTGTTATAACTTTGTATTTTTTTATAGTAATTATAGTATAAAAAATATAGAATATAATTTGAGAAATAATTTTATTGTTGTTTTGAATAAATGAATTGAATTGAATTAACGTAGAATGAAACAAAATGCGTTGTAAACAGCTCTCGTATTTGCTCGTTTGCTACAAAAAATCATTTTCACACTTATCAAAATAAAACCAACAGAAACACAGTAAAACTTTCCCGTCCATTATAATAGTAATCACTTCCTACGTTATACTTAAAAAAAAATACTATGCACTAATTGCATCCGTTTAATGCACAAATGACAGCCGCATTTTTATAAATGTTCAACTTTTCTTAAAATTTTACCCGTATCTACAACTATTTCTATTTGGATTTAAAAAAGAGAAATGCAACGTGGAATGTGGACGCTTGGAACGAAAAAATCACACAAGTCGTTGCATACTAAGTCGTGAAAACGCTGACATAAAAACTTTAGCGTGGGAATGTCGCATAGAAAAGTTGCACCTTGGAAATATTAATGTCTTGTATAAAGGGCATAATAACGAAGTTTTGTATGGAAAGTTTATTGACTACATTGATAAAACTTTTTATTTTATTACAACATCTAAATCATCACATCACCTTTAACTAAAAAATACAGGAAAAATTAAAACTAAAAACGAAATTAAATCTAAATTAAAACTAAAGTACAAACTAAACTAAAAACTAAATTAAAAACTAAATAAATAAAAATAAAAAACTTACAAATAAAAATGTCGTGCAGATCATTACCCTGCGGTAAAGTGCCCAAAAGGCTGGCAGCATTGCCACGCTGGATGGCAATGCGTATTCGTTGGGCGAAGTAATTGCCAGCCCTTTGGTCACCTGACACCTCGACCAACTTTTGATTAAAAAAATTATACAGTTTATGGGTTGATGGCCCCCACGGACCTAAGGTCTCAACCCCAAACGGCTCAAATATGAATCCGTTCCCTAGGCATTCATACTTGCGCCGTTTTAGGGTTTCCGCAGTGGTTGCAGCTGCGCCAGCCTTGGAGCTGGTACCGTGAAGATGGGAGGCCGCCAGAGTGTCGACACACGTAGCGTCCCACACCAACGGCTTTCCCAACTTCCACGGCACAAGCGTCATACCATCCGGTCTCTTGCCATCATCGCGAGCCAAACCATTTGGTTCTAAAATGGCTGACAACCCGATGGTGACAAGAGCGCGGTGTATAATATTATTTAAATTGGCATGACGTGCCATTCTGCCGGCGCTCTTAGAGCACGAGAGTCCGTGGTGGCCGAACTGGTCGACAGTGTCACCGCAAAGGCAATGATGTGGGATTAATATAGTTACAACTACATTGATTAATATAGTTTATTGACAAAATTTAACTGAATTATAAATAGGTACATAAAGAATTGTACATACACAAAGTAATGATGTGGGTGAAAGTGGTCAAATTTAAAAGGAGAGAGTAGCCATTTCTCTGTAATTCTGTTTATTTCAGCTTAAAATATTAAAGTATTATTTTTTTTACCCTTAATTTTACTTAACCCATACTTCGAAGTTAATAAACGATCATATTTAGGTAGATTGAATTCTTACTCCTAGAAGAGAAAAGATCATAGAATCACATTAAATAAAAAAAAAATAATTAGAAAATGACTAAAGTTATCCAGCTTTTTCAATCTAAGATCATCAAAGCGTTAGCTTAGTACACAAAGCAAGCCTCGGATCTCAAGTAGCTCGCATCCGACACCAAGCGGGCTTACCACAGAGCTGGTGGTTTTATTTTTCATTTACCTACCATAGCTGGCCGGCTTACGGCGCCGTTCCAGCCCGGATTGGTAAGGCGAAACGTGACATTAAAGATACTTCGTTCGAAAATCGAGTCGTCTCCATCGGAATGTATATAATAGCGTTAGATACGGACGGACACACGCGATTCCTGTGACCATGAAATTTATTATATATTCTTAAATTATTGGAAAAACGTGTAAGAGGGTTATGTTTAAGGTGTTTAAAGACAATGTGGATCCATATTATATAATAAATGAGATGATGCTTTCTTGTTTTCCGTCTGACTTTTCTTTACGATGCTATAAAAATGTTTTGATTCTTATAAAATGTATAATACGCTTTTGAAACAAAAAACAATATAACTGGTGAAAGCAAGAGAAAAGAATAAATATGAATAAAGAAATGAAATGTAAATGAAGAAATTAAAGGAATGGAGCATTGTAAAACTAAGTCATTCTACACAGAAAACACTATATCCAAAAAGGCATTCAAAACTTAATAACAAATCCTAAGAAGTGTGAAAAAAAAACCCTACATTTTCGATAAACGAGGTGTTCTAATTTTTCGCAAATGACAGAATTCGTGCAAGGTGGCTCTCGCAGCGCCATTAATATTTGTTAGTTGAAACATAAAGGGAATCAGCCACGTCTGGCGGAAAAATTATGCATTCCCATTAAGTTACATTTGGTGGAACTATAACAGAGGCAATTATAAGCGGAGTCAGAAGACAGTTACAAGCTTAAGACAAACTGCATTCTTATTTATTTCATCGTTTTTAACTTAGACTGAGTGTTCGCCCGACAGGTCCAGGCTACGGCTACGAATCAAGACGTCATCGCGTAGGTGTGTATTTTATTGATATTCGTATTTTAAATAAAGTGCCTGGGCGACTGAGCTTGGCTCGATGGAAAACACCGAGAAAATTTTTAATTGATTCAGTTCACCGGCAAATATATCTGTCTGTGTATAGGTACTCGATAAACTACTAGGCCGATATTCAAACTGTTCACTTACATACAAAGATTTTTTCTAAGAAGGTATATTTATAATCCGTACCCGTAAACAGTTGGGACAGAGTACTAGTTAATAAAAGGTAAAATAAGAAGCCCAGATTAGATTCTCTTATAGAACTTAGTTATCGACTATAAATCGATGTTGTCCATCGACTTTCCATACCAAACTCATTAAATGCCGCTAATACTTGAGTAATATTTCCGAGGCGCAACTTTTTATGCGACTTTTCTACGCTAAAGTTTTTATGTCAATGTATTCATGACTTACCTAGTATGCAACGACTTGTGCGCAAGTATTTCTAAGTATGTAATATATATTATGAATGCGAAAGTTTGTAAGGAGGTTTGATTCGCCTTTTCACTGAAACGGCTTAATAGATTGAAATGAAATTTGGCATTTAGATAGCTTTTGGTTTTCTTTAATACTAAACGGCTGAATGGATTGAAATAAAATTTGGCATTTAGTTAGCTTTTGATTTTCTTTAACACTGAACGGCTGAATAGATTGGAATAAAATTTAGCATTTAGATGGCTTTTGATTTGCTTTGACATTAAACGGCTGAATGGATTGGAATAAAATTTGGCATTTAGATGGCTTTTGATTTGCTTTAACACTAAATGGCTGAATGGATTAGAATAAAATTTGGCATTTAGATAGCTCTTGATTTGCTTTTATATTAAAACGGCTGAATAAATTGGAATGAAATTTGGCATTAAGATAGCTTTTGATTTGCTTTTATACTAAAACGGCTGAATGGATTGGAATGAAATTTGGCAGTTAAGTAGCTTATTATTCTTCATTTTCTTAGGTTCCCGTTATATTGTCAGATGACCTTTGACCACGCGGGCAACGACTACCTTAAAGTATAATCAAATAGTAGTTGAGTTGACGATTATGCGTTTCGAACATATTTGAATCGACTGTATCTAGTAATTTCCAAAATAGTTGAAATAGGTTTTGTTACTATAACATGTAACCGTACAATTAATTGAGATACATTGCAGCAAATTATTATTATTATCTCATAAAAGTTATACAAAATTATTCTTTAAAAACATAAACTGAGGCTGTCCATCCTTGCGATCGTTAACGGCCTGCATTAAACAGATGCAATTTGTGCATAGTCATTTCAAAAAGTACAACGTAGGAAGTGATTACTTTAATGGTAGACAGGGAAGTTCTAAAGAATTCCTGATGGTTTTATAGTAATGGATGTGAAAATAAAATTTGTCGGATTTAGAGAAAACGTGAAAGCTGTATCTACAAGTATTTCGGATTTTCCATTTTATGCACTCCGTTCAAATTGTGTAGTGTAGAGCAACTGTAGAATTACAAATTTTTGGATTGTAACTTATAGCATTTTTTTAACTAACCTATATCGTCCCACTGCTGGGCAAAGGTCTCTCCCATTTGATTCCATGTGTCTCTATCTCCTGCCTTCGCTGACTACTCACCTTGGAAAGCGTCTAGGTCATCGCGCAATCTCTTTCTCGGCCTTCCCCTGCGACGTCGACTATCCTCGGGTATCCACGGCGTTAGTTTATTCGCCTATTTCTCAGATTGCATCCTACTTACATGGCGTACCCAATCCCGTTTAAGCTTGGCAGATTTTGGCTCCACATCGGCGATATAGCATTAGGAAAGGATAATAAAATAAAAAAAAATGTGGTGGCAAGAAATATTTTCCAGCTGTAGGGTAGCAGATACCCAAGAAAAGTAATATCAATATATGAAAAATAATTCTTGTCAGGCGATCGGCCAGTTTTTATGGGAAGCAAAAAAACATTTTTCTTATATAAAAATGTTCTTTGGATAGTACGAGATTAAGGTATATAAAAAAAGAAACTAACTGGCTGATCGATAACCGCACAGCTAAAATAGCTGGGTCCAGAAGCATGAAATTTTATACAAACGTTAGTGTGCACTAAGTAGAGATTTTTGGAAATTCATCCCTTAAGGTGTTGAAATGAGGGATGGAAAGTTTGTATAAAACCTGGTTAAATTTAAGGTTCGAAATGTAAAAAAAAAATACATGAGCTCACGGTTCAATAGAAAAGTGTACTGATCACTATGTTAAAAAAGGGGGTGAAATAGGGGGTTAAAAATTTGTATGAAACAAAGTTAAACAGCGGGAAAATGTGAGGATTGTCAAAAATTAAACCACGCGGGCTAAAGCTTTCAGCTAGTATACAGTACAACTCAGACAAATCTTCGTGTTTGTTACAACTACAGTGGTTGAAAATAGTTAAAAATAAAAAACAAACAACATACGTTTTTAATCGATAGAAAATAAAGTATATCTGTATATATAGCGCAACCCTATATAAGTATGGAAAAAAAATATTTTCCAAAGAAAAACACGTGCATAATTATCTTACTTAATATACTTACGACATGTTTTTTTAACGAAAATATGATATACTTATTATAGAGTAGTAGAAAATCATGCGCGCTGACGCATTTACTGTTCAATTCATGGAATGTACCTACAAAGGTCAGTACTCGTAGATATATTAAGAATATTACCAAAATCTATTCTAATTATCGCTCCTGAACTGAATTAATCATACGTCGGTAATCAACAAAACTATACACTAAAGTCTTCTCTTACTGTACTTACACAATGTTCCACACATATGTAGGTATTTCCTTCATGTATATCCCTTTCCTACATACTAGCCAACGTTTCAAAGACCTACAAAAAAGCAGTTTATCCAACGCTTTGGTCTATGGCTAGTTATAAGATCGCTCGTGTTTGTAATTGGAAGATTGATAGTTTGCTTATCTGGAAAGCGGGAGTTCGTTCTTTTCTTTATAAAGGTTTAAATTAATTAGCGAGATGGTTGATACTACTCCGTCGCGCGATATAAACTTTGTCGCCTAATTTTTTTTTTTTTGGACAAACTACACTTATTGAGCTAGCCCCAAAGTAAGTTCGAGACTTGTGTTATGGGATACTAACTCAACGATACTATATTTTATAACAAATACATAGATAGATAAACATCCAAGACCCAGGACAATTTTGAAAAAGGCCATTGTCCAACTTGCCCTGACCGGGGATCGAACCCGGGACCTCTGGGTGGCGGACTAGCATGGTGACCACTACGCCACGGAGGTCGTCAAATGTCATGCTAGGAATCATAGTTTACTTTGAAGTCTGTTTTGAGTTGTAGGTATTACAAGGGTGGTAAAGGTGTTGCTCGAATGCGCTTGATATTTTTACACAAGCGCGATCCTACACAATCCTATTATAACAAAGTAGATACTGTTTGATGTTTGCAAAAGTAAATTAGCAGGTTAGGTACCGATGCGAATCGCAAAGTCCTCGTTAATTGAAGATAAGCGTACACGAGAATTAATTGGATTAATCAGGGTGCCAACGTTCGTCAGCGTGTCATCACAACCCGCCCGTTTATTACCGACAAATTACGTGTGTTGTTTGACTTTATGTGACTTGAAACCTCAATGATATGTTTACTGGTAACATTAGGTGGTTTATTGTTTACAAACGTGTTGCACGCATGTTGAACGTTTAGATTTAGGTACATATAAAAATAAATAAAACATTATGACTTATGTGCATTTTGTGAGAAGTAAAACAAACAAAGTACTAGCCTCTGTTCAATTGCAAAGTTATGAATTACTTTTTATACAATAAGAAACATAAGAAATGGGTAATCGACTCACCACTAAGTATTATTATAATTTTATATAATAGTATTAGAAATATATTTTTTTTGCATTCTATAGATAATGCAGAAATTTGAAATACTTACTGGTGAGTTGATACGGTCAATAACTTTAAATGCTAAATGTGACCTGTCCTGTAAAGTCTATCTGGCCCGTTTTCGATTAGGTAGTTGTATCTAAGTAAGCATATCTATGTCATGATCGCTAATTGATGATATACAAGCTCATCTGAGAGGATAGAAAAAAATGTTTAATACACTAGCTGTTTCTCTTGCCACGTAGATCAAAATTCAAAATTCAATCGATCGTAATAACCGATCGAGGGAAAGGGTAAGAATTAGAATCATTCCAATAGGCTGTCCAGCTAACAACACATCATTATTTTGATTCCCTTTTTCAACCTTTACGCCCTCCATCACGGCTTTTGGGTGTACCCCGTTAGGGATAAAGACATGATAGAGTACTTTGACCGAGCGAATGAAGCGAGCAAAGCGTCTCAGTTTCGACAGGCCGAAAATTCTTTTGTCCGTTTGTCTGTCTGTTCTCGCCTACAGGTCGCATTTCTTAACCAATTCTCATGAAATTTTGTGAGCAGGCTCGTTTATTATAAACATTTTGTTGTCAAGCCAGTCTTTCGAAATTTTTCAAAGTGGTTGAAATGAAGATACTTAATAAATCTCATGTGTCAGCAATATAAAAAAAGTCATTACACTTTTTGTTATTTATTAAGACGCAACTTTTCTGTCTGAACAACATTTTTATACAATAAACTTGAACGTGTTTATTGTCGGCAATTCGCTCAAAAATTGTCTTGAAATCGATTTTCTGTATATTTTGTATTAATGCATTCAGTATGATGTCGTAAATACAAATCGATAATGTTGGGTAGTAACCATGACGTCGGCGATACAGAGAAAAAAAAATGTATTTTATATAAACATACCATGTGCGGTATCAAATGAAAGGGCTTTATGAGCAGATTACACAGTAATAAACTTCACTCCCATATTGGTCAAACCCATAGACTATATTTAGTACAAAAGTTAAATAGTTGTAAGGGCTCGCGAGGTCTACTGTTCCCATAGAACCACTAGTTATAAATAATCACATGATGAACTTTGATCATTCGACTGTGTTTTAAATTGACAAACTAACTGAATTACTTCAAACGTCTGATAAATTCCATGTTTTCTGTTCAAGCTTCCAGAGAAAGTTTGCATCGCGAGAAATTTTGTCGACGTGTAATTTTGTACCTGTCATTGAAACAAACAAATACGGGGACCCACCACAGGGAATTGGATACACACACGAAGAAACGACGTAATACAACGTAAATCTTTGTAAACAAAATTGTATCTGTCATCGATATCATACTTTATGATTGGATAGGCAACATGAAATTCAAATCGTACAAAATTGACCGCCAACCCTTCTCAAACGCCCAATAGGTACGTACATATGAAATCCTAAAACACACCCTAAATCCTTTCAAGCCGTTGGACAATGACTTTGACGGGGCGCTATTATTATATTTTATTTCCCCTCACGACTCCTTATTATTTTTATACTTTTTTTCATAGGAGGATATCGGTCATAAAAAGGAAATGTTTCTTGCCTGATTGAACCATCGCACGACGCTTTTTTATTTCCTGAAAGCAGTATTTTGTACATATGGCTAGGGTTATTCTTCTCAGTAGGCAGACATATTTCATTGGTGTAATAAAGGGGGATAATTATGAATTTAGCCTTATTTTAAAATTTTGTTAAATACATTAATAGACAAAACCATAGTCACTTTGCCGGTAAACTGTCTGGCAGTTTGGCAAAATAAATTATATTGTAAACTAAATCTAAGTTTTGAGAAATAAATGAATTTAAATTGAAAATCATTTGTTTGTTATGATACCTTTGAAAGCAAAAAGACATATTTTCTCTCTACTAGATATAAATTTCAGAATACCTAGTACATATTATGGCCTGTATGCAATACACCTTGTACTTTAATGTACGTATCTATAGCTTGGATTTTCTAAGAAGACTCAGGAAAAGGTCTATTACAGATTATCTTCGGTGGACTAGCTGTTATGGAAATCACGTGATCATGATACCCAAAACATAGCATTGATGCAGGCGCAAACATAATAAACTTT
This sequence comes from Acrobasis suavella, assembly GCA_943193695.1. NCBI lineage: Eukaryota > Metazoa > Arthropoda > Insecta > Lepidoptera > Pyralidae > Acrobasis > Acrobasis suavella. The sequence goes on from OW971940.1 coordinate 9,723,977, forward strand.
ACTGTGTATGCCACGATCAATTCAAATTATATTAAATACAAGTGTATTAAATACAAGTGTATTAAATACAATATTGCCTTTGAAATATTAGTTCATACTGCAATAATAGCAGGCACTGGCGTTGCAAAATAAGCTGGTTACAGCCAATATAGCGCGTCTACTCAGCGGGAAACTTAGTTGCATTTTGCACAAAATCAATATGGCCACATGAGTTGATCGTAAGAATATCATGTTTGCATCACAGTTGTCCAGTACAAGTGCCGTATAATATAATATAAATGAAAAAAATGCTTTAGAGCATATAAAACAAAAATTTCAAACAATGCATTGCGCAAGAGGCAGATCGCAAATGAATCTTTTTCCTAATATGAGTCTAAGAATTCAAACAGACATACATATTTAAGTGACATCACTAAAGATTGTCCTCCCTGAACAAATATTAGAACTAAGAGCTAATAAAGAATTAGCACGACTATTTAACAGGAAAATTAAATACATTTTTCATATTTTGATATGGACTCAAAATTTATTATTTTTGTATACATTAGTAACGCTCAATTATATTGATTTAACTAAAACTACCAAGTTAATATTCAGCTCCATTCAGATATAAAGTCGTATAATATAATGTTACATGAAAGTTTACGTCTAAAAATACCCGCCGGTGCTTTCCGGTCACTCGTTTATAAATGATTGATGAGTTACCCATGTTATACACCAGCTAAATCAGGAAGTATGAGATTTTAAAAGCAGAGATTATGAAAAACTTAATAAGTGTATTATAAAAATAACTTAATCGTTAAGTATCTAACTAACCCTAAGTTCTCATGTACTAAGTTTAAAAAATCTTAAAGCCGACTACGGGAAAATCTTGTCGTATATGTTTGATTTATTTCATATTTTAAGTAATTAGGTATTTTATGGCCTATAGTAAGTGCCATATTGATTTTAATTTAAAATTATATAGTCTATTACCAGCAGTACCTTTTCATGAGTGTAAGTGACCAACGTTCGTGTCAGATTTTTCAAGGCATCTGGCAGAACTAGTTTGACAACGCCCATAAAATAATAATATAGAAGGGAGGTAACCACCTAGTTTCAAATAATTTTTCCTTCATCAAAGGGTGGCTGGAAGAGATTGCATTTATGGCGATAAGTCCGCCTTTGCCTACATTGTTTCTTGTTGTTTTGTAATTTTTGTGTGTCTATTATGGTGCAATAAAGTTGATTTGTTTTTGTATTGTATTGTATTGTGAGTAAAAAATCAGAGGACAGTCTACATATGATTCATGGTTTTCATTGCAGTAAGAGGACCGGGAGTTTCACGAATCACTTCGAGAACAGTCCGGTGAGCCAGATGGGTCGAGAGAATTTAGCCGGGATTCGGTTGTAAGCTAGTCCGTTGCATCATGAGGAGAAACTCGGGTCCATAGTTCTCGACGTATTTCTATGGACAGTCTAGATACGTCCAAAGATACCTAATTTATCGAGTCATGGATTACATTGCAGATGCAAGGGAACATACGAATAAATATAGATACGTATAAAAATTAAAAAATGCCAACATTGTTTCGCCATGGGCACGTAGAAAAACTCTATTCACTGCTGTAAAACATATGTTTGTTGAACTTAGGTACGCCAAGAGAGTCTTACGAAAGTTAAGGTGCACTCTGGAGTTACTTTTTGTCTTAGACAAATTTTACAAGTATTAGTGGGTAACCAGAAAGACAAATCTAATATATAAAATTCGCGTGTCACAGTTTTCGTTGCCATACTCCTCCGAAACGGCTTGACCGATTTTGATGAAATTTTTTGTGCTTATCCGGTATCTATGAGAATCGGCCAACATCTATTTTTCATCCCCCTAAATGTTAGGGGTAGTCCACCCCTAAATTTTTTATTTTATTTTTTAGACAAAATTTTTAATTTCTATTTTTTTATGATACAACATACAAAAATACATACAACCCTCAATTTTGGCAAAACAACGTTTGCCGGGTCAGCTAGTATATAGATAAGTAGACAAAAACGGTAAATATTCGATTCTCTTTGGCGGGACAAAACCGTAAAGGGATATTTGCTATTTATACACCTAGATAAAATAACTCTTGATATTTAAAGTGTAAAAGTTATTTCCACTGACGTATTCATACTTTTTCATTATTTTATAGTACTTACAAGATGTGGAGTAGGTATCAAATTGTCATCAAAGTGCGGAAATTGTTATCAAATTAAAAAAAGTAGACAATAAAGAAGACATTGTTATAAAACATCATTTATTAGAACTTTACATAAACAACTAACTGTAACGATTACTATACAATACAATTCAACGCGCGACTGGACCATTCCGAAGATATGTAATTTGGACATGAGCTACAATAAAACCTCGTTTATGATACAGTAATAGCGACGGAACAATTACATAAGCTTCGGGAATGGTTCAAATAATAACCTACAAGTCTATTGTAAAGTTGGCTCTATCAGATAGTAACAAAATGTAAAGCTTTAGTTCTCGGCGAATATAATAATAATGATTTTACAGCTATATATTTATATTACAAAGCACGCCATATTGTCTTTATTGCAGATGTCAATGTATTTACACGTATGTAGTAGATATATATAGATTTCATAAATACTAATTGGACATACGGAAAAACAGATTTGTGATGAAAGTTATTTCTTTTCCCCGTCATCGTCCGTCACCCAGATATAAAAGTTTCAATACTGCTATTTACCACACTGTTTTTACTATTACGCACACATTCGAAATCGTGCTGTAATTATTACTTACCGCACGAATGCGTTAAAGTGTTTCTTTTATATGTTTTAGGAATAAGATTCTATAAATTCGAAATGTCGAATAACATAAAATATCTGAATGCAGCCAGTCTAGACTCATACCGAAACCTTGTTGCGCGCCATATTTCAAATTTTCTTTAGCGAGATTTATTATTGAAGTTTTTCTTCCTCACTAATGTGTTAAAACCCGTAGTGTGTATTATTTATCACAAATGTTGGCTTCATTAACACACACGCGGGTTTCGCCCGCTTGTGTGTCAACCCGCCTCAACTGTAATGAACAACTCACCACACTTGTATCATAAACTACTATTGCGCTGCTAGTAAAACTAAAATAAAACATCATTCCGAACTTAAGGAGATAAAATACAGGATGAGAAAACAGAACGTAAATGTTATTTAAAGATAAAAAAATAGTATATAAGGGCATAGCCAGGATTCTTTTAGGATGTTCAGCTGATTTTATTTTAACCGTGCCAAATTAAAGCTTTCTAGTACTAATATTTTCTGAGCGGACGAACAGACATACATGGCGCCATATTGATTTTGTACTGTAATGCATACCGGTTTCATCCATCCAAACTCCTCGCTCAGAACAAACATTTAAACACTGTGGCATTTTTATTTTAAACGTTATGACTGTTATGAGCCATACAGAATTGATATGTACAATACATGACATACATATTTTATCGGTGGTTTGCATTATTGATACAGAATTGGGTATTATTGGTTTTACACAAAATAAAATTGTGTAGGTATAAATAATATGATGAATGAACCATCGGCTAAAAGATATTCGTAAGAGTATTTTCTAAATGTAGGTACGATTTTAAGATAGTTATAATGTTTGATATGCGGTCCACCGTACAGTATAATTTTGCTATAGATAGTTGACTAATAAACTATGTGTAAATAACTAGTATACACAAATATGAATAAAATAAAACTACCGAAGTTAAAAATATCAATAAAATTATTTACCACGCCTTATGACACGAGAAACCACTTTCAATAGGGTAATCAACAACAACAACAATCATTCCGAAATAGAAGATATTGATACTTTCACATATTGGTTCGTATTTTATATGAGAATTAATATCACACGAGTACCTATTTTAATAACCAGTTTGGTATGTGCCATGACACTATTATATCTTATCTCGTAAATTAGAATCAAAACTACTGAATAAAAGCATTAGTATAAATGGCACCAACGAAGTAAATAACCTGTTTCCATTAAAAACAAAAAAAAAGCCAATGTTACAAAGTTGATGAAGCGGGTTCGCGGTTATGCGTTGTGTTATATTATAAGTTCACCATTACTTAACCAAAATAAGCAATGTCGGAATGTCGACTATATTTTTTTTTCGGTAGACTGCTATTTTAATTTTATTATACTATCGTGATCTTTAGCCCGAGGTTCAATTTATTACGCAATATCCCTTACACGTTAAATAATAAGGAGCGGAGCTTTGAGTTCAAACCTTTTTTTAATCACCGCTGAGTTAAAAAAAAATTGTATATTATGCAATTAGTGAATAAAGAACGGATTTAAAGCAAGGGCTATAAGGTGAAGGATTCTAACGACTGAATCACGACCCTAGGGAGTGATTCATGGCGCTCATTATAAATCCGTTTAATTCAAGAGTTGCGTACGGTACTTTATGACTACGAGAAAAAGATTTAATCGAAAATAGACATTTAATGAAGAAAAAAAGGTTAAAATTGGAACAATTACAAAAACTTACAGTACATAATTGTTCTAAATTCAAACACCAAAATGGTGATGCAACGTGCTTTTAGGGGAAATGGTATAGTATAAAATATATAGTGTACTTTATTCTATATTCATAATATACTATATTCATATTTGCATTAGTTTGTTAAATAAATAAATAAATAGGTATATTTAGTTAAATAATTCTCACCTGAACAAATACAATGTGTCAACTTAATGAAAACGTTAGCACACAATACGAGTACAGAGACAAAATTACGCTGGTAGAGTGTACTTAGATCCTCTCCCGTAGGAGTATGTTCAAATGTGTCACATTTGTTAAGGATTCAAGGCGACCCAAATGTCTTTCTCAGATTTCTACTAGTAAATATTTTGAATGTAGGTATTGTGACACGTTTATATTTTGTTAGTGGTTACAAATTTAGCAACTTTTACTAACATGTAAGTTAGAATAAACTTTAACAATGTACTTGCTATACTACTGTTGAAACAAAATCACACTGTGACTATATTCGCCAGAGCACTCGCTCAGCACTGTTTATACACGTAATTACGTTCTAATTTGCCTGTGTATATGCGTAAGTGCGTATATATTTGCTTGAAACACTGAAGCTGGCAGATGGTATTTTACTTAGGTCTCTACCACCAGATCGGAATCCAAAAATGTTTGCAATAGGATTTAACTTGCGGCATAGTTCAAGCATATCGCAATTATACATCTCGCGATAGTTGTGTTCACAACTATGATGATGATGAAGATGAAAAATTGCGATATGCTGACGATGTTTAGTTATTTATATACATTCTTAAAATATTGAAGTACGGACTCTTTAATTGGCATGTACATACATACAATTTTATGTTTTACGTCAACACTTCAAGCCGTAACCTATTTAAAGTTTTGTTATATTGTTTGAAGTCAACTCATTTCATCTCTTTTAATACATATAAGTATCAAAAACCAAGGCACACCAATATTTAGTTAGGGCTTCTTTACGCATATGGCTGTGTAGACAAAATCACGGTAACCACTACGAGTACTAGCATGACACTAGTTGTTATGTCGTTACTGGCGCATGTTTGCGCACGCGAGTGCGTGCACTACACATTTGCTTCAAGTGCCGAGGCGAGGCGCGTGGCAAATATTTTGCTTTGCTCTTTACGAAATCTCTAGGTTTTACTCTAACACATTTTGTGTTTCTGTAACAAGTTTAAGCTGTGTTGTTACCTTTGAGTTTCTACAATTTAAATAAATGGCAACTAAAATATTTTAGTTACCTACATCATACACTTATTTCTACTTGTACCGGGCAAACTAGGACAAGAGTTGCAAAAAATGAAATTGATATTGAAATAACAATGCTAGGATTGTTATTTTGCTACTGTATAATGTCTATTTTGATATCTTGTTCATTAATGTTCAAAGTAGCGTGACTGGTCTGTACCTTCTGTATAAATAAAACAATTTCTGTAGCGTGCTGATATAATAACTACTTCGTATTTTACGTTCTTTGGCTACTATATCAATTTAACTAGGGTAATGCGATTACACTGATATGAACATAATATGGCACATTTTTATCATACCAAAACTATCAGTCTTTTGTTTAAGAATAGATCTAAAATATATTTACAGCAATATTATAAACATCTTAATTCGTAACTGTACTCAAACAATTTAAACCAAAATATTCGATGTGACATAACGCTATTCAAATATGTACAGTTAGGTAAAATCAGTTACAATCTTTTAAAATTCTTTGAAATTTATTTTACTACAAATAATAATCGCAGGGTTTATTAATCTTAGGTCTTTCTCGTCATCTGGGGTCGGGTCTTTTTTATTGTTTATCTATATGTATCGATTATAAAAATATAAGTAAGTTCATAGATTTCACCACAAAAAATCGCACAAACTGTTAGTTAGGGTAGTGATAATGAAATTGGACTAAATTCGAATAACATTAAATAAGTTTTGAAAAATGTATCTTCATGGTTTTTGAAATTATTTTGTGTAATGGTCATTTATAGCTGAACTACCTACGACAATTTTGTCAAGTGCAAAAGGATGATTGCAACTAAGTCTTCTCTAAAACACTAGTACCTGTAAGGGAAAAAAACTTGATGGAATTTTTTAAAGACCAAATAAAATTGTACAAAAAGTCGTAAAATCTAATATATTAAACATACAGCTAATATATCGACAAAGCGGCTAGCTTATAATTATCACTGCAAACTATCGTATCTCCTTTAGCACTGTTGTGTTGGCACTATGATATGGTACCGAAGGGGTCGATTACTTTCTGTCAGCTGCTGACGATCAATGCTGATATGATGATAAGGAACATTTCTGCTGTGTTCAGTGATGCTGAAGATTCAGTTGACTCGTATTCTGAATGAGAGAATTGGTCAGATAAGCTTAGTTAGATATTTTATAGGGATATTTAAATAATTCGTTATTTTTAAAATCAACATTTTGCAATATTCCAAAAACATTTAAAATGATGATTAAATTCTGTAAAAAATTTGAAAGCATAATTATTTACATTGAAATGGTTATGGATTCAGTCAATTTAAAAAAGGATTTATTATTTATGAATCTCTCGAATAGAACCAAAGAAAAAAACGAAGTCTAATTTTTTGACATTTACCTCTTTTTAATTCTTCAACCTCGTAGTCTCCTACGACTCTGTTCTCTGCAGAGCTGTCTCGCCAAAGATTTTTGGGTTTAACTGCAAAAAACCTATAATTAGATTGTAAGCCTAAGTATCTCATATACTTACTTTAAATTATTTTATGAGAAATAATCGAGGTAATAAAAACTGTAAACTGAACAAAAAATTGTTGTCTGAAAGTAATAAGTAATTTTTATGAAAAAAAAATTCATTGGACCATAATCACTACGAAAGCTATTATACTTAGTTTAGAGACCATGAAACAGGCTTTCAACCCCGAACAAAACATATGGCGTTATAAAGAATAGAAAGGAAAGCCCAAATCTATAACAATAAGAGGGTACATTGGAAGTCAAAGCCCAAACAAAATCGCTTTTCCCACAATAATATTACTAACGACCCAATTGTACGGAAGCATCGGGCCACGGCGCAAAACCAATAAATACAAAATCCAGAGTCGACCTTTCTCGCCCAACGGCTGCAGAATACGATGAATGTATAAAGCCAGGTCTCGTCTCAACTTTTGGTGGCTATTGCCTTTCTAATCGCGGTTTACGTGCCAAAATTGAATCCGTAAAATTTCCAATCGGCACTCGGATACAAGCATCGAATTGGTCATGAAAAATTAATCCAGGTATTTTCGATTTGATCGCCTCGAAAGGGTTTCATTAGAAACTTTGAGGGCCCTGTTTGGACATTAATTATTTCCATTTTGTAATCAGTTCCGCGAAGCGGATTGCAGAAACAATAGTCTTCAAAGGAGGATTTTTAAGATAAGTGGTTTCGTTATTTTACCTTTCTTTTTGGGCGGGTGTGTTACGTAAGAGGAAGTTGTGCTTATTGTAGAGGGTGCAGGTATTTCTGGAACCAAAAATACGTATCTAAATATAAGTAGAAATTGTCAGAATTTAAGGGTCCCTCATAGAATGTAAGTCATATAAGATGCCTTCGATGTCTGTACTTTACTCATGAGACATTGAAATCAGATTTTATGCTCAGAATTTTAAGAAAACGGTAATACAGAGCCATGACTTGCACTCAAATAATATTTACATTGTCGGTTATATTTACCAGACATATAATTTCCGAACCACTATACCTAAGCACTCAAAAATATGTTTTAATACAATTCAGTACATAAAGAAAAATATTTAAGTATCAATAAAATAGAGATATAGAAATATGTAATCACATACCATCGAGTCGAATCAGCCCATCGGTCTCGCCGAGAGAATTCTTAGCAACACAGCGATACGAAGAAAAGTCTCTTGATGACACTTTCCGTATCGTTAATTTCATTTTCCTGCTGTATCCGTCGTCGCTCAGGAACGTGAGGTACTTGGCGCCTGTTAATAAAAACAATGCTCATTATCGCTTTGTCGTTATTTCTCATTACACTAATTACGCGGAATAGAGATGTGGACTGGGTAAAAATATATTATTTTATGTAGTCCGTCAACTAGATTATACAAAAATATAGGACCCATATTTTTTCGTTTGTTTATTTATTTAACTTCATTACAAAACATGTAAATGGCAGAATTAAGGCCAGGGGCCTTTTCTACCAGTCAACCAACAGGTGATGCTGAGAAAGTATATTTTTCAGCAAAGTAGTAAAAATTTACAAAGATACAGCACTTCAAAGTTTCGGAGTGGGGAGTGATTCACGTCACCTTTTGTAGTTTTTTTTCTTTTATTACGTCAATTTGCAAGGCGCAATATGCTAAAAACGCTATGTAGTGATGAGTAGCGGAACTACCGAAACGACTTGATATCCGTAGCGCCATCTATTGTTTGCCAGGGAAAACCCTGTCTTTCAAGCGTTAATCCTAATATTTTTTAACGGCTGAACTGATTTCCATGAAACATAGCTAAGAACCACCGCAAAGGAACTTGTTTTCTTAGTTTATCAGTTCGAGCGCTATGATGCTACAGAGAGACAGACATTACCGTCAAACTTTTTTTTTTTTGTCGGGATTTAAAAATCATAGCTGATCGTCACGTCACGAGAAAGAAATGCGCTGTATCTTCGTCATTATTTGGTTATAAGAGAAAAGCAAATGCGTATATCTACCATACATTTTAATAATCTAATGAGCCATAAATTGTTTTTAGTCCACATCCTTATTCTAAGTAATATCTTTATACTTATACGAAGATGATAATGCTTTGTCACCGTAATGTGGTATGTAGTATGAGTAGGTGTTATAAACCATATCTTTCTGAGAAAAACAAGTATGTAATTAATTTAATTTAAGGTAAAATTATATTATGCTTGTCTGAAATGTGTCAACAGAAGTTCATAAGTATGTAAAGAAACTATGCCAAGACCAGTTCTAGCTATTCACTAAAATATAAGTGCGAAAATAAGAAAAATTCGGCCACTTGAGTAACGTTTAATGAGAGTATCATCATCGTTCTTTAAGCCGCACGACGTCCACTGCTGGTCATAGGTTTCTCCTAAAGAATTCCGTAATGAACGATCTAAGCGGCCTGCGTCTATCGTATACAAACGAACTTTGGTCAGTTTGTCTGATTAATTAAAGGTCAGTTTTAATGAGAGTATAATCTTCCTTATTTATTTTCTCCCACAAATACTTCAGTAATACGCAATTTGACAAGATAAACATACGCTTCATTGTATCTTTGTTATGTGTGAAGTTTGCGTGTAAGTATATATCTAGATTAACTTCGCTGTAACGCTTTTATTTCTAATTATTAGATTAAAAAAATAACATTAAGGTGCACCTCTGAATAAATATTCACACATTTTGAAAGTATTAAATTTTATTCAGTGATTAGGCTTTGTAGAAAATTTTAAATGTCTATAGTTTGGTACACATCACTTGTTATAGGTATTTATATAAAATAAGTACTTATCTTATTCATAATAAATGAGTATTTCAATTTTACTTAATACTGAAGTTGTATACGACGTCATCGAATTTACATAAACAGAGTTGGTATTTTCTCGGTACACAATTTTGGCAAACAACTGGAAGTTATGAACGTTGATATGCCGACGATTACGTATATAATATCAACGGGTACAGTCAGTGTGAAAAGAAATAAGTAACAATTATTTGAAAAAAATATATTTAAATACAGTGCTTTTATTTTGCAATATATTATTTACATCGCCGTGTTGATTATAATTATTAATTTTGATTCTTATTTAAATTACTGATTTACTTAAACATATTTTTTTATATTTCTTGATTTCTAGTGCAGTAGCTACTTTGTAATTTTATTTATTAAAGAATTAGTAAGTAAACATAATTTGTTTTTCTGAGACGTAAAATTGGGTTAAATAAAAAATACATACAATCTAGAATGCTTACGCCATTGCTCAACAATATACCAAGAGTTCCTTTCATACCTTTCTACATTCCTCGATCGGAAGTTTGCGGGAAAGGGCCAGAGAGAACTTTAGGTATATGTCTGAGAACGTAAGGTATTTAAACATTTTAAACATTCAATGTTGTTTCTTACAAAATTATTACTCGTAGTTTTTCTAGTTCTAGTCAATGCTTGTTTAATTAATAAATTTGGCATATATGTAGGTTCCTTATAAGGTCTAGGGGTGTACTATAAAATAATTTTTCAAAAGTCACCATCTAAGGGGGTTAAACGGGGGTCCAAAGTTTGTATGGAGAAACAAGATACGGGACGCTCGCAAAATTTCAACTAAGGAAGCCGCTTTGCACAGGCTTACCTAGTGGTCATTAAAATCTATGATAACTATTAAACCACAAGGTTATGCTTAGTAAAAAATAAATAGCCCTGTTTATCTAGAATATATAAATATAAACTTTTTTGATAGATATTACACGACGGGGGAGTTTAATATCCTGAAAAATCTTACATTGCAAGAATAAATTGCCCAAATCATGTAACGTGTATGAATAATTTTTGTTTGTAAATTATATATTAAAGAAGCCATGTTATATTATTACACGGCTCCTTTAATATATTATTCAAATAACTAAAACTGTTTCCTTTACGCATTGAGCAACCAGTTGATGTGGTTTTCGATTATATCCCCGTGAATTTGGTTGGCGAATGTAAAACAACACTTAGTGCAATGTACAGGCCATTAGTGGGTAACAGAAATAGTTTTGGACGATTCAGGTACACGCTCGCAAAGGATAACAGTGCAAATTGTGAGTGGGCGTTGTTTTTTCTTTTAATGCGTTGGTGGATTGGTTTATTTTGAACAATATTAGTAGTTTGTATCACTAGGCGTATGGAAATTGAATTGATTAGTCGTCAATCGTCAATTTACGCTAATCCACATGGACGCCTTACCTAAACGAACACAGCTTGAATGTATCTTCATCTTTTTTATTTGACCTTAGATAAACTATCACGCTTAACGAGGTCTTAGAGTCTAACGGCCCCAGGCTCTATCTTCCCTGTTAGAAATAAAGACACGATAGTGTGCCTGTCTTTTTGAAAATCAAGTTTCAACTGGTCAGATTTTTTGATAAGAATAACAATGACGCTTTATTGATAATTATTTATTAGAAGTTTCTTATCTAGGAATTACTTAACTTAGATATTATACGTATGATTTTTATCATCGATGAAATATTAGTATTATGCAGTATTTACGGCAGCAATCTGCTTATAAAATAATTGAGAGAAAGAGTTTCATTGTCACAAAAATTATATAGGTAATAGTAAAGTTGAATGATGAATTGAAAACAGATTTTTACAAGTGGACGTGTATCGAATATGCTTTTGTTGTTGACTGTATATTCGCGTTACTTAGGTTTTCGCATCGTGTTACAGTACTGTTTATTAGGCGTGAGCGTATTGAGGAGATAAAGTTTCGGAAGACATGGAAAGACATATTAAATACCGGTAATACCTTGAGGCAAGACGTAAAATATTTTTGGTAGGTAAAAAGATTCATCTCATCTACTAAAAAAACGATGTTTTCATCCCAAAACGTTTGGAGCTAAAATTACTGATTATTCTCTCGGGACCAAAAACGTAAAAAAAAAACTCTATGGATTAAAACCAATTTGAAAACTGAACACGAGTATAATCTATGTAGAATCAAAAATAATGTAGGCAGTCCAGCAAAAAAAAAAAGGAGAATTTTGTTTTAAAATAAAAAATAAATAGCACAGACGTCGTGATTTCTTAATTTTGGAATTCATATCGTCGTCGACATGGATGTGTGTAGGTAAACATTTTTATGTTCTTCGCTTCGGAAAAAGAAATAAGTATAATTAAAAAAGCGCAATTTTTCTCTTTGATTCAAGTAATTACAGAAGTTTTAGGTTATTTGTATTTGTAATTATTATAATATTGATATGCAATTATTTGTGTAAATGTGAATACTTTTTCGTAAGTTTAAGGTGATAGTGAATAGGTACCAAATTTACTTATAAAAATAAAAAGATATAAAGGACCACACAAACAAAGTTATGACTGAACATTTTATCGTAAGTTGGTGGTTTTCAAAAAATTATTTCTTAGTGTTTATTGTACGAAAACGACACTAAACACAGGTTAATATTAAATGTCGGACGAAGTCTAAGTATTGTGGGTATTCTACTTTATATTCTTTATATTCCGTTTTGTATTTGCTATAGAGTGTGCTACTCGGGTACGGTAATATTTTTATCTCGGGTGATATACATGAATCCCTCGCTTCACTCAGGATTCCACCGTAGAATCACTCGCTACGCTCGTTATTCAACTATGGAATCCTTCGTTTCGCTCTGGATTCAAAGTAGCGCGCTCGTCTTCAAAATATTACCTTATCCCCACGTAGCACAATCTACTATTGCTTTTTTTACCTAAATATGCCTCGTGTAGAGTTGAACCCCGTGACTTGAGTATGACAGCTGCTCTGTTTAATTCATCATCATCCTTCTCGCCTTATCACCATTTGGGGTTCGATCCGTAAAGAAAATGGGTTATGTGAACTTGACGCTAACCACCAGTTAGCAACTAACTGAAGGACATAGAGGGGCCTTTATTAGCCCAGAAAATATATTGTAACGATTTTAAATGTGAATTCAGTCTATGATACTGAACAACTTTCCCCAAGGAACATGTATAGAAATACAAAAAATATTTTTTGAATTTCAAACACAAACTCAGACACTTGCTAATGTAAATCAGGTGATAATGCAATATTATTATGACAAAAATCAGATCTGATGATGAACCCAAAGGAAGGTTATAGGAACCTGTAATAAAACGACGCAACCCTATAGAGTTTGGGCTTATTACATTTGTATTGATTAGAACTACGCCTCACAATAAAAGCTTGTACGAAAAGTGAAATTAAAAAAATATTTAAAGTTACACTTTACCTGTTATAATCATATCTCCTCGGTCGGTGGTCCAGTAGTTAATGGAGGAGGGGTACGCTTCTGTGTGGCACTCCAGGGTAACGTCCTGTCCGATGTAGGCTCCTTCAAGTTGGTTTGGTATCGACAGCATCGGCGGGACTGTTGAATGGGACAATCGTTAGCGCTTCGTAATTAATTTCTAAGCAGCGAGCTAGAATTAAGTATTTTATTCATTTAATGAATCTAGTGATTATTGTATTCATTTGTTCATTGTAGATGCTCATAAGTCTAAAAATAAATATATTTTTTTACAATGTACTACCAATGTAATATGTAGGTTTGCAATTATTTGTTGAGTAGTTAAAATTAATTTAAAAAGTAGAATTATTATAATAATTTGCTGCAGAACATGGAATACTTTTGTATTTACGCATATAGTTACGCAATAAATACCTACCCGACAGAAAGAGTAGTTATAAGTCGTAAGTTTATCTAATAGACATACCTAGACTGAGATGACTGCTTTAATTCATGAAGACATCCGTATGCATATTTACAATAAGAACTTATAGACTAAGTATACTAAAAAATAATCAAAAAGTTAAAGTATACCTATCTAAACTTCGCAAAATATTCACAGTAAAGTTGATTAAAACCAAATTGTACGAAACACATAATATTATGTGACAAATTGCCACATAATATCATAGTTAAGATTATCACCATAAAGATTTGTCACCACGCGCAAGAATTATGAAAACTGTCAGTGAATTCATGAGCTTCGTTGGTTAATCGAGCGAGAGTTACGTGAGAATTCCCCTTGTCTTGTTAAAAGTGAAGAGAACAATGAACGCTGCGATACAGAATGGGAATTAAGAGGATATGCTCTCTTGTGGTCAACTTACAATATTTCAGTTCTACCGTCCTTTTAAATCTATTAATCTAGTCGGACACGCGATGCTGCGTACCTCGTACGAGCGAGCGAAGCGAGCGAAGTTCTCGGAGTCTACTTAAACAATCCGGCGTTTGTATGTACTTATGTATGTTTGCTCGACGATAACTCGAGTAATTTTAATCGTAACCTCATAAATAAATAAATAAATATATAGGGACAAATCACACTGATTGAGCTAGCCCCAAAGTAAGTTCGAGACTTGTGTTATGGGATACTAACTCAACGATACTATATTTTATAACAAATACATATATAGATAAACATCCAAGACCCAGGACAATTTGAAAAAGGCAATTTTCCAACTTGCCCTGACCGGGGATCAAACCCGGGACCTCTGGGTGGCGGACTAGCATGGTGACCACTACGCCACGGAGGTCGTCAAAATGTAAACGAGGTTCATGTTTGGTAGGAGTGTCAATGCAACCAATATAATTTTAAGATCGATCAAGAGGTTGCCGAGATATGAAGACCGCCAGTTCACAGTAATTCGAGGCAAACTACTAGTTTATTTCGGTACGGAACACTTTTAAGTATCTAGATAACGCCATTATACAGATCGAGTTAAAAACGCGGAAAAAATAAGTTTCGTGTATGATTACTCCCTGAAATTTTTAATTTTATCTTATTTTAGTACTTGTTGTTATGGCGGCCATAGTGAAGCCAAAGTGTCTACTCGTAGCTATGACTATTCTAGAGTTAGACACACTGCACGTGGCCCAAGCAGCATTTGGCCGGTTATTTTTAAAATATTATCACAAAAATGTATAAACCTAACTTGGAATGTTTATATACACGAGTATATAAACTTTCCAAGTTAGGTGAGATACATTACTGTTTCAAAAAAATTCAACATCGTTTAGATGAGTCGAGCGATAATGATGTGAATTTGGTGATCATGCAATATTATTGTTGTACTAAAAAAATATTATTGTTGTGCTATTAAACGGCGCTGGTGTAAAAATTAAAGATGAATAAAATAAAACAACTTATTATAATTTTTTGGCAATTATTCCTCCACTTCGCAAGATTTTTGGTATCCTTGGGAGACCTTTGAAATGCATATTTGAATGCACGAAAAAGCGGGATAGTGTACTCCGGGCACTATCCCACGCCGAAGTAGCATAGCTGAGAATGCAACCGTGAAGCGACATTCTATAAGCCTGTTGATTTGGCCAAGGCCAGGAATGCAGGCTTTTGTAGTTAAAATTCGCACTTCAAACCCCATAGCGTTTCGGCCAGTCCGACGGCCGAACCCTTACCGGCTATTGTAGTAAGTAAATAGCAATCAAGTGAAATTACAAATGCATGTTAATTTCAGCCAAGAAGCACACTGGCTTTTGTAGTTGAAACCAAATCCAAACCCCAGAGCGTTTCGCCCGGGCCAAGTCCTATAGGTTATTGGAAATAATAATGTGACACCTCTCAAGCTCGAGCCGTTCAGGCCGCAGAGCATGCCAAACAATTATACATACATACTCTCGAAAAACATAACCCTCCTTCGAGTGCAGTCGGGTAAAAAGAATAGTTAATGAAAAAAAAATATATAGGGACAAATAACACTGATTGAGCTAGCCCCTAAGTAAGTTCGTGACTTGTGTTGGATACTAACTCAACGATACTGCATTTTAACAAATACATATACAGATAAACATCTAAGACCTAGGACAATTTGAAAAAGGCCATTTTTCCAACTTGCCCTGACTAGGGATCGAGGTCGGGACCTCTGGGTGGCTGATTAGAATGGTGACCACTACGCCACGGAGGTCGTAATTCATCGTGGATAAAGTATTTTTCAATTATTTTTCCTGTCATTCTGTATAGACCTAGAACATCTGTAGTTGCTCCAGTGAATAAGATAATCTGTTCAATTGAAACCTGTGACGGAAATGTTGCAAAGCAAATCAGTCTGACCTTCTTTTAACCTCTGACTATGTATCCTAATTTTAGTAGCATGCAATTGCCATCAATAACATATTCCGGTGGACTTTACACTTCTTCAAGTGAATTGCGGGTTTTTCTGATTTGGCGCTACCACCCCGCCGACCGCATACCCCGCACCGATCCATCGCCTGCCTTATATAGCTGTCGCAACGCGGTAATCAAACGTAATTAAAGAAAACAGGATTATTAGTTACCTCAACTAATTTCACGTATTATATTCTGTGTCAATTATAGTTTATAGCAGTTTTTGTAAAACTGAATTTATATTTTTTGACAAAATTTAGGTATTACAATAACCCAGCTTTATCCATTCAATTTTCATCTATAGCCCATTTGTATACAGCTTCCTCTTAAGTTTTATTATATGTTTTTATTTTGTGTGTCTTTTAGGGACAGCAAAAGATTTATATCACACGTTCTTGCTTCATTGGATGAGGGGTCACGCATTGCTAGCGACAGAGTTATATTCAAATAGCGACGTACGAGAATATTCTCTTATAGACAGAAGCGTTTCATTGGGTTTGGTACTGGGCTCGGGGCGGGCACAGATAGTATCGCTATTATCGCGTCTGTGCCTCATTCACGTCAGCATAATGCTCTAATTGGGCGCAATTACGCCCGATCTGGCGGAAGGCGCCGTCAGGTAGACGCCGTGTCCTCGTAAATACTCGTTAACGACGCTCACCCCGAGAAAAATAATATTTCTCAAAGCTGACTCCAGACTAAAGGGAAAGATGTGGAAATGCGCACGTACTTAGGAAGAATTTGAGGCAGCGAAATGTGCCGTCGTTTCTTTCTTCTAGATGAGGAAGTAATATTGGGATAATTTGCGCGGCTGCCTTAAACGACCTTAAAATGAGGATGCGTAAGCCGGTCTCTCTATTGAAGGAGCAATTAATTATCGCCTTTGCGGCTGCTCTTTAATTGTGTTGAGGAAAAGGTTTTTCGGTACACAAAAAATATTAAGTACCTATATTGAGCGGAAGAAAACTGAGTGAGAATCTAAGTGCCAAGTTGTTTCATATACATACATATATACATATTATCACGCCTGTTTCCCAAAGGGGTAGGCAGAGATTAAGGACCTCCACTTGCTACGATCCTGACAGACCTCTTTCGCTTCATTTATAAACGCTTAAAAACTAATTTTTTAAAATTGACTATAACCGTCTTTGAGTAAAACTGCGTTTATTACGGATCCCTAAAAAGGATCTGATTTGACGTGTTAAAAACTAGCGGATTTCATTTCATGAAGCATTACATGTGCTCATCACTCTCTTCATGCATGCCCGCCGGTTACGGGTACTTCTAACCTCTCCTTTTTTAAGAACGTCTGCAATTTGATCGCGGTACGTTCGTCGAGGACGACCCTAACTCACTCTTCCACTCACGTTTGCTTTGTAGACTCTTTTAGTGAATCTCCTTTCATCCATCCTTTCTACATGTCCGAACCATATCAACATTCCTTTCTCAATTTTTGTTACTACATCTTCTTTCAGTCCACATTGCTCCCTTATGACATCATTTCTAATCCGATCTTTCAAAGTAACACCACACATACTCCTCAGCGCTCTCATTTCAACTGCATTTATTCTACTTTCGTGCCTTTTCTGCCATACCCAACTCTCACTTCCATACACCAGCGTCGGTATCAGCACTCCATTATGAACAGCCAAACGTGCTATGTTTGACACTTTCGTGCTGTTCATAAAGGAGTGTAGTGCCCCATTCACTTGATTTCCCGCATTCACTCTTCTTTCTATATCACTCTCGTGCTTTCCATCTCTTGTAAACTTACATCCCAAATAAACAAACTTTTCCATTTGCTCCACTGTATACCCATTTACCACAATATTGCATTCTGTTATACATTCATCCCTCTCGAATTCGTTTTACTCACATTAATTTTCATTCCCTTTTTCTCCAAAGCTTCATTCAAAACGGTGACCATTTTCTGAAATTCCTCCTCTAAGTCTGCAAGTATACTTGGTCATCAGCATAAAGGAGGCACTTTATAAGTAACTCATCCATTCTAACACCACATTCAACATCTTTCAGATTTGTCAAACAACTGTCCATGAATAGGTTAAACAGCCAAGGTGACGCTACACATCCCTGTCTAACACCCTTTTCAATATTAAACCAGTCTGTGTATTCGCCACCAAGTCTGACACAAGCACTGTAATCGCTATAAAGTGATTTCAGTGCTCGTACCAGCTGACCGTTCAGCCCATACTCAGACAGTGTCGACCACAACTCATTCCTCACCACTCTGTCATAGGCCTTTTCCAGATCTATGAAGACGCAATAGCCTTTTCGACCTTTAGCCAAAAGTTTTTCTAGAATGCATCTTAAGGAAAAGACCTGATCCGCGCAACCCATTACCTTTCTGAATATCTTTCCATCAGTATCTTTTATCACTCTTTCAATCAAAACCTTAGCATACAACTTACCGACAATGCTGAGAAAGCTAATGCCTCGGTAGTTCTTGCAGTCTTGCTGTGAGCCTTTGCCTTTATAGAGGGGCACAATGACCGCCGTACACCAATCCATGCCTTTTTCAAAACACATATTAAAAAGGCGACACAGCTGACTTGCCACGATGCCCTGTCCGGCCTTCAGCATTTCAGTATTAATTCTATCATATCCCCCAGCCTTTCCCATTTTCATTCCATTTAATGCTTTCACGACTTCCTCCATTTTTATTTTATCATCACCACAAACTCGTAACTCAATCTCATGCATGTCTTCATTCGTCTTATTTACTTTTCTTTCGTCTTTATCAAACAATCCTTCAAAATACTCCTCCCATACCTCTAAGACACACTTTTCCTCGACTAACAATCTTCCATTCTTGTCTCGGATCTTGGTTAGCTCTGAGGTCGCCGACTTTCCTCTAGCAGTTTTGACAGCTTTCCAGAAGTATTTGATATTACTTTTAAAGTTTTGAGACAATCTTCTATCAAAATCATCTTTTTGTTCCTCTTTCTTCTTTTTAACTATTTCTTTAACGATTACATTCATCTTCTTGTATTCTTCTCTTGCAGCAGAAACAACTTCACTTGTTATACTATCTTTATTCCCGTCAGCCCGTAAGGCTAACCAATCCTTCCATGCTTTCTTCTTTCTTACAACTGCAGCCTAAACCTCCGAATCCCACCATACTTTCGTCGTATCTTTACACTTTCTTCTTTTGGCTATCTCACATACTTTGGTAGCCGCACTGATAATTTATGAAAGGTTTTTGACATTGAAAATTTATGGAAGGTTTTAAAGGAAGGTCTTTAAAACCTTCCATAAATTTTTAATGTCGCATTCATTATCTATATCTTTTAACTCTTCTCCTAAACATTTTTTATACTCCTCTTTCGATTCTTCTCCTTGCAAATTTTTAACCTTAACTCTCTCCAACCTATTGGGGGATTTCACTTTATGGTGATGCCAACTTCTAAAAAGATTTTTAATCTTGGAAATCACTAAATGATTATCGCTAAATATCCCCACACCACGATACGATCTTGTATCAATAACATCTTTTTTCATTCTTTCATCCACTATTACAAAACCGATCATAGTTTTCATTTCATTCTGCTCCCTTGTGTACATATGAATCTTTTTGTGACAAAACAAAGTGTTTGTCACACAAAGACTCTTCTCTAGACATACGTCAAGTAAACTTTTTCCATTTTCGTTCTCCCTTTCATCGCCAAACAAACCGAATACTTTTTCAAAACCATCTCGCTTAATACCAACCCATGCATTAAAATCACCTAACATGACTATCTTCTCATTGTCTTTGCAACCACTCAAAACATCATTTACACTTTCCCAAAATTCCTTTCTTCCTTCTCTATTTCTTTTAGATGTACCTTCTGTAGGCGCATATACTCCCAATACAAATATACGATTCAACCCAACTTTCATTCTAATCCAAACAAGTCTTGAACTTACAAATTCATACTCATTCACACACTCTGCCATTCTTTTGGAAAGAATGAGGCCAACTCCTTGACAGCCTTTGGCGGTTTCTGGTACTCCTGACCAATACGCCGTGAACGAACCACATTTAGTGGTTCCGCATCCTTTCCTTTTCGTCTCATTCACACACAGGACATCAATCTTTCTTTCACTCATCATCTGATACATCTCATCTACCTTTCATTCATTCCCCCTCGAACATTCAAAGTAGCCAAGCGGCTGTCCAAAGACCGCTTTTCGAACCTGCGGGAAACGTGACGTGACGAGTTGCGAACCGCGTCGCCGCCATTCGGATTTCTTCTTTGCTTTTGATCCATTGCGTTCCCACGAGTGATGGGGATTTATCCGGTCACACCTGACAGAGCCCCTTGCTAGGCGAAGGCTAGCCTTGTTCTGGGGGCGCCTGACCCCAGGGCAAAAGGGGCACGCTCGAGACTAGGCTCGCCCCTAGCCACGCATCCCTCGGCACGGCAGACCTTAGATTGGCATAGAAAAAAGAAGGCAAGGATTTATCCTTGCCTTCTTTTTTATATGTTACTTAAGTAACACATAAATAGTTAAAAGTATATAAGGACAGGGTTGATCGGGATTGGAATAGGACAAGAGGTGATGGGATACTACTGACTCGGAAGACATAAAGGAGTGAGTCCATAGCAGTTCGGGAAGCCGGGTCCGCTTACCCATATGACATATTCAATAAACTATCGGACAGGTAGTTCAGGAATGCCACCCCTTATATCATCATGCTAAGTACCTATCGCGTCCAAACTATCAACTCTAAGTATCTCATTGAGAATAGACCTAAGTGCATAGTACACACGATTCAATTACCTACATATTTTTGGACAAAACACTTTGTTATTCCTAAAACTTTATATATTTATTAACGGCTTTGGAAATTTTTTGAATGTATGTATCGTACTGCTAACAATATTAATTTACAATAAATTATAATATCTCCACATTCAAACCGTCAAACTGTGAGATGACTTTATACTTGTATGTGACTGGACGCACCTTGAGCGCTGATTGGAACGTCACGTCAGTCACGTACCCGTGGCGTAATATTTGGCTGACACGTTAGTCGACAGATATCAACTACAGTGGTTTTTTCTGATTATTAATTGTTTTCGTGAAGAAAATAATGCTTAGATACTTATAATAGTATTACATTCAATAGTACTTGTTCTCAACATATTTTTTTTAAATAAATGAATAGAACCTTACAGAAATACAAGTGCAAGTAAAACAATAATTTGGACGTGAAATGTGTGACGTGAAGTTTAATTGTATGCGGCCGAAACGATTTTGTTCGAAATTTCAGAAAGTTTCGACATGAAAATACTTTAGTGTAGTAAATATTGGGTTGTCAAAAGTTTGTAAATAACGTGTCACATAAAATAGTTGATATTTCTACTGTTGTTTAATACGAATAGTTAGTTGCTTATTTTATGAATGCTAGTGGTTTATAAAAAAAAAAGTAGGTGAATTGTGCAGTTATTCTTCTACAACTTTTTTTATTATTTTTTTAAGTGACAAATGTAGCTAAAACTTTTTCTAATTATTTTTATAATAATTGTATGAAAAATTAAATCAGTAATAATGAAATTGAAGGCTGGTAAAAATGATAAAATTAAAAATTCTAATGTTTATTCAGTAGTTAGACCTTAACAGGCACTTTTGCACGTCAATGAGTATATAATTTACATGATGTGTAATCTATAATAAAATTAAATTTATTTTTAAAAAAAAGCTACACATACTAGCGCTTTGTAACAACCACTGCTGAGAAGAAAGATGACGATGCTAATGGTGAGCAAATTAATTTAAACTATTGTAGTGCTCAAATGAACGTTATAATTATTCCCTAAAAATGTATGACACTGATAACATTAAACAAAAAATATATATATATTTATACACGCATTTCAGCTGAATAAAGAAGAATTGAAAATAATGTTTTATTTATTTCACCAAATTTTTCTTAAAAAATTCAGAAAATATGGTTTCCATATAACTAAGTAAAATCTTCGTGTTTGTTTGTCTTGACATAGACCGCCATACTCCCCCGACTAACTGACATGTCTCAATTACACGACTCGACCCCTCACAAAAATACTAGTCTGGTTACGCCTATGCATCGAGTACAGTACAAATTAACGCTTTGTAAAAAGATAACCACGACATTTTAATCACGACAATTAATTTAAACAAGTACACCATTAAAGCACTCGTAAGGATAATTAAAGTTAGTGATTTATGCCAGATGTAATTACCGCAAGAGAGAGAGGAATGGCGTTTTAACAGTCGGCGGTTTGCGGTTAAAGTTTGTGTGTGTCGAGTCTCTCGAGCCAATATTTTGTCAGCCGCCGGAGCCAATTGAAACTGCTACTACAACCGCGGACGTGGCTAGGGATGTGTTTAGTTTTCTCCGTGCATTTTTTTTCCAATATATAATATTTTTAAGTGACAAATGTAGCTGAAACTTATTATTTTAATTAAATATAATTAAGAAAAAATCCTTGCGCTACTTCAATCACTATAAAATGTTAGGCTATACATTATTTATAGTATTATATGTATATCGACTTCCCTACCGTTTCAAGTGAAGATTTAGCAATAGGTGGAAGATCGTGCACTCGTTTTCAAAATTGAAAAAGTGTTAATTACGATAATTAGTTATCTAAGTTCTAAATTTTATTCTCATTCATTCAGAAGTTTGAGTTGTGGAGTAAAGAAACATTCAAAATCACAAACTTTCAAATTTTTAATATCAGTTGTATTATGTGAATAGGCTTATTACAGTTCACCTGAAGGTGTTTACCGTAGCCTATGGACTCTTTAAGGTTGCTTGAACTCTCCCAATGGTTGCAGGCGTTGAAAATGGATCCTTGGAGAAATCAACATTAGCCGTCCCTGTATGTACTTCCTTTCTCTAGATCGTCCAGGGAGTTCTGCTTAACTATTTTTATATAGATAATACAAAAACATTACTTGTAAATACAGAAGTATCGTCAGTAGTGTGGTCTTTATTTTTGGGGTGGGCATTGATGATTGCCCTCCCTATAGCTACGCTCTCGACTACAACTCATAAATAACTTTCCTGAATTTACTTCAGACACTCTTCAGACTTCAGGTGAAGGTTCATCGTCAGTTGGGAAACAAAAATATTTGCAGCTCCAAGTGTCGTTTTAAAAATATGAATTATTCATAAAGTTGCAATATGGTGACATTAAGATGAAAGTTTAATGTAGGAAGTTACCAAGCTCGTGTGTCTTGAGTAATATCTAGGTGTGCTGCATGGTTACTTGCTCTTTATGAAATAAGAAATTATTTAGGTAAGGCGAATATTTGCGTTCTGATTTATTTATAATTTGTTTAACCGACTTCCAAAAAGGAGGAGGTTATTAATTCGTCGCGATCTTTTATGTTTTTTTTTTAATGTATGTTTATCAATTATTCGAAGACGCCTGGGCCGATTTAGAACAATCTTTTTTTGTTTGAAAGGGTATACTTGTTAGGTGGTCCCATATAAATTTTATAAAATCGGTTATGTTTTGGGGGTGAAGTCGGTTTTTAGTTTAGAAAAAATATTATTAGGTCAACTCACTCTTGTATCAAGGAGAAGGTTTTATATAATATAAGGTCTAGCAAGCCATTTCTATTGATTAGGTTTTAATGGTCAATGACAGATATTTAAAAATATCTTTTCGTGTAAGTAACCATAATAATCGTTATCTAATAATTTTTCGTTAGAAAAAGTATAAGCATAAAACACCCAATGGCCCACCTGGGAAGTCAAATTAACTGAAAGAGTTCAACGCAAGCCTAAGAGCCTCAAACAGCGACCCCCATTCAAATAACGACTTTTATTGGAGTTATTACAACTTTGTTAAACGCTAACTGTAGGTACTATGTAAGCCGCGCGGTGATTACACTCATCAACGGTCGCAAGTTCAGAAATTCGGCAGAAAAGTTTCCCCGGCCCATATAAAAGAGTTCCGGCCAAAGTTTTCACACAGATATTTTTCCGTAGATTTTTCAAGTTATAAAAGTTTTCAGATTGAGCTCCATATTGGGATGCAGTTTTTAACTGTCGTTTTTATTTACTCGGGCAGTAGGATTTTTTTAAGTGTAGTTCACTGTTATATAATTTAGTGAAATGTCTTGCAAGGATATTCTGTAAACGTAAACGGACGAGTGAGCGAAACGAGTGAAATACAGATGTGGACAAACATTTTTTTGGCTCATTATGTAGATTATTAAAAAGTAAGGTATACGATTTTTTTTTTCTTTTCTGAGATTACAAATAATGACGAAGATATAAAGGATTTAGATTTTCACCAGAAGGTGACGTAAATTGCCTCCACTCTGAAACTTCGATCTTTGTAAATTTTTACTACTTTGTCCATTGTTTTGGAAAAATAATGGACCAAAAAATATTGGTCCATTATTTTTGGAATATCTAGTTGAGGGACTAAATTAAACAATATATTTTTTTATCTAGTCCACGTTCCTATTATCAGTATCTGGACTTAACAGTCCGGCATTTGTGCAACATTTTAATTCAAATAAGTTTACACTAACGTTACGAAGAAAATAATGTAAATGTACTTTTTGCTCAGCGAAGCATGAATGAAAGGAAACCAATTTTTGACCATCAAGATACTGTTGTTTTCTAAAGAATACATTTCTTTCTCTCTATTTCTGTTAAACTCAACCAAATATGCTACTTTATCACATTGAACTTAAGAAAAACATAAGCACAACCTCAATATTAAATGTTTGTGCTAAATCAAACTCTTGTATTTTTTACTAAAACTTTGTAACAAATAGCTGCGTAGTTTGTGTAAATAATAATAAAGTTTAATTAACGCTCATCAAACGAATTAAATCGCTCGAGGAGTGTTCCGAGCGTGTATCATAATACGTTAACATAAAGTTTTCTTTGCTACGTGTGTTTTCCATTCTGAAATCACTACTTGTTGTTGTTCTTTTGACTAATGTATTTGGGAATGAATCACTTTAATGGTTTTTGTCTGTGCAACTTATTAAAATTAATGAAGTGCTAATGGCTATGACGAATTCGACGCTATAAACTTTTCAGACGAATTTGTTACTTGGTATTTAAAATGAGAGAAAATAACTTTTTTTATACTTAGTTTTTGTAGTGAAACATATTCAGCGTTTATGAATTTATTAGCTTTTGTTTATAACTTTGTTCGTTCATAAAATTTTATATGGCTGCTCATGCTCTTAAGGCCTATTTAGACGCAAATTTCTTGCCTGATGTACTATAATTTATTGAAGCAATAAATGATAGCTGACGTTCCGTTTAGACAATGCAAGTTATGTATTGCTTGCTAGTGCAAGAAACTTGCACCGTGTACCTACACTGGCCCTTAAACTTTATGAATCAAATCAATCAATAATATTACATTATAACATGTAGGTAAAGCTTGCGAACAAGTGCCAAAACCAAATAACAGAATAGATAGACGAAGCTAAAAAAACAGAGCCGAGTTGACCGCCGTCCCTCTTGGCGGCACACATTCACGAGTTGACGTATGACTCTTAAAAAAATAATTAGAATCAAATTAAAATACGCCATGTTATACTAATAATCAAATACGAGTATTTCTATTTATGATTCTATTTATTATACCTTATTTAACTAATTAGCGGCTAAAGAGCTGTAGTTGATATTTAAGGACGTACGAAATGCATTCAAAAGAGCTGGTTTTATCTCTCATTGAATGGTGACTCCACGGAGAAGTAAACTCGGCGGGTTTAAAAATAAAATCTACGAAAACCGAGACACGGAATTTTTGTATCCCTAGTTACGTTTCCGGACGCAGGAGGGTTCTTTTTAAAAACTACAATTTATAAGAATATGGATTTATTCTGAAATCACAATGATTATGACTTAAATTAATATTATATCTAAAATGTCCGGTCGCTTCCGCGATTGAAGCAAGACAGGCCCCGACACTTGTTCACGTTTTCCCATCGAGGATTCGTCATCCGCACCTGCAGTCACACGATGTCAGCATTTCGGTTTCAAGAAGATTGAGCAATGTGTTGATTGTTTCGTAAAGGCTGTGTAGGGAATCCATATGTAACACCTCCCCTCCTAGATCAGCAACTATTTGCTAATGTTTAATGCAAATGTTGCGGCTCTGTGCTCTTGCATAGACTTGATGCTGCTTTCAGGTCTCACCGCAGTTAATTTGATGTCAGTTTGAGTTGATTTTGCGATGTTTACTCGGCGATAAAAGAACAGGAAGATAAGTGCAGCTGCACCTGATATTATTATGAGGTAAATAGGTATCGTCGTGTGGTATATGCTTGCAAGCTCCGTGGTTTCCATCTTCGTGGGAAGTTCCATGAGTACTTGGTGTTGTAAATTGTGCAATGTATCCAAGTCAATTGTAGTCAGATTGAAATGAGTCATCGGTTTCGTCGAATTTAGTCGTGAGAATGATGTTATTTCCACAGCATGTCCGCGTACTTTATCGTCGGCGTTAATTATCGTGAATTCAGGTGTTCTTATACTGCAATTTCTGGGAATGGTCGCCAGGAGACTGCCGTTCAGGATTCGGTATTCTTCGTGCCCACAAGATATCTGGACTCGGGTCTTCACTGGGAATGATATGATGTAATGCTGGCTATCGAGTTCCAAAAGAGCTTCCTTGGTAAGTGTAACCGGTACAGGATGACAGGATGATGTCAATTCTTGCTCATGTATCAGACTGGAAATACAGTCGCGCTGACTCCGGGATTGATGGATGGTTTTCTGCTGGCAGATGTACCACGTTTCGAACTTCGGGCATTCTGCCTCCATGTACACGAATTCCTTTGAATTGGTTGCAATATATGGGGATGGTGGAATGATAGTCTCGGAATGCTTATTAGGCACAGGACAAAGTCTATAAAGGATATAGGTTGTGGAATACAAGATGGGAAAATAAAAAACAATAACTACTCTATCATCTATAAAATACGATCCTAGTCTAATTATATCGTAATAATGCCTGATGTCCAAATTTAGAATAGAATTTGTGCCATAGAGTTGCTTTAATTTGCTTATCATATTACTGATATCGCTAATGGATAATATACAATGGTGCATAGTACTTGTGCGACTAAAAGCTACTATATTTTCTAACCTAGATATCTCAAGAAATAAATCTTGAGCGTTTTCGCTCAATATGTCAAATATCTGTGATATCTGAGCATATCGGTGTAGTATATCTTTACTGTAATCAGAAGTGTTAATAAAATGTGCAATAACTGTCTCAAATCTCTTTTGATTAATAGTCAAATTAGTAAGGATTTGAGTTTGTTGATTAGTTAAATTTTTATATATGCTAATATGCTTATTGAAACTAGTAGAAAATTCCTGATCATTTTTTTGTAAAATTTGAATAGCATTTTCAAATCTTAGGGCATCGTTATGATCTAAGTTTCCTGTAATACTTTTGATGAACGTACCTAAAGGGTTAACAAGACCGCGCCTCACTCGCCTCGGTTTAAAAGAATCTATTTGTTGGGTGGTTTTAGCGAGCTTCTTTAACAGATTTACTATTCGGCTTTTAAAAAGAGCGAAATTGTAATTTGAGATTTTGTTAGAAGTCTCAGTCAATTGAGTCCGTACTAGATCTACTTGTCCCTGAATTTTGTCTAGTTCTACCTCTTGCAAAAATGTATGATCGTGCGAAATAATCTTAGCAAATCCTAATTTAAAAGGTAGGATACCGGGTCCGTCGGATAAGGAGTCAAGTCGCTGGTTGAAGGTTGGCTTGAAAGGTGCTGCTGGTCATCACGAGTATTACCGTCCTGTAACAAGTCGGGAGGTTTAGTTTTCTTTTCCCGTTTTAGTCTATTTTTCGCAACTAAACCCCGTTTCCTTGACGTATATATATGGATTGGTAAGTTAGATACTACATTATCGTGTGTATAACGGGAAGCTAATTTTTGCCTGGATGCCGAAGGATTTTTTATATGTACGTCTTGGTTTTCGTCATAGTTAACTTGAGGTTCCCTGTCAAGATTACGTCTAGTCATAATACCCGTGCGATTTGAATGAGATTCGTCATGAATAATTTTATATACTATCTCCATTTTGTCTTTGTGGTCTTGTAAATACTGTTGAAATAGTCTTTCAGTAAGGTCAAGGTCTGTCGGGTCCCTAGGGTCAAAGTGACCTGATATTAAATCAAAAGGTCTGCATTTTGTCAGGCTATGTATAGAACTATTGTAAGCAATTAAAGCATAGGGTACTAAGTTATAAGCAGGCTCATTTTTATGCTGTATTCTCAATAGCCTCAAATGTTCCAGGAGAGTGTAATGGAACCTTTCTATCATGCCATTCTCATTTGGTGTATGGGCAGCTGTCGTATGGTGATTAATTTTATGTAATTTTAGGAATTCGTTAACTACTTGATTAGTGAACTCAGTTCCCTGGTCGGTAGTAATAGACATAGGAAAGCCATGATGGGTACTGAACATCATAAGTGATTTTACTGTATTAGGGGCTGTGCAATCAGGTAAACGGTAGGCCTGAGCATATTTAGAAAATGAATCTATAATTGTAAAGTATTTGTCTTGTTCTATAGTAAGTACGTCTGCATGCATTTGTTCGAATGGTTTGGAGGGAGGAGGAACTATTTGAAATTTAGGTCGTATTGGTACACGGTCGTATTTTGCGCGGTTACATATAGGGCATTCGTTAATAAAAGAGGTTATAGATTCTTTTAATTTAGGCCAAAAATAACGTTGTGAGAGAGAAAGATAAGTTTCATTGATACCTCTGTGATTAGTTTTACCGTCATGATACTTTGAAATTATATCTTGTTGATTTAAATAGTCATTTATGTCTTGAACTTCTCTTTTTACCAATATTAATTTAATTGACGCATTTTTAAAATTTCTTTGAAGAATAGGGACAATATTAAACATTTTATCAATAGGGTGAACTAATATACCTGTACGAAATTTAGGATCTATATGTTTCTTTATTACAGAGATAAGGTCTTGTTCTAAATTATTTTCAGATACGTGCACAATTGTTTTTTTAAAGGTGTCAAATGGTTTCACTATTTTAGGTTTAGGAATTGTTCTATCTGTAATTTTTAAAACTAATTGCCGTTTAAACTTATTTAAAGGGTCGTCTGTTATTGGTATTTCAAGGACAGGATTTTCTGCACTAGTATGCGCAGTTACAGAAGGTAAGTTATTTTCTTGTTCAGGGTCAGGTACTACGTTTAAGTCATTAATTTGGTCAAGAGATCCTGTACTACTTAGTGGTCTTTGGCTAGGTGCTGTATCCGTGGGAGACTGACTTATAATAGGCCTGTCATCTGGTGCAGTAACTGTAGAAATAGAGGAGCGTCTTGAGGAAGATTCAGAGCTAATATTAACTATAATAGAGTCTAGTTCCTCGTTATGAATTTCTATGCGCGACAGAGCATCTGCATTAGTATTAGCCTTTCCTTTTTTATACACAATTTTAAAATTGAACTCGGACAATTTAAGCCTCCAGCGAGTAAGTCGTGAGTTAGGTTCTTTCAAATTTAGGAGCCATTGTAGGGGCTTGTGGTCAGTGACAATTATGAATTTTCGACCGAAAAGGTATGGCCTAAAATATTTAGTAGACCAGACTATTGCCAGCAATTCTTTTTCTATGGTTGAATAGTTCATTTCACTGGCATTTAGTGTCCTTGACGCATAGGCCACAGGTCTATCGGATCCTATGGTTCCCTGTGAGAGAACTGCTCCCAGAGCGAAGTTAGACGCGTCAGTGGTTAAAATGAAATCTTTTGAAAAATCGGGATATTGAAGAATAGGGTCGTTTGTCAACAGAGTTTTGCAATGATTGAAACATTTTATGTAGTCAGGGGAAAGTTGGATTCTTGCTCCCTTTTTCAGGCAAGCGGTCAAAGGTTTAGTTAATCTGGCAAAATCAGGTATGAAGCGCCGATAATACCCCAAGAGTCCTAGAAATCCCTTGATTTGTTTCGTTGTCCTTGGGACAGGGTATTTTACAATGGCCGCTATTTTATCCGGATTAGGTTTTACACCGTCTGGCGTTATAACGTGACCTAAATACGGGGTTTCATGTTTGAGAAATTCGGACTTATCGAGCTGAATTTTAAAATTACTTTCTCTGAGCCTATCAAAGATTTTCTTGAGGTTGGTCATATGTTCCTGGAGAGACGTAGAGAACACCAAAATATCATCTAAATAGACCGTACAGATAACGTTTTGTAGGCCTCGTAGAACGTTATCCATGACCCTTTGGAAGGTCGCTGGACTATTCTTTAACCCCATAGGCATTCTCAAAAATTCAAAATGTCCGTTACCGTCTGCTACGCTAAATGCAGTCTTATGTATATCGTCAGGATGCATCTCTACTTGAAAAAATCCACTCGCTAAGTCTATTGAGCTAAAATACTGACACTTGCCTAGCTTATCTAGGATGTCCGCTATGTTAGGAATCGGGTATTTATCATCAACTGTCTTTTCGTTCAATTTCCTGAAGTCTACTACTAACCTCCACTTAACTTTGCCAGACGCGTCAGATTTTTTTGTCTATACGATCCATATAGGTGCATTCCATGCGGAGATAGAAGGCCTAATAATACCCTGATCTAACATTTTCTCGATTTGGCTTTGTACTTCCTGTCTATGTACGTATGGATACCTATATGTTTTACTAAAAACGGGGGCCTCATCAGTGGTATGAATTCTATGTTTAATTCTGCTAGTAAAAGTTAACGCTTCGTTTTCTAAATAAAATATATCGGAATATTGCCTACAAAGTTCAATCAAATTAGCTCTCTCCTCTTCGTTCATATGTGCTGTACGCAAACGAGATAAGACTTCTCGAGTCCTCGCGCTCTTATCACTACTTAAGGCGACGCCAGATGTAACCTGTTCATTAAATAAATACGCGTGTATAGGTTCCGTAATTTTAAACTTTATATCATTCGGATAAGGGTTGAAAATCTCTACATATGCAAAACCATTTTCAGCAGAAGATATACAGTCCATTATATAACAGTCACACATAGTTTGATGGTCTATGCAAATATCACCAGTCGTCACGTCTGTCGGCACCTTAACAATCTGGCTCGACTCGGCAGGTATTATCGTCTCGAGTAAGTTAACGCTCGGTGACTCATACATGTGAATAGGGTTATTAGCAAAACGCGTCCTCAACACTTGTGACCTAAGGTCTATGGTTGAATGCCAATCCTTTAATAAATCTAAACCAATTAAACCATCAAAGTATTTATGAAAACGATAGATGAATAATTTAATAGATTTCCGTTCCCTAAATTCCGGAAAACAGGGAATAGTTACAGAATAATGATTTTTTACAGTGGCATGAACATTTGATACTATGAAAGGGTCGTAGTTAATAGGAAAATTAGAAAAAAACATTTCAACAGCCTCCGGGCTTATAAACGATTTATTAGCTCCGGTATCTATTAACAGTTTAAGAGGTGGGTTTGAAATTTGAATATAAGGAAGTTGCTTTTTATCTTGTATATGTATTTCTATTTTGGGGACGTCATCTGAGGCTTCATGGAAAAATTTTGTTGCTTACTTTCCTCGGTTTCAGACTTTTCTTTCTCATCAGAAATAGACACGTCTGCGTCAACGGCTGGAGTCGAGTATGAGTCATAGTTCGTATACTGATCATAGTCTATGTACTCGTCTTGTCCTACGTACTGTTCATAGTCGTAGTCCAGGGGATAGTACTCATCTTGGTAATACGAGTCAAAAAATTCATTCATGTTAACTTGCGGGTTCTGAGGCGTTAAGGGTAAAATACGTGCAACGGGGTGACTTATACCACTCATAGGGGTAGGAGCATTTTGAACAGGCCGTTGGAAGAACGGGCGAGGAGGAATTCTAAAACCAGTAGTCATATTAGACCTGGGCAAGGCTCGCATAATTTGTTGTGTCCTTGAAAGTCTTGGACCTTGGAAACCGAAGTTTTGACCTTGGAAACCAAAATTTTGGCCTTGGTTGGGTGGTGAGAATCTATTAACATTTCCTTAAGGGGCAAAATTTTGGAACTGATAAGGTCTAGGGGTAAATTGATAAGGATTATTCATATTTTGCGTTTTATTAGCAACTTGCTGCAAAGGTCCAGAGCTAGGTCTATTTTGATAAATAGGAACAGTAGACGCGGGGTAGCCGAATTGCCTAGGTATTAATTGATTAACAGGTAATGTATGTGGCATATTAAAATTCAAAGGCGATAAATTAAATCCAGTATTAAATTGAGCTAACCTCTTAGACATAGGAAAGCGATCATTTTTCTGCTGTAAATAAAGCACATTCAATTCTTCTTGGGCAAATTCTAATGCTTTTTCTAGGGTTTCGGGCCGCATGGATCGAATCCTCGAGCCAAGGGGCTCGTGTAGGCCTCTCAAGTAAGACTGTAAGGCTAATTTTTTATAAAGGGTGCGCTTAGCCTCTATTGTAGTAGAAATCGATTCATGTAGCTCGACATAAGTCATTATAGTACTGAGCAGAGTCTGGACACGTTCGTAGAAAACATGTGGTGTATCATTGCCCTGTGATAAGGACGACAAATCAGTGTAAAGTGCTGATTCATCCCTATGATCTGAAAATGAATTTATCAAAGCATTTCTTATGCCATTCCAGTCACGCGGAATTCCATTAGCTGCCAAAGTAGTTGCAGCGCGCCCAGTGATTTTGTTCAGAATTCCATTTAATACGGATGCATTGTTTAACTCATTTCCGGGAGCTGGATTGACATAAGTGATAACAATTTGGTCGCAAATTGAAAGAAATCTGATCAAAACATGTGAATTACCATCGAACTCGGGAACTAATCTCAAAGCCTTCCAAATTTGATCTGTCAAATTAGGTCTTGATTCCTGATTTTGAGGCACACCAGTACTATTTTCGTCAGGCATTTCGTCTACTTCTTTTATTCCTTCTAAACTTAGCAATAAATCTCTATGAAAACGATTTTCTCTATAACTATCGCGATTGCGCGAAGAACTGGGTTTATCACCCCTATAACTACTTGGGTGAAAAATTTTGAAATCTTTTTATTACACTTCTAACTAAAAAAATCTTTTATAAAAATTTCCTTATATACTTTTATTTTATTTCACTTTATTTATTTTAAATATTCTTTAACACTTGTACTTATATATCTAAAAAGCCTTCTACCTATACTAACCAAAACGATTTTCGGGATTGGCAGGATATAGATAGGAAAACAACCAAAAAGGAATAGTGCAACTACTCACAGTATCGTGGCAATCTGCATTCTTACTTGACCCATCGATGTCTGGATGATGTCGACTCAGGAACTCCCGCGGCCGGTCGTAGGTTCGAGGATAGTCGATAAGCCGGCGATTCGACTGTACGCGTAATCCGACACTAGAACACGCAACGCGACTATCCTACCGACTGCGCCAGTTACGTTTCCGGACGCAGGAGGGTTCTTTTTAAAAACTACAATTTATAAGAATATGGATTTATTCTGAAATCACAATGATTATGACTTAAATTAATATTATATCTAAAATGTCCGGTCGCTTCCGCGATTGAAGCAAGACAGGCCCCGACACTTGTTCACGTTTTCCCATCGAGGATTCGTCATCCGCACCTGCAGTCACACGATGTCAGCATTTCGGTTTCAAGAAGATTGAGCAATGTGTTGATTGTTTCGTAAAGGCTGTGTAGGGAATCCATATGTAACACCCTTCAAAATATTATCTTTTGGTGTTTATGTTTTACATCGGAGCTTTATATGGCATCTGTTTTTTTGAAAAACGAGACGTGGAAATGGATTTTTATCGATGAGAGCATTCATATTTTTTTAAATTTTGAAGTTGTGAAGATGGTATACCGTTACATCGATCTAAATAACTTAAATTGAGATGTCTGAAATTACAAACAAACAGACGCCTTAATGACCAAGGTCGCTGGAAAGCGCTGGATGCAGGACGTTTGATCGGTCATTTTAAAAATCCCTGGAAGAGGCCTATGTCCAGCAGTGGACGTTATTCGGTTGAAATGATGATGATGATGAGATGCCGTATGTCAGGAAAGATGACTATCATCAGGCTTACAAAAATATATAGAGTGGTATGAATCACTTATGTTATTAGAGCATTTACAATTAAATTGTTAAACTGATATAATATGTTTGTGATTTTAATATAATGAAAGTTTCTCAAGAAATGAAACTTGGCATGTAGATAGCTTATTGCATTGCTATTTTTTTGCCTGGGTTAACACATAGTATACTTTTTATCCCGGGTAAATGTGAGGCTCCCGTGGGATTGTCAAAATATTTCACGCGGGCAACGCCGCGGGCATCGGCTAGTCGTAAATAAACTGTAGAATTTGCAGGGCCTACTTACGGAAAATGTCTAGTATTTTCGTCTACTTTTTTTTTGGCCTCTCATTTCCCGACCGGTCCCATGGGGAAAATTAAAACAGACGAACTTCAACCTTATTACATTGATATAAAGTTTTAGTTTATCAGGCAATTTTTGACCTTTGCCTGCCTATGGAATAACAGATTTAATTTCAATTGGAATTCTGATTGGCGAGGCATTATCATTTAGTACTTACATTGAACCATTAGAACCACTCGCTTGCTGATGGAAGGCGGCACGCCATTCGAGGCGATGCACAGGTAAGCGCCCATGTGTAGCCGCGACACCTTCGATATTGTGAGGTTTTCTCCATCCACCACGTTCACTGAAAAGAAAGTACTATAAGTAACACGAATATTATAAATATCATCATCATCATGTCAGCCCTTCTTCCGTCCACTGCTGAGCATAGGCCTCCCTTAGTTTACGCCACCACTCTCGGTCCCGTACTGCTCTCATCAAGGTGCGTCCCGCGACCTTGACTATATCGTCAACCCATCTCATAACAGGACGTCCGACGCTTCTTTTACTCGTCGTGGGCCAAAACAAATATTTTAAATAAGTAAATAAGAAATGTATACAAACAAATCATACAGATATTGAGCTAGCTCCAAAATAAGTTCGATATTTGTGTTATAGTATACCATGCTATTTGTAGCATGGTATGGTGACCACTAGACCCCAGAGGTCGAAAGCGCGCGTAAAAACCTAAAAAAAGTTATTTGCTCTTTGGCGTAAACCTATCTATCTTCTTCTTATCAAGTTTGTAAGCTAACACTGGTGTCAGATTTCTCAATGACTGTCATCTGGTGATAACTGTAGTCATTCTTACATATTAGTCACACTATTATGCAGGTTTCTTCGAAATGTTTTCCTTCACCGAAAGCAAGTAGTGGTCGATAAAAATGAATGTACATGAGTCAGATTATTTTGCAAACTCAGAGGTGTCGGTCAAGGATCGAATTTGGGATCTTCCGGTTATAGGTTGCGCTTATACAGCTGCATCTTTATATTACCCGATATATATTAGATATAGAATAATTAGACTTCAATTTCGTCGAGCGTTATAAAGCGTCAATTTTGTTTAAAAATTTTCTTCGAGAATATAATTTCATTGTCATAGAAGTGAATACAATACAATTTCAAATTTATATCCAGGTTCGAAAACTAAATATTTAGACGCATTGACGATTTTATTAGCCTATTGCAAATTTGGTTTGAAATCAGATTCATCCAATAATGTCTATTCAGCAAAACAAAAAGCCCCGGATATTTTGTAAATTAGTGTTTGTTATTCTTGTTTCGGCATCAAATTGGCCAAACAAACGTTTCTTTATTTTATTCTATCACTCGCGTAACTTAATTTGTGGCGGTTCACCAAAAGTTACTAGGGGTTAAGGTTTCAAAAGTATTCGGATTGTTCGCCGATAATTCTTGGTAAGGGAAGATTTGTTCGGGGTTCGAGTGCCTGCTCGGTCACGTGATCTTTGTACTTGTACTTTCACGCTCCAGAGATTTCCTTTCATCTGTTTTGTTTCTTTGCGAGCGTCAACATAATGACCGCCCGGAGGAGGTTTTGACCGGATATTTATCAGAGAAAATCTTTGTTGCCTCCCTGTCTGGATCGTACTTGTTGTTCCCGTTTGAAGGGGAAATTACTAATGTTTTCTTGTGCTGTGTTTATTTTGGTTTAGTTTTGTAAAACAACATGGTTTTTGTTGTCTTTTGAGGCGTAAAAGGGCAGTGAGAGTATAATGAGACTTAGAAAATATCTGTCTTTATCATCAGCAGTCATTTTCCTGCACCAGGCTCTTTCTTCATAGCTACGTTAGTAGTTATAAATGTTCTATGGTAAAAGTTCCTAACTTTCATTATCAGCTTTCATCATTATACGTGCTACAGAAGGCACGTATAAGCCGTTGGTCCCGACTGTCATCCGTATGGCATTCGTCAAACTATGTCAGATGCTTTAGGCAGCCTGAAAAATCTGACACCAGTGTTGGCTACTTACACACAC
This sequence comes from Acrobasis suavella, assembly GCA_943193695.1. Classification (NCBI taxonomy): domain Eukaryota; kingdom Metazoa; phylum Arthropoda; class Insecta; order Lepidoptera; family Pyralidae; genus Acrobasis; species Acrobasis suavella. Next base: position 9,760,847 of record OW971940.1, read on the forward strand.
GAAAAACAAACAAAAACAAATAAACAGCCCTATAACGTCCATAGCTGGACATAGGCCTCTCCCTCCCTCTCCCAACTTAACAAAAGTTTATCCAAAGACCTGATTTCAATCAGGAGGATCAAGTTTCACAGGAGCTCAGGTGTCAGTAAATTTATATAAATTTAAGGACCTTCTTGAAACCTGATTTTTCGCATAGTGATGATGTTTTAAGTAATAAAAAGCTTTTTTTAGGGTTCCGTACCCAAAGAATAAAAACGGACGGACTAAGATTCCGCTGTCCATCCATCCGTCTGTCCGTCTGTCTGTAACCAGGCTGTATGTCATGAACCGTGATAGCTAAACAGTTGAAATTTTCACAGATGATGTATTTCTGTTGCCGCTATAAGGCCGGATTTCAAGCGTGTATAACCAGCCTAAAACAAATACGAAAAACAGAACAAAATAAGTATTTAAGTGGGCCTCTCATACAAGAAACTTGATTTTTTTATAAATAACCTAGGTACGAAACCCTTGGTAAGCGAGGTTTCACAGTTGTTAAGGTAAACTTACCTGATTCGCCATTGCAATTGAATTCCTGGCCGTCTTCTCTTCGCCACATGACGTATGGTTCTGGGTAGCCAGTAGCTCGACACACCATTGTCACGTTTGTGCCTTCTCGCACCACCATGTCCATGGACGTCATATTGTCGATGATGACTGGGGGCACTAAAATGTTATTCATATATGAACTCCCTAGATTAATTTTCAAATAACATATAAAAATGCCATGTATAAATATTTGACTACAAAATATGGACTGAAAAGTTTCAGCTAAAGGATATTTTTAAGCCAAGGGCTTCTTCGACTTCGAACAACACTAGATATCAGGGTTAAGTGTTTCTATGCGCCACCGAAAACATAAAGTGATGTAATGTGGCGTGAGGTGCATTTCTTGACTACAGTGCAGATGCTTTGGAGAATAACTGTTAATCTGAGTGTGATTTATGAATTAATAATAAATAATAAACAGGAAAGCCACTTTACAGGTTTGCGTCCTCCATAGCCTAAGGAGGCTCTTGCTGTTGTTCAAACATGACTACCTGATTTTGGCACCCCTGGTCATCAGGCGCCTAGAGCGACTGCATCACTCGCTCTATCCATGGGCCTTCCATGCTAAGTAGCTACTTTAGATACAGTGTTTTTTTTGGCTATGGTATATGGTTATAATATGTTATTAAGTTGCTTCATTATGCAAGATTTGTTGTTATCGATTTTTTTATTTGATTTGGAAAATTTCCATAGTGAGAATTTAATCAAAGAGCATGAAGTAAAATGAAACGTGCGTGTTTTCACCGTTTATATTTAGTACACGCCATGGCTAATTCAACTGTAATGAACGAGAATATTGTATCAGTACTTTTGTTAATGGAGTTATTACAACGCCACGTAGCTACACATGAATACACGAGTAATCGTGTTCCTAATTGATGTGCCTTTTCACTGTGATTGTTGTCGCTGTACAAAGAAACAGAGAATTACATACAAACTGAATAGTTGCCTTCTTCTCTTTTATCACCAAAATATTTTTTTTATTTTATGATAAAAGAGCTCATTGTTTCTGTGTGTTTTGCATGTAGTCCAAAAGGGAGGGTCCTCTTTTGTTAGTAGACCCTATCTTTTTATAAACACTAGTAAATTAACAACAGTTCTTGTTAGAAACCACTTTAATACTAAAAAAATGCTGTTAGTTTATTTTCTTACTTAAAATTTGTAATATCATCAATTTTATAACTCATTTCTTTTTAGGATAGGTTGCTGTTAGACCTTTATTCAATAGTTCCCACATTCCTGGTAATAACTTGTTACCAAATAAACAATTTATATTAAAAAAAAAAACTTTTTCTTTTTAAGTCAACGGAATAGTAGACCAAAGTATAAAGGTGCAATCGTACTTACCAACTACTTGTAAGTATCCTTTCCTGGAGCGCATGGGGTCGGTGTTGACCTGGCACATGTACCAGCCGCGGTCCACCTCCTGCACGTTCTTGATGTGCAGGTACCACGAGCGGTGGTCGTTGTACGACAGGCTGATGCGCGGGTTCTGCGTTATGATGTTGTGGTGGATGCTCAGGATTGTTTGGGTGTCCACGCGAACCCATGCTACCTATGCATGAAAACAAATTTTTGCTAAAAAACGATAGAAGAACAGGCCGGAAAGCGGACACTGGGATCCGAAGTAGCTAAGAATGGAATCGGTAACGTTCTTCGTTGAAAGTGTCTAAAGTATTCGACTAGTTGCCCATATATTTATGTATCCCTGATAAGCAACATTTTACTGCTTTAAGTGAATACTGTATTGTTTCCGTGGGGCCTTTCAGTACCATATGCTTCACGGTTTTAAGCATGACTGAATGCCAGAATATATATCAAATGTAGAAAAAAAGCCGGAAAGCGGACCCCGGAGTTTCAAAGTACCACAGCTAAGATGAAAGAGTGTACCACTCACACACGCCCATATCTATTCTTGAAAGCCATTTTTTTGAAACTACGCACACTAGTATTTGCCGAAGTTTATGGAGTTTTCCTAATAAATAAGTCATAACATTTGGTCAAAGGTAGCGTTATATGTAGAAATAGACGACCCAGGAGACCTTTTCTCGATAGAGGGACAACGAACTTATTTTAAGTATAAAAAAGAGCTAAATTTCTTGATCTTACATACACGAATCATTGACTTACCTATTTATATAAGTTAACACGATAACTTAACGTTGATTAAGTAACGAGTTATGGGATCAAATCAAAAATATAAATCATAGTGTACAGGTTGACATCGTCTAATTCATTCAACATCATCCGAGCATATTTTCTCGGTTGCATCCTCAGCAGTAACGCTTCAGAGCCTGGGGTCGCTACCTGACCAAGGAGATTTGACGAGGTTACTGATTTCTACTCAGAGCGACTGCCGTCTGACGTCATTTTTTTTTTATTTTTTATTTATTCTTTACAGAATCAACAGCACTTTACATATATGTATTATCATTTTATCTTATAAACTATTACTTACTGCCAATAACAGATTCACATTTTGTAATTAAAATATTCAAAAACTATGTTTAGAGAAAACAGAATGGATATTATAAACTACAACATTTTTTAAAAAGTAAACGATGCACGGCAAGAAAGTTTTAAAAGGAAGCAATGTAGCAAAAATAACTTATTATCATCTCATTAATTGAATATAATAATAATTCCAAAATTTCAGTACACTAGCACATGAGAGGAAACAAACGGAAAATTCTACACACAAATTCCTATTCACCCCGTATAAATCTCACCACAGTACACGGTGCTCCAATTTCGCTAACTAGCCGTCCTGCATGATTAATAACGGGCGAATCGTGCATTCCTGGCAAAGTGATATTAAGTTGGCTTGTTAAAACTTTAGCCCGTGCACTGCAATGAAGTTGCAAGTCGGTTGCTATGTATCCGTTTATAGAATTACTATAATTCATTTGCACTTGCATCGTACCAAAATATTTCCTAGCTAATGTATCGTGTTAGTACTTGGTTGACGATAAATGCAATCCATTATACGGGAAAAATTGTATATCGCCATCATCAACATTCGCAACGAAAAACCTCCCACTGCTAGAAATAAACCTCTCTCACGATGTGATATGTAAAACGGTCATGATCTACACTCCACAAATAGTCAGCAAGAAGGATTTTATTTATTCTAAGGTACTTTTCGTATCATTTTGGGAAAATGTATCTGCTAAACTGGTATTTTGAGGGTTCCGTACAAAAATAAAAAAAACTGAACCCTTATAGGATCACTCGTGCGTCTGTTTATCCGTCCGTCACAGCAAATTTTCTCGGAATCTACTGGACCGAATCAGGTGAAATTTGGTAGGATGGTGTAATCTTATGGCCCAAACACAGACGTGAAAAGTAAATATTTTTTTTTTAATAAAGGTTGTCATACTGTACAAATTAGGATGTTTAAAATAAAGTTATACAAACCTTACTGTGAACTCATATATCAAATAAAAGGGCTCATTATGAGGACCTCAAAAAATTTTTTTTCAGCCTAATATTTTGAAAAAGATACAAAATATAGTTCATTGTTCGTAGATTACAGGAAACCCTATAAGAATTCTAACAGTTAAAAATAAAGTGGTAAACTCAATAAAATACGTTCACTTACGGAAAATAGTTCACTAGATGGCGCTATTATTGGTTAACTCGCGTCTTAGTATGACGATTTCAAATGTGATATTTTATTATAATTTAAAAACTTTGATATTGTACGGAACCCTTTCCACACGAGTTCAACTTGAACTTGCCCGGTTTTCAGGGTTCCGTACCCGAAAGATAAAACCTGGACCCTATTACTAAGACTCCGCTGTCTGTCTTTCCGTCTGTCTGTCACCAGGCTGTATTTCATGAACCGTGATAGACAATTGAAATGTTCACAGATGACGTATTTCTGTTGCCGCTATAACAACAAATACTAAAAACAGAATAAAAAAAATATTAAAGTGGGGTCTCCCATACAACAAACGTGATTTTTTGAAATAGATTTTGGTACGGAACTCTTCGTGCGAGAGTCCGACTTGCACTTAGCCGGTTTTATATATCGATATTATCAAAAATGCTCACATTTATCATACTTCCACAAATACCTTAGATTCATAATATTTATTTGAATAATAAATAAATTGTATTATGTGTAAAATTATCGTAATAAAAATGAAAATAGGATAAATATCAAACAGTTTAAATGAAGTACATTTTTAAGCTTAGGAGTATTGTAAATCGTTTAATGAAATATACTTATAGAATAGAACATAACTTCGTCGTAAAGCTTAATTTATATGCACCTTGTATCCTCGCAAATCTTCCACGACGCAGGCGAGCAGAGCGTCGCGGCCGACAGTCACCGTCACGTTGGAAACTGGCTCTACAAACCGGGGGAATAGGGACTCTGGAACAAAGACTGGGTGTTAAAACCTTTTAGGCAATGCTTGGCTCGAGACAGCATGGATTGTTTTGCTGCAATCCTGCTATTTGGGCAGAAACTGATTTTGTGGAAATCTTTACCTTCTTAACTAGCTAGCCTAGCTAATTATTTTAGTATAGTTATTTTATACGTAAACGTTTTTCAATTTATTCTTCATAGGTATAACTACTTTTACTCGCGCTTTAATAAGGATTTAGAAACGATTAGGCAATCCAGCTTTTGGACAGGAAAAACCTCGTGTCTGGATTTTATTTGGCGTATAAACATACGGCACGCTGGACAGTGGTCACTTTTCTATGCCAAAATGTCTAGACTTACAGCCTTCTGCTACTTTAAGAACGTTTAATTTCAGTACCTAATAAAATGCACATACATTTTGTACGAAACTTTAATACTTTAAGTTTTAGTACCTTATTGTTAAAATTTACCAACATATGGGTATCTATATAACATCGATTTTCAATGGATAACTTAAAACGCAAGACGTTCAGAAGTCGATGTAAACATTAGTTGCTTGTTCACGAACTTGTCCCACCTCATTGTGGGGTCTGTTTAGATTTAGTGTACCTATCTCATGCCTACTTAAAATTTTTTATTCGTATAAAAAAACTAAGTTTTAACCAAAGGGCTTTTTAAGCCGTAGTCAGTGTAATTCTCATGGTTTTGCTCGCTTGTAAGGCACTTTGACTGTCTGCGACAGGTTTTTTTATATTAAAGTCTAAAATATTGTTGTCAAAAATTGAACATTAGAAACTTGATGTGCCAAATTAAAAATAAAAAGAAGAAAAAAAACGATATAAAAAAAAATAAAGAAGTTATATATGTACAATCTCCAAGTCGCTCCGGTTTCAAATCATCATGGTACAATAAAATAAGGTAGTCTCTTCCCGAGATGGAATAAGACTACGTCACGATAAGTGTTGCCACTGCTTGTTCTTTTCAGTAAATCTAAGGACTTTCTAAATTAGTTCATGAATATAAAATTATATGAACTAACTTAGATAATTAGTATTTCGTGTGATTCATCGATTTAATATTTAAAAAAATGATATAATTAATTATTAATTCGTAATTGGTACATAAAGTTCAAAAATGTATTTTGCTCAGGTAATTCAACTACACACAGTAGCAACACATCAAATTGACAAGTGTCATACTGACAGCCCGCCCTTCCATCGTTATAGTCTGGAGTTTTTGGCGGGAAGTCAAGAGGTTCAGTTGGAGTTTGCTTTAAATTATTTTGCAAATTAATTCTAGTGGACTTTATAATATAAAATCGGTGTAGTTTAGTGTTATAAATGCTAATGCTCATGGACAATATGTAAAATGGTTATAGTGAACACTGTAGTGATATTTATTTGCGGATTGTGGTGGGCGTCTTTAGACGCCGTCCGCCACTCATTCGGCTATGAAAACCAGTGGACACGTATAGATTTGTTGCCAGAAGCTCCCTTGAAGCAATCAAAGGACCTACACCAACCTTTGATTGTATAATTAGGGTTAGGGTTAGGAATAAAGAAGTGATAAAATAAAGATAGGCTCTAAAGGACTAGTATCCAGAGCCGTAAAATTATTATTAAAAAAAAAAATCATTATAGTCTTCTCGCTCACACATATTTTTTTAGGTAAAGAAATTACTGTGGCTTTCAAACTTAAAAATTATTTATTAAAAATTAGTATAATTATCATGTAAATGACTATTTATCTGATCAAAATTTTAAAAAATAACGGACTGAAAATTTTAATTGTTTTTTTTTAATGTAAAATATAATGTTTTGTATATATTAAGATGTAAATCTGTATTGTAACATAGCCCATTAGGCTGGGTAGGGAGGGACTAATAATGTACTGGGTTTTTTTAATCTTTATCTTCTCAGCAGTGGTCATTCCGAAACGACAAATAGCACAAATTAAATTAAAGCTAGTAATAATAATAAAATTATACCTACTAACTGTATTGGTTTTAACAATCATCTTTTTTTATTCTTGTTCCAATTATTTCACTAGCTGTCACGGGAAGAGAATACCAGGCGAAGTATATTATTATACCATGCAAATGAACTTTTTTAACCGTATAGAAACATAATAATATGAACTTACCAGTTGTTATAATAGTAAGTACCAGAAATTATAACAGTTTAATATATTATTCTTACAATCTAATCAACCTAAAGGAAAACATTGGTAAGCTGCCACGCCAAATTTTAGTAATGTGACGTATTGACGGCTTTATTGTTTCAATCTATTCATTAATGGTATTATCGATGTATTTTAATTAAGCGATTGGAATAGCATATTAAATCGTTGTTCTAGTTTCATAAGCCCGTATTAACGGGTATTCGTATTTATGGATGTATTTAACAATTGCTTTTTTATAAGCTTTTATTTTACATGCAAGGATAATATGTGTGCCTGTAATTACGTTTCAACATTTTCAAACCATATTTACAAAATTGTTGGAAATTTTGCATACTAATAAACAGTTATAATATTAATAATGACTCAACCTGATTCTGATATCGGTCTCATATTCCTTAGCAAATATGGAAAGACGTTAGAAATTGTGGATAAAATATTAAACTTTAGAAATTCATTTTTGAAAAGAAAACTACGAAAAAGAAATACCATATTCTGAAAAAAAATATTTGCTTTGAATTTTTTTGTCATACAGCTAGATGAATACATATATTTGATTATATTAAATTGTTCTTTAATGCAAGTGAAATAAAAACGGAGACTAATTTGGCTGTCAAAATATAATGTTAAAATTACTTTTAAATTAAGTTGCGAAAAGAAAATCTCACCGTGATTCGTTAAGTGACAACTTTAATCATTTCTATTGTTCCACAAAATGTCCATTAAGCGTTAATTAGCTCACCGCTTAGGAAAGTAAGCGATATTATCTTCGCAGTATTTTTGTAGTCTTCAGAGGTTTTACGCTTTACGATATCTTTTATTGTTAAACACTGCCTCAATTAATCTAAATTAACTCATAATTAGTAAGTAAATTATTCAATACAGTTAGAAGAAAATGTACAGGTTTTGAAGTGTACAGATAACTCTAAATTATTGTGAGTTATCAATTGGCAAAGTACACGTAAAATCGAACACAACAATAATTGTGCTGACAGTTTTTTTGATGATTGTGCTTGTGCTATTTTTTTTATAAAAATCTTGTGTGTTAAAAATCAATTGGCCAGAAGTGGGAATAAAATAAGTTACTAAAATAAAACGTAACTTTTCACAATTTATGAATGACTGAGCCAATCGCAAGCTCTCCTTAGAGCTCTGTATCGAAATTCGCCGGAGCACGCTGCGTCAATACTAATGCGATACACATGTCGATTCTTCCAAGCCTGCAACAATCTATTTAGGCTAAACAACCTGAGACACGGAAAAATATCCGCGAATGATTGATGAGTGAAAACGCGAATAGAACAAATCCATCGCGCGCCCATCAATCTTCCCGCGCGCGCGCCGCCCTGCCTGCGACGTCTCCGACTCTAATGAAAGAACAGCTTACAGAGCACATATAAACAATCCCAAAATGTTGTTTCTAATATCCCCGCAAGATAGATGGCTCACGAAACGTCTCTCTTAATTCCATATACAGTTCTTTCGAATCTACTGACTACTGCCGACGGATTTGTTTTGTACTATTTATTATGTATAAAGTTTCAGAGCGGGTCGGTTAGGTGGAATTTAAATAAATCACGCGGGGTTTCAGGTTTATGATTAAATAATGAACCTTAAAGTGGCAAGACTTTTAATACGATGCAAAATATTTAAATTCTCTGCAAAAGGTGCTTCACTACAGTTTGGTGAGTTTAAACTATGTTACTATATAAAAGTAATTTGACTAAGTTTCTACCAGCTCTTTTAGTTGCGCTAAACTCAATAATCTATGATAATATAGAAGAGTTCTTTGCTGTTTTTTCAAGTTATTAAATATTTAAATTTTCTACATTTATTTGCTGATGTGGAAAATATGTTTTTTACATTCGCATACCTGTAAGCGTATGTAATTATAATTTGAGATACCTACCCATATTGCAACATCGTCAGTTGTGGACTGTCATGCCATCCTAATATATCGAAAAAAAAGTTAAAGAGGTCTGTCCATTTGGTCATTTTCGAAATTCTTGATACCTAAGTCCAGTAGTGGACTTAGGTATTGAGGCAAAAATAATGGTTTGAATCCCATTTAGAAAAAGCGTTACGAATTTAAATCATAAAAGAACACACGTGCAGTTTTTACCAGACTACGTCAGAAGGAGGGTTATTTTTTTGAAAGTTTGTATGTGTGTATGAATATTTTTTTGGCATGCTCTGCGACCTGAACAGTTCGATGGATTTAAGCTTGAGAGGTGTCATTAGATTTGTCTTACTTTTGAGAGTGACACTGGGTATTTAAAAAAGCAGTCGGTTTTTTTAATAATGACTAGTTAAAACAAAATTTCTGAACTAAAAGGTGGAAATTATGATACAACTTGTCTTATAACTAATAATATAATTAAATTCTGAGCCAATATTTTGGGTAAAATGACACTAACTATGGGCCGTAATATATTCCTGGTGGGACGGCGTCATTAGTTAAGTTCGTGGATATCTCACTTGACATTTTGGTCGCAGGGTCACGACGGCTTAAATTGACTACGTGATTGATATAGATCGCCAATATCAACACAACATAATCTACTTAGCTACTTAGGAGGAGATTAGGGAAGTCTGAGGGATTTAGACAACGGAATGCTCGTCTCCGTATGTTTTTGTGTTTTCTACAAGCGTCGTTTTTGTTTAAATGTGCTTTACTCAATACAATGATATCGAGTAAACTATGGCTGTTTTTTTTTGTAAGTATCTATAATATCTATAAGTATCTATCTGTTAGTTGCACTTACGATATAGCAATACAATACAAATCAACTTTATTGCACCATAATAGACACACAAAAAATATAAAACAACAAGACACAATATAGGCACAATGGCGGTCTTATCGCTATATAATGTATGCAATATCTTCCAGCCAGCCTTTATATTCCTAAAATATAGTTATAACCTTTATAACTCTATGAGAAGACGGACTTTTATGAATACTTTCGATTTTGATCCAATATTCAGTTATATATGTCTGATGGTTGCGCTTTTTTTTAACAAGAAAGAAAAGAAAAAAAGAAAAAGGAAAGCCATGAAGTGGCGCCGAAGTTTTTTTTGGCTTTATATTGTTGTTAAGTGATTTCAATGAATTATAATTATGCTACCATTCCTATACTAGCTACTGCGACTTGTAAAGCTGCCTAGAGGGATAGATACAATAGAGGAAAGAAAAGGCGCTACTTCACCAACCTTGCAATCGAGCTCTATTAGGTATTTCAAAAGTTAAATAAATATGTATAAAATATTTATTAATAAAAAAACGGCAAAGTGCGAGTTGAACTTGTATGAAAAGGGTTCCATACAATGCCAAAGTTTTTAAATTAATACAAAATATCATATTTGAAATCTTCACAGTAAGACTCGAGTTAACTGCTACTAGCGCAAATGAACGTATTATATTTAGTTGAGTTTAGCACTCTTTTTTCAATTGATGGAATTCTTGTAGGTTTTCCTGTAATCTACAAGTAATGAACTTTTATATTTTTCTAAATTTTCGGCTCAGGGTTTTGGAGATCAGAAGCTGGGGGGGGGGGATGGTCAATATTCGTCTTCTTTCATGAATAAAATTAAACTATTTATTTTATAATAAAAACAAAAATATATTTGAGATTCCCATAACAAGCCCTTTCATTAGATATTATAACACAGTCAGGTTTGCAAACTTTTTTAACTTCTTAATTTGTCCTCAGAATATGACCCTTATTTTAAAAAAAATATTTATTTACTTTGCACATCAGATTTGGTCCAGTAGATTCTGACCGATTCTGACGGACGTACAGACGGGTTCTAAGGTTTATAAGGTTATGTAGGTTCCGTTTTTTTATTTTTTACGGAACCCTAAAAAGGAATATATACAATTAAAATTAAACTAAAAATTTTAATCTATATTTAACTAAAAAATATTAATTTTACACTAAAATATCAGCTTACGTGACGTACATCCATAATAAACCCAACAAACAATTACAGGCGTAACGCGTTAATAATGTGCCAAGTCGTTGATGAGGCAATGAAATTACGAGGCCACTTGAAATATGATTACGACCGGGCTCATCAGGCCGTAAGTGTTTACGGATGCAAGTGACGGCTCGCACCACTGCCCGCATATTTACCTAATTGGTACAGTACGTTGTGACAAAAGTCCGTACTGGGCGACGGAAAATTAGATTTTCTGCCCACCACCACCCGTACCCGGCTCGCCCGCGCTTTACTTACCTCTTTCACCCTAAATTGACTTTCCCCTAATTGAAAACGCGTCAAAAGCCTGCGATTAGTCTTTTTGTTATTTTTTCGGTGCAATCAAATCAGGCTCCATTGAAGAGCGGTGCGCATTTTTATTATTGGGTTTTCTCGTGTTAGTTTTTTTTGGATATGTTTTATTTTGTGATGTTTGTTCTATTAGTGCGATGTGTATGAAAGTCTATAAAGATATTATACAGATGACGATCGAAAATATACAGAAAAATAAACAAACACCGGATTTTAGCAACAAATAAATTGCGAAAAAAAATAGACGTATTAAAAAAAATCTGAGATTCAAACAAGAATTAGACCACCTGGGTGGGTGTGACTTACTGCGGAAATTATCTTAAAGCGAAAACGGCCTCAAAAAGTATTTCATTTCAAATAAATCTACTTAAATTTTGTAAAAAATCTTTAAGTATTTATTACTAGACTCTTTGGGCAGTTTCCTTTGTCTAAAAATTTATAGCCTCTATTACGTTAGATTTGCAGTTGATAATATCTGCCTATGTCGTCGGTGCGATCGTAGAATTCCAGTTGGATTCCATGCGGCTTCGAGTCATTCACGAGTATCGATTTTATGCAAAATGCAACAAGGTTCACTTGGACAGGCCGTACATACTGTGGTGCCTATCTTGTACCATCTGCTGACAATTACATCGGCATCGCTATCGTAAACACACGGGAATGGTGGTGGCGCGTTGAAATGCGAATGCGTCTCATTGCAAATTCAGAAAATTGAAGTGTCATAAAAGCCTGTTCTATATTTATACATATCATATTTCATACGTTTAGTAAAATGCAAGGATTTTCTCCTTATTCATCTGTAATAGTAAGTACTTAGTTGCCTTCAAATTAAAATATATATTTTTAACTTGTATGGGTTATTTTATTTAACTTTGTTTAGGTCAAATTTTGCATCTTTATTTTAAACCAGTTAGCCTCAACCGATTGAGCTGAAATTTTGCATACTTGTGTAATTCGAATGACAATATAATTAGCTGTTCTGATGATGGAGCCGGGAGATATTCGACAGAAATCAGTTATAAAACAACATAACCTCATTGAGTACAACTAGTTGATTTGTCTTGACGAGCACTTTATGGTAGCCGATGTCTAATACGGTTTGCTCACGGAGACGGTAGGTGGTCGATGGAACTCAGTGATAAAACGACTCAACTCGGTCGAGTTTGTGCTTATTTTATTTGTCTTAATAAGTACTTTGGCCTCACACTTGTACAGAAATGTATTTTTTTTAAACTTATATATTTATAAACATTTCAGCACTAATATAGGTATACTAAAAGAAAAAGTCTACTAATTTGGGAAAGCTACTAGTACCAATATATAGCCTGTATTACGTTAGATCGCAGAGTTCCAGCTGGATCCCATGCGGCTTCACTTCGGCTCCGAGTGGTCATTCATGAGTATCGATTTTATGCAAAATGCAACAAGATTCACTTGAACAGGCCGTACGTACTGTGGTGCCTATCTCGTACCATCTGCCTCACAATTACGAGTACATCGGAATCGCTATCGAAGCTTGCAAATGGACGGGAGTAGTGGCGAGCGCGTTGAAATGTAAGGTCCTTTCAAATTGAGAGAATGGAAGCAGTGTATGCTTTATTATAAGTGATGTAGGACTCATTAATTTCTTAGTTTATTAATATCTCACAATATCTAGTTATAGTAAACGGATGGTCTTTAAAAAAAAGAAACCAATTTCTAAAGGAAATCGTTTAGTAATAGTTCATGCCGGCGGAGAGGACGGTTTCATACCAAATGCACTGCTGATGATCAAAGCAAATCAAAAAAGTGGAGATTACCATAACAATATGAATACAGAAAACTACACGAAATGGTAACAAACGCAATTAATTCCAAATTTAAAGCCCAATAGCGTTGTGGTGGTAGACAAAGCATCTCACCACAATTCGTTAGAAAATCCCGCTCCCAACTCAAATAGTCGTAAACAAGAAATGATTGATGGGCTCAAAAAATCGCGATATCGATGATATATGAGTTGCTTTTACAAAACAATCAAAGATTTATTGAATATAAAATTGACTCTATACTCAGAGAACATGGTCACAGCGTCCTTCGTCTACCACCCTACCACCCGGATTTCAACCCAATTGAAAATATATGGGCAATGATAAAAGGACACGTGGCGAAAAAAAAACGTGTCAATGAATATGAATACCATTATGAGATTAGCGAAAGAAAAAGTTGACACTATCACTGTTAAGAATGGAAAAATGTATGTGACCACGCAATAAAAGAAGTTTCATGGTCACGACGCCGTTATTGATGATATAATGGAACGATTCATTATCAACACAAACGATATATCAGACGAGAGTGAAAATGAAGACGAGGTGATAATGAAAATGATGAAGATGCAATGTCCGGTGTACAAGAATTGTTACAATTTTTTATATTTCAATTTTATTAATAACTAGCTTTTACCTGCGGCTTTTTTTAACTTTATAAATTAGATTGTTTTTTTTTTTTAAACTGGGGTTGCAATTTATTAAAATCCAATAAATGGATTATTATTTTTTACTAAGCCCTAATTCAAAAATGTCATGTGTCTCGCTTCAAAACTGACGAAGATTCATACAAACTGTCAACCCCTATTTCATCCCCTTAAGGATGGAATTTCCAAAATCCTTTCTTAGCGGACGTCTCCTAGTCACAATCTACCTTCCTGCTAAATTCATCTTCATTGGCTAAGTAGTTTTCGAGATTTCGATGAGTGAGTGAGTGATTTTTGCTTTTATATATATAGATAGATAGATCTCTGACTTCTCAAACACACTTGCATATGAACACATACTCATCAGTCATACATATCATAGATGGCCTTTATTTAATTATATTTTATTTTTAATCTCTCCTCTCCTACTTATGTACCTATCTAAAACATAATAAAATTTCTTATTAAAAGTTTTTTGTTAGACTCTACTTTTGGTGATCACTCACACAAATGCAAAGCTCAGCTTAGACCTCGCGAACTGTACCCAGTGTCACTCTCATAGTAAATACGAATCTACGACACCTCTCAAGCTAAAATACATCGAGCCTGAACGGCTGCAGAGCGTGACAAACAATTATACATACACACATACAAATATACATACATACATATTCTCAAAAAACATAACCCTCCTTCTGGCGCAGTCGGGTAAAAAGTAAAGGCCTAAAGCACTTGACCACCACCGATTCATTCGTGTATTAAATTAAATGCTTCTATATAATAAGTATATTCACCATGTAAACTTGACGTACTTTTTCTGGAATACGTCATCATCATCATCATCATCATCAGGTCTTTTTAGTCTCTACTGCAGGAGTACGACCCTCTCTGTACTGCCAGAGCCATACTTGGTCAGAGCAGCCAGAGGATTAGGCCTACAATCTCCACGCTGGCCAGATGGGTTGGAGAGGTCTCATTGATGTTTATAAGCTTTGTTTAGCTTAAGTCGCCTTCTACGACATCCACAGGAAGACTTGGATCGGTCCTATTCTATTCTGCCAGAAACCACACGAATAAACTTCTAGAATACAGGATCGAGGATATTATTATCTACTCATCAATAACTGAGGTATAAGCAGTTGCTCAAATATAATATATACTTCTTATGAAAATGACACGATACAACCCAATGGAAGTAGAGTATGTCTAAATTTTCAAGCCACGTCATAAATAACAATATTTAGTTCTTGTATTAAGGACAAGAAATAATACGCATAAGGTGTTTCTAAAGCCAATTTAGCCCGATCCGATTGTCTCGTCTGTTTATTATCAGTTGCGCCTAATTTTAGTTTCGCCTCTATTGTGTTATCCGAATGAGCAAACAAGTAATGCAAAATTCTGTTAAGTAATTCCAAGTTCGCGCAGATTGTGCATTAAATAGAATAGAACACAAATTGCGGTGTGATAATTTAAAGTTTGAAAGATAAATTTGGTAAGTCTGTTTGTTTTCTCATAATCTATTTAGAGCAGGGACGATGTTCGGGGAATTGAGTTCTATGTCCACAGCTTGTCGAACCAGTGGCGAACACGCCGTCCGACTCTGAACATTATGTTCCAAGGTAACAACCATTGTTCCTTTCGATCGCTCAATATATCAGAGCATTAACAACGTTCTACATCCTAGCCTTTATTGTCTTTTTCAACTCCTGTACTTATAAATAGTCATGAACATTGAACATTGATAATTTATGCTTTTAGGAAAGTCTATTCCCCATTACAGCACTTGTGTAGCAATTTCAAAATTATAAAAACCCAGAATAATAACCGATATCCCTTGTATCTGCAAAAAGATACGCCTAGCCAAATACCTATATTTTTTTCTTTACATTTACCATCCTGCTAACATAATATAATAGTATATTATGCAATTAGTGAATAAAAGACGGATTTAATTCGAGGGTCATAGATGAATCACGAGCAAGTGAAGGATTCTAACGATTGAATCACGACCGTAGGGAGTGATTCATGATGATTGAATCACGAGCGAACCGAGTGATTCAAGTGTTAGAATCTTGAGCAACGCGTGTGATTCATGGCCCTCGATTAAATCTGTTTTATTCAAGAGTTGCATACTATATCTTCTTTATACCATGACTACGAGAAAAAGAAAGATTTAAGCGAAAATGGACATTTAACGAAGAAAAAGGAAGGTTAAATTAATTAAAATGCGTATGAAAATTGTAACAATTACTAAAATTAAGAGTAATTATTCTAAACTCAAACATCGAAATAGTGATTAAACGTTCTTTTTTTTCACTGTTTTTAGTGGCGAAGTGAAATCCGAATGGCGCAGGTTACGATGCGAGCCTTAGCGAGCATCGTAAGGAGACGCCATCGAGTATTGTTTGACGAACTTATACAACGTTGCATACAATACTTTTTTTACGCCTATATTAACTAAATTAAAAACAAAAATAAACAAAGAAAAATATGGAAATGTTTGAAGTAAACGTAATAAATAAGTAAACTTAAATTGAATTTTACTTTTCTATGTATATTAGTGTTTGGGATAATTTAAAAGACAGATAATATTACAGAATTAGAAAGAATACTATATCTCATTTCATTATGAAACTATGTACAACGCGGTAATTTATTTAAATTAAAATATGACTTGAAGGATGTTTAATGTATTTTAAACAAGCACAGTGAACTCGCGAGGTGTAATTTGTAGCGTCTACGAGCATTCTACGCCGTAGCGACGTAGCATCGTCGCGTCTCATAATTTTCATTATTATTAGGTACTTTATTACGTACTAACTTTCCACCCTACGTTGTTTCGCGGTTTACCCTTTTATAGCCGGAAATCCATTCTTAAAAGACGGACTTACACTAAATTTACGGGTAAATATTCCTGGAATATCACGAATATTTTAAGTGCCCTGATAAAATACTGCTTCAAGGTTAAATTCTCAGCATTTTACAGTATAAAATGTATTTGGAAAGGATACCTTATGGATGAATAATTATATTTAACTTTCATGTCGGTATTTAATTTACAACACTAAATACGGGCAAATCTATCTATACAAATTAATATTTTTTTATGAATAAATAATATAATATATAATACCTAGATAAACGATTCAGGGCAATCGTTTTGACTGACAATTAATATTCTGAGTGTATTTTTATTCTATTTATAACAAAGTTTTATATTTAAATTAAAATATTTAATAAATGTCACATTAACGCGATAATTGAAGAGAATCAAGTGTGCAACAGGTAATATTTGACACGATTTTGTAAAAGTGACTATTGACGTTAAATAAAAATTGTATGCTAATATCGCTTTAGTAGGATTGCAGGTATAGCATACGTATACAATATATTTTTTAATATCAAGTAATCAAAGAGCAAATATCGCAAAATCACAGCCAAAAGAATACGAAGTCGGTATGAAGGTTATAAAAATATTTGGAGGACAGGTTGGCGTTATATTGCCGTTATAAATCAGTTTTGGCGAAATCCGAGTGGCGATTGCGATGGCGGCGGTGGCGCAGTGTGGCGCCACGGTGCCACGCCGTGTCGCGCGCCGACACTCATCAAACCCATAAATAACCGAGACATGGAAATGACACGCTTGTCACCAGAAACTATCTTGATTTTGATAACATATCTTTTTATTTTACAGACTTCGGGTCGGGTTAGGTCAGCAGTATTATCTTTATTAGTATTAAATGTGAGAGAATACTATATATTAAATTTTTGTAAATAAATTATAATATAACTTTATATAAAAATGCACGCATTTTATCACGCTAGCCACACATATTTTCCGCTTGGTCTACTAATTGACCGGGAGAGAATGCCACATGGCATTAGATCCGCCTCTTGTACATTTTTTTTAAGTTTGCAATAAAGTTTAAATTAATAAATATATATGTATCGTGGTGTGGTTTTAACTCTTTTTTGCACATTTAAATATAAATTATACCTTTATCATTTATACCGTAATATACTTAGACAAAAACAGTTAGAGGAGATCTTAAAATTAATCTAATTCAGATAACATTGCAGGTTTAATTTGTTTGTCACATTTTAGTTTAAGCTAGTAGGATTAACTCATACGTAATGAATTTATAACGGTTCTCTTGTTTATAATAGATATTTTGCCTAATAATTGCAAAGCGGAACTTTTGTCTGCTATTGAAATTCTGGATAGAAATCGATTTATTCGACGGTATGTTAGAAACAAATAAATTTTTTATCACTTCACAATTACGTTGTGGCAAATTAGTAAGTACCTAGCTTTGTATACATGTGAGCTATGTAAATACGATTTATTACATTAAAAATATAGATAGCTCTTTCCACATGTCATGAAATACCCATCAAACATCTCATATATCGATGTTTCATTATTCAAATTTAAATTACGAAATGTAAAATCACTAGTATCCGTTATGATGTCAGTGAACATGCATTCAATTTTACTCCTTTTCGAATCCCATCAATGCTAACTAAGAAACCAATTATATCTAAATTAAAATTAAATGACCGTTCAAATTAGTTTAATAATGTGTTACTCCTATATTTTGTTTTATTATTGAATGTAAGTAACAACAGCACAAGAACTTGCTTCAAATTATGATTGAAGGACTTTAATAACTCGAAAACATTGAAAACTGTTGTTTAATTGCAGAGATACTATTTTTAGAAACGTGTTTTCATCGGTAATAGACGTTGTTTTCATATAAAGCAGAAAAATATCGGAACGTGTAAAGCGGTGGATTTTAAACGAGTAGTAAAAGTTTTAAAGCATTGTGTACACCGTCAGCACGAGTGGAAACGGCTTCCGGCTCATATCGCTAGATTGGAAAACACGGGCGTGCCTGACCAGGGTGAATTATGTCAAACGTGGTGACACGGCGTGAGATTCGCTTACGTACATTTGCTTCGTGACTGAACTCCATAGTGCGTTGCAGTTGGACCGTAAATAAACCGGCATTCTAGCGCGGAAACCGCACATCGAAAAACCGGTAAGCGTCGCGTGAAATGCTACCGGTCGGCGGCGGCATAGACGCCAAGAAATATGGCCAAATGGTGCGCACATACGAAATATGGCACTACAGACGGCGGCGACCGGTACCGGGTCGTCGGGAGGCCACGGCGACCCAATGCTACCTATATGTAGGTATAAAACTTATAAGAAGCAAGAGCTTCAGTGACGTGCATGCTATGGAAACATTCACCTTCGTGAATTTGAGGACGTGCATTGCTTTTTAGCTAACATTTTTATGTTCAGCACTATCATGCTATCCCATATTCGAATATAGTTTTGATATTGTTTGGGATATATAATGTCGATGTTATTTATACTTATTTAAAGATTTCCACTTGTCGCACAAAATCATTCGTTACCGCCAGTTATAAACTATAAATTGCTTGTTATACGTATTTTCATTCAATGGAAAAAATTTTCAGACAAAAATATGGACGGAAAAAAAATTACATGAAAATTTTTAGATCATTAAGCTCAGATTTTTTATGTGTTTAAAAAAATTACCAGCATTGAAAAGTCGAAAAGAAAAAAAAAAGCAACGAATACAATTAAATAGATAACTATCAGCCTTCAGGATTTGCATTGATATGTTTTATATATTATGTAAGCCTTTTCAGAAAATTGTTCTACATGTTAGTGAAACCCGAATCAAAATAGGTCCAATAGTTTTGGAGTAACTCATGGAGTAAGTCATACGGTTGACTTCACTTTGAATGAGTATGGATATGGATAAAACATTATATATTTCTGATAAAAAATTAATAACTGTAGAGTTATAAAAGCAAAGCATGCAGCCTATATATACTTGCTTTATATGCTCTATATAAGCATGGAGCGAACCTCAAGAATGATCCGAATGGTTGTGGCCAAGGCTGTGGTTCATGGTTTTGGACAAAAGGAATGCACGGCCAGCCGCCGCAGGGTTGTGATCACAAGAAATTAACATGGAAGCTTTTACAAAGGCTAACTACATACAAGGAATTTAGCGAAACTAGCTTTTTGACCGACTTCAAAAAAAGAGGTTATCAGTTAAGTAAAATTTAGTTAGGTAAGTAGTATAAGCTACACTATATTATATACCCAGAGGTTCCGGGTTCGATTCCCGGTCAGGGCAAAATGGTAAATGGCCTTTTTCAAATTATCCTGGGTCTTGGTTGTTTATATATATATGTATTTGTTATAACGTATAGTATCGTTGAGTTAGTATCCCATAACACAAGTCTCGAACTTACTTTGGGTCTAGCTTAATCAGTGTAATTTGTTCCAATATACAGGGTGTTTTTAAAATCATTGGCATCCTTTCTACTGGTGAAAGTACTCATGAATATGAGCAACTTTTTATATGGGATCGACTCAATCCAACCGAAAAAAAAAACAGCTGTTCCATACATTTTGGGATTCTAAGTATTGTAAAATAGTATGGAACAGCTGATTTTCTTTTCGGTTGGATTGAGTTGGTCCCATACAAAATGTTGCTCATATTCATGAGTACTTTCACCAGTAGAAAGGATAAAGGAATAAATAAATATATTTATACAGGGTGTTTTTTAAATCACTGGCATCCTTTCTACTGGTGAAAGTACTCATGAATATGAGCAACTTTTTGTATGGGATAGACTCAATCCAACCGAAAAAAAAACAGCTGTTCCATACATTTTGGGATTCTAAGTATTGTAAAATAGTATGGAACAGCTGATTTAATTTATTTAGGTTATTAAAGATGTTACAATCATATGTATAGCTAAAATACCTATTTCACATCCAAGTCGCATAAGTAGCAATGTTTTTTTAATGGAATCGTTTGGTTTGGAAATTTCATGGATAGACTACTAAAGTAAACTGTGCTATATAGCTATTATAAAGATTTTTATGTCAAATTGTCAACTTTTAACATACTTAAAGTTACATATGCAGCTCAAATATTTCACAGTCAATAAATTAATATTGCAATCTCATGGAGTAATGTTTCGTTGTAATAGTTAAAGCGTACGGCTCGGTAATTTTGAATAGTCGTCGAAGAAGAACGCTGTATCTGCATTTTGTGCATATTCTCGTAAATGCCAGTTGCGTTGCAGCTGACTCAGAGGCAACTAGCGTAAACTTTAAGTAAGAGAAAATTTGCTTTGAAATATTTTCCCATACGAAACTGCACTGCAAATAAGGAAGCTCTATGTACATTGAAATTTCTTTAAAAATATATCTCACTAACTCTTTTAAAAGTCTTCGGATAGAAATGTTAGCTATAGAGTTATGCAAGTTGTTAATAAGTCTTCTTTTTATCATATTATTCTTGGTAAGAATTCCTGGAAAAATTTGTTAGTTAATTAGGGAAAATGTGATGAGAAGTACTAAAGAAAAAATATTAATATTTTATTCTAGAAATAAATTTATAAAGCTATTTTAAGTATTTTTCATGACAAAGGACGAAACTTTATTAAGAATTAGGTACTTAAACACAAAAAAATGCTTAGTATTATGTAATGATTGGTACATGAAAAAAAACCTGTACGGTGCTTGAACGAGGCCCCATGCGCTAGTGGCTCCCATGCCCAAACTACAACATGCTAAATGAGATAAATTATTTTTATGGATTTAACTTATACGACAAAAACAAAAATGTAACTGTAAAATTAGACGTAAGCCTGTAAAATTTGTACAGAAAAGTCACCAATACACCATGTCACCGCTGTAATTTCATATTTTTAAAGTAGGTATTAAAAAAGTAATAATAACCGGCCAAGTGCGAGTTGAACTCACGTGGAGAGGGTTCCGTACAACGCCAAAGATTTTCCGTAAGTGAACGAATTATATTGAGTTTACCACTTTATTTTCAATTGATATAATTTTTATAGGTTTACCTGTAATCTATAAGCAATGAACAATATTTTGTATTTTTTTCAAAATTTTGGGCTCAGTAGTTTTGGAGAAACCAGGGGAGGGGTCAATTTTCGACTTCTGTTATGAATAAAATCAAAACTATTTATTTTACAATAATAAAAATAATATATTTCCTAATTTGTCCTCCACAAAAATGACACTTATTTTTAAAAATTATTTACTTGCACGTATGTGAAATTCCACCTGATTTGGTCCAGTAGATTCGGAGCAAATTGGCTGTGATAGACGGACGGACAGACAAATCGGTTCCGTTTTTAGGGTTACGTAGTAAACAAGGAAACCTTATAGTTTTGCCATGTCTGTCTGTTTGTCCGTCCCCAGTTTTAATCAGCGACTATAAGTACTAGAAAGCTGTGATTTGGCACGGAAATGTATATTAATTATGCGGAAAAAGTGGTAAAATAAAATAATAATTTTTTTAATGTAACTCCCTTACATGTGGAAAGTAAATTTTTTTCTCGACTAACCAATCACGTGGGGTATCGTTGAATAGGTCTTTTAAAAATATTATGAGCTCCTGAACACCGTTTTTCGATTTAGGGATCCGTTTCTAACGAATTTGGTTCTAAAGTGAAATTTTTTGTTGGAGTCAAATGTGCCCCCCCCCCTCCTTTATCTGCTAAACGGTTATATATGGGAACGTGAAAAAAATCACAGCTATAGTTATTCATATTAAGCAAAAAACGGCAATTAATCGCGTTTGTTGTATGATGGGCTCCCATACAACAAACGCGATTCATTAAATATTATATAATAACAGAAATACATCATCTGTAAATGTCAACTGTCTAGCTATCACGGTTCATGAGATGCAGCCTGGTGAGACAGACGGACAGACAAACGGAATGACTATTATGACAAGCTACAATTTTCAATTTTGGTGAACAGAGCATTATTTCTCTCGGCTTTCAGTTTCTATCGGTGAGAAATGGACAAATTGATTTGTTTATTAAATCAATGTACCTCGGTGGAATTTGGAATCAAAAGTAATCTAGCAGCGCAGAAATGCGGAAGGAGATGGATGATAAGGAAAACAAGTACGCAAGAAAATTCAAGAACGGAGCAAGGTGGAGCGGGCGCGGAAAATTGGCTTCATTAGGTAGAGGACGGAGGGCGCGTTATTGCAGTACACACGGCCTGGATGAAAGGCGAACTACAAGGCCGAAGTTCAACCAAATAGAAGCGAGACTATGCTGGCGCCATGTATATTGTATGCCGGCTGATATCTGGCCAAATGTTACCTCTTGCTGGATTCCTTCAAATATCAGAATACTAAATAGATTGTGCTACAAGGGGTAAAAGTAATATTTTTAAGGCGAGGACGCTACTTTGAATCTAAAGCAAAATGAAGGGGTTCCACAGTTGAATCACGAGCGTAGCAAGTAGCAATTCTACTATGGACTAAGTGAAGTGATCGATTAATGTATATCTCCCGAGATAATATTACTGAACCAGAGTAGCACACTCTACTTTTCATCTCCATCTATGAGAAAAACTAGCAAATACAAAACAGAATATGCAGAAATGTATCTACAGAATAAAAGTTCAATTGACAAACCTTTATTTGGTGTCGTTTCCATTCAATAAATACAAATAAATTATTTTTCGAGGTGCACCAACTTTTGATAAAATTATCACTCATAACTTTGTTTGCGTGGTCCTTCATATCTTTTTATTTAATAAGACTTATATTCTCTATCAGCTTATAAAAAAGTATGTAAATTAACATAAATAATTAGATTTAAATACAATATAACCTGAAACTTATCTCATTACGTTATTTCTTTTTCTTAATTTAATCTTTTTAATTATACTTATTTCTTTTGCCAAAGCGAAGCACATAAAAATGTTTTCCTACATTCATCCTTGTTGACCACGATATGTATTCCAAATTTATAAAATTACTAATCCTGTACCATTTTATTGGAATGAAGTTCCTTTTCGGACGGTGTGGACTTGGCGGATGAAGGGTATGCGAAAAAAAAGTGTGAGATTTTTTCTTTGTCTTTTTCCGACACGAATTAAAGTCAAAAGTAATTTCACAAGTTTGACTATCTCGTCGATAGCTCAGTTGGGAGAGCGTGTATACCTGAGATGGTCGGTATTCCCGGTTCAAACGCAGCACACGCCAATATTTTTCCCTGTATTTTATTGTTTAGGTACCTTATTATTATTTATAAAAAAGTGTAAAAAATTTCCGTCAATTTTTTCTGTCACCAATTAATAATTTAATACGAAAGTGACTTCGTTCCAACCGAGTTTTCCACGCCACTCACGTTCTTTTTTTATTGTTTAAAAGTAATCTTTTTTTTGCTGCGCCAAGATATTTTTTTATTCTAGGTTCCTAGATTGATTTGTATACATAGGTTACATTCGTGTTCAATTTTCAAATTAGTTTTAATTTAGATTCTCTTTTTATTTTTATAGTCCAGAGAGAATCGACAGTTACTTTAACTCCATTTTTTGGGATGAAAACATCGTTTTTCGAGTTGCAATGGAAAATCATAAATATATCACTATGAGAGGTCAGCAAGCAACTTATAAAAATATATAATTCATTTTTATAAATGAAATCTAAGAAAGTTATAAAATTTCGTAGCAGCGTAAGCATAGAGGCCTACCATATTTTCGTAGACTCTATTCGTTTAGTCGCAAAAATTTAAGTTAACCTAATAAGAAATAAAATATAGTCATAATCATCAAAATTATATATGTAGAGCAATGAGTATGGCCTGATACTCATTGCGCACATGATTTTGTTGATTTAGTATATTATGTAATGTAGGCACTCTCCTATAACACTAACTAAAAGAATGTCAAAAAAAATGACCCTTGAATATCTAAGCAATGAATATTGGTGGGTAAAATTTATTAAAACTGTATCGGCCTGAACAACAAACAGTTATCGGTACCAACATTAATTGATTTGGATGTTTATTTTATGCGCTGCGAAACTGTAAAGGATATGTGGAGCGTAATGATAGAATCCGTTTAATCGATTGGTCGTTAACGAGTATGTTTTACGATGTGATCTGCATTGAAATGCAATCTTGTAAATCGTGTGTAAATTTTGAATCCTTTTGTGATGGGCGAAAGATAAAATAATGCGTTAGAGCGATCAGTTGTAAGTTTGTTTGTGTTTCGACCGGACAGTGGTGACTATAGCACGTGCGAGTGAAATTATCCGATACGAGAGTTTCAAGTACAAGTAAGTGAAGACCTACTTGGCGTAGTGGTCACCATGCTAGCCACCCAGAGGTCTCGAGTTCGACCCCGGTCAAGGCAAGTTGGAAAATTTCCTTTTTCGAATTGTCTTGTGTCTTGGATGTTTATCTATGTATGTATTTGTTATAAAATGTAGTATCGTTAAGTTAGTATCCCAAAATACGAGTCTCGAACTTACTTTGGGGCTAGCTCAATCAGTGTAGGTATTTTGTCCCTATAAAAAAAGTATGTATCGTTTGTGTGTATGTTTATTCGCTGATAACTAGTATTGTATTTTTTTGCAATTTAGTACACAACTTAAAGAGAGAAGAATATTTTTTTTAATTTAAGCAAGAGAGACACAGCAAAATATTCTTCGTTTGTTTAATTTCTCTTATCCCAGCATGGATGAATATCAACATACAAGTTCGTTATATTTACTGGATATTCTTAGCATTTGAACATTCCCACCATACCCACCAAAGGCTATTCAAATTTCATCCTTAAATTTATAAACACAACCCATTTTGTATTCTGTTTACTATAAACTCAGTTTAGTCTTATTGTATATAAAAGATAATTGAATAATTTGTATGATTCTGTTTAAAAACATACGCAATAATCATTATTCTAATAATAATAATTTTGATTTATTTAACGTATAGATTCCATAGAAGTTTTATTATTTTCACGATTTTTGGGTTAGTTCTATTAGATCGATGAGTATGTACACTTTGCAATATAAGCCTTACTTCTTCATATTATATTAAAAATATATAGCCAACCAAAAAAATGTTCAACCTGTGTATCAAAACTGCATATTTCCCTTTAAAACCTTTGGTTAGAAGATTTTCAATTTATTATTTGCTTTAAAAATTTGAATAACTTTAAAAAGCTTTCAACCGCGTACCAATTTTATTTGGAAAATAAAATCAGGCAGCAAGCGCTTTAAGGCTCCCTTATTTAAGTTCGGATACCCAAATTAAGGGAAACTACTTTCCTTTCACGAGAAAAACTTCCTAACCGCTTTTATATAACGAGCACAATATTTTTCGATAATCGTCTTCAAATCGGTAGGGTTTTTTGTCCAAAATCGTTTGGAAAAAACTTTGGCTTTGCTTTAGGGATGTAAAATGTATATTTTGCTCATATATTTTCTCTTTTTACCTTATTTATGCTGTAAGTAAAATATCTGAGAAAATAAATTAACATTTGTGTTTTATTGACTTTACTTTCGACGTCGACGGATCTCAGTCGATATTGCTAGATGAATCCTTTAGTCAGCCCGAAGAAATATTGACTAATGTTGTTGTTTTTCGTGTGTAAGTGGCCAACACTGGTGGCAGGTTGCCTAAAAGCATTTGACATAGCTTGCCATAATGTGCCTTGCCATGTTGACTACTAAAACATTTAGATAGAAAATATGAAGACTCGGTACAGTTTTGTCGGTCGTAGCAATATGAAGTACTTAGGAATAATGTTTCATCCATGTAAGTATCGAAACAATAAACGCAGAACTTCTGTAGTCGGCGGCATGTTTATGTAGCAATTGTCGTCACAATGGACTAGAATTCTAACAGCAAAATAACGAAGTGCAGATGGATACTCCAATATCAGTATAACTTTAATATCAGTACAATTGTAATGATGACGATTTTGGAGAAAATGCTGCAGTACAATTTGTTTCCGCTTCTTCTGTACTTGCGCTTAGAAGGCGGTAGTAAACTTAGTTGTAAGTAAATGATCTCACGTTAACAACTACCTATTAAGAAATCGAAAGAAAAATATGATAATTATCTGTGATACAAATATCCAACGATAAATAAATGTTTTTTGACTTTTTTTGACTTTTTTGGCTTTTGATACTCTATCTATATATTACGAAAAATACAAATTTTATGAGACAATTAAAATATGTTGTACAAATACAGAAACAAACAAAGTAAAATCATTGAGTATATTTCTTAAGAAATCTCTTCCAGCAGACTCAGGAGAGAAAAAGAGAAGAAAAGAGGTAGTAGTTGGCGTGTAAATAATAGATTATAGTTAAATACAAATACTTATAGGTACTTATCTAAAATCTTAAACATAAACATACATACATATACAACAATATAAAACATAATAATAAATAAAAATAGTGTTAGAATTATCTCTTACTTGAAAGCCGATATCTAAAAGATGATATGGATTTTATTTGGATTAAGTTTGATGCTAAATCACTGACGAGTTCAGTAGAAGATATAAATAATAACAAGAGGAAGATCAAGGCTCTGACATTAACCCGCTGAAGGATACACCCATTTTCTGAATACCTACCTTACTTTTATATTATTGTCGATTGAATCGTAAATGTCAAAAACTTTGATAGTTCTCATTTTACACGTAAGGATAGCTTTTGCAAAGAAATATGTAAATATCTAATCATTTACAAATTAATAATTTATGTACTTAACTCTGTAATATTTTTATTTTGTAGCCTAGGGGGGCAAGTTGGAGAAGGCGACCAGCAAATGATCATACACAAGGTAGCAACTTGTGGACTACGGTCCGGAGTTTAACCGACTTGAATTGGATGGTAATTCAACTTGTATAGCAGTGGATACAAGTTTACGGTGATTAAGAACCCTTTCAATAATGTTTGTATTCCAGCAATAACAAAATAATAAGTGAACGATGAAAAATCAAAAGACATTTAAGATATTATAATTAAATTAAGCCATGTGTGGTACCAAATAGGACCACTCCATCTCTTCCTGTATAAGAAATAAAGAGACGACTTAAGTTGCCTCGGAAGGAAGAATTGGAAAGCGAAAAAGTAAAATTGCTCTAAAATATCGTGCTACAATAGCATTCCCAAGGAGAGTCCGGTCTACGTGCTACATGCTGGCTGTGGCGACGCCGCCAAAAAGAAGCGTTTTTGAAATCTTATCGGCGAGCTGCTGCGCGGGATCAAGTTGTCGACACATTTTTCGGGCTACTTAAAGGCATTGTAGGAAGGTCAGCGTATTGAGTCAGTACAGTAACAGCCCCAAAACGCTTAATTGTTCAGGGGTGTCAAATGGCCGCGGCCACAGCGTAAAATGCCAAGGCAAAAACAAAGTGCATCAATTCGAGCAGAATTTTCATAGAAATATATTTTGTAGCATTAAATTGTTAGGCTTGTTCGAGGCACATTTTTTTGATTTGGTGAAAAGTTAAGGTGGAAATTGGAGGGGCGACACGTGATAATATTCTCGTTCTTCTTTCTTCTGTTTATTGTTTTTTTGTGTGTGTGTGTGTGTTTGTGTTTGTGTGTGTGTGTGTGTGTGTGTGTGTGTGTGTGTGTGGCCAACAATGTGTCAAGTTTTTCAAGCTGCCTAAAGGCATCTGACATAGCGTGACGGCTTATACGTGCCTTCCGAAGCATCTCTATGATTTAGAAGGTACGTATAAGCCGTTGGGTTCCTTTGGGCTGAGGAGCTCGAGCACTTTTTATGCCACTTTTGTTCACTTATCCAAGTGCGGACCACGCCCGGTATCGCTTTACTTGCGAAAGCGCTAGTAATGCGCACTCCCGCTGGGCCACCGAGCTCCTAAAATTTCTACTGAAAATGACCGTAAACAAGCACTCAATAAACTTGTTAGTGAAAGCTCAAAACGCAAATTGCATCTCTAGATGCTTAATGTCTTATTCACCAAATGAAACCAAACGTTATATAAATAAATAAACATCTCCTGTCGTATATCAACATCGCCTGTAAACATTGAGTATAATATAACCAGAAATCAGATTAAATATTCTATTGTTATGTACCTACTTCAGTATTTCTTTCTTTTTATTAATATTACAACTGTTGTGTTATAAAGTATTAATATTACTAGCTAAGTGAGTTTTGCTCTGTTACTTCTTTTTTGAAAGTTTCTTCAAAATCGTTGGAGCCGTTTTCGAGATCTTCATTTTATATTTTATATGTATATATAAGAATTGCTCGTTTAAAGTATAAGATAATAATATGCCAAATATAAAACCTTTACAAAAATATTGATAAATCAAATCAATACTAAAAAAACTCTCCAACTTCAATAAATTACTAACCTAATAACCCTAACGTAAACGATAAAATCACGACAAAGAGTTCATTATCTACTCGTAACTGTATTAGATTGGAAATTCGATTAGCAATTGCAACTCTCAAACAAAACTGTTGTGTGGCACGAGTTAACCACAAAGCCGTGCTTTCGTTAGTGAGCTTAGAATTTGTAGTCGACTTCGGTTATACACTCTCGTCCATTCGCCTCACGTACACAACGGTTATTTCAATTTTTATTCCATCTGAGCATTGAATACTAGAGTAATCAGCAAACGAACAAACAATAGATTTAAAAGGGGCTTGAGGGACTGGCATATATTTTGTGAAATCCAATAATTCCCTTTTGAATATTCTATAGCTCATCCAGCAAAAAGCTAATCCGGTGAATAATGGGTTATAGATATCAGCGTGGAGCAGGCGTGCCGGAAAAATATGCCGATTGTTTGCCGTCGTGTGCTCCCCGCATTAAAAACAGCATTTAAATAAATCTCGCCTCTGTTGATGTTTTAATTGCTTTAACGGCTATTTACAAAAACCTTTGTATTGACTGCTCAGTTCAAAATACGCTGCGATTGAACATTTGTTTGGCAATTATAAGCATTTAGCTTGGATAAACATTGAGATATTTTTCTGATGTAATTAGCTTTTGCCCACGGCGTTACCCACACGCCACGTGAATAAAATAATTGAATTGAAAATCCCACGGGATTCTTACATTTTTCCGAAATAAATGGCTCCAACGATTTCAATGAAATGTGTGTAGATAGAGGGTGCCGATGAAATATCCGGTTCAGCTAGGTTCCATATTTAAGGAATCTCTTTTTCTCGGTGTATTTATATGTTGTATATTATTAAAGATTCAAAAATTAAAAACGAGACCAACTTCTTAACCGGTTTAGTTTACGGATGTAGAAAAAGCCATAAAATACGAATAGTTAACCATTTTTACTACCAATGGAATATTGAAATAAAAAAATTATATCAATGTAAGTAACAAATTGTAGTGAAAAATAAATATTACTTACTTACTTAAAATAATCTTACAACGAAAAAATACCAAATGAATGCTTTTGAACACAAAATGAATATTTTAGTGAAACCAATGAATTTCGAAACGAGAAAAACTTTGGTAATAAATTACTCGCCGCGTGGCGGGTAACTTGAACCGGTTGAAGTTGTATGGATTAGTTGGTCGGGCATAAAACAGCTTTACGTAATGTTCCGCGGGAAGGTAACACGTGGTAACATTGCCGTGAGCGAAGACAATCTGTCAACTTATCGTGTTCACGTGCTATGTCTATTTATGGTCTTTCTTCAATAAAGTAATCTTGCAGGTAACAATAAGGTTGAAGTTATGAAGATTACTTATTCGTGCATAAAACAGCTAGCGTACTGTTCCGCGGGAAGGTATCATATGGTGACATTGCTGTCAACTTATCGTGTTCACGCGTGCTTTGTGTCTTAGGGATCTAATGTGTCTAATGTTTGTGTCTTAGGGAGTATAAACACTAAAAATAAAAATAAATTAGCTATCTCAGCTTTTCGGTAGCAAAAAACTAAAAAATCTTTTGTGGGTCTTGCCTTACGCCTCTATAATAAGATTCCAGATAATGTAGTAGCGTTACCAATATCTAAGTTTAAGACTGCCATTAAAAATATTTAATCAAAAATGCGTTATATATTATATATCATGTAAATGACTATTTATCATCGACTGATCACAATTCTTGGAAATAGATGACTGCAAATTTTAATTGTATTTTTTAAATATATAATATTATAATGTATACCTAGCTAAAGTGCATTGTGACTGTAACATAGCCCATCAGGCTGGGTAGGGACCAATACTGAACTGGGTTTCTTTCGGCGTAATCTTCCCAGCAGTGGTCGTTCTGAAACGCTAGCAGTTTTTAGCTGTCGCAAAAAAAATATTTAGTAAAAAAATGACCTTCAATAAGAGATAAATTTATCCTCCATTGAATAAAAAATTTTGACTTTGACTTTGGCTAACAGACATGAGACATTTTACCCGCGACACCATTTGACGGTCGCCGACCGTCGCTGACAAGTGTCACAAACTGTGAACTGTCACTCGTCTGTGAGAGCCCTTAATGGTCATTATTAAATAACGTAATATTTTTTTACTATAGTTTTATTGTTATTAAATAGAGTTTAATAATCGTGAATATAGTTATCATTCTTTTTACGCCAATTGTTGACGTCTATTCTTTTTACACTTATCTTAGCTTTGTGCTTATTTCTAGACATTGAATCTGTAGTAGAATAAAAAAAAACATCTTTATTTATCTTCAGCATTCTGATTGCCAAATATTCTAACGCATTTTGACTAGTAACATCCTGTTCCTGTCCAAGCTAAAATATTATAGTAGATACTACAAATAACAAATAATATAAAACTTACTAATTTGGTAATATAAATTACTACAATTCGTCTGAATACTTGAGGGGTATTTTCCCACTTACTTAAATTGAGTGTCATCTAAGCGCACGGTAGTGCGCAGGCCAAGTTCCAGCAACGGGCCGCGCGCATGCCGTGCACTATTTACACGAACCGTTTCGACCCACTTTTGACCCCCCTGTAGCTCAGTGCCTATTGCAAGTACCGAGATAAAATTGTATCTACGCAATCACATATTAGTACTTAAGCAGTATGCCAAATTTCATAGATATAACTTCAGTAGATCCTGAAATAAAACCCTGTGAAAATAGCTAATTTTGGCACTGACTGAATGACTCACTGACCGGTAATCAAAACCTCTAGGCCACTTCCAATTATCCTAGCGTTATGAAATTTTGCACGCAGATCGTGTTTTATATGTAGATCAACAAAAAATTAAGAAACTTAAGAAATCGGTCAAGCGTGAGTCGGCTCAATCGAATATCGAATATTTAATAAAAATATTTATGAACCAGTGATACAATGAGAATACAATGAGGAGGGGGGAGGAGGAGAGGAGGAGGAGAGGGGAAAGGAGAAGAGGGGGGAGGGGTATAAAAAATTGTCATGTATACATAATAATAATGCATACTGTATAGCTTATTATTAAATACTGCTTACCTAAAAAATCAGGCTTCTATTGTTATAAATTACTTTCGATAGATGGCGCTAGCGGTATAATTGAATCGCGATGTAGAAAAAAATAGGTACGATTTCTTGTAAAAAAGTATTGAAATCCCACCAAAAACATACCTGTTAAAAAGGGGGCCAAGTTCCTATCGGCTAATTGATCGGCTAAAAAGAGTTGAAATCCAATCCAATGCCAAGTTAAGATGCACTTTAAAATCGATCATAATCATCTTCATCAACAGCTTGATCCACTGATAAACATTTGCCATTCCCAAGACTTGAACTTGGCAGGTTTTATTAAATAGGTTAATTTAATTATATAAATAATAAATTTAATCATACAATTAATCAAGTGTTACGTACAGCACGAAAACCTGCCAAGTTCAAGTCTTGGGAATGGCAAATGTTTACCAGTGGATCAGGCTGTTGATGAAGATGATCGATTTAAAAGTGCAACTAAACTTGGCATTGGATTGGATTTCAACTCTTTTTAGCCGAACAATTAGCCGAAAGGAACTTGGCCCCCTTTTTAACAGGTATGTTTTTGGTGGGATACTACTTACATCAGTAGAAAGAGCCTAGTGCCTTTAGACCCAAGGGCCATTGATAGCGAGTATAGATGGTAGGCGAGAAGGTAAAAAAAAACTCAATCAAAATGGTGATCGGTTGCTAGCCGCATCGCCTATTGACATAATTTGGATTGTAGCCCGTTCCCTCGATCGTCTTTTACGCTCTGCATCGGAAGATAAATACATTCCACGTTTTATTTTAATCAGTACTGTATGGACCTATCGTTGTGTTTTGATATCCTAATTCCAATAAATAAACAACTTACTTATCGCTATTTAATTTGTTATATCAGTCCGTCCATATATAATAAAAGCTGTGGGTGTACATAGACGTCTTACATAGTACACTTGCAACTTTCATTTTTTGGAAATCAATGTCTAAATATATTTTTTAATACGTGCATGATGTTTTTCTTCATTTATTATACTTAACAGTAATCATGCCAAGAGTTATTACGTAGTTTGTTCAGTATAAAATTAATAGGATATGTATAAGTGATAACGATAAAAAAATGCATGTAATCCGTCTAAACCAATATTTCCGTTTTGATAAATTATGTTTTTGTTCATATTAACAGAAATAAATAAATTAACAATTTGATTTTAACTAAAACGAGAGATAAAGTTAAATACAGATTACATCGTGATCAAAAAAATAGTTGACGTTATATAGGTACTTCTGGTACTTATATATCATTCTGTATTTGTTTATAACATAATAATCTAAAACATAAACACGGCGTTTTGATAACAAATGTCGCATGTGATAAAGTGAATATAAATAAACGAATATACAGTATAACAAACAACACATAGTTTTGTTTCATTTTTATTATCTACTTTACAAAATAGCTACGCTAAAACGCTCTATCAAGTCATGCAAAAGAAAAAGGCCTATACAGCAGCTGCTTTTTTTCATAATCATAACAATGTTGGTCATTAATCTTTAAATACCATTAGTAGCCCCAGAAAATAACATTTTAAAGTGGTGCATGTACAATGTAGGGTCTGTCTGTTTACAAACTTGAGAACATGTATATCGCATCAGTAACTTTCCGCGAGTAAGCGTGAAGTTTTGCCGTACAAATAAAACATTATGTTGTAAGATAATTGTGATGTTTTGCAAAGTTTTCGGTTATAAACTTTTGCAATACATTATTTAAATGGTTTTGCATTTGAAATTTAAAAACTAAAGGATGAAATAATAGGTACATTTATTATTGGTTGACTTACCGTCGGAAGATGTCACACAGTGGCAAATTAGCAGAAGCAACCCCACAAAAGTGGCCGCTGACCACGTCGCAAACCTTCTTCCGTGCATCGTGTGTTTACCCCAGCGACATCGCAATCGAATGAACTTTTCCGACTATTACAAATGTGTCAACAAAAGCGTTGTCATGACTGTCAGTGAGGTAACGAAGTTCGCTCATTCATTCCCCGCTCGCAGGAATAGGTGCGATTAAATATTTATTGGAAGGCTGTGAATTGAGCGGGTGTTCGTATTTCGAGATCGTACGGCTGCGGAGACCGGGCGACGTGCGGCGTCGCTGTGTTCGGGGCGCGCTGGCTGCGTACTGTCCGCTCCACCTTTGTCTGTCTTTCGTATCTGCGCCTGGCGCTTGCGTAGCTCCGCCTCGCTTCAAAAAGACCGAACATTACCAGTATTTGTAACAGTTTGCGTCAAATTGATATAAATGGAGACGGTTTTAATAAAGTGTAATTGACTTTTGCCAACTTTGCGTCGCATTAATTTCGACCACGCTAAGACGCCTCGGGCAGGTGCGCCGCTAAGTACCATCCGAGTTACTCTGCTTTCTGCTATGAATAATCTCGAATTTAAATTGATGATAATTATGATGAGTTTTTGAGTTGGCTGTGATATTTCGGAGATTGATGTCGGAATTGCTCTCACCTTCATTTGGTTTATGAAGTTCTTTTGAAAATTAAAGATGAGTAGATCTTCACGTTTCAAGTAGTAGGTTTAGAGGATACGTAGAAATGAATTTTTACGAGCTTGTATGTGACTTGCAATGTATTTTTAACCCCCGACGCAAAAAGAGAGGGGTTTTATAAGTTTAACGTGTTTGTCTGTATATCTGTCTGTGGTATCGTAGCTCCTAAACCGATGAACCGATTTTCGTTTCTTTTTTTTTTTGTGTCATAGATAATTTTATCCTGAGTGTTCTTAGCCATGTTTCATGAAACTCTGTTTAGCCGTTTCAAGATAGTCAGCTCTTTTCTAATACATGAGGTGATATGACTAACTTCCTTATGGCCTATCGATTCGTTTGGTACCGTGTTACTTCAATGATATTGAAAGGATATGGTAAGGTAACCATGACCCGATCAGCCGTTTGAAGATTATCAGCTCTTTAATAGTTGATTTATTTTTTGTGTGGGGGGGTTTTTTAATTTTTTTTTTAATTTTACTGTTATGTACATAGGTACCTATGTAACTATGAACGAATGTTTGTTTAAATCAAATCTGGCAATTAGATTTTTAACCAATTAAGCTGAAATTTTGCTTACTTGTGTAAGTCGGAAGACAATATTATGGAGTTAATTAGCAGTTCTTATGATGGAGCAGGGAGATATTCGACAGAACTCAGTTGTAAAATAACATAACCTCATTGAGGAGGTCTAGTTTAGTTTATCTTGACAAGCACTTTATGGTAGACGATGTCTAGGATCTGATTGATCATTGCGACGCAAAGTGGTCGATGGAACTCACTAGGAATATACACAAAAAAACATTTTTTTTTAAATTTTTAAATACACAGGTCATGTTATTTTTGGCGGAAAGAAAAAGTCATCACAAATCTATGCCCAATCTAATGTACAGTTACTTTAGCCTACATTTTTGGTTTATTCAAAACTATAGACAGCTTAAATACCTACGTTTCTTTAAAACGTGTTTTTATTATTACAAAAGAGACTGGAAAAATTTCTGATAAAGACAATTTCTCCTTAAAAACATTTTCTCAATTGGCATATCAGTTAATGTTTATTGAAATTCATTGGAGCCATTTGTAAAGAATTGTCAGAAGATGAGTCAAGTAACGAAAACGGCATGTGATCTTTACATTGAAATATTAAAAATATAGTAATATAATACATATACGATAAATATTACTGCATGAGTGAACATGGGTTTATACACAGGATAAATGAACTGGAAATCCCTATAGTTGATAAGTTCTTTTCTAGATCTAAATCTTTTTTAGATTTTAACATTTAAAGTATAATTTGTTTAAATACCCTATTTGTGTATTTTAACATATAAATATTTTTGTTTAATTATGATGTATATATTAATTATTGTCGCATGTATAGTTAGAAAAAAAAAAAAACAATAGAATTATGTTTAACAGATGTAAATTTCATCACTAGCCCATACATTTTTAATTAATAGGAAGTACGAATAAATTTAGAATATCAATGACAGGCAACCGTCCAAGATTGTGAAATTGCAGTGCAATAAACTCATTAGCAACAACTATCTGCGTCCAGTCATTTGAACGGTCAAAACTTATGGTACAGCTCGAAAGATATTATGTACTAAAGGTTCTGAACTTGATTATTATTGTTAAAAAATATTATGCCCAATAATAGAAAATTTAAAAAATACCTAATATGTTAATAAATATTAACCGATGAGAATTAATAATTAATTGAGATTGTTCGTAATTTTTACAGGCTATTTTAAAAGTCGTTGAATCGGCATATTATAACGATAGTTATGCAGTCCTAAAAATGTATTATTCTACAATAAAAGCTATTTAAATGCCTTTGAACAGTATATTTAACTTAAAAAGAAAAAAGGGTACATATCGAATACCAATTATGTTGCAATATAAGGTGGTTGCCAAAAAAGTACAAGCTACGTTATTAAACTAGTATTGTACTCCAGCACAAATTATATACTACAAAGACACCATTATTTGGTTCAAAAAATTGTCTGATCAAAGTGTATTGCCGTTGTCGACTGACTATTTTTTTTGTGTTTATATGCGATTTCGTGTGAAGATTTTGACTGTGACCCGTAAGTGCAGTAAAAAGTGCTAAAAAAAGTCATTATTATAGAAAGTAAACTGGTAACATTAGGTATTAGATATTCAGTATTATTAATGGTACTGACATATATCCTATAATAAGATGTTATTTTTAGAGAATTTTTCTATTTTAATATTAACAATAATTATGCAAAATTATCATTTAATTAAGTATTTTTTTTAAAGTAAATGATTATATTTGTATTTGAATGCATTGCTCATTAGTTATCGTGATATGTGCCTAATTTACGTATCGAATGTTGAATGTAGAGCCTAGTCAGTGTTACATACAGTGTGAATTAATAATTAATTGAGATTGTTCGTAATTTTTCAAGGCTATTTTAAAAGTCGTTGAATCGGCATATTATAACGATAGTTATGCAGTCCTAAAAATGTATTATTCTACAATAAAAGCTATTTAAATGCCTTTGAACAGTATATTTAACTTAAAAAGAAAAAAGGGTACATATCGAATACCAATTATGTTGCAATAAAAGGTGGTTGCCAAAAAAGTACAAGCTACGTTATTAAACTAGTATTGTACTCCAGCACAAATTATATACTACTAAGACACCATTATTTGGTTCAAAAAATTGTCTGATCAAAGTGTATAGCCGTTGTCGACTGACTATTTTTTTGTGTTTATATGCGATTTCGTGTGAAGATTTTGACTGTGACCCGTAAGTGCAGTAAAAAGTGCTAAAAAAAGTCATTATTATAGAAAGTAAACTGGTAACATTAGGTATTAGATATTCAGTATTAATAATGGTACTGACATATATCCTATAATAAGATGTTATTTTTAGAGAATTTTTCTATTTTAATATTAACAATATTTATGCAAAATTATCATTTAATTAAGTATTTTTTTAAAGTAAATGATTATATTTGTATTTGAATGCATTGCTCATTAGTTATCGTGATATGTGCCTAATTAACGTATCGAATGTTGAATGTAGAGCCTAGTCAGTGTTACATCTACAGTTAACATATAATATAATATACAAAACAATTATAGTAAACTTGAATCTGGCACAACTTCATACCATCCAGCTAAGCGTTGTACTAAGATAATAATAAAATACAAAATTGTATTTATATCATTTATTTTTTAGTATCCAAACTTTGAAATAATTATATTAATAACAAAATAATTCATATTTTTTTTCATACACATTTTAAGTATATTAAGCAATACAAAAACGAATGTAGCAGTTTACGGCTACAATTTAAAAAATATACTTAACATATTGACATTTGTCTTTGTAGAATAAATCCTTAAACTATTATCAGGGTATTTCCTGAGGAGATGTCAAAACAATTATAATTATGTGATTTCTGGATATATTTTAATCGAAAAAAATGTACTTATCCTGAAATCATATAATTATGATTGTTATATTTACTTAGTAACCAATTAGATGTTTGAGAAATCCCGGAACTTTTAGTCATATCCATACTTTTCATAGCAGTAGCAGCCGTGATTCTGATCTCTGACAATAACACTTTATAAGAGACATATTTGCAAAACTTCACTTTATACGTGGGATAAGTTTCCGGAATGAATATGAAAAAATACTATTAAAGGTACAAAATTAATTTATTGTTTTTCAAAATAATCTCCCTTGGCGTCTATGCACTTTTTCATTCGATGAAACCAGTTTTGAAAACTTTTGTGCCACTCCTCTGTGGTGACCTCTGAAACGTGTTTTTCATACTCCTCGACAGCCTCTTCTGGTGATGAAAATCGTTGACCGCGTAATTGGTTCTTAATTTTTGGGAACAGAAAAAAGTCACAAGGTGCCAGGTCGGGACTGTATGCAGGATGACTCATGAGTTCTACATTTTTCGCCTTCAAAAAGTCGTTTGTCTGTCTGGCCGTGTGAGAACTAGCATTGTCGTGGTGCAGGATGATACGGCGTTTACGGTTATTTTTACGGAGTTCGTTAATAACTTCCGGCAAACAAATGGTCGTGTACCAGTCACTATTTACTGTATGACGATTCTCTAAAGCAACAGTAGCCACGTGTCCAGTTTTATTAAAAAAAAAAAGCAATCATCCGCTTAGATGCACTTTTCACGCGCGCCACTTTGGTTGGTTTCGGCTCATCTTAAAAGACCCATACGCTCGATTGCTGCTTTGTTTTGGGATCGTAGCAATAAATCCATGTTTCGTCACCTGTTCCTATGTCCCACACTAAATTTGACGCACCTTCGTTGAATCTGGTAAGCATGGCACTGCACCAAGTGACGCGGTCCGTATTTTGAGCCTCGGTCAAGTTGTGTGGGATCCACCGCGAGCACAGCTTTCTCACACCCAAATGTTTGTGTAGGATTAATTGTATTTGACTCATGCCTATTTCCAAGGATGCGCGAATTTCATGGTAGGTCACATGCCTGTCTGTTTCAATCATACGGCGCACAGCATCGATGTTTTTGTTGGTCACAGCGGTGGACGGCCGACCATCGCGAGATTCGTCACTGAGATTGATACGACCACGCTTGAATTCTGCAAATCAGCTATAAACAGTTGTCTTGCATGGTGCTTCATTGCCAAAAGCTGTTTCAAGCCGAGCGATGCTCTGTTGAGCTGTCAAATTACACTTAAAATCGTAGAAAATCATACTACGAAAATTTTCCCGAGTTGAATCCATGTTGATGCAGACACACAATTTTTTAAATGGCGCCACAAGGTAAAAACAAAAGACAGTCAGATGAAACAAACTGCATTCTACAGCCAAAGAGTTCTATTTTCAAATGTTGCAATAAATTTTTAAATATTGTTTATGTAAGTGGCCAGTTCCGGAAACTTATAGTGCGCCCTATGTAGTATATATAATGAAATCCAATCACACGATAATACAATGCATGTGAACGATTAAAAATAATACCATGGCCGTAAGTTAGAGATAGCAAGTTCATTCTGTTGAGGAACATTTTGCGAAATTGATTTATTTTAAACCAGTCTTTAACGTCTTTAATCAGTAAACTATAATGTGATACAGAGTAATGAACATGTTTATTAAACAAAATTATTAAAAAAAACCCAAAAAAAAAAGGTTCCTCAAAAAAATGAACTGGCCATCTCTAACTTACGGCCATCTCCCCTTGAATTACCCTATATATAAAAAAAAATATTGCGAAAAATATACATGAGTAATGCTTTGCAGTCCATGTCTAAATGTGACGCACATAAAGGAAAATACTAATAATTACGTAAAACCACAAGTTATCAATTAGAACAGAAACAATAGCTTTTATCAGTTAATAAATTCATAACTTTATAATTCTATATTTTACATATAGTAATGATTAAAGTTTTGTACTATGGTTTTTCTTTATTTTCTGAAAGCATTGATATTACTTAATATTTTTTAATAACTCGCAATCACATAAAACGTAAGTACAATTTATGTAATTTGGGTTTTATTTAACAGAGTTTAACAGAAGGCGTTAATTGCTATATCTAACTTATTACTTCTTTAATTTCTGCCTATTTTGACGTATTCATTCTATATCTGAAAAATCTAATTTATGAAATAAGTCATACCCTCGAAGATAAGTATCAGGCAAATTAGAGAAATTTCTATTACGATAGCAATAGAACAAACTGGATAGCACGTAGTTAGGCGAATAATAATTACACTCGCCTATGCCAAAAAATAGGTAGAGTACCCCTCTTCTGAATAATTACCCTTACCTCAATAATTTCTTAACATTATCTATGATTCCGCTGTAAATAAAAATATTCTAGATAAAGCTTATCATACACTTATGTAATCCTAAGTTTAATTGAATTTTATGTACGCAACTTCCATAAGCGTAGCCAGCCATGTGCTCAGGGTGGGGCAGCAATCTGAAATAATATGTAACTAGCAAACTACACAGTCCGCCGCTTACCCCAGTTAATTTTTACATATAAAATGTCGAGTGAACTTTCTTACGAATATTAAGTATTGTAGTAAGTACCTAGATAATTTAATTTTTAGGTTTGGTTCGGTAACTTAAAGGTCTGAGCCAAGGTGGGGCAAGCGCCCCACCGTGCCCCACCGTGGCTACGCCCATGGCACTTCATAGAGTTTGGGCTTATTTCTATTGTCTTAATAATCACTTTGGCCTCAAAATAAAAGCTTGAACACAATTTTTTTTTTCAAAAATCTTATTCCTTAAGTCTACGAGATTAATAAGTAACTACTTGTTACTTATTAGATAGTTGTTGAATTTATTCCATTGGATATTTAGTTACAAAAATTCTAGTTGCAAATATAGAGATTTGTTTGCCAAACTAAAATGCCCCTTGTATAAATTATTGGTTTTGAACAGCATTACAATGCTCGGATTATTATCGAAATTAAAACATAATTTATTTTTAGAACGATAATATGAGAAAATTTGTCACTTATAATACCACAAGAGCTTCAAAATTATCGGGTATTTCCCGATAGGTTCGTTGCAAACAAATGAAGGAGTCAAGTTGTCAAAAACTTGACGACTTTATTTGTTTGCAGGGAACCTTGAGGGAAATGCCAGATAATTTTGAAGCTCGTGGGGTATTCGGGGGATTATTTTTCCGTCCCAAATGTCGGCCAATAGAATTGCACCATGAGATGAAATGAACAGTTTACAAATAAGAATTTCATAATTTCATGCAAAATCTCCAATTTTCACAATTGAATTCAACCTGTCAGTTTGACGTGTGGTTAATTTGACTGGATTATGTTTTGTTTTTTATATATAGCAACTACCAGAGAAAATAATCAAAAAATTATCAGTATAATACCATGTAGGTTGTACCACGTGACGTCGAATGGTGCAATTCTATTGGTCGATATTTGGGACGGAAAAATAAAATCAGTGTTATTCAAAGTCACGGTAGCACAATTCGCTTGTCAAGTAATTTGAAAAAAGATCTAATTCGCAAACCTTTTCGAGGAATAGCCTCTAGGAGAAACTTTCTCTAATCAGATTTTAAAATAAGGTCTTATTCATTTCGATATTTGCAAAAATCCAAATGACTTTCATTTTCAAGCAAGGTCAAGCTATTTGAGGAAGTGAAGTCACGATGAAGATTGGCTATTTCAGCTTTCAGTACTGTACTGTCAATATTTTTTTTTAAACATACTAAGTTTGGGCTCCTGGGTAGAAAACGGCTAGATAAATTTTTATAAAACATATTTCAAACGAATTGTAATATATTCATTTCTAATGTGATGGAAGCAATTTTGAAAATATTTAGATAAACTTACTATTTTAAAGTAATTTTTTGGTCCCAGTTCTTAGAATTAAAAATAAATCAAAAGTTAAATCAATTATGTAATTAATTCTTTAATATATATCAAATGTTAATCCTTACAACGCAAATATTGATTTCAGAAGAGGTGCCATTTCGATTTTTGGTGTAGGGGTGTATAGGGTTGTGGTTATGATGTTGTAATTTTTTTGTATGGTATTTGATTTTTTTTCTTAAAACCCGTCGTGTGGGGTGTAAAATAAAAGAACTTTGTGAGCTGTTCTAAAATATACTACATCATTACATTTAAGTCACCGGTTTTCTGAAAAAATCAAAAACAATAGAATTTTTTTCAAATATTGAAAAATAAATCAAGTGTTAATATTTTTTAAATTGCATTAAATAAGTTAGATATGATATAACGGATTACTTGGCGTATACTTTTTAATAATTTATTAAGTAGTTTTCTACCTGCAGGAGCCCAAACGGGGTATGTTTTAAAAATGATTTTAGTTTAAAAAAAAAAGAACAGGTGACTGAAATGTGATGATGTAGTATATTTTTAGAATCAGCTCATAAAGTTCTTTCATTTAATAGCTCACACGAGAGGTATACATGTTTTTTAAATTAATTACATCATAACTCCCCACTGTACAAAAATTCAAGATGGCTCCCCTTCTTAAATCTATATTTGAGTCATAAGGATCAACTCAGCCAGAGGAAATCTCTTGATCATCAATCGCATTATATAACAAAGACTATATACGTTCGTTGCAATGTTAGTTGCAAGTTGCAATGTGCACATGTGCGTTACAATAAATATTAAAATAGAATTGAAAAAGGGATTTATTTTAATGTGAAGCAAAACTTCACCAAAACATTATATAAATAAGTAAAACGCGCTTCATAACAATAAGCCCCTGGAAGTTGTAGGCAGGTTTTGATAAAACAATTATCGTCAGTTGTATCTTATTATAAAGTTAGTACAGGAGTCGAATCTAATTTGTATAGGATGCAAATGGGTTTTCTGGTTACGAACGGTTATTTTGAAAACAATATAAACAATAATGAAACCAGTTTTACAAGTAAAAATCAAATTAACTGAAGTATTTTAATTTGATATTGCGTCGATTTTAGGCTCGATTATATTTGGTCGATTATAAATCGAAATCGCAAATGCAATTAGGGATGTAGACTGGATAAAACATATATTATTTTAGTTAATCGGTCAATTAGATTATCTAAGAACAACGGGCCCATATTTTTTCGTTTAACAAAGTAGTAAAAATTAACAAAGATACAGCGCATCGAAGTTTCGGAATGGGATTTGGGACATCATATTGTGAAAATCGTACATGATCGTGCGTGACGTCGAACGAAATTTAAATGTGCTGTATTTTTGTCACTATTTGCTTATCAGAGAAAAGAAAATAATACGTTAACAAAATATTTTAAGAATCTACCAAAATAAGCCGAAAATCTTTTTATTCCCATATCCGTAGCGTCGGTATAAAAAAAAAATACTTTTTCGAGTGTCACAAGCGTCAGGTTTTTCAAGTAACATTATATGGCATCTGACATAACTGCCTTCCATTGAATAAAATTTATGGCCTAAATATAAGATTTATTATTACCTACATACGCCTTTTGCGCATGTCCTAGTCTTAAGGATAATAATTATGTCCTGTACAAAAAGGGTATTGTTCTGTCAATATTAAATAATATCTTATACTATATTAACGCAAAAAATACGATCTTTCAAATGAATCTTAAATCAGTGCAAGATTAATACACATAATATGTACTTCATAAGCTACTGTACTATACAACCAGTGTCTAACTGTACCTTATATGTTAGTCTGAAACCAACGGTGTATATAACTGCGTGCAAGCAAATTACCTACGTCGTATTCAGCAGAAAAGACATAAAATAAATTTGTAAAGACGCTGCGCATCTTTTGTGTGCGACCTAAGATGTTCATGTTTCAATAAGGCGCCCTCGCAAAGCGAACGGGTCAAGCTGTACAATAACGTTCCAAAGATAATGTACAGTGCTCTTGCATTGTGCTCTACTTGCTCTTTGTTGCTGTAACAATTTTGTTTTAGTGTGGTTAATTTATAAAACCGATCTGATGTTTTTTCGGTGCAGGACAGCTAAAGATGCAAGCCGGGGCCCATGCCCCGGACGGCGAAGTCAGAGGTGCGGCAAAATCGAATATATTCACCACTATCAGCTACCGATACGGAATGGGGGCGGCGTGGCGTCTGGTTA
The DNA here is from genome assembly GCA_943193695.1 of Acrobasis suavella. NCBI lineage: Eukaryota > Metazoa > Arthropoda > Insecta > Lepidoptera > Pyralidae > Acrobasis > Acrobasis suavella. The sequence goes on from OW971940.1 coordinate 9,805,184, forward strand.
CTTTTGAAGAAGTATAAAAGTTGTTCACTACTCAAAAATGTACAATCATATCTCGGTCTGAATCTTAACTGATCATTAACCACTGCTCCCTCTAGTGTACTTGACTGTTCTTCAGGTATACTAGTAATCAAGTAAGCGGCAAAATTTTACTTCGCCTCAAAAAACATTCTAGATCCGGTACTGGTTGGGATAACATCGTGCGCACTTCTACTCACATTCGCGCTGAGGAAGATCTCCGAATGAGGTCGAATCATGTCGGCCAGAAGCTGACTTTCTATGTGAGTAACCGTATATTGTATATTAAAAAAGTATATCATTTACTTGAAAAAATAAATGACTTGAAATAACAGCTAAACTCATATGTGTATATCTAGGTAGATACTGTTTTTATTATGGGTTGATATATGTACTTAAGTATTTAAGTTTTTCTTTATTTAAACAACTACGAGAAAAGTCTCGATTTTATACATTTTGAATTTCTAACAAGTCTCAAACTTACGAGTAATATCCCAATATTCATGTTTTACTTAAACGGTAGTTTAATATATTTATAGAATACATTGTGAATCTCTTGTTTCGGCTATTATAATAACATTGTGATCGACTGACTTATATTGTGTTAAAGTGAGAGAATGTTACTTTATAAGACTTTAAGATGTAGTTAAATGTTAATAATTGTATAATAATCACAGAGAAAACTTGATAAAACATATTCAAATGTTAGATTATATAAAACTTACGACATACCTGGGATGCGCACCGAGGAACTGGCGTTTTTAGGGTTCCGTAGTAAATAAGGAACCCTTATAGTTTCGCCATGTCTGTCTGTCTGTCCGTCCGCGGTTTTACTCAGCGAAAGCTGTAATTTGGTATAGGTATGTATATTAATTATGCGGAAAAAGTGGTAAAATAAAATATTGAAAACAATTTTTTTTTTAGTGTAGATCCCATACATATAAAGTCAAAAGTCAATTTTATTTTCTCGGCTAATCATGTGGGGTATGAATAGGTCTTTCAAAAATATTATGAGCTTTTAAACACCATTTTTAGATTTAGGGATCCGTTTCAGAAATATTTGTTTTTAAAGTTAAAAATTTTGTTATAGTCAAGTGTCCCCCCCCCTCTATCTGCTAAACGGTTACATATGGACACGTGAAAAAATTCACAGCAATTTCGTTATAGTAAATATAACGAAATTTAAAGGAAATCTATCAGAGCTATGTAGGGTTTACAAATTGAAAAGTTATAGGCGATCAACTTATAAAATGTACTCCGAAAAGGAAAATTTCATACAAATTCAATAGGAATTAATTTTTAGCCGTTTTTAGTGGCATGAACTCAAATTTGGCATTCGTAACTACGGAACCCTACACTGCGCGTGGCCCGACACGCACTTGGCCAATTATTGATATTATGTTTGACAATTTTAAGAACCACATTTATAAATAATAAAGAAATTCTTAACTTTTCTTTATTCAGAGATTTAATACAAAATGTTTTTTTAATACAGTATATCGTATTTTGATTAAAAATTTTGAACATATGTTTTTATTATACTTTTTATTAAATCATAAAGTTTATTACATAAATTGTGTAGGTATAAAAGCTGTTAACATGGGCTTTTATTTATAGAGGCATAACATTTATCTATTAAATTAATAAAAGCGAATTGAAGCAAACATGATATGTCGTTAATTAACTTACACACCCCCTCCAGGCTAATAAGATTTGCGTCGATATCATCATACGAATGCCTCGATTGCCGTGAACTCAATAAGCTTGAATTATTAATTGTAATATGGCAAGACATCAACATAGTGATTAATTCAATATGTCGTTATACCCACGTATATAGGAATAAGTCTGCATTACTAAGCGATGTCGTCTTTGTAAACGGCAATGTTACTCGTAGCCGTGCTTTTGCTGGTTAAGGCTTGCTCTGTCAGTCCAAAACTCGGGGGGGGGGGGAGGGATAAGGTGCGGGGCGATCCGCGAGGCACCTCGCAAGTTATTTACATATTTCGCCTGACTAGATAGCGGGGAACGCGGAATTAACGCGACATGACGCGGAATGCAGATTTTATCGGCTTTTAATTGTTAAAAAAAGGGATGAAAGGGAATTTTGCGTATCTTTCTATAATTATTTAGTAGCTTTAAGAGCACAAGAACTGAATGTAAAATTTAAGTAGTTAAGTCATAAGTTTAGTATAAGTAATTAAGTATTGATAAATGTTACAAAAATAGGTTGCTTTGAGATTTTTATAAAGCGAGTAAAGTTTATTAGATCTTGTAACTGAATGTGACTTTGACAAGACTATCATATTCTTAACTAAGACATATCGCTTTTCACATTTGAAAACATTATTTTCTATGTCTCAGATGGTTTAAAAACTCAAAAATTCGGCCTGGGCTAAGTAGCATTAATCGCGAAAACGAATTTTATAACAATTTAGGTGCTATATACTAACTGCTGTATTCATAACAAATTTGCAATCCTTAAATTGCTAGATTTAAGGTACCGATTATAGGAGCACAAACTTTTCTGTAAGATCTAAGCGCACGGTAGTGCGCAGGCTAAGTTCCAGCAACAGGCCGCGCGCATGCCGTGCACTATTTACACGAACCGTTTCGACCCACTTTTGACCCCCCTGTAGCTCAGTGTCTATTGCAAGTACAGAGATAAAATTGTATCTACGCAATCATATACTAGTACTGAAGCAGTATGCCAAATTTCATAGATATACGAGTAGCTTCGGAAGATCCTGAAATATGACCCTGTGAAAATAGCTAATTTTGGCACTAACTAACTGACTGACTGACTGAATCACTGACCGGTAATCAAAACCTCTAGGCCACTTCCAATTATCCTAGCGTTATGAAATTTTGCACGCACGTCGTGTTTTATAAGATTAACAAAAAATTAAGAAACTTAAGAAATCGGTCAAGCATGAGTTAGCTCAATCGAATATCGAATTTTTAATAAATATATTTATGAAACAGTGATACAATGCGAATATGATGAGGAAGGGGGAGGAGGAGAGGGAGGAGGAGAGGGCGGAGGGGTATAAAAAATTTGCATGTATACATAATGCATACTGTATAGCTTATTATTAAATACTGCTTACCTAAAAAATCTGGCTTCTATTGTTATAAATTACTTTCGATAGATGGCGCTAGCGGTATAATTGAACCGCGATATAGAAAAAAATAGGTACGATACCTTTGAAAAAAGTATTGAAATCCCACCAAAAACATACCTGTTAAAAAGGGGGCCAAGTTCCAATCGGCTAATTGTTCGGCTAAAAAGAGTTGAAATCCAATCCAATGCCAAGTTTTGATGCACTTTAAAATCAATCATAATCATCTTCCTCAACAGCCTGATCCACTGGTAAACATTTGCCATTCTCAAAACTTGAACTTGACAGGTTTTATTAAATAGGTTAATTTAATTATATAAATTTAATCATACAATTAATCAAGTGTTACGTACAGCACGAAAACCTGCCAAGTTCAAGTCTTGGGAATGGCAAATGTTCATGGTTCGATCCCCGGTCAGGGTTGGTTGAAAAATGGCCTTTTTTTAAATTGTTCTGGGTCTTGGTTGTTTATCTATATATACTTATTATAAAATATCTCTAGTATCATTGAGTCAGTATCTCACACCAAAAGTTTAAAAACTTACTTTATGAGGCTGGCTCAATCTGTGTCATATGTCCTCCCTGTACATTTATTTAAAAGCAAAATTATACCTATATATAATTATTACATTAGTAAAACATTGAAAACCATTATTAATTAAGAATAAACAGAAGAAAAAAAATTTAAATAATGTTTTCTTTTAGAAACCTAATACTAATAATATATTTACCTGAAAAAGATTTTGTAGTTGACATTTAATGATATATTTATCCATCTTATTCCATCAACAAAATGTGAAATTTTACCTCTATATTAACTCTATTGCCGAAAGCTCATCTTTTATTGTTTTAGGATTAGAAGTGAGCAAAATTATTAAACCAAATGAAGACTGACCGGGTAACATTTAAAATGTCGAAAAATAAGAAGCACCCTAATGAAGATACTTTATAATAATAACAAATGAGGATACTTTACAATAATAATGAAATGTGCAAAGTTTTTACTTATTATACCCGAAATATAACTAAGTTGCGTGTTCTGCATGACGGAGACAAGTAGCAGATCATATTTACGTTGGTTGATAAATCAAAGTTTAAAATAAATCAATGGGCTGGCAAAAGTATTATTTTATATTATCAAAGTATTAAAAACTGTTATTAATTATAACCAGAGGAAAAGTGTTTCAAATAATGTTATTTTCGTGAACCTTATACTAACATTATAATATATTTACCATTACCCAATAAAGGTTTGCAGTTGACATTTTACTATTTCAATTCGGGGTTGGGTTTTATTGAATTAAGTTTAAATAAAAATCGTCTTTAGAAGTGTTTAAATATCAAGAAACACACTACCATCTTATATTATTAGTACATTTAGTTTAAATTTATTTATCTATCATTTAAAATTTATATAAGTAAGTATTATTTGTATTTACTTTGTATATACTACATTGGCCAAGTGAGTGTCGGGTCACGCGCAGTGTAGGGTTCCGTAGTTACGAATATCAGCTTTGAATTCATGCCACTAAAAACGTCTAAAAACTAATTTTCTATTGAATTTGTACGAAATTTTCCTTTTCCGAGTACATTTTATAAGGTATTCGCCTATAACTTTTTAATTTGTAAACCCTGCTTATATATATATATATATATATATATATATATATATATATATATATATATATATATATATATATATATAGCTGTGATTTTTTTTTACGTGTTCATATATAACCGTTTAGCAGATACATGGCAGGGAACCCTTGACTCTAAGAAAAATGTTCACTTTAAAACCAAATATTTCCAAAACGGATCGCTAAATCGAAAAACGGTGTTAACAAGCTGATAATATTTTTGAAAGACCTATTCAACGATATCACACATGCTTGGTTAGTCGAGAAAAAAACATTGTCTTTTCACTTTACTTTGGAGCTACCATAAAAAATTTTTTTTTTCAATATTTTATTTTACAACTTTTCTCGCATAATTAATATACATATCCGTGCCAAATCACAGCTTTCTAGTACTTAGTCGCTGAGTAAAACGCGGACGGACAGACAGACAGACAGACGGACTGTTTACTACGGAACCTTAAAAATGTAGTTAGCACCGACCCCGACCAATCAGATTACCTCAGTAAATATGAAGATTTGGTTTCTTGTGACGGTACCTAAGTATTAATGTTGGTAAATAAATAGGGCTAAAGACCGATAAACGTGGACGAAGATGGGTCCAGTTCTACAGGATGTTAAAATTGAACCTAAATACGAAAAACTTATTATTTTCTTGCAAACTTATATTTGCAATTAAGTTTATGTACTTACTGCATTTATAAGTTTGTCGTTAGGTATAGATACATCTAGTCTCGGCACAAATATTTTTCCCGTAGTTTTCATACATTTTGTATGGACTCGCCGCATACGGTGACGCTCGTGGTGGCCACTAAATAAGTATGAAAGATATCGGTGGCCGCGTTTTGTGGTAGCTTGTTTGCACCGAGCCTTATAAGGCTAATTTTGTAATACAAGCTTGCGTTGTTTGCCTATTTAGTTGCATAATAATAAAAAATCTTAAATAGCATGCTATTGGATGACTGGATGTGGCCATGGCTTCTTCTACTTGCAAATCGTTTACTCTATTAACCTTTTATAAATAGTATTCATTAACTGAGAGTGAGTTATGACACAACATTATAATATTAAATCACAGGAAGAAATCTGCAGACAATCATATTTATTACATGGTACAATATCTTATTGATTTCATTTGTCTTTTTTTGTTATACTCGTACTAAGAACCTTAAGGATAAGCTAGTTCGGAACTCGAATTTGCGTGCTATTTCGCTGAGAAAGGGATAGACTCCGTTATGAACAGTGCGGAACTATTAACACCGATTTATACCTACATCGGAACTACAGTCTAGTGTGTCGTATCCGACTTATCGCACAAAAATGTTACGTTACACGTCTAAAAATTCACGAGTATGCGTTTGGGAGAAGTTTTCTTGTGATAAAACAGCTGAATGTTTTAATTAAAAGTAAAGTTATTTAAATTTTTTAATAACCAAACTATGCTTGTACGAATTTTGTTTTAGAGATTTTATACTCGTTCCGGTATTTAATTGTGCCCAAAGTTGCGTTAAAATTACGTGTTGAGACGGAATGTTTGAGACTCATAACTTTTAAAGTACTTATCATTTTACAATTATGATTCCATACAAGCATAGATAACGACAAGAAAATCGATAGAATTAAAAACTTTAAACAGACGACGATACCGAACAACGGAGTCATCACCCTACAGAATTTGTATGGCGAAACACCTGACTAGCGCACCCTTAAGTCAAGCCATCTGAAAGCAATCTTGATATCTATATTATTTTGCGGGGAAGCTATTTTTTAATAGTGCAGCAAATTTTTTATGTTTCATAAACTACAAATCAAGTGAAATATATCGCCTAGCGAGCGAACATTTGACATTTTACTGCGCGAGATTCCGGGACACCCTGTGCAAGGATCCTCGGCGTCTAAGCTTTACGAACCCTTTTTTCCTCCTTCGCAAATCGTCGGGGATTAAGCCTGGAAAGCTCACACCTTTTCACCAATATTTTTTTGTGGTTTAACCGCCGGTAAACTGCCATGATACAAAGTGTTTTCTCCCCGATCAATAGGTGTTTTGAAAGATAACGTTGTGCTACAGTTCTTATTGATATTTTGATGAGAAATCTGGTAGGATAAGCAGAAAAAGGACTTATTTCGCTATGTGATTTGGTAATTTCAATTTGAATAGCAGTGGATGTTCATAACAATATTTCTATTGAAATGGCTTTTGAGATTGCAACGTCATCGAATGGAAAGTTTTTAGAAAACACCTATGGAAGAATAAGCTATGAACTAATAGTATTTTTAAGATGATTTTCCCAAAATTATTAAAGGGGAAATGCTAAAATAACTTATGATTATTGTTTTAAGCAAAGAATTAAACTTCAAGTACTCGCAGCCGTAGCCCGCATGCCGAAGTTCCTAGCAAAACAAATATTGTGTTTACTGGCTTGTAGCGGAAGGTTCCATTTCTCTCACTTGGAACTCTTTGTTTTTGTAACGTCGAATCAAAATTATTGCATTGTAAACATTTTGCGAAAATCTTCTTACATGCGGCAAGAGGGACGTAAAAGTTTGTTCGTTTCAAATTCAATATATTATGGCAAGCGTGCTCTCGCTCAGCCGACACCGAAACTCACTCGAGCGTGGCTCACAGAAATTTATTGTTTTTCTAAGACAATTTTCTTCGCGCGACGCTACAGCTTGTTGGGCCCCAGGGGAAGAGTTACAAAAACTTAATGACGTCTTGGAGGGGCTAGATTGTTTAACCTCATCGTGGTTATAGCTTAAACTCGGAAGTAACTGCCCGCAAAAACTCACAGACTCGAAGAACATCTGCCAACAGGAAATGTCGCTCTCTTATTTTTGCATGAGGAGATATTTATAGCCAGTTAAAAAATAAAAGCGTCAATTTCTAAATTGTCATACATACGTCTACCCTTAAGCAACTTCAATGGCTTATAGGGTAGTCTATTTGTGGAAAATGTGAATTATTTATGGAAATCACGTTATGCTGTGTGTATTTAGCTAACCTGGTATTTTTCCTGTCATGTAACGTTCTCTAAAAATAAAAAAGTCGTGAGTACAGTCGTGTACTATGTAATAAATAGAATGATTCTAGATTTATTTCTGAAAGTTAGTTAATATTTTATTGTACCCACTTTTAATCAATTATTACTTTTCTGTATTTGAACATCTAATAAATTGTGTATATGCATTGCATGCACACATTTTATTTACAAGTAATAAATTGTAAGTAGATGAAGACATATCCAGTTGATACAAAGTTAAAGTTAGCGCATACATGAATGTATGCCACCTGGTTGGTTGGTTGTAGCAACACTAGGAGTATAACAAGTGCATTATTTCTACTGAAGTCGTCTGACAAACGTTAAAAATAAGCTATTATGGGGTTTTAAATATGTCGCGGGTACTTGGACCCTTGGTTTACTGATACCAAAATATTTACGTTTAGGGTTTCGTTATAAAATGTTAACTTCAAACGCAAAATGTTTCGGCATTTCATAAATATGTTATGCAAACAAAAAAGGAACGTGACGCCAACGGCATAGTTTCAAGATAGAGTCTTTTATCGGACACATAATAACATTCTGTGAAAAATCGTTAGCCCGTGCTCACGTCGAGGACCACGTGCGCTCAGGGCACTCCCGAGACAGATCCCTCCTTCTGCTTAGATTAAATTTGTTCCTATAAAAATGCGTCCTCTCGATAACGTCGAAAATGTGCAGATGTCGCCGGGCAGTGTATGAAGCTGCGATAGGGTTCGCGAGACGTGCTGAGCCTACCGAACACACGGCCGCCCGCCCGTCGTCATCGTGACCCGAACTTTCTTGAAAAAATAATGCTGAATCTGTACTCAGCCGCTTAGAAACAATTTTTTGTTAGCCTATAGTGCCCCACCGTTGGGCAAAGGCCTCACCTCAAGACTTCCAGTTGTCTTTATCTGTAGCGATAATATGTCATTTTTTTAATCCAATTTTGAGCGAAAACGAGCAAGTCTTGTATAAACCTATATGTACGATGAAGATCTCGGAAACGGCTCCAACGATTTTGATGAAACTCATTTGATATTACTTTTTTTATAAAAAAGTAAATAAGTAGTATGAAAAAAAGCTGCAGAGACTTCATGAAAATCTTTGCAAATGCCTATACATATTTAAGCTAAAATTTAAACAATTTTCATGTAGAAATTATACAGTAATTTCAAATCCTTTTTTAGTATTTAAACCACTTTAACAGCTTACGTAACATATTATATGTACCCATGCAAAATCACAGCTTTCTAACAGTCTCTGAACTATGCCACAGAATATAAGTATTACATACAGAACGGAAGCTCCCTGGGGATCGTAGGAGCTTTCCCCGTCCCCGCACCTTTCCCTTGTTCTCGTCTTGTCGCGTGTGTTGGGACGTGAACACACACACATTGACGAGTGCACGAATGTATAGTTTCATTTGTAGTAGTAGGCGAAGTGTTCTGGCGAAGAAAGAGAGGTCGCCTAGAACGCGATGGACTTAGTAACAATACGAAATGTAAATAATTCGAAATAATTTGCTTTTGCAAAATATGAAGCAGTAACTTAAGAATCATTTTATTCTTTAATAATTATTAACCGAAGCCATCGACCGGATCAGAAGTAAAAATGATGACAAAATAATTTTTATGCACATGTATGGCATATACTATAGGTATAAAATACCAAGTGTATTTTGTAACAGGTGACTTCATGTACAAAATACAACGACGTTTCCTTTGATACTCCAAAACCTCTGGACGAAGACTGATATGACTAAAATGAAATCCATGATTATTCTTTGATTAGCATATGCCTAACCCTAGAGTTATCAATGCAAAAAAAAAAAGAAATAATGATTATTTAGAAACAATGCACAATACATACTAACAGTTCCAAATAAATTTTCTACACAAAACCATCCAAATTGAAATGTTTCATTAACTCGATTCACTATGCTCACAATGAAAAAGAATTTAGATTTATCGCATTAACAAAGAATTAGGGAAAGCGGTTCGGAGGAAACTTTTATTTTGTGATCACGAACAGAAACTTGTACATTAGGTTTGAAAAACTGTGAATCATTCCAAGTTGGAGAATCAATATTTAAAAGCACAAAAAGTTGAAAACAAAATAAATCTTTTTAACAACGAAATTCTTTTTGCTTTGCCCTTTCTGAAATTGGATTTATCATTTGGTTTAGTTTTTTCAATCAGAATTTTGTAGTTGGTACCTTTAACGTTATTTCGAACGTTTTTTTTTTACTTAAATAAATATAGCGTTCTATTTCAAATGTACCTACTCATGTATTTGTGTTCAATAGGGACATTACATTTGAGTGACTACCGTAAAAAGACAACATAGTTTTGTAATTTTAAGAAAGGCTGTAAATATTTTTTCAGCTTAATGATTAAAAATGTTTTGTATTCAGGAGGTTGCTTTTTTATTTAACTTGACCATAAAAATTTCTATGCTGGACTTTAATAGTTATTTATGTAACTGTAGTAAATTAAGGGGTATTAAAACACGATTGTGGGTATCACACTCGGCATCGCCTAGTGTGATACTAGTATCACATGAATGTTTTAATATTTAATTATTACTGTTGCATACAAAATTTTATCTACACCCATGATATGAATCCTCTATAAAAAATCTAAATCCATAGGGTGTTGTACAGTGTTAAGAACTCTATGTAAATTCCTGGTAAGTTGAGTATCTAATATAAACTAACTATGTATATATAGGTAACTAGCTGTAACCCGCGACTTCGTCCGCGAAGAAGTAGAAAATGGTTCTAATAGGATTTTTATTGGCTTTTTACGTTATAAATTGCGTGTTATAATATCCCGTTGCCATTCTCGTTTCCGTTTCCGTTTCCGTTTTCGTTCCCGTTTTCGTTTCCGTTTCCGTTTTCGTTTCCGTTCCCGTTCCCGTTACCGTCATTTGCTAAAGCAAAAGTGAACATATGATCTATTTGTCTCTCACTCAAACGATGACGAAGTTTCATAATGATATAAATTCGCAACCCGTAATGCACCACAGAGGATGCAATTTTTAAAATCTAATTTCTGTATTATTATTTTTTATTGACCACTAATTCAAAAATGTCATGTGTCTCGCTTCAAAAATGACGAAGATTCCTATAAACTTGCAACCCCTATTTCACACCTATAGGGATGTAATTTTCAAAAACTAATAAATGCATTATTATATTCTACTAACTATTAAAATAAATAAATAATTTCATGTGTCCCACTTTAAAAATAACACAGTCCCATACAAACTGGCAACCCCTATTTCACCCCCTTAGGGATGGAATTTCCAAAAATCCTTTCTTGGCGGACGTCTCCTAGTCACAATTTACCTTTCTGCCAAATTTCATCTTCATTGGCTAAGTAGTTTTCGAGATTTCGTGATGAGTGAGTGAGTGATTTTCGTTTTTATATATAAATAGATAGATAGATAGATAGATAGATAGATAATGGAATTGTTTATTGTAATAATTATTTAAATTTTGAATCGTACATTTATTGGAATGCAAATTATTTTTGTTCAATATTAGTAAACTAGCTGTAAACCGCGACTTCGTCCGCGTAGACTTCGAAAATGGATCTAATAGGATCTTTAATTGGTTTATTATAAATTGTGTTATAATATCCTATTCCCGTTCCGTCATTTGCTAGAGCAAAAGAGAACAAATGATCTATTTGTCTCAATTTTTTGTCTCTCACTCAAATAAAGACGAAGTTTCATAATAATATAAATTCGCAACCCCTAATGCACCCCAGGGGATGCAATTTTTAAAGTCTAATTTCTGTATTATTATTTTTTGTTGACCACTAATTAAAAAATGTCATGTGTCTCGCTTCAAAAATGACGAAGATTCATACAAACTTGCAAGCCCTATTTCACCCCTATAGGGATGTATTTTTCTAAATCTAATAAATGCATTCTATTTTCTATAAACTATTAAAATAAATTAAAAATTTATTGTGTCTCGCTTTAAAAATTATGAAGTTCCATACAAATTGGCAACCCCTATTTAACCCCCTTAGGGATTGAATTTCCAAAAATCCTTCCTTAGTGGATTTCTCCTAGTCACAATCTACCTTCTTGCCAAATTTCATCTTCATTGGCTAAGTAGTTTTTGAGATTTCCTGATGAGTGAGTGAGTGATTTTCGCTTTTATATATATAGAAGAAATATCAAACAAAAATGGCAGAATACGACGTGAATTCGAAAAACCAATAAGTTCCTTTTTTATATTACAGAGCTGTGGTAGTGAAACGCGCGTACTTGACAATGTTCTTTTTTTTTTAATTCAAAAAGAATGTGGCTGTTTGATGAGTAAGCAAAGGATCGAGTTTGCGTTGCATAATTAAATTTAGTACAACATTATAACACTCGTTTGGGTGATATAATGGTTACTATGAGACTGGGTATTTTAATGTTGGCAATAAGCTAAATGTTTCAGAAACTTTTAAAGGGGATTTACTACTTTTTACTACTTTTAAGGGGATTTACGATTTACACTCGAAAGAAGAACGATCACTTGTTTGATTAGATTATACTCGTAAATATTATTATAGGCATTGTTTTCTTATAACAACTCTGCAGTGTTAGTCAATGTTAGTGCAGTGCAGGGTAAGTTGGAAAATGGCCTTTTTCAAATTGTCCTGGGTCTTGGATGTTCATCTATATATGTATTTGTTATAAAATATAGTATCGTTGAGTTAGTATCCCATAACACAAGTCTCGAACTTACTTTGGGGCTAGCTTAATCAGTGTTATATTTTGTCCCTATATATTTATTTATTTATTTATTATGAAAGATTTTAATGAAGTTTTTCTAAATATACATTTAGATGATAATATTACTTTGAGCTTAAGAGAAATTTCAAGATATAGGTAGAGCGCTGCCCCGTACTAAACTCGTACATTGATATTTGAGACTAGTCATTTTGTTAGATGATATTACATATATCTAATTGCTCTGGGTACCCAAAGCAGATTTGAAAGACTGAGAGAATCCAGATTTTAAAAAATCGCGAAGGCTTTTGTCTGGCTTATAATTAGATTATAGATATGACGGGCATTGTTTGCGTAGGTAAACAGCAGCCGCAAGAGTAACAATGCTCGGCCGAAGATAATGCAGCCCTGAACGATCAATCTTTGGGCTATTACGATGTTTTAGCGCCTTGATGTATTGTTTCAGCTTCAATAAAGTTTTGATGAATTTTCGTGCTCTCCCAGCGCCTTTGTTGAAAATGAGGCGTCGGATATTGATGAATAATTTGACGGCTAAGTAACGATGCTGTAATTATTCAAAGGTTGATATCGAATTTCGTTTTCGTTAACTAAAAATAAACATGTGAGTGGATTAATTGTAAAAATTCTATAACTCATTTGCCTTTCATGTCTTTCCCCATCATCGTTTTCGACGTACGTATACAGTTAAAATGGTTTATCAAAATAAACCTAGTACTTACTTAAGTTTTTTTCGTAACTATATTATTATACTCGTAAAACATATTTTTCAGCTGTATTTTAATACTCTGCAATAAATTTACGGTTGTTATTTAGTCTACATAATTGCATTTTTGCTTCACAGAGTCTTGAATTATAGTAATTTATTTTTATCAGAACCTTTTACCTTAAAAATGTGCACAAAGTAGAAAAATATTTTAAAGTTGGTTCCAAAGAACTAAGTGAATATTGAACGCGATATATCACAGTAGAGTTGTAACGCGCACGAAATCGAGAACCCGTTGGAAAAGCTTGGGCGGCATACACGTGCGAGCATCCTGAGAACAATAATATTTCATCCATGCGCCATGATTCGCCGCTTAAGCGCGATAGGGAAATCGTAAATTCAAGGGAAAGAATTTTCTTTATAGTCACCTAAAAAGTTTCCGCACAAGCACGTATTTGAACACAAGCGGCAACGTAAGAGCAAATGGCACCGAATTGTAATACCATCCGTTTCTGTAGACACCCCTACTTTTCAAATTTTCTTTTACAATGCGACGAGGTAATATGCGTTTTATTGGATCGTTTTTCTTTTGAAATGAAATGGAATTGTTGTTATGTAAAAATGTTTTTCTCGCGAGTCGATTCTCTGAAGGTACTTTCGTTGAAACACTTATCGCCTTATTGCATAAGGGTTTATTAGAGCTGTGTAGATTAAATTATGAGCTCGTATTATTATAATGTTAAATTCAGAGAAAAGAATACAAAATTTAGTAACGTTTTTATACAAAAATGTTTAAATATTAAGTGTATCACACATATTAAGTTACACAGTATTTAAGGGTATGCATGTATTATTGGAGGCAGTGGTGAAGATTGATAACTTCTGTATGAAGATTGATTGATTGAGATTTCGAAATGATAATGAAATGGTGAATATTTGAAACGTTGATAACAAGATACCAGTGCCTAAAAACAATCACAAAAAGATAGCAGCATATTGAATTTATGAAACTGCGCTTCAATAAAAATCAAAAAAATCCTGGAAATAGCCGGTCGGCTGTATTCTCTGTGACGCAGTCTGCGGTCGGCTCGACTGACAGATCCACAACGGCAGGCGCACGATTCAGTTTCAAATGATGCTCTTTGTTTCTGCGCCGAAAACTATCCAGGAAAACTAATCCGTGTGTGTATAGCAATCATAATAGTGCTGTTTCAATCTAGATGAAATATCAAACAAAACAGGTTTCTATAAAATAGAAAAGAAATGTGGTATTGTTTGTGACGCATTCTGCGGCCAGCTCGACTGACAGATTCTCATCCTGCAGCCGGCGCACGATAAACTTTTACATGATACCCTTTGTTCCTGCGCTGAAAAATTCATGCGCAACTCCACAACACAGGAAACTTTAAAATATAATTTGTATCTAATTATTAGAATATACTTAATATAAATCGACATAGCAAAGAAAATATAAAAATTAATATGAATAAAAACATTAAGACTAAACACGTCTTTATTTCTTGCCCATCGCAATCGCGCATCGCTCATTGATTTAAATTTCTGCCCATTACCACGCTCAGTTCAACATATTATACCTACAGAAGAAATAATGTTATAATTTTTCTGATGTAACGTAAAACCCTAAGAAAAAATTAAGGCTATTATGATACGTTTTCCCTATAAAGTCGTATAACATCTAAAATATTTCGAAAGGAATGATGACGCAGTAATAAAGTTCACATTGAAAGAGCATGAACAAAAAATATGAGGTTACGTGATAAAATAATAGATATCGCGAAAGGCCTTGCTGCCTTTTAAAATAAGGTGAAGGCGCGAATGCTATTGAGGGCTGAATATAATATCAGAAAATAATGGACTTGGTTTATGACTACTTGTCCTATCGATTTTACACATATGTCAACATATTTATGTTTAAAAAACCAAATAAAATCTGGCTGATAAGGGTTGGATTTCACTTGCCAGCACGAAACAGCACTTCTTTGCTGCTATCCTTTTCTGTCGCTCAGAACCGTCATTTGCCAGAGCGAGAGAGAGCGACGGAACGCTATAGCACAGGCCGTGCTATAGCGTTCCGTCGCCTTCTCTCGCTCTGCTGCTTCCGTGCTGACAAGTGAGATGCAACCCTAAATCGAAATTTGATTAATATAAATTATAGATATTTATAATTTATTATAGATATTATATAATTTTTATAAATAAGAATCTAAATGTTTTACAAATAGTATGTATGTATGTAAATCCAGTGTGACTAATATCCCAATGAATAATACTATGTTATTTCTATAAATATGATCGTTAAGGCGGAAACTTTTCGTATAAGAGCACCTTGCCTCAATTCTCGCACGGAGGGTGTTAGAGAGTCAAGTGTTTCGCCGAGTGTTGTTGAGAATAAGTGCAATCGCTCGGCTTGTTGCTGTTTTAATATGACATGCCCATTATTGCTAAACATTTCTCTAAAACCAAATAAATTTTCTTTAAAGCACATGCATTAGATGTCTATAAAAGGCTTTGTCACTGGGGATGATGTAAGTATTCGAACTAAAATCTATTCCGCGATTTCGAAGTTATTATAGTTAGGTTTCAGAATAAAGAACTTAGAAAAATACATATAAATGCCCAAAAAATTACCCATTTTTAGGGTTCCGTAGTAAACAAGGAACCCTTATAGTTTCGCCATGTCTGTCTGTCTGTCCGATCGCGGTTTTACTCAGCGACTATGAGTACTAGAAAGCTGAGTTTTGGCAGGGATATGTATATTAATTATGCGGAAGAAAGTGGTAAAATAAAGGATTAAAAAAAATTTTGGTGTATCTCCCATACAAGTAAAGTGAAAAGTATTTTTTTTTCTCTCGATTAACCAATCATGTGGGGTATCGTTGAATAGGTCTTTCAAAAATATTATGAGGTTGTGTACACCGTTTTACGATTTAGCGATCCGTTTCTGAAATATTTGGTTTTAAAATGAAAATTTTTGTTTGAGTCAAGTGTCTCTCCCTCTATCTGCTAAACGGTTATATATAAACACGTGAAAAAATTCACAGCTATAGTATATATAACGAAATTTAAAGGAAAACTATCAGAGCTAAGTAGGGTTTACAAATTAAAAAAGTTATAGCCAATCAACTTATGAAATGTACTCGCAAAATGAAAATATCACACAAATGCAATAGAAAATTAGTTTTTAGTGGCATGAACTCAAAGTGGGCATTTGTAACTACGGAACCTTACACTGCGCGTGGCCCAACACGCACTTGGCCAATTATTGAGGCTTACCGTACCTCTATTCTGACACCATAATTAATTATGCTTATATACTCGAAAAGCATTTGGTAAAAATCATTGAGGTACTTGGATACTTACGTGATTTCTAAATGCTAAATACTTTTGGGTTTGTACTTCAGTATCAATCACAAAGACTTTAGTGACACCCGCCCCTTAAGTTATGGAACCACCCATGAGTTTTATTCCCTTAGGCGATCGTAAGTTCATTGTGAAAAAATGAATTGGACTTTACGATGTTTTGAAAAATTAAGGATTTTAATGCATTTTAGGATTATCATTTATTTTTGTACATTGCACCATTTATTTATACTAACTTACCCGTTATTATGCTATCGTGATTTATCTACCATTCAGCAGTAAATAAAAAATAAAGAATATATTTAGTCGTTCAGGAAAGATAAGGTCTTTTCAAGGATTGGACTGTCAATGCAGTCGTCGTTTTTTATTTATTATTTACAAGGGCAAAAACGTGAAGTGGTTTTTCAAAATAAATCAAATTGCGCATTATTTTTAAATATAGGCTTGTAAAAATACATAATGCAATGCCTTGTTTAATGTTGTATAAAGGTAGAAAATACAAAACGCAATTACCGTTGATATTTTTTGATCGTAAATGTAAGTGATTTAAAATGTCTTGCCTTTTTGGAAACGTCGAGATAAAGACATCAATCACTCTTACCTGAGAACATTCAATCCCCAAAAGAATACACAGCCACAAAGGAAAGAACCGCCTTTATTTAACTTTTAGGCGTCCTGATTAAGTCCATGAGAGATTTTTAATAAATTAGAGTAAGCATGCCTATTACTTTGAAAGATTGCGGGTTAATGCTCCGATTCATTATTTAGTTCCTAAAGAGTTTTTAAGTAAAATGTTAATTACGAAACCTAATGTTGCATTCGACCATTTAGTTCTTCAATTTGTAGTTGTCATAGATACGAGTACTTACAGAAAAGAAGTATAGCACGGTATCCGTTCATTCAAAAATAGCGGAGAAGGAAACGTATCTTCACTACTACATGTTATATGATCTCTACGATTTTTAGTATGTTGTTTACTAAATATGTATGTAATATACATAGGATACTATACAGGGTGCAATTGAAATCATTAGCATTAATTTAACTCATTACCTTACTCACATAAAGGATATTTTGTACTGTAACTACACTGCAATTGATGCAGTAATAAAATAGTATAAAAAAATAAGAAAAATTACGAAAGTACCAAAAAATTTGAGTCGCGTGCGCGTATTATGTCTACCTACGAGCCAAGAGGTCAGAGACCTAGTTGCACACAGCTGGGCCACTGAGCGGGCGCGGGCGGCCGGCATACAAAAATAGACTTCAAGTTTCGTGAATAAGATTTAAAAACGAGTGGGGACGGGTGGTATCACACGAGCACTTGAGGATAGTGGGTTAATCAAGGTTACGTTTGAAGTAGGAACGAATGTTAGGTAACTACGACGCGACGAAATTGATACTATAATAATAATTTATTTTTGTGACTTTTATGATGATTAGTTTTATTTATTTATAATTGCAGTAATGGTATGTATCAAAGACTCTAACGCATGTTTAGAGGTTTGTTTTAATATGACTATCATGGGTGTAATAGATCCTAAAAGGATGCCAACGAATTCAGTTCCACCCTTTATATTCCGGGAAAATGTAAGGTTTCCGTGCGATCGTCTACGCGAGTAAAGCCACGAGCATAAGCTAGTAATATATAAAAAAATTAAAGCAGCATATTTATTCATTGTAAAAGTTTACAATTCATTTAGTAGCCGTCATTTGGCTGTTTTACGCGAAGGAGTGGGATTTATGAAGGCAGAAAAGAAAAGGCTCTGTTATTTTTTATGTTTTTTCAATAAAGAGCTGAATTAGAGTGCGGCCCTTAACTATTTTCAGCTTTCAAGTTACTTATTAATTTATAAAAATAGATTTATTTTTAGTCGTTGTAGAGAAATTGAATATTGTAGGTTAAGATTTTAATTTTGAATCGTCTTACCAGTAACCTTAAAATGGTTTGGCTTAGTACAAACTATACAGGATAAGTAGGTAATTATCATTTTGTTTATAGTAGGTATGTTAGATGTGCGTTGACTATAAAATGACTACTTTGTTCAGGCTATGAGTTGAACAATAAAAAAGAAAATTAAACCAAATTCGCAAAAGATCAAAACCTATTTTTGATATGTTAACGATGATTTGCTCTCGTCATTTTATGGCGGTAGATCGGCGATGGCGGTAGTTGGACGAGAAGGCTTTCCCGTCCACCATTTGGGTTTCTTCGCACTTTGATGTCCTTATTTTTCGCTACTTACCTACATGAATTGTTAAATCATATATAAAGTAACTTGTTCGTAAGAACGCTAAAACTAATATTAGTTTACTTAACGATATGAAAACATGCATTTACTCTGGTGCTTTCGGTAATACAGGCTTCAGTTTCGAACACGTCAGGAGTACATTAAGGCAATTGCAAGATGCTAATGCGACGTCCGTCGCTCTCTCACTGCTTTTGTACATAATTTGAGATGCCTGTTTACAACACATACTGTCGAAGTATCTCCCGTTAGTTTCAAACTGACGGGAACTATTAGTAATAAAACTCCATTAAAATCCTGATAACATTAAAATTATTATATTTCACGCAACAAAACCATGCACTCGCGAAGAGCGGAGTTATTTGCTCGTTCAATTTATTTCACAAGTCGTTAATATCGTGATTGATTTCGACGCCGCCCCTAACGATACATGAAATATTCGCGCTCATTAAATCAGGTGCTCGTGGAGTACTCGCAGCCTCTCATCCAATCATGGCTCAGAAAATATGTGATAGCAACCCTCGATACTTTCATATTAAGAGAATATATCGAGAAGACCAAAAAAAGGTGTGCGGAATGACAAAGGATGAAGGAATCGGAAAAGACTCACACCTAGTCCCACGTAGATTGCGATAAGGAAGTATAAGAAGCACCATCGCATTGTTATACTGACATTTAGTAAGCCCCGTAGGTGTTATGTATGTAGACATGAGTTGTAGTGTAGGTACGATTTTGTATGTAAGTAGACATACATAAGTATATACTTACCTTCTAAGTGTAAGCTTAGAATAAAGATGTTGCTTGAAGTATTAACTATTTTAAGCGGGAGCGGCCATGTCATCATACTTATACTTCATAGAGTCTTCATCCACGAATCATCCACTAGATCGTGGACGGACGGGGATTCATAATTTCCCTATATCATTCAAGTTATGTTTGCAACATATTTTTTTTAATAGAACCTAAGGATATAAAAACAAATCATTAATTTTATACTATAAGTACGTATCAACAGGAAAGAGCAGTTAATAGCGCTCAAAGTAGAAGCATCCAATAAAGCGGTACGACGCGAATAATTCTTCCACTATCTACTTTGAAGTTACCCCGTAGTAGTATCTGATGAGAGCACTGAAGCCATCATCATTTCTTTCTGTCTTTCATTCAACGGTAAATTTTGCAACTATTTGCTTTTTGCAACTGTACACTCAAAGGCAGGTGAGCCCTTCAATAAACTTTTTACAACAGTAATACTCAATTGGCTTCCCATTCAACTACGCAGGGAACAGAGGCTACTATTTACTGTTTTCTTTATACTTAAAAACACCTTTTCTCATTAAAAATTACAATAGAGACGGTAGAAGGGTTCCATTTGTACCTACTTTTTGGTGGTCATAAAATATGAAAGAGAATTCATAATTTCTTACTAATTTTCATATGTATTTATACATGTATAGTATATATGTATTTATTAATCTATCTATATTTACTATAATAAAAGAGAAAAAAAATGTGTCTGTACATTGAAAATTTAAAAAAAAAAAATATTTGTGGCGATGGAGATACAGTAATAGAGTAAGAAAATAAAAAAAAAATTCTGTCTGTTTGTCTGTTTGTCTGTTTGTACACGCTAATCTCCGGAAATACTGGACGGATTCGAATGAAACTTCTTTTGTTATATAGCTGTGAAGCCTGGGCAACATATAGGCTATAATTGATTTTGGAAAATGGAACACATGATGCAGAACTATAATGGTCCAGCTAAACTATAAGAAATATTAAAATGCCGCCTTAGCAAAAGTTGTTAAGTCTGATGAGAACTTTTTGTTGAGTTATAATAATGCGAGTCGGACGCGCGCGAAGGGTTCCTTACCATAATCTATGAAAAATATTTGTAGTATGGGAGCCCCCCATAAATACTTATTTTATTAGATTTTTAGGGTTCCATAGGGTAGGGTAGAAACGGGACCCTATTATTTAGACCGTCCGACTGTTTGTCTGTCTGTCTGTCACCAGACTGTATCTCTTGAACCATTATAGCTAGACAGTTGAAATTTTTATAGATGGTGTTTTTTTGTTGCCGCTGAACAAAAACATACTAAATCTATACTATAATAAAAGAGTAAAAAAATGTGTCTGTACATTGAAAATTTTTCCAAAAAAAAGTTGCTTCGTCCGAAGAAGAACTTATAAGTTCAGTATTTGCGGACCTTCATAGCATAACACACCAGAAAAATTCTTGGTTATGTGAACGCGCCTTAATGACACCAAAAATTAAAAATCAATTAACAAAGAACTTATGACGCAAATTATTGTTAATTTCTTGGATAGTGTTGTTGACGACGCCATCAATTATCCAGTAGAGTTTCTTAATTCACTTGCAGCAAATGGACTCTCGGCTCACAAAATAAGTCTTAATGTCGGAGGGCCAATAATGCTGATGCGAAATTTGACTCCGCTGAAACTGTGTAACGGAACCCAACTTAGTGTCTCAGCACTGTATGCCGAAGTTCAGCGGCTGAATTTCAGCCAATGCATGCCTGCAATATTATTTGCATTACTAGCAGCACATAATGCCGAACTTCCGATGCTTTTGCCTGAATCGGACTCGTACCCGTACCCGTACCCGTGCCCGTACCCGTACCCGTACCCGTACCCGTACCCGTACCCGTACCCGTACCCGTACCCGTACCCGTACCCGTACCCGTACCCGTACCCGTACCCGTACCCGTACCCGTACCCGTACCCGTACCCGTACCCGTACCCGTACCCGTACCCGTACCCGTACCCGTACCCGTACCCGTACCCGTACCCGTACCCGTACCCGTACCCGTACCCGTACCCGTACCCGTACCCGTACCCGTACCCGTACCCGTACCCGTACCCGTACCCGTACCCGTACCCGTACCCGTACCCGTACCCGTACCCGTACCCGTACCCGTACCCGTACCCGGTCCGACCGATCCCGCCGCCGCCGCCGCTCCCGCCGTCGCCGCCGCCGCTGCCGTCGCCGCCGCCGCCGCTGCCGCCGCCGCCACCGCCGCCGCTCCCGCCGCCGCCGCTGCCGCCGCTGCTGCCGTCGCCGCCGCCGCCGTCGCCGACGCCTCCGCCGCCGACAACGCCTCCACTGCCGCTCCCGCTGCCGCTCCCGCTGCCGCTCCCGCTGCCGCTCCCGCTGCCGCTCCCGCTGCCGCTCCCGATGCCGCTGCCGCTCTCGCTCCCGCTTACGCTCCCGCTTCCGCTTCCGTTCCCTCTTCCACTTCCGTTCCCTCTTCCGCTCCCGTTTCCGTTCGCCTTCCGTTCGCCTTAGTAACACTTCAGCTCTTTTCATATTGGCTCCCGAAGGAAAGAATTAAAATAATATTGACTTTTAACTCCTAACACTGTTACAAGTACTTTCTTATCTCTCTCCCTCTTTCTCTCTCTCTCTCTCTCTCTCTCTCTCTCTCTCATTAGTTTTTATTTATATTAATACGCCGGAGTCATAAAGTCCACGCGAACGAAGTCGCGGGCATCAGCTAGTTGATAATATTTATTGTAAAAATGTATGTTTTTATTCTATATTTATTTATTTACCAATTTATGTACACGAAAAATTTATACAGAGAATACATCAAATAAAAGTTAAAAGTAGTGCCTTATCCATATATTACATATATACATATATTACACATATACTTAAATAAATACATATGTCTATTTAGAAGGAAATATAATATGTACTTAATATGAACATTTACAATTCGTAAGTTACAATTAAGATGATTCCAATAAATAATGATCTTTTACTCGTCTTTTAAATACAGAAATCGTTTTAAAGTCACGTATAGCAGGTGGTAATGAGTTCCATAGTCTATATAATAGGTTGGGGAAAAAGTCTTTTCGCATTTTATATGAAAATTCAAAACATTTTTAATATAGTTTATTTACATTTAACTAAAGTATGTAGGTACCATTTTGTTCGATAACTTTTTGCCATCTTATAGGTAGGGACATGATCCCATTTCTATAGAAATTTTGGGGCTTCTGATCAAAAAACTGCGTCAAGTAGTTTTGGCAGTCCTCTCGTGATGTTAACTTGACACTGCCTAAAGAATTCTGAAGAGACCGACACCGGTGGAAATCTAAAGGTGCCAGGTCAGGACTATACGGCGGATGCATTAACACCTCCCAGCCAAACTCTCTTAATTTTTGCTGAGTGGTTAAAGATGTGTGAGGTCTAGCATTATCATGATAAAAAACCAAACCCCTTCCGTTGATTAATTCCGGCCGCTTTCTCTCAACTTCTTGCTTTAATGTTGTCAGTTGTTCGTAGTAAAGTTCTGAATCGATGGTCCTGCCTGGTGGTAACAGCTCATAATGAATAATCCCCTTCCAATCCCACCACACACACAGCATCACCTTGTTGCGAGTTAACCTGGGTTTCGCCACAGTCTGTGAACCCTGACCGGCCTTTGACCATGACTTTTTCCGCACGTTCTTGTCGTACGTGATCCACTTTTCATCACCAGTTATCAATTTCTTCAAAAAATGGTTCGGTCTCATTACGTCGTAATAAAGAATCATAAATGAGTACATGGTTCATTAGGTTTCTTTCAGAGAGCTCGTGAGGTACCTAAATATCGAGCTTTTTTGTGTACCCATTTTTTTTCAAATGCGCCAAAACTGTTTTGTGGCCAATTCCCAGTTTTTCAGCTACGTCGTAACTACTGATATGCCGGTCTTGCTCCACTTTTTCAAAAATAGCATCCATTTTATCCGTAACAGGGCGACCAGAGCGACGTGCATCTTTGACATCAAAATTTCCGGATTGAAAACGCTTAAACCAAATTTGTGCTACTCTCACAGACACTGTATTAGGTCCATAAACATCATAAATTTTTTTCGCGGCTTGCGTTGCGTTTTACCTTTTTGGTAGTAAAATTTTAAAATGTATCTAATTTCTTCATTAGATTCACTCATCTTGACGGTAAGAAAAACAAATGAAAATCACACATTTTCTCTCTCTCTCTCTCATTAGTTTTTATTTATATTAATACGCCGGAGTCATAAAGTCCACGCGAACGAAGTCGCGGGCATCAGCTACGAGTAGTTGATAATATTTATTGTAAAAATGTATGTAAGAAAAACAAATGAAAATCACACATTTTCCTAATTTGAATTTGGAATTATTTTCTTTAAAATTTAAACTTTTAAATGATACCATAACCAGCCAGGTACAAATAGTATAGCCAAAGTGATTTTATTACAAGTTCATACATACTAAATGCGAAAAGACTTTTTCCCCAACCTAATATTATGTTTTTAAATTAAGTCAAGTACTTAGTAAGAAAGTAAAGGTTGACAGGAAGAGAATGCCTATGTCTACCTATTAGCTTTTGACTCAATAAAGTTTTAAATATATGCATAATACCGACAAAAATGCAATGAGAGCTAGATGTACGATACGAATACTACGAGCATTGGGCAATCAAAAGGGTGTTATTATAATGTCAGTATTTTACAATGGGAAAGGGATGAAATATTTGAAAATCAGGTACTCTCTATTTTCATGACCAGGTAAAAGATATGGCAGTGAGAGCGGAAAATGTTGTCAATATTTTGAGTGAATCAGATAAATCTGATTATTTTTACGGTAAAAAGGAATGCTATTGTAAACACGAAAATTTACCATTGACTTTATTAAATGTTTGTGTTTACTAAGTGTTTTGGGAAAGATTTGAATTACCTAAGCCTAATCATTTTTAGTTAAATTAAATTATAGTAATTACTCGTCATTATTATTTCTATAGTGACTTTTTAACAAGTAAGTATCAAAACAAGATTGTAATAGGTACCTATTTTTACTGAGAACTAGCTCGAGTCTCAGAATTCAAATTTACAATTCAATAGAAACTGCACAAGGCTTTGCATGTCAATACGTCCATTTGGGGCACATACGATCGACTTCCCATTTGAAAGATGAATGCAATCATTCAAATCGAAATTCCGTTCATTCGAATACCGAATGTTTATGATTGTTGACTGCGTCGCGAGTGTCGCGACGCGTTTCCGCGCGATTCTGCGTTGAAGTCGCAAAAGTATAACCTGTTTTTGAAAACTTAGTGGCGCCTTTTATGTATGAAATACGTCAGGATGTGTATGACTCTACTAAATAGAAAAGTCACGTAAAATAAGTTTCATTAGACAATTTCATTTTATTAGGCTTGTTATTTGGTCGTATTAAGCAGCAAACAGGTTACTTTTTTACTTTTGACGTTTAGCTAAGTCTCATTCTTGCAAAAGCAAATTCCCATAAGAGGGAAAGACACACAAGTTGGGGTCTATTTCAGATTATCTCTGTTTTTTTCTTTTTGATCGTAACACGTCTTGTGCCTGAACCTCACCTCTTGCCTGTCGAATCCACAGATTATAATATATTATGTAGCAAGCTAATACGCACTCATATAGAATATTTATTAACATCAACAATAACAAAGAGTAAAAGATCATTATTTATTGGAATCATCTTAATAATTGTTATTTATATTGTTAATATTAAGTATAAACTATATTTCCTTCTAAATAGACATATGTATTTATTAAGTTGTAAATATAATATATACATGTAGATGTATTTGTAGTTAGTGTAGTTTTATGTAATTTTAATTTTCTGCTACCTTTATCTTTTGTATAAACATGCTCGTATGCCTCTGTTACATAAACATCTCCTCTCAGAGGCATACTGGAGGAGATCTCTTTTGAGATAAGTAATATATTATCTGTATAAATTTTCCGTGAACATAAATTGGTAAATAAATAAACAATTAAAGAAAATAAAAAATACAGAACCACAATTTTTAATAATCTATGTAATGAGCCAAAATAATTTTTAGTTTAGATACCTATTGTATATTTTTACCGATTTTTATCGTATTTATTCAATATCGCGAATTTTAACGTATTTATTCAAAAATACTTAATTACGTTAGTATAATTAATGAAATGAAAATATAGCATTTCGCCTTGACAAATGAAAGTCCAGAGATACTTCACATTTTTGCCACATCGCGCGCTGCGATCGATTTGACGGTCATACCACCCACTTTGCACATAGCGAATTCTGTATGAGATGTTCGCAGCTACACTTCTGTGTTTACAACTCATCATCTTTATCTTTGATAGGGCCGTAAGGGTATTATGATGATATTATTTAGCGCATTTATGTACTGCTGGAAAAAGCTTTCATATACATATATTGAGTTTTATATACTATATTCTACATAAAAATGAAAAGAATAGGTGGTAATAACCACCTCACATTTAGCTAATAATGTCAGAAACAGGAACAATTTATATGACAAAAATACCTGTTGGGAAAAGTGAAATCACCGAATTTCCATAATCGATCCGAATGAACGGACACTGGAAGGCAATTGCCATGAGACCATTATTCAATCGAAACGATATATCTCGTCGGGGCTCTAACTGGAGCGTAGCGATAGCTGGCTATGCAAAAGTTGGCACGCCAGCGGGAGACCACTGCCAATTTCCATTAGCCCATCATCCAAAACGAAAAAATGCATAGACGATCATTTTTTCATTCAATTAAAATTGGCCACCAACCAAAACGGTTAGACATTAAAAGGCGTATGGAAAGTGTATGGCGTTTCAAATGCGTTCGGATTTCAGATTTCCATTTTGTTTTGTTCAGTCGTTTATGCTGATGCTGAATGGATTAGAAGCTTTAATAATTTAAACATATATGCCATGAACTAGAATAAGTAGCTAAGCGCAATGTGTTTCCTATTATATTCACTTATCGAAATTATTTATGTACCTCTACATAAAGCATAGATTAGATAAGATACACCGGACTACTTTTTCAAGTCAAGATAGTGAGTCAGCAAGCATTTAATTTATAGTCTCGTGTAAACTAAGTAGCAAGCTGTTAGTGAATTAGTGAATCAAGTTAAAATTCCTCAATAGCCAGGAGAATATTCAAGAATAAATAAGGAATGTAGCGAACTATTTTAGGTAGATTTCAATTTCAGGTAACATACATTTTTAAAGTTATATGGCAGTGCGAGCCTTTAACGCTTACAAACTCCATAGGTACTGAATCCTAGAACTATTTTGATAGTTCCTACTATTGCCCGATTAAAAATCACAAGTACCCGCTGGCTCTAAACCAGTCGAAGTAGAACTGAGTTGGTTTAAAATCAAGGCGTATTTCTCTATACTGCAACCTGATTACGAGGCCATTTTTGCTGACAACATCGAAAATCCATAAGCTTTCAATATCGTAGAGTTAACTCGGGTTTTGTTCCCAGCGGTGGCCCCATCTGAATATCAAAAATGTGAAAGCAGTCGTCAGTATCCGAGACACGTATATCGGGACCCTATCACTTCGCTCTTACTTACTCGCTGAGCGCCATCTGCACATTCTCTACCTAATCCAGTAACAAATTTGATTATGTAACAATATAGAAAAAGCTTAGCTTTTCGTTCTGTTTATAAATTTTTCGCTAAACCGAACTAAAGCGATTTATGATCATGCAAAATATTCTCTTTAGTCACGATGGAAATATGGATTAAATTTTACTGTACAGTTTCGGTGGCTTATAAATTTTTTATTAAACAGTGTAAATGACGAAGCATGTTGCGGATATTACAGTCTCGTTGAAAAATCTTAGAAATAATGCTGTGTTTGATAAAATCTTTTTTATCCCTAAGAGAGCCCAGGGCTGTAAAACACAAGGACCACGTTTAGCGCTTTAGTGGGCGTGAAGATGAAAAAAGCGAATCAAAATAATAGTGATGGCTTGCTTGTCGCCTCGCCTATTGGTATGATTTGTACTGCGAATTAAGATTAGGCATAGCCATTTAATTGCAAATTTTTGATCTAATAAAAATTTCAGATTGGTGGCTGGTTTGGGAGGTATTTATTATTTCGGGAATAAACGCAAACAGTCACGTTTAATTTTAAATGTACTATCAGTGCGACAATATCGCAAATAAAATTATAAAACTTCGAGCGATCAACTTCTTTCCAATGAAACTCAATGAACTAAATCGAAAAAGTTTCGGTATTTAAGCTTTTAGTACTGTGAAGTTACTGAGTTTCGAGTGGGGTGTAACTTTAAGATTTTAAAAGCTAAAGGACCCAAAGCGACTTGGCCTCGGACGCAATATGTCATCATTATGTTCTAATGAACTTGTTCTCGCTGCAACAGAACTTACATATGTAGGACATTCAAATTATTAAGGTACGTATTCTTAAGATACACAAAGGTACAATTTAGCGTCTTTATTCATGCTAAAGTAGAAAGGGCAAGATTAGCCTATACTTACTGTCATAGATCCAAAATGTTAAACTCGAACATTGAAACCTCACAGCATCGTGTAATTAGAATAAAAACCCACACACATATCCTTGGTTAATTTCTACGCCATATACAAGAAGAGAATAAGCTGATATGTAATTGTATATTATATAGCAATATTTTATAATGTAAGTATATATGTATTGAATTTTTGTGCCGCATAATTTTCTCTGTCTGCAATGCTTTCTCTTAGACGAGACTATGAGGAATAATGCCAGTTGTTGATCAGGCTAGCAACTCATCTTTGTAATACGTTTAATGTGGCCTTTGGGTTGTATAGCCTGAGGCTCTCAACCCCGTAACGTAATTATTTTGTATGAAGGTAAGTATGAAAGATTATTCTTAACGACGTTAATAAATATAAATTAGCATACATGAAGTGTATATTGAAAGCGAGCGTGGAACTCCATAATGAAGTGTCGGATGACTGGGTAAATCGCTGGGGTTAACGACACATAAAAAATTCACATTCATCAATCACACGCTTTCCAAACTTCGCGCTATGACGTCACAAACACCGTTATATCGGTTTACTTTTGTTTTTAGGAAATATACGAGCAAACTTACTAACATACTATATATAATGGTGTGCGCCTGATGGGAAACTTCTATATGTACTAGAAATGTTGAAAAATAGCCGACGAAAATATCACACTAAGATTGTGTGGATAGATGTACACAGACGAGTTTCAAAGAAAGTTTATTATAAGGTGATGTAGTACCGGTTTACTTTTTACTTTATAATGAAAATAAATTAAGTTAGTTTCTCCAAGAATTGGGTGTGGTCCTCAAGGAGATCGGCGCAGCGGAGGACGTCTTAAGGGCCTCTCGTCGCTCACGGCCTCTCCAGGTCACTTCGTTACTGGATTGTAGATTCTATTGTACTATAAATAATTGGAGTTTTGAACTTAGATAGGCGTAAGTAAACCAAAAAAAGACTTTACCGGACTGATCAGATGATAAAATCTGAGATCAACGTTGTTTGCACCTCGCACATATGACGAAAAACTAACAAATATTGGTCTGTAGTTTTTCTACCTTCTCACTCAAGTACATGTTATCTGATGAATGAAAGAAAGTGAGATAGGTACAGAAAGTGCCCCTTAGGTGAGCCAGTATCAGCTTTATTTATTAATTTAACTTATTACACAAATACAAGTTTAATGGCGGACTTGAAGTCTAAGGCCTTATTTACCAGTATTGTGGTTTTCTACTTCCTATAAAATAAAATAAAATTCAGTTGGTGTCTCCAAGAATTTGATGTGGTCTTCAAGGAGATCGGCGCAGCGGAGGATGTCTTAAAAGGGCCTCTCGTCGCTCACAGCCTCTCTAGGTCACTTTGTTACTAGATTGTATGTGAATTTTGTACTGTGAATAATGTAATAGGAATTATGGTACTTGGACTCTATAAATATATAAAATAAAAGATTTTGCTGTCCAGCAAAGACTAACACGCATTTCTTAAAACCGGCAGCGTCAATCAATGCTGGAAAGATGTCAGTAGTTATTATATCTTAAATTAATGTTACTATAAGTGGAATAATGTTACCCAAATAATTTTAATGAAAAGTGTCTTATTATATGTCGTACCTAGAATCGGTTTAGATTATTACTGTAGAATGAAAATATAAACTCAGTCGGTGTCCCCAAGAATTGGATGTGGTCCTCAAGGAGATCGGCGCAGCGGAGGACGTCTTAATGGCCTCTCGTCGCTCACGGCCTCTCCAGGTCACTTCGTTACTGGATTGTATACACTGTTGCATTGAGAATAATGTTAAAGGAATTTCGGTACTATATTATAAATAACCTATGTATATATAATATATACTAGGTTAATAATAATATACTGAAACTATTTTAAGGATGGATTCTTTCCATGATTCTAAACAACTTTAATAATTTAAAGAAATATGAATACTTTTTTTGCATTCCGATCAGCTGATAGGTCAATTTGTAAGGGAGGTCAAATTACATATCAATATGTTTCTTGGGACAATCACTGCCTCCGTGGTCCAGTGGTCAAGGCGTTCGCCTTGTGACCCGGAGGTCATGGGTTCGATTCCCACTGGGAAGCATACTTTGTGAAAAGTTGTTTCCAGTCTGGATAGAATATTGCAGGCTTGAATCACCTGATTATCCGAAAAGAAAGATGATTCCGTGTTTCGGAAGGCACGTAAAACTGTGGGTCCCGAACGCCACCTAGCGTTTGATCATCAAACTATCCAAGGATTGGTTCCTGGTTTGCCCTTTGGGTCGACGGCAGTTGCTCTGTGTAAAAACCAGCTACCTCTTCAAATCTCTTTGGTTAGGTAGCGGACCCCGGGCTCTGAAGCGTTACTGCTGAGGAAGCAACCGGGAATACGCTCGGATGATGATGAACAAAAATGGAAGATCATCAATATCAAGATGATAATACTGGCAGAACATCACCAATTATTAGTCACGTCAACCCTTACTCCAAAATATCTGTAGTTTTCAAAATTCTATGTATATAAATCACTCACAATCACGACTACGAAACGACATCATTTTTCCGGACAAGTCACAGAAGTTTCTTTTTTACAGTAATTTGCTTATATTGCAAACACTTCGAACTCACCGTGGCTAAAAGTTACACTATCAATTTCGAATATAATAACATTTGATATTTGGCTGTAACTATCTGCCTGAATTATAATATGGCAAGTTTGCGCAACCACTCCAGTAAACAATATTGGTACCGATAGACCTTTGTTATAGGGTATTAATTTTCGACGATACTGTGCAAATATAATGTACAAACATATTACTCGGCATTCATTAAAGACTTTACATAAATTTGGTTTCGATCTATAATAATTTAACAATTAGTAACTCAACATAAATACACGAATTATAAATAAAGCAAAAAAGGAAAATGATATGTTCTAGGTATTCAACGGATTCGCATAAAATACTAAGATTTTTAATTCGTTTTTGTTTTATGGATACGAGTAAAATTAAATACTTAGGTATAATGACTTTACGTGAAATCGTTGTATTATCGGCATTCATCGTTATTCGAACGTTTTGTGACTAAAAGTTATTGGGGGTGAACGCTTAAAAGTCTGGGGTTTTTTAATATGCCAGACAAAATAAATTTATTCGTCGGAGTAAAAAAATTAGTAAAACGGTATCATACCATGATATAGTCGAGTAAAAAAGTATTTGGAAACATTAGAAAAATAAAAAAGATTCTTCCTGAATTTTTGATTTAAACACTATATCGAATGGAACTTTTAGAAAATTATATTTAAAACTACTTAGTTACTAGGAAGAGGTACATCTACAAAACTTAAAGTTTGTTAAAACCCAGTAGGCTTCTCGTTCTTAATCTTTCGTTCTATATGTGACATATATAAACATAAAAATGTGACTACATTTTCGTAACTAGACAGGTGCTTCAGGTGCATGTTTTTAACTTTGTCTATTATTAGCTACCTACAACTAATAATAGACAAAGTTAAAAACATGCATTTTCGTAACTAGACAGGTGCTTCAGAATTATCAGATACAAACCGAGTGCTGCCTGCAATACGTTTCCTCATTTAGTGCACACAAAACTGAAAACTCGCCTCATTTATCACGGAACTTTCATAAAATGTATGATAATAAGTTCGTTTGTTATATTTCTCATAACGTGCAAAGCTTAAGTCAGAAGCGGGATGCAATTTCGTGGTAATTTATAGTCTGCAATGCTTTCTAGTCGTATCAAAATGTTCACGTGTCACCTTATTAACAAGGTTTTATTTAAGCTAGACTAATCATACTGTATTATTCATAGAATTTATTATTCTTAGATCGATGCTGTTAATTTAAATATAAGTACTTATAATATCACGCTTGTTTCTGTATACCTATTATAAATAACAATAATAACTTCTGTTCCTGTTTATCTATACTATAATAAAAGAGTAAAAAAAATGTGTCTGTACATTGAACATTTTTCAAAAAAAAATATTTGGGGCGATGGAGATATAGTAATAGAGTAAGAAAATAAAAAAAAATGTCTGTCTGTTTGTCTGTTTGTCTGTTTGTCTGTTTGTCTGTTTGTCTGTTTGTCTGTTTGTCTGTTTGTACACGCTAATCTCCGGAAATACTGGACGGATTCGAATGAAACTTTTTTTGTTATATAGCTGTGAAGCCTGGGCAACATATAGGCTATAATTGATTTTGGTAAATCGAACACATGATGCAGAACTATAATGGTCCAGCTAAACTATAAGAAATATTAAAATGCCGCCTTAGCAAAAGTTATTAAGTCTGATGAGAACTTTTTGTTGAGTTATAATACAACTGGCCAAGCGCGAGTCGGATGCGCGCGAAGGGTTCCGTACCATAATCTATGAAAAATCACGTTTGTAGTATGGGAGCCCCCCATAAATACTTATTTTATTCGATTTTTCCAAAAAAAAGTTGTTTCGTCCGAAGAAAAACTTATAAGTTCAGTATTTGCGGACCTTCAGAGCAAAACACACTAGAAAAATTCTTGGTTACGTGAACGCGCCATATTGACAACAAAAAATTAAAAATCAAGTAATAAAGAACTTATGACGCAAATTATTGTTGATTTCTTGGATAGTTTTGTTGACGACGCCACCAATTATCCAGTTGAGTTTCGTAATTCACTTGCAGCAAATGGACTCTCGGCTCACAAAATAAGTCTTAATGTCAAAGGGCCAATAATGCTGATGCGAAATTTGACTCCGCCGAAACTGTGTAACAGAACCCAACTTAGTGTCTCAGCACTGTATGCCGAAGTTCAGCGGCTGAATTTCAGCCAATGCATGCCTGCAATGTTATTTGCTTTACTAGCAACACATAATGCCGAACTTTCGATGCTTTTGCCTGAATCGGACCCGTACCCGCCGACGCCTCACCCGCCGCCGCCGCCGCCGCTTCCGCTCCCGCTCCCGCTCCCGCTCCCGTATCCGCTCCCGCTTCCGCTCCCGCTCCCGCTCCCTCTACCGCTCCCGCCACCGCTCCCGCCGCCGCCGCCACCGCCGCTTCCGCCGCCGCCGCTTCTTCCGCCGACGCCTCCGCCTCCGCCGCCGCCTCCGCCGCCGCCGCCGCCGCCGCCGCCACCGTCGCCATCGCTCCCGCCGCCGTCGCAGCCGCCGCTGCCGCCGCTGCCACCGCCGCCGCTGCCGCCGCCGCCGCCGCTGCCGCCGCCGCCGCCACTGCCACCGCCGCTACCGCCGACGCCGCCGCCGCCGCCGCCACTGCCGCCGCCGCTTCCGCCGACGCCGCCGCCGCCGCTTCCGCCGCCGCCGCCGCAGCCGCTGCCACCGCCGCCGAAGCCTTTGCCGCCGCCGCCAGTGCCGACGCCTCCGCCGCCGCCGCTGCCACTCCCGCTGCCGCTTCCGCTCCCGCTCGCGCTTACGCTCCCGTTTCCGCTTTCGCTCCCGTTCCCTCTTCCACTTCCATTCCCTATTCCGCTCCCGTTTCCGTTCGCCGCAGACGCGCCAAAGACGGAAGATTAAATTCTCATATCGGCACATCACTACTGTCCGGCGTTTCCACCAAACTTCAACGGCTGAACTTCAGCTTATTTAGTGTGTCATCCCCACCGAACTTTAAACACTGAACTTTAGCCGCTAAACTTCGGCATAGTCTGCTGAGACACTTAAAGTTTACTATGAGTGGTGCCAGTGAAACTGTATTTATTCCGCGTATGCCACTCATCTAACAATTTTCCTTTTGAAAATACACAGTTCCATGTGTTTACTTGCTTTGCTATGAAAATAAGTTACAGTTTTAGAGGCTTAAAGCTGCTGATGTCGATCTAAGGACTGGTTTTTCGCATGGCCAACTTAATGTGGCTTTCTCCAGGGTTAGTAATACTTTAGCTCTTTTCATATTGGCTCCCGAAGGAAAGAATTAAAATAATATTGACTTTTAACTCCTAACACTGTAACTAGTACTTTCTTATCTCTCTCTTTCTTTCTCTCTCTCTCTCTCTCTCTCATTAGTTTTTACTTATATTAATACGCCGGAGTCATAAAGTCCACGCGAACGAAGTCGCGGGCATCAGCTAGTTCATAAATAAATAAAATTGCGTTAGAATTTGTTTAATATTTTATACATACTCATTCCCTAAATAGGAATTTTATTTTGCACATAAGTATTCACATCAACGTCCTAGAAGACCTAGACGCAGACAGCTAGAAGATCTAGACGCCTACTCGGAGGACTGGCACGCGAAAGGCCAAACAGAGTTCAATGGAGAGCCGAGAGGGAGGCCTTTGCCCAACAATGGGATATAATGGGCTCTTAACTTAACTTATTCACTTTTATCATTAAACAAGTTAAACGGGTCCTGGGTCTATTTAAGTAGCGTATTTTGCTTTATGATTTATACACTATGCTGAATAATGCAATATATTTAATTACATTGCCTGCTTTGCAAGGACCGGTTAAAATTGTAACACAGTAATAGTTAAACAAACAAGCATTCTTGAGTAGATCATACGAGGCAAACGAGAGTTTTTTTATTTATTCGATTAATATAATTTTAGTCTCAGTAGGTATATGTATTCTTAGGACATAGCAAGATTTGTAAGATCTTCCGTGCGTTGATACGAGATACATTTTTTTACTGTTTTATTATATGTATAGATTAAGCATTGTCCATTAGGTACAACGAGTAACTAAAACTAAATTAACAAGTTACGGAGAGGGTGTCTTACACTAAAAGCATTACCAGTATCGCAAAACAGGCTTCAAAATAAAGCAAACATCGAAATTTGAAGCGATGATTGTATGGGCAATAATTAGGCTATTGTCGCAACGGCGGCTTTCTGTACACAAAAGTAGCGATGCGATGTAAATTGCCGTCAATGGGTGCTCGTACCTCAATGGGCTATAAACAACGCAGCCGCGAATACAAATCGCATATTAGAGCATTCAGCGCACATTATCTGGTCGTATGTGCTACAGTTGGGTATCATTCTCGCGAATAGCGTTTAGTTAAACTCTACAGACGGGATTTAGCTATTTTATTGGCTATTTTAGCAAAGATAATGTTTTTATAGAGCACAAGTAACATTGTGATACCTCTTTATAACATACATACATTGTGATATATAATGGAGAATATGCATACAATTTAAATTTGTCTCAAATATTTTTTTCTAGATTCTTTATTGTCTTTACATTATACTTAAAAGGTATTTTTTTATTTAATTATTATTTAAACCCAGAAAATATTATATAAAAAGTGAAAAATAAGCGAGGGAAATTCAAACTTACGCAACGCGTCACTATTGGTCGAAACAAAATGTGACGTAATTGGTTACCGCTTGCATTTATCGGCGTCGATATTCATAGTGTGTTAATAGTATCTTTATGAAAAATTGTTTAAATCTGTATTTCTGTGTGGTTACTTTGTGAATATATATTTGTAGTCAATCTAAGACGATGCCAGAAACTGGTTTTGTCAAAGCACAATCGGATAATCTACCGAAAATAGATGCATTTATGATAACGGCATATTTTACATCAGACCTCGATTTCACGAGATTTTTCATTTCTAAAATATTACTTTTTATGATAGCATACTCTGAAAGAGCTGCATTTACCAGTGCTATTCTTTGCCTTTTAACTACGGCCATTCTCTCACCTGGTGGTGTGATATTCGGTTTCTGACATAAAAATATATGAGGAACAACTCCTTTCTTTAACCGTAGATTAAGTTTTTCTCCTTTCTGTTTCATTATGTTATCTATATATATATATATAAAAGAAGAAACTGAATGTCTGACTGACTGACTCATTGACTGACTGACATATCAACGCACAACCCAAACCGCTGGGTCTTAAGGCTCCAAATTTGGCACATAGGTTCCTTATGAGGTCTAGAGGTGCAATAAGAAAAATACTTCAAAATTGAAAAATTTTGAAGGGGGCAGGGGACAAGGGACAGGGGACACGGGACGCGGGACGCGGGACGCGGGACGCGGGACACGGGACACGAGACGGGGAAAGTCCCATGAGAATCATTTTCGACTTCTACACGGACGAAGTCGCGGGTTAAAGCTAGAATTCAATATAATTAACTGTATCTTTTTTAAACTGAAATCAATTATCAATCATCAAAATTTCGTAAAACCGCAATAGGAATAAGGAAGCTTTTTAAAGATTTTTTTTGTAAACTTGTGAACTAGGTTAGTTTTAGACCGAATCTTCTACTGCTTAATAGCTAATTCACACTAAGCTGTACATAAATATAGAATACTTAAGTTAAAATGATCTTCACAACAAAATACAACCGATAGTAGAGATATGTATTTTCCATTTTCATTATCTTACACCTTTGTTATCGTAATTTTGCATCAAAATTCAAATGTTTATTCAGTAATTAGACTTTACAGGCACTTTTACACGTCAATAAGTATAATTTATATTACGTATTGTAGTTTATAATGAAATTTAATTTATTTTAAAGAAAAGCTAACGATACCAGCGTTTTGCGTGGAATACGAAATAATTGGCCAAGTGCGTGTCGGGCCACGCGTAGTGTAGGGTTCCGTAGTTACAAATGCCAACTATGAGTTCATGCCACTAAAAACGTCTTAAAACGAATATACTATTGAATTTATATGAATTTTTCCTTTTCCAAGTAAATTTTATAAGTTGATCGACGATAACTTTTTAATTTGTAAACCCTACTTAGCTCTGATAGTTTTCCTTCAAATTTCGTTATATTTACTATAGCTGTGAATTTTTTCACGTGTCCATATATAACCGTTGAACAGATAGAGGTGGGGGGGACACTTGACTCTAACAAACTTTTTCACTTTTAAACCAAATATTTCAGAAACTGATCCCTAAATCGAAAAACGGTGTGCTCAAGCTCATAATATTTTTGAAAGACCTATTCAACGATACCCCACATGATAAGTAATTCGAGAAAATAAAATTGACTTTTGACTTTACTTGTATAGGAGCTACGATAAATTTTTTACCACTTTTTCCGCATAATTAATATACATACCTGTACCAAATTACAGTCGCTGAGAAAAACCGCGGACGGACAGACAGACAGACATGGCGAAACTATAAGGGTTCTTTGTTTACTACGGAACCCTAAAAACACTCCATCTGGTGTACTAATGGTAGTGTTTTTACATTTCGGTACCATACAATACTTGTAAGAAGGTTTCTTAACTTCTTCCATAATTTGTTTAGCAATTAAAACTGAAAATAATTATTAAGTAACTGAAACGCTACTATAGTAAACAAACAAGACTTAACCAATGACGTCATCATAAGCGCGCGCAAAATGGTGGCGTTTGAACGGCTCAAATTTATTCAATGTTTTAAAATTCACTTTGAGAAATATCTTGAATATTTTTAAGCCTATTTAAATTTTTTTCTTTGTTATAAAGATGTAAATGATTAATTTAAGACATAAAAAAATCATGAATATTCCCTATTGCATGTACCTAATCTGTATAAGTGTAACAGTTCTCTCTAGTATCATTAATAAGCACACATATGTTGGATAAGATTCAAAGATTCAAATGTTTATTCAGTAATTAGACCTTTACAGGTACTTTTACATGTCAATAAGTATAATTTATGTTACGTGTAAAGTATATTAAAATTTAATATATTTTTAAAGAAAAGCTACCGATACCAGCGCTTCGTAACGACCACTGCTGAGAAGAAACGCCGAAAGAAACTCATTTTCACAGTATTGGTCGCCTACTCGCCAGAAGGGCTTTGTCATATTTGGAATTATAATTAAGAACATTACTTTTTATAGCTTATACAATATCGTTTTAGAATTGTAATCTGTTTTGTGTGTTAATAAATAAAAATAAAAAAACACCATGTTTCAAACTGTAGAGTGTGTAAGAGTATAGAGCGGTCAGTTTTTACCAGCTAAGGTCCATGACTTCTAATTGGTTATTATCAAAGGAGGCAAAAAGACAAAGCACAAAAGTCACGTGCTACAAAAGTATTACCGAAAAGGGTTGATGTCGTTATAATGGTGACATCGCCATTTTATGTTTACTTGGGCACACTGTCTGGACCGTGGAAATCGCAAACTGAGTAAGGTGATCTTATCTAGAGAGAAAATGTCCTCCATGTCGTTTTCCTATTCAATTTTGCACATAAATAACTATGTAACTACTTTATAGGGGGATTGGATCTTGGACTATTTCGAAATAAATTGTGCTTGGCTCACAAAATTTTTAGATTTGGCTCTGGAATTTTTGAAACTGATATTAAGTCATGCAAATTTTCTCGACGATTTTGTGCAGTGAAAATAGTAAACGTCAATTGATTTTAAATGCTTTTAGTTAGGTCTATAAAAAAATTACTTGAAATTTTCATAGTGACACCATTGTGAGACCATTTCGTTGATGCCTGGGTACAGTACCCCTACCGGGAGTTACTGTAGTAAAGTCGCTTGACGTAACTATTCTCGTTACGGTGAAGACGCAAACGAGATCGTTGGCGTAAAATTGGTACCATGAGTTTGATCTAACGCTTAGATACTCGCTATCGAGTGGACGACAGGTGCTATAGTTAAGCATTTTATCTATGGTTGTGAGCTAAGTTTTGTGGCTCACTTCATACTAGTCGATTATGCTCCAAGCTGGAAATAATATTTATAAAAGCAATGTGTCAGTAACATACTATAATACGGAAAATTTTTAAAGCTTTGTCGCTGAATAGTGTCGCAAGGAGGTACGGGTATTCTTAATTTCCTTGGTTATTCCTTCAGTATTTGTTTGTACTTTGTATTGATAATTAATATACCTAACCTAAACCTTAAAAAATATCGGAACAAGCCGATGAAGTGCCTGTATTTTTAGTTTATATTCCAAAAGTATATGTAGTACATATTGCTTTCCTGTTCTACATTTTTAATAATTTATTTTTATCTAAATATTAGTCTAAACTTTGTATTAGTTAACTTGTTGACTTACAATATAAAATTATCATTAACAATTAATAACCTAAGGTATTTTATTTTGCAGCATATGAAACCTGAACTTTACTGGAGCCAAGTCTACATCGCCATTTGCCAAGCCTGTCACCATCAGCAGCTATGCCAGTCAGACAGACGAAATGGACCGAAGAAGCTTCTAAGAGCAATACAAGAAGGGGGCTTTTTAGCTCACCTGGCCAGAGTTAGCTTCTTCTTCTCAGGCTGAGTTAGCTTTCTCCAGAATAATTTAATATGTCAAATAAACATATAAACAGTTATCTTTGTTTTATTGTAAATGTTTGTATACAAATGTTATTTCATCATACGGGCATCATCCTTATGGGCAGACGAGGCACAGAGCCACAAAAACTGAAGGCCATTTTTAGAGTTATGGTGGGTATTTAGATATAGAAAAAGGAAATCAAAATAGTGATGATTTGCTCACTGAATTATCTATTGCTATGATTCAGATTCCCTTGATTTGATTTTATGATGTGTCTGTGCAGGAAGAGAAGCAGCTGGTACATTCCGGTATATAAGGCGTTATATTAAAAATCCAAACTAAAATTAAATTTCTTTATTTTTTTCTTAATTAGGCTTGCATGTCACAGTGTACATAATGTATAAGTAAAAAACATAATAAGATTTTTTTAAATACGCTTCAAACTAATGGCAGTTCAAAATAACCATTGCTGAGAGAAACTCTTAGAGCCAAGTTTTGTCATGATATATCTCAGTGAGGACACAAATTATAATGTAACCAATTATAATTGTAATGCTGGCAAATTAATGCTAGAATGATTTTGTGACACTATCTGCTATCTTGTTCTCAGTGCTCTTATCAGTAGCTGGTTATGCATATTTTTAGCAATCGCATTATGAACCAGATGTTCATCTGAAAATAAAGCATTTAAATACAAAAGTGAGACTATTTTCAAAGTATAATAATTTAAATTTATTAACTTGTCTCTTTTATCTGGCTTGTCGTGGATCAGCAATGTCATCTAGCAAACTTGTTGTGCAATACACAACATCCAGTGATAATTTAGGGCAGCTTATAATGTTTGGTCCTTAATATAACAATGCCTGCAGTTCTTGTTGTCAAATTTGTTCTCTATTACAACCCAGTTGTTATAATGTATTTTGATGTAAGCCGTTGGGGATGCGCTGAACCGCCTGCAAAGAAAATTCATTGCTTTTATGAAAAATGTATATATTATTATGTAGATAATCAAGAACAATAAATTTAATGCATTACACACGAGACATTATCTTTTATACTGACCTAAAAGCCAATCCTTCTAGTTGCTGTACAAAATCCGCATATACTTATGTATTGATCTGGCTGTTTGTTTATTGCCACAAACACAGTATTATTGTTTCTTGAGAGAAGTTATTAGCCTGCCCAACAACACATTGGTAGATCCTATTAGCGAAGAAGAGCAAGGAACATAGTGCCTGAAATGTATTATAATAATGAGTGTTAAATTACAGAATTTGACGAAGAGATAGATACAAGATAAATGTAAAAGAAGAGTTGTAAAATCAGCACAGATTCGGCGATTTGGACCACTTTCTTATCCTTTATTGTTAAACAAGCTTGTCGGGGTTTGTTAAATTCTACTCACCTTTTTCTTTAGCACAATTGCTTGCTGGATGATTTGTGTGTTCTTCAGCATGTTACACAAATCTATAAAAGCGTGCTGGCTGGGTTAAAAACGACTTCGTTTCTCGGTGTAAGACACAAGCGGATTTTGGAGTGCGAATATCTTCGCTGCTAGTGACTTTTGGTCGCGCTCGTCTACTAATTTAACCACGGCAAGCATTCTCCATGTTAAATAAGCCCTTTGTGGCATGAATGTTTTTTCAAAACACGAAAATAAAGCATAAAATCGATGTGTAGTAAACTCTCTCACGCTAAAAAACAAAGTGACTCCCGTAACTACTGCGGGAATAGTTAGTGATTATGACAGCTGTCAAATTTGTAACTCATGGTGCCAAAACCGTAGTTAACTATTCGTTAACTACAGTTGGTATCGAGTAGTAAAGAATACGTTACTACAATAGTTAACGAATGCAACTCATGGTACGTATTTTCATGTCCAAACTATCCGCTAGGGACGCTGTACAGAATTCCATATAATTATTTAACTACAGACGCTAGCGTCTGTAGTAAGCCAAAACTCATGGTACGTATTTTCATGTCCAAACTATCCGCTAGGGGCGCTGTACAGAATTCCATATAATTATTTAACTACAGACGCTAGCGTCTGTAGTAAGCCAAAACTCCCGGTAGGGGTACAGGTTGACCAATAAGCTATCAGACCGCAATTCTGAAAATTGTTCATATGTTTGTGTTTATTTTTCTTTTAAAAAGGTGATTATTTTTATTTCATAGTAGTATTTTAGTACGACTTTGATCAATACTAAAGGTATTTGCATGTAGTAAGCTTTGTTATCATTATGTTTCACGTATATCGTTCACGACGACGTGCAGTAGTTTCTAAGTACGTCATATGCGATTGAATGAAAGAGGATGTTCTGCGACTCTGTGCAACAGATAGATTATATCGATATTCCAGACGTAACATGGTTACATTGAATTGAATACTAGGGTAAATAGGAATACAAGTGACAAGAAGTTTAAAATACACATTCTTGACGATGATGACGTTTACTTTCTCGTCATTTAGGATATTTAAAATAAAAAAACATTCTTGCACGATTTACCTGCTTTATTTAAACTTTAGGAATCTAATAATTAAAAATAAACTAAACAATCAACGACTAATTTTTTAAATAGGATACGCAGCATAACAAAAAATTGAGGCGCTTTTTTTGGTAGCCAAAATCCACTTAGGGTCTTGTTAATATTGAAGATACATAAACATGAAAAAAAAAAGTTTTTTAATATCGCCCAGCCCAACTTACATCTTAAAGTTATGGTTTAGAACTTCTTTGTAAAAAGAGCAGTATCTATCATAGTGTGTACAAATTTTTTCGGTCACTTTCATTCGACTACCAACTCCTGACAACTCTGAAAAGAGAATGCTGCTTTTTAATAAGACGTCAGAAATATCTTCCATTGTTCCGTTCCAGAACAACGTAAATAGCAAAAAGCTCGCTCGTATTGTAATGCATATTATTTTAATCGGGCTATACGAAAAGCAGGCGCAGACCTCACGTCATATTACGTTAGCGAGATAAAACAGATGGCAGGATTTCATTACAATATCTCAACAGAGCGGAAGGCGAATCGCTGCCAGCACTTGTAATGTTCCTAGATTATACATGACACACGGAATGCCAGAGGATTTTGATACAAAGACGGGGATTTCGACTCATGGTTTGATTTATGAATGTTTAAATGTGTCTTTTGATTTGTAAGGATTATGTATACTCGTAAAGATGGACACTTGTAGTTACTACTATATAATAAACAGCGCGATACTTCGCTTTGTGGTGTCAAAACGTTAATGGCAATTTCCTATGAAATAAAAATAATTGTACATAGTGGGTAGGTATATTTAAGAGGAAATAGAATGATTTCGGTTGAAATAATTGAACAGAGTAGGTATATTTAAGGAGAAATAAAATGATTTCGGTTGGATGGTATAAATAATTATTAAAAATAATATTCCATTTTGGTATTAAATTCTGAATATGACTCTGATGTTATAAAACAATAGACCTAATAGCTTTACTAAACCATTAAAACAATTTTTCTTATTTTCATAATTAAGATGTTACAAATTTCAGATTGTCACGCTCCTCGATCCGCCTTTATTTCTTGAGCTCACATTTCTTAATTAGCATTCATTTAGTTGTGCAAAATTTTACCTTTCAACAACAAACAAAGCCGCTTGTCCGTCTTTATTATTAAGTTTAAATTATAGCCGTTAAATAACAAGAAAATGAGTAGAGCCTCACAATTTACTTTACGTTAGAATGGGTTTTAAGTTACGACAACTTTTGTGAAAACAGAAACCGTAGTACTTTAGTAATGATTATGCAAATCTCCTCTTAATTTTTACAATATCTTCTATGTTTTTCAGCAATGACATTTTAGTAAAGGTAAAAATTAAACAACATCTACAACTTTTAACTGTCAAATTACAAGTTTTTTTAACGCTAA
This sequence comes from Acrobasis suavella, assembly GCA_943193695.1. Classification (NCBI taxonomy): domain Eukaryota; kingdom Metazoa; phylum Arthropoda; class Insecta; order Lepidoptera; family Pyralidae; genus Acrobasis; species Acrobasis suavella. The sequence goes on from OW971940.1 coordinate 9,848,526, forward strand.
TTGGAAATGGAATGCCTACCACAGGGCAGGCAAACCAACAGTGTGAAATTTGTATACATTCAAGAGCAAAAAAAAATACATTTTAATTTCAACAAACATATAGGTAGGAATACAAAAGTTTTTGTGAAATCAATACACTTTAATGTATGAATAGAATAGTCAGTCTATGCTTAAAGTTACAACCAACTACGAATAAACAAATAATTTATTTGAATAAAAACATTGAATAAAAACATAAACATTGAATATAATGTTTACAAAAGCTAGGTTTTTATGATATCAAAGGATCTTTTTAACAAATACGGCGCGCCGGGAGGCATTTTTTATCCGCGAACGCAATCCACCTCCTCCAAACATCGTTCATTCGGCACCTATCGTTATAATAAGATAAGAAAAGGGATGTCGTAAACTTGAAAACACGCATTTTTATTCCGTAGATGTGGTAAGCCCTTCCTTGCGCGGTTTTAGAGTTTTCAGAGATATGTCCCGGAAGACAAAACATATTTTTTGTTTATTTTAATTTCTCTAAAATTTGGACATTAAGTATATTATATGAGAGTAGAATTTTAGTCCAAACCAGACTCGTAGATCTCATGACTTTTTATCAAATTATGTACTCATCGTCAAAATTGATCGACATGTAAAAAAAATCTCTTTTGTTTTTTTTTTTTTTAAATAGAAGTAGTTTGTTTGCGAAAAAGAAATGTATGTATACTTATTTGCTCATCGCCTTCACTGGTTTGACAGGCATCCTAATCAAAATGAGACTGGTATACATATTTCGGTATGTTAAATTTATCAAAATATATATTTTATTCTACATTTTGACATATGAAATAGATTTTTATCGACATATCGTCTGAATATTTAATATCGCACGTACGTACCTACTTGTATTTGCAAAATAACTTTAAAATTGGCTATATCGAGACTGTCAAAATCTAGCACATTTAAGTCTCTTAGGGATAGATAGATCTTCCTTCTAATTTTCAAAATGCCTTCTAGATACGTCCGTCTCTGAGCTGCTTTCAATTGCAATACTTATTCGGCTATGCACCTACGATCAGGCACCTACCTGACGCCATCCCTACTGGAAAATGTATTCGTATTTATGCGAAATAATTATTAACTTATGCCTAGCAGTGATGAATTAAAAAAGACGTCAATCTTATATTTTATGATGTTCTTGAGAGTTCTTGCACGAGATGTTTGTGAGTCATTTAGTCACCGCCTACAACATTTGATATATACCTACCGAAATATTAACCACAATACTTCAGTGATTATAGCTAAAGTATCAAGTGAGATGCTTCAATTTCATAATTTATATCGCAATTTTCGCTAAGATTCGAACATTTTAGTCTCTATTATAGCTGTACCATTGTACAGATTCCTTTGTGTCTCTACAAGTCGGAGGATAATCTCTCGTCTTATTAACTGTGTGAACTAACAAGGTGCAGACAAAGACAGTTTAACAATTGCATAAGAATTTAAAGAGTCTTGTCTTCGAGATATGAAATTCAATCTTTGTACGTAGTTTTCCGTTTTCTTTGGAGGTTAGAGTTCACAAGTGAATTTTGTATCATTTTGCTAGTAAAATGCTTACTAGCAAGATGATATGCTTAAATACTTAATTATTTTTATGTAAGTCTTCGTATATTTTCTTTTTTAGTTGTTATTTTTATGTGTGTTTATTTTGGTTTGTAAGTCACAGAGTGAAAAAATCCTTTCGACTCGAAATGTGGCGCAACCGCTACCCACCTCCCTCTGATTTTATACCATCTTTAGAGGAACTGCCCCCGGGTCATGAACTACCATGGTCCACATGGAAGAGCCTTAATCGCCTTCGGACTGAGGTAGGCCGATGCAGGCATAACTTGGCTCGATGGCGTTAGGTACATTGATAAATCCGCAAACCAATGCCAGTGTGGCCATGGCGACCAGAGTATGTCACACCTTCTCTCCTGCCCATCCTGTCCCACCAGCTGCACTAAACGTGACCTTTATAAGGCTTCAGACAACGCTGTAAGAGTGGCATCATTTTGGAGGGAAAAAATTTAATGTTTGAGCCAACGACACGATAAGAAGAAGAAAAAGTGAAAAAATAACAGTACCTACATCTAATTGCATACATATAGATGTCAATAACAACGTGTATGCTTTTACCTGTGATTTACTTACTTATTATGATATCCGTGGCATAATACCTATACACACACATAACATTAAGCATCTTTAGTAAAAGTAAACTAAAGGTTGACAAAGAAGTTAGTTGAAGTGCCAATTTTTTAAATTAACCTATATTGTCCTATTGCTTGACAAAGGTCTCCCTCATTCCCTTTCAGGTATCTGTCTCTACTTATCGCTATCTCCGTCCAATGTTTATTAAATTTGATAGGAAAAAAAATTAAACACCTTAGTTTTAACCTATAAATTGTACTTACAACAGAACTAAAATCAGAACTGCTGAACTAGAAACTAGAACTAGAAACTATGCTGACCCAGAAAAATTGTTGGTCATATGCCGACAGTTTTTTTTACCTTCATTAGAGGTTTTAATTATGGAGGAAAACCAGTCAAGAAATATTTGTGTATTCCTAAGGTACACGGCATGGTGTTTCAAGAGGAATACAAATACAAAATAATAAGGATTATTATTAAAATAAAACCAGCCAAGTGCGAGCCGATCTCACACATAAAGGATTCTTTTTATACTAGAGAACAGTAAGTCTTACGTTGTTTGTATGACGACCACTTTAATTTTAATTTATTCTTTCTGCGTTAATATTTGTGAATGCGGCAATATACCTAAACAAAACATATAAGTGTAAAAATGTCAACTGTCTACTTATGAATAAATAATATAAATTAAATATTAGGTATCATATCATACTTGTAATATCAGTATAATAACTGTATTATCTTTCAATGGCTGTGGTGTATTTTTTCAAAAAATACAAGACCTAAATAAATGATAATAAAATTTGTGTAAACTCACGTTATGACTATATTCAGTAAGAAACAAAACCGGCATAAATTCCGTATAAGCGCAATTTTCGCACGTTATGCAAAACCTAACCGTTGCCGTTAGAATAATTTGTGATAGGAAAATGGAATTGTATGCAGAATAATAAAATCCTTCGACCCTTCGAATCGAACCTGTAATAAATTCACCGTTGCGGTTCGTACATGTTGTTTTGATCCCAATTGCCTACGCTGATATGGAAAAATTAAACGCCAGCCTTCACAATTTATCATTATTTGGAATTATTTATGATTGCTGCAGAACGTTTTTTCTAACGTAAATATTGCTTCTTAGTAATGTTTTTTTTGTAATTTATGTTGTAGATATTCCAATTTGGGATTTAATGTCTTGCTATATTATCAACGATTTTTTATTTTTCTCAAGACGTTGCCCTATCTATGTTCTTATAATTTACTAGCGGTCTGCTCGGGCTTCGCACGAGTTTTTAACAAAAATTTCAAAAATTATAAATTTTTAATCACGCACTCACACTCCCTTCTCTTAACGTTATTTTAATTTGTGTACTCAAAATATTCACAAGTGAAAAAATATTCTATTTCGCACAAAAGCGCTGCGTAGGACTAGGCCGACGACCGCGCGAGTGAGCCGCGCGCGCGGCGTCACTTCGGAGGCATCATTTAATAGTAGATTGTGCTACAAGGGGATAAAGTAATATTTTGACGGCGAGGGCGCTACTTTGAATTCAGAGCGAAATGAAGGATTCTACGGTGGAATCCTTAAGTTGGTGGTCTTCGAAAAAATATTTCTTAGTATTTATTGTATGAAAACGACCAAACAAAGGTTAGTATTAAACTGTCGTCTGAAGTCTGTTAGGTATTGTAGGTGTTCTACTGTTCTTTATAGTCTGTTTTGTATGAGCTAGTTTTTCTCATACATGGAGATGAAAAGTAGAGTGTGCTACTCGGGTACGGTAATATTTTAATCTCGGGCGATATACATGAATCCCTCGCTACACTCAGGATTCCACCGTAGAATCACGCGCTCCGCTCGTGATTCAACTGTGGAATCCTTCGTTTCGCTCTGGATTCAAAGTAGCGCCCTCGCCTTCAAAATATTACCTTAACCCCTTGTAGCACAATCTACTATTTCTTGACCAACTCCTAGATAACCCTTCAAAATATTTTATGAACTACGTGAAACTATTCTATGCACGTGAGCCAAAAGTGGCCGTTTTTCGCAAATGTGCATAGAAAAGCTTCATATTTGCGACAAACCGCCACTTTTGGCTTATGGACTCCGTTTCTTTTCAAATAATTTATTTCTAATGGGGGCAGCACTGGATCCCGAAAAATTCAAGTATCTTCTTAACATTGACTTGTCCCGCGTATCCTAGTGGCGCCTACATCGCATTGCAATCACTGTGCTACTTAGCTAGCCGGGCGGGGTGAGCGGCCACCACGCGACTTTTTTACTTATATTTTTAAACTAATGATATCTTTCGAATGGAATGTCCGAATAGAATGATTCAAAAATTTATATAAAGGTATTGAAACAGTTTTGAATATGAAGGAATATATTTTGATAAGGATTAATACAAAGGTACAAATAAAGATTATTTTCAGGCGGATTTTCATTTAAATTTTTAAAATAAAATAACACGTATTATGACATTACTATAATAGTTAGACATATGTTGTTGCAAGATTTTTTGTAAATAATGACGTGTTGTACAAAGTTGTAGTAAATTATTTTGTTCTATCATTAATATTTTCCGGAGCGCACTTGAAGTAAGGATTTTTTTAATTAATTTCTTTACACGTTGGGTTACCTTATTAGAGTTTTAGTAAGGATTCCTATTTTTTTTTAGAAAAAAAATAACCAATGTCACTCTTGAATAGTGTAGCTTTCCAACGGTGAAAGTATAGCCAATAGTTTTGGAGCCTATTCAATGCAAACAAACAAACAATCAGATTTAGATAAACATATTTTGATTCGACGTTAAATACCAATATAGTATTTTAAAGTCACATCCCTTTGTATAATCTTTTTTTTTTTAACTTGCAATGAATCTTGTTTGTATGTTCAAAGATTCAAATTCAAATTCAAAGATTCAAATGTTTATTCAGTAATTAGACCGTTACAGGCACTTTTACACGTCAATAAGTATAATTTATGTTACGTGTAAAGTATATTAAAATTTAATTTATTTTTAAAGAAAAGCTACCGATACCATCGCTTCGTAATGACCACTGCTGAGAAGAAACGCCGAAAGAAACTCATTTTCACAGTATTGGTTGCCTACTCGCCAGAAGGGCTTTGTCATATTATTATTATTCTCTTTTAATTAATAAATACTTATAATATAATACAATGTTGACACATTATAACATGTAATGCTTGCGAACAAGTAAACAAACATAAATTGCGTAATAAAAAAAATATTAAGTAGTCAAAAAAGCGAAGCCGACTTGACCAGTCCCTCCCGGCAGCACCCGTTCACGAGTTGACGCACGGATCAGCCATCGTTAAACTCAACCATATTAGAGGGAATCCAACGACCCGACCAGCGACGCCACCACCGGATTGGACATTTTAGTGAACATGAAAAACCCGAACTCGCAGACCTTGTCAAGAGAAAATATTAGTTATATGTTGGTCACCTATTGATCGCAGAGCATTTACATGTTTTTACAGTAAGCTTATTATGGTAACAGAAAATGCAGCTATTTTATGTTTCATGTGTTGAGTGTAATGGAAAATGTTTAGGAAGTATCCACGCGTTTTTATCTCTTAAATAATCATTGATAGTATAGTACGCATTATTCAATAAAACTTTTTTAACATGTATTTTAAATTTTGCCATTGGTAGGTTAACGATCGCTTCGGGAAGTTTATTAAATAATGTTATACCTAGACCTAAGAGTGACTTTCTAGTTTTAGCAAGTCGAAATTTAGGCGTATGAAGCTGATTTTTGTTGCGCGTATTATAACTGTGAACATCATTATTTTTCTTGAAATTATTTAACCTAGATTAAACAAATAGAAGATTGTCGTAAATAAATTGAGATGTCACAGTAAGAATATTTATAGATTTAAATAACTGTCTTAAGGAATCGCGTGATTTTAGTCCGTAGATCGACCGAATTGCTCTCTTTTGTAGCACAGAGATAGCTGTTTTATGTTTGTTGTCAAAACTTGCAACTCAATTTTCAACCTGTTATCCTCGACCGATTGAGCTGAAATTTTGTATTTGTGTCAGTCAAATGATACTGCAATATTATGGAGTCAATGAGCTGTTCTGATTATGGAGCCGGGAGAGATTCGACAGAACTCAGACATAAAAAACATAACCTCATTGAGTAGGAACCGTTTAATTTATCTAGAAGAGAACTTTATGGTAGATGATGTCTAGGTCTGATTATGGATACGGAAAGTGGTCAATGTAACCAGGCCTGTGTCACTCCCCGTTTTAGTAGGTAACGAAAATATACCTACATTTTTACTATGCGCGCGGCGACCACTTCGAAGGGGAAAATTCAGTTACATTAATCGTTTGTCCAGAGTAATAAGAATAAAATTAGGTTGCAATGGATATCTAGGTATCTAAACGAAGAGGTGAGGAGTCCTGACGCGAGCTAATTTAAACCATAGCGCTTACCACATTAAGTAGATATTTCTTTGAATTTCTTTTGTGAGTAAGTCTTATTCTGTGATGTAACTCAGTAATAAAATGACGCAATTCATAGGTCTCGGATTTATTTCATTTGTCTTAGAAGTATTTTGGCCTCACAATAAAAGCTTGTTTTGTTTCAAAAACTTGTTATCTTTTCTTCTTCTTTATCCCTTCTTCTTTTCGTGTCGATGGTATGTTTATAATTTATTGGACCAGAATTGGGCCACCTCTAATGTATTGTCGGAAGCGGCATATCAGACATACAAGGTGCACGTGTTTGGACACCTCAGACACGATAAAAGGTGGATTATATATGCTACTAGTTTTAACCCGCGACTGTATTGTCCGCGTAGAAGTCGAAAATATTTCTAATAAGATTCTTACGTTTTTTTTTTACGTTATTAATTTTGTTATAAGTTTATAACGTTCCCGTTCCCTATTTTTACTAATCACTAACTCAAAAATGTCATGTGCTTAAAAATTACAAAGTTTCATACAAACTGGCAATATTTCATCCATGATGAAATTTCCAAAAAACCTTTCTTAGCGGACGTCTCCTAGTCACAATCTACCTTCCTTCCAAATTTCATCTTCATTGGCTAAGTAGTTTTCGAGATTTCGTGATGAGTGAGTGAGTGATTTTCGCTTTTATATATACTTATAGAAGATAATAGAGTCAGGTTATTGGTCTTTGTCTATTCAAAATAGATCAATGTCAACATGCATCTATTTATCTATTTTTCTTGCACAGATCGAACAAGCCGATTGAGGGTATGGGCTATAATCAGAATCAAGATTTTCCATTGTCCCGCCCACAAACACGCTAAATGTGGCTTTTGGGTCCTGCAACCCTAGGTTCTGTCTACCCTGTTAGGAATTAAGAGCTTACAGTGTATTTGTATCATTCCTCAACCTTTGTCGCTTTGTACAAGCACTGATAAATTTACGAAATTGTCGGTCTATCCATGAAATATTGTTTCTCTACAACCATTAATCTTTTTCATTACTTTAATAACATACTCAGACAAATCTGGGTTTTGCAGATTGTCACCTTACCCCAAATTGAGAAATAATATTCGGAGTACAATTAATCATGATATTTACGAAAAAGAAAGATTATAAGTTCTTTTTGCGACGTGGCGCGGCGGCGCGGGATCGAAGGGATCTTAGAACGGAGTGGAATTTGCAGTTTGTAAGAGAACTAATTTTCTTCATTTGCTTTCCCGTTATTAGAATTTTAGGTTAGACGAAATTCTTGAAACAATATTAAATTTTCCTCTTTTCTATTAAATTTTCACGATAGTAAAGCATAAGACAGAAAGTGTGATATTTTATGTTGAATTATGTCTGAGATTATCAAATCCAATTTTGTATTAATTTATAAAGGAAGTTTTGACAATAGCTGCCATGGCGTTGCGGCGTAAATATTGGGTTTGGTGAGCGCGTTTTAGTCCATGGGTGGGAATGTTCTGGTTCACTTAACACGTAATGTAAACAAAATAAATATACGGGGACAAATAACACTGATTGAGCTAGCCCCAAAGTAAGTTCGAGACTTATGTTATAGGATACTAACTCAACGATACTATATTTTATAACAAATACATATATAGATAAACATCCAAGACCCAGAACAATTTGAAAAAGGCCATTTTCCAACTTGCCCTGACCGGGGATCGAACTCGGGACCTCTGTGTGGCGGACTAACATGGTGACCACAAGCCACGGAGGTCGTCAATGTATAGAGACACTTAACACAGATTGAGCTAGCCCCCCAATAAGTAATAAACTTTTGTCGTAGGAAACTAACTCAACGAAACTATATATTTTTATATAAGATACTTATGTAGATAAGCATCCAAACCTAAAAAAGATTGTTTTCCATCATGACTAGTCCGGGAATCGAACCCAGGACTAATCGTGTCGCAGGTTGGCGCGTTAACCACTGCGCTCTTGAGGTCGACAATATTATGAGATTCATGTTTTGATGGTCGTATTTCACAGCTCTCCCATTAGACAAGGTGCAGTTAATAATACCACTATAATCTAGAGATTATAAGGGACAAAACGATATGCATTTCATCAATAAACGCTACCATCCACGGCGGGCCCATTCGCCAAAAATTGTCTCCTTTTAATATAAAATTTTTGACATAGAGCAGAGACAAATGTATTTTTTGATTGGTCACTTCTTACTGAACAAGGATTAGCTTAAAAATAATACCAGTAATGTTCTTCTTGTACACATTTAATCTGTACGAACTTGTCTGGTATAGTACAGCACCACGGGAGCAGCGACACAGTCTTAGAGAGCGCTAGTGCTGTGAGGTATTTAAGACTAAGTAATAGGTTTATTTGCTTTTTTTTTCTTTCGTTAAAAAAACAAGTAATAAGTACGTTTATCGTCGCTTTTTTTGTTCACTCTAATGTTTCCGGGCAATGTTACTATTCATTATTTTAGTATCCGAAAAATGCTTTTATAGAATTGGCTCGTAATAATGGTCTAAGCCGTCATATAACATATGTTAGCAATAGTTAAAAATATTAGAAATTGACACATGTGTGAGAACATAAAAATGTTACAAAAGTTAAAACGTATTGTGTCCAATGTAATCAAATATTATGTTTGAAATGTTTTAATAAGTCTCATTCGAGCATTCGTGAATAAACCAAACTTTTTTAACTTTGTTGTTTTTCATAAGTATGTAAGTACTGATTTCAATACTTGTAATTTTCTTAGGCACACATTTGTAAACTAAAATAAAATATGCATGCACTCGATATCATTATAGTCTAGTACATTGTGTTATCTACCATGTCTATTGCTTCCTTATTAATAAGTAATAGTGATGCTATTACTTATTAATAAGGAAGCAAGACATGGTAGATAACACAACGTTTCTAGGAATATCGCTTGATTCCGGGTTGCAATGGGGTGTCCATATAAAAAAATTTGCTGGAAAACTTAGCTCTGCAGCCTACGCGGTTAGAAGAATTAGGCAGATGACGGACGTTGATAGAGCGCGTTTGGTATATTTTTGTTATTTCCATATTGTTATGTCCTATGGAATATTGCTATGAGGTAATGCTGCAGAAATACACCCCATAATTGTTTAAAAAAAAAAAAAACTATTAACTAGGTGCTAGAGAGACTCTAAGGGAAAATTTTAAGGCATAAATATTTTCACTCTCCCTTCGCAATTCATCTATGCGAACATCATGTACGTGCGTCAGAATATACATACATATAAGAAAAAATATGATGTTCATAGTATTAACACTAAAAATAGAAATAAATTATCTATCTCAGCTTTTCGGTCAGATCATATTACCGTTATCATTATCTAAGTTTAAGACTGCCCTTAAAAATCATTTAAAAAAAATGCTTATTATCATGTAAATGACTATTTATCTGATCAGAATTCTTGGAAATATTGGATTGCAAATTTTAATTGTGTTATTTAGATGTATAATAAAATGTATTAGCTTAAGTGTAAATCTGTATTGCAACAGAAACATAGCCCATCAGGCTGGGTAGGGACCAATACTGAACTGGGTTTCTTTCGGCGTAATCTTCCCAGCAGTGGTCGTTCCGAAACGCTAGTAGTTTTTAGCTTTTGCAGTAAAATAATAATAAAAAAATGACCTTCAATATGAGATATATTGAATATTTTTTTTTGTCTTTGACTTTGTACAAAGAAAGGCTGTCTTTCATTGGTTTTCCACCAAAACCCGGTGGATTGTTCACGAATCACTTGATCCGTGAGGTTTTGGCGGAAGCACCACATATCGTAAACTTTTTCAAAGAGACAAATGTTGGATATGTTCACGCAAACGCAATATATAAAACGTCCACTTGGTTTAGAGCTCACGGGTCGCGAAGTAGCAACGCTGCGAAGCGCAGCTCATCAATATTGCGCGCACGTCCGTAAACTTTCTGCCACAATTACCTGAGAGCTCAAGTGTCGGAAAATATATTGGTTTTGTTCGTCTCAGGCCCAACTGTCTGGAGAATCGATTTTCTCGCCAATAATCCGCTCTAACGTACGGTGTAACATTTATTGTTTATGAATCGATGTTTATCGGGTCTACCTACGATAAATCAAAGAAATAATTTGATTACATGTCTGCTCTTTTTTCTTATAGCATCACCTACTGGTACATAGTTATTAGGTACCTGGCCTAAGTCTGCAATACATGCATTGCAATGAAGTAAAGTAAGTGAATTAAAAAAAAAAATAACTCTAGCTTCTCAAAGGTACACCTAAAATCATATTTGGTCCGTAATCACGCTAAAAGTGTTGCTAGGTAGTAGGTACTACGAGTACTTACTACTAGTACGAATACTACTAGTAGCAATACGTTCAAGTTACAAGCTACGTAATAAAATGTTTTATAAGTAGGTACCTATTACACTTCGGGGCCAATGAGGAAATATTTCCATTTAGTCATGAGCAAATCAGCAGAAGTAAGAATAATTGGCTATTACATTAGCGGGGCGAGTCACATGGCGACCATAATTATTTTTTGATATAATATGTCACGCTGGGTCAACATCCGGTGGAGTCAATTAATAATAAGCGAGGGGCCAGCGAGGGGTGTAGAGGGGGGGGGGGGGTTTCGACGGGAGAAAATATCATTTCGTCGAGCGTTGGTTAGTTAGCAGAAAAGACCCGGTTGTGTGTGGACCGAAATAATAAGCCGCAGCCCGCCGCACCACAGTGATTTATTGTTTTGGCTTTGCGAAACCTCACTCGGAAGTCTGATAAAAAATGATCGCACTTATTAACTCCACCGCCTGAACTCGGCTTTATTACGCTTTCCGAATACTGTCACAGGCAAGCCAGAGCCGGCTTTTTGTATAATCAACTTCGGGGCAGATCCATCCTTTAGTTTAGGGGGAAAAGGATAGAAGCCAGAAATTCATCCTGGTAGCGTACCAATAACGGTAGCTACTTAGATATTATTAGCGATAGCGCCAAAGCATGCGTGACATACAAAAGGTACTCCTCTGCACTTCGAAAGCTACCTACTACCTAAGTTAAGATGTTAATGAGCCTTCATATTATCACGCCCATTTCCCAAAGGCGTAGGCAGGGCCAACAAAAAATTGACATTTAGATCGCTTATTATCTACATTAATACAAACTTTTCATCCCGAAAAATGTGAAGTTCCCAAGGTTATCAATGTCACCACGCTGGTAACGCCGCTGATATCAGCTGTAATACAATGAAAGGGGGTCATGTATTACCTGAATGAGCATGGATCTGCCATTGAATCAACTAGGCATAGTTTATTTTATTATAATAGTGTGTGATTGCGACCAATTTCACGAGGGTCCGATTATCGGTTAACCTGCGTTTGGAATGCTTTGAACAGACAGAATATGAAATATTGGAAATAACTGCGACTGAAAACTCGTGTGATTTTTTTATACCACGGGTTAAATTGAGGAATGTCTTTTATATTGTTGTTTTTTTTTTTTCTGTAGAAATATTTATGCATGCACACACTATTACGTGTTTATCGACCGAGCGAGCGAAGTCTCCGTTTTAGCTTCTTTCTTACAAAAAATCTTTCGCATTTCTGAATTCCGGATGTCCGGTTGTTTTCGCCTACAAGGTCGCATTTCTCAACTGATTCTAGGGAAATTGTGTAAGCAGGTTTCATAATTATATACTGAGATGCTGTGGCCTCGATTCAGTTTTCCAAAATTTTTAAAATGACGGATATATTTCATCCGTTTTCGAAAATTTTACCTAAATATCATCAGTACTTAGTTCTTATCAAAACCTAAAAACATAAGGGATGTAAGTATCTATTTTAAGCACAATGTTCAGAAATAACTGAATTTGACTTCAGTGGTCATTTGAAATAAATTTTATTTTATCGAGGAAACATTTTCATTGGATTTTAACCCAACCTTTCACTTTAATAGGATTATTTAATGAATTACTTATTTCGAATGAAATTTGAAGCTAAACGACTAAACGCTAAACTTTCCACACAAAGGTGCTAGTTACTTGAAGGGTTATACAGCAAAGCAAAGGGAAATTTCCATTTTCATTAAGGTTTTTGAGAAAATATAATAGCTTGTTTTTCTCTCTCCACACTATTCTAAGAGGAAGTAAACTGTTATAATTAGTGGCTTTTGAGTATTGGGCTCCGGACTCTGACTGCTTAGAGCCACATGACCCAAAATACTATATCTGCCCATTTAGAGACAAAGAGATTATAGTGTATATCATAATATGGCATATTTTATACACTAGGGTCTTTTGTTATTGCGCCATAAGATAGACAGATAAGCAATAATAATGACATTATTTTAGTATTTTTGCGATAAGCTGAATTCATTTATTTATTTTTTCCATGTTACTTATAAACAGATAATTTCTTTCATTTTTATTTTATTGTTAGCAGTGGTCGTTCCAAAGTGATAACTAGTATCGGTAGCTTTTAATTAAAATTACACGCAATACATACTACCAAATTTATTGCCGTGTAAAAGTGCCTGCAAATGCCTAATTACTGAATAAACATTTGATTGATTCTTTGTAAACACAAACATTTAATTGTTACTTTGATCTTAACCAGAATTGGTATTCATAGAAGTTTGAATCCTTACGGTTATTACTGAAAGCAAAATTCTTTGCGGTATTACAATGGGCCTACCTCGGGAAAGTTTTCAAATATTACCACCATTATTTCACGAGATGACAGAGGTTGGGCACATATTAGCAAAGTTGGAGGCCAGTCCTGTGACACTCCTCTCATTTTTAACACTGTCATATATTAATGCATTTCTAATATATTGGAAAGCGAGTATTAAAAGTAAAGATACATGGATGCAGTAAAAACTATTTTTTTGACCGTGCAAGCGAAGCGTCTCAGTTTCGAGATTGGCCAAAAATGCTCTTGTCCGGCTGTCCAGTTGTCTGTCAGTTTGTTCGGTTGTTCTCGCCTACAGATCACATCTCTTAACCGATTCTTGTGAAATTTTGTGAGAAGCACAGGTACATGTAGTTCTGGGGCCTTACTATGACCTCTAATAGCAGTCTTGTTTTAATATTACTTTGTCAATTCGTACCATGACCAATAGAAAACAACATTATAGTAATATTACTTTAATGTTGATTTTGCTAGCAATTTTGTGACGACACACATAATCATTCGCTCAATCGGTACCAGCAGGAGTACGATCTCCGGCGACAGCGTTTATGGAGCACTATCATTTATCACTATCTTGCTCTACGCAATAATAACGAGCGGGATGGCACTTGTCTGTCGGGCGACATTACTTTATCTGAGTTTCTCAACGGTGTCATGCTACGAAGACATGATTAGCATTATTGTTTAAAAACGTCAAAGTTCAGCATTATTGTTTAAACGTCAAAGTAGCGATCAAAATGGTATTTGCCTTTTTTACGGCTCTGAAAACAAGTCCTTTAGAGCCCATCTTAATTTCTTGGTTCCTTTATTCTTAATACTAACCCTGACTACTTAGTTTCTAAAGTTTGGTGTAGGTCCTTTGATTGCTTCAAGGGCGGCAAATCTATACGAGTCCACTATTTTTATAGTCGATTAAGGAAGGTTATTCATAATACTAACAAACATTAGATATGGAAGAAAAGAACAAATTGTGGAATCGTAAAAGGCAATCGAGGGAATGTCCTTGCCTGAAACTTATAATAATAAATAAATAAAATTGTTTCAAAGCGTACCATGAACTTTTAAAATAAGACTGTTTTTTTCCTGCTAAGTGATTTAAAAGAACGAATGATATGTCTATTCCCAAACAATTTTGAGAGTGACATAACGCTATATTATTTCGTTCAGCTCCATCACTGGTGCGCGGCGTTCCGTTTAATTCTGACGGATGCCTTGTAAATATTTATATTATTTAAAAAAATGTGATAGGGCACTATATTATGTAAACAAATGATACGACATTAAAACCTTATTTGTCTAATAAAAAATCCGCTATTATATTTTAAAAAAAGGGCTTATTATTATAATTAAAAAAAAATGCATTCGGGAGCGTGATATGAAATGGTTTTTATCAAACCATGTAGGTTAGGTGATTTTATATTCTTTTTGGTATCCGCAGCCATTTAAAATGTCATTTCGACGTGTATTTATTTTGTTTTGATTTTAGTAAATCAGATTTTTCCGTGAATATGTCCAATAATTTGCATATCCCAAGTAAGTTGTTCATATTTCTTTGTGTTAACATTATTGATGTGAAATTTCACTTATGATTTGTAGTGATATATCCTGACCCTCTCGCAGAAATTTCATGTGATTGGTTTGTTTTTTTTTTTCAGCGAAACGCGATGCATTATTATGAAGCAGGTGGATTCTAAACGGAGAATTTTTACATACTAATAAAGATGTGTATAGCTTTTAACCGTTGTCTTCGGAATAAAGCTTGGGAGTCATAACATTACCAATAGAGTGTATACGATACCCAACAAAAGGTAATCAGAACATTTAAAGAATAACACGTGGGCTTCTCCCACTTACTTATTTATCAAACAAACATTAATACTTTTTGCTATCTAAACTCTTTATTTTCTACTCGTAAGCGATGGTCTTTGGCAGTTGCGCGCGCAGACATTTCGTTATATAGCCAACTGACAAAGACCTTCCTTCAAGTTTCTCTGCCTGTCACTTGAGTCAATAGAATTTTCTCCAGATAAAAATCTAATTTTATTTAATTTAACGTTGTGAATTTTACTCCTGTATTTTATGTCTTCTATCTTCACTGTTCTTTGCTCCGCTTGCGTACCTTCTGTTTTTCTTGTTAATTTTCCTGTGTATTACAATATAAATAATTATTTTAAATTCCTCAAATATTTATTTCTTCTTCTTCCGTACACATTTCCGTATCTAGAACGCTCTGCCTAGGAGCTCCTATACCCCATAAACATTTTTCTCTAATTTATTAGGAACCACAATTGATTTGTTATAAGAATGAAACCCGTATGTAAAAACATAAATAAATTTCAATGACAAAGTGCAATAGGTAAGTATTTAATATTTGTTTCTTTTTTCAGGACTTCGGCAATAGCTTTCCGGACTCGTCGAGCAAGAGAAAGTGTTATAAAAAATTGTATACCTATGCGCATAAGAAAGTTTTGACTTGAGATCAATAATTTTATGTGGTAGAAAATCATTTGTTTTGTTTACTTCTATACTTTTTGGTAGTCCTTTGGTAAATAAAAAATGTATATACTATTATTATTGCTTTTAATAAAATTACTTAAAAAGATCATGTTTTTCTTATTCTTTTTACGAGACAGGTTTTGTTAGTAATGTAATTACATAAATATGCAAGTAGGTACGTTAAACTAGGTGTGTTTAGTTAAACAATCGTTATCAGTTATATAACGCATAGGGTATTTTTATCTCGAAAAAGATCCCCGTAGAATTGGCAGAAAGTAGTGGATATACACAAATATACTATCACGTCTTCACGCCCAACGGGGTAGACAGGGTCTAGTACTCGTTGTTATATATTATATTTTATAGTGTCGCAATACCCAAAGAGCAGTCTTAATGGTAGAAAAAGGAAATCTAATAACGATGCGTGCTGCCCACATCGTCTATTGACATGATTCAGATTACTTACTTATTACATTATTTACTTTGAGGCTAGCTCAATCTTTGTGATTTGTCCGTGTATATTTATTTTATATAGATTTTCTTCCATTCCCTCAATCAACTTTTACATTCTGCGCGAAAAGAGAAGTAGGTGATATATTAAAAATTGTAAGTCCTTGGGTACATACATTCTTATTTTTTTTCTTTTCTTCTATACTTTGATTATAAGACTGGGTTTGTTGATAAAAGTTTTGTTTCCGCGGCAACCGACCAACGTTTTCAAGATTGCTATTTTGACAGTAAAATAATACTGCTAAGCCTCGAAAAGGAGTTCATGGTACGCAATAGAGTGAATGATTTGCAGTGACGTCAACAAAACGGCTAGCAAATACAACATTAAAGTAATATTGTTTTAATATTGTTATCAGACGCCCATCGGGCTCAAGAACGGAATGGACCTTTATAAACACATAGCGTTATCTCACTGTCACATCATTATGTCGGAATAAAACAATCTTGTTTTTAAGAGCTCATGGTGCGGTTTGAAACAATATTATTATAAGCTTGAATCAAAACGGAGCTAATCCATCATGAGTTTGTTAAAGTTCATAGTAAGGCCCCTGTGGTGAGAAGATTCGAAAATTAGATGTGTAGAATACATTGTCAATTCAGGTTTTTGAAATTTTCAAATTCCGTAAATAGGGAGTTTAAAACTATAAAAATATAAAATAATATTTCAGCCATTTTGACGAAACAAAAAAAAAAACAGAAATGCTGCTGAACAACTTTTTTATACGAAAAACTTAAACGGATCGGGGTGACTCGCGAGGTCTATAGCTCACAGAGCAGATATATAAATTTGATTGAAATTACACTTCACGATAAAAGTTGCATTATGATCTTATTTACACTGTCAGAGATTTACTTTACAAGTTACTAATACCGCATCTTGATCAGCCCTTTTCTGTTAAACGTGATATAAACTTAAAAAAATTGTAGAAGACAAGGTCATGGATGGAGATCTAAGAAATGTAGCACGCATCCTTTTCTCAGATGACACTCTCGCTCCACCTTCGCAAGAGACACTGGACTCCCTTCGAGAAAAGCATTTATTTATTTATTTATTAAATCTTTATTGACCAAAAAGGTACAAAAGGTGGACTTAATGCATTCTCTACCAGTCAGCCTTAAGGAAAAACAGAAATAAATTTGCGAGCGATAGGCGCTTAAAGATATAACTATATTATAGATATACGTATATTATAAACATACACATACAATACACATATATAAATACATATATTTTATTAATACATATATACATACACATACATAAATACATAATATAAAACAAAACAATTTAAGATAATGATTAGTTCTGCTGCATCAAACTTTCAAAAAGGTGCATGTGGACTTTTTTCTTGAACAGGTCCCTATTCGTGATACTTTTGATGTCTTCAGGTAAGGCATTCCAGAGACGCGTAGCCTGAACAGTAAAAGAGTTAGTCATAAAACTTGAGCGAAATAAAGGAAGGTGAAGAAGAAGAGAATGACTAGAGCGAAGCTCACGTTCATGGCTTTCAGACTGAAAGCGAAATTTGTTTTTCATATACAGGGAAGAGAGAGGATTCTTTAGTATAGAAAAAAGAGTACAAAGCATTCTTTGCTGTCGGCGCTGACGAGCAGGAAGCCAGTTAAGCTTAGATCA
Source organism: Acrobasis suavella (assembly GCA_943193695.1). Taxonomy (NCBI): domain Eukaryota; kingdom Metazoa; phylum Arthropoda; class Insecta; order Lepidoptera; family Pyralidae; genus Acrobasis; species Acrobasis suavella. The sequence goes on from OW971940.1 coordinate 9,866,500, forward strand.
GAAAAAAGAGATGTGATCGTACTTACGAAGACAGAAAATAAAGCGGATACAATTATTAATAAGACGATCTAGCTTATTGAGAAGATCTGCGTTTAGATCAGGATAACACACATCAGCATAATCAATTAAGGGGAGAATAAGGGATTGTATCAAAGTAATTTTAGTTTTTATAGGAAGAAAATTTCTAAAACGATTTAAGTATTGAAGGGAGTAAGTAACTTTTCTGCTCATCTCAGTGACTTGATCCCTCCAACTAAAGGATGAGTCTATAATGAGGCCTAAATTTTTAACGGACTGACTGAGCGCGATGTTTGTATTATTTAACACCACAGCAGGAACAGAGCTCATATCAATCTTAGGTAGCTGTCTGGAGCTACCAATTAAGATTGCCTGGCACTTTGACGCATTTATTTTAATGCCAAAATTTTCAGACCAGGATGAAATGTTGGACAAGGACGCGTTCAGTAAACTTATACCAGAGTTAATGTTTTCTGCTGTGGTTTGCACGTAAATTTGTAGGTCATCTGCATAAAAATGATAAGAACAGCTAATAGAGTGTGATAAAAGATTTATAAAAATAGCAAATAATAGAGGAGATAGGATACCTCCTTGAGGGACACCTGAAGTAACATCTTTTCATTGCGACAACTCACGGTCCATTCGAACCGCTTGTTGCCTACCATGGAGATATGAAGAGAACCAGTTCATAGCCAAGGATGAGAATTTAATGTATTTGAGAATTGCCAGGAGAATGTCGTGATCAACCATATTGAAAGCATTAGAAAAATCGATTAGACCTAGAATGGTGACTAACGAATTCTTCATACCAAGGCGAATATCTTCGGTAACGCTAAGAAGAGCAGTAGCGGTACTGTGCCCAGGACGAAAACCTGATTGTAAGGGAGTAAGAAGACAATCTTTATGTATGAATGAGCGTGGGCAGCCGCTTCTAACACTTTAGAAAGATAAGGTAAAATTGAGATGGGTCGGAAATTGTTTAACGCCTGTGGATTGGAGACTTTCGGCAAAGGAATGACATATGCCTTTCCCCAAAGAGAGGGAAACGTGCCTGAGGAAAGGGAGAAATTAACAATATGGGTAATAATTGGAAGTAAAATGTCAAGAATATGAATAATCATTTTTCTACCAATTTCGTCACATCCAACCGCATTTGAATGTAAAGATATTATAATTTTTCGAATGTCATCCTCAGCTAGGGGAGAAAATGAAAAAGAGTCTATGTGAAGAGTCGCCATGGAAGAAATTCTAGAAATAGTACGGAGTTTAGCAGAAGAATCTAAAGAACAAGAATTTGAGAAATGATTATTAAAATCATCTAGTGAAAACGAAGAAGATGCTGGAGTAGAACTATTGCCTAAATTTAAAGAATGTAAGAACTTCCATATGTTAGCTGAAGAGGAGTTAGACAATTGGTCATGAAAATACTTCTTCTTAGCTGCCCTTACCATTCGGTTGCACAAATTACGTGCCTTTTTGTATGTGTTCCAGTTTTTATCTGACCTATCGCGTTTATACAAACGAAAAGACCTATCTCTACGCGTCATGGCCATGCGAACCCCCCTACTAATCCACGGAGCTGGTGGCCGCCTAACTCTAACAGCATGAACAGGTGCATGAACATCGTATATTTTTAAAATGGACGCATTCAATAAAGATACCTTTTCATCAATCGTCCCAGCTCCAAGAATATTTGTGAAATCAGTTGCTATGGCATCTTTTTTAAGCTTTTCTAGATCTATATTTGCATAATTACGCATCCAGACAATTTTAGGCTTACGTTTAGGTGGCTTAAGTTTGTACTGCAAGTAAATGAGATCGTGCTTTTAGAAAAGCCTGGAGCAGATTGTTGACCGTGATTGATTACTAGATCTAAAGAGGAAGTTAATATTAAGTCAAGCCAAGTATCATCGGTATCATGATTAAAATGAGTGGGACCCAAAGGCAGAACGTTGAGATCTACTGACTTTAGAATATGACTCAGCTTATCAGCACGAGCATCATTTTTAAGAAGATTAGTGTTGAAGTCGCTCATGATTATGTGATGTGAGCATCCTTCACCCAAATCAGCCGCCCCGTTTCTAGGACATCCCACTTCTCAAAATTCTTTGGTGATTAAAAACGAAAATACCCTGTCGGCTGTACTATCCTTCCCTAATGGATGGCTCCTCCGGCGGCATCGATGGACTTACTCCTTAGCATTTGAAAGATCTGTTAAGTGTTTCTGCCGGTGACGCTATTAGAGGAACTTACGTAATTCTGTGCTTTCTTACTTTCTGGTAAAATTTTAGACAGTTTTAGGGAATTTATTTATGGTGCTAGGCTTTGTGACTTTAAGAAAAAAAATGGCGGGGTGCGGCTGTAAAGTTATTGGAAGGGCGCGTCAATGAAACAAGCGGGTTAGCTCAAGACTGGTATAATGTGCGTAATTATTCACCTACCTACAAAGTAGATTCGGAGGATTGACTTATTCAAAATATAAATGTACGAATCACCACAACCCCTTTCTTAAATAAAATGAAAATAAAATTAAGTAGCACTAGCAAATTAAATGACATCGGACCTCTATGAAATGTAAGTCACAATTTATTACTATTATAAAATGCATTTATAAACAAATTAAACACCTATTTATTCTTCCCGAAAGAACATAATATTGTGATTGCAATTAGATATTATGATTAATGATTACCTATTTATATAACATGCAGTTAAATTTTTCAACTGATCTTAAGATAACAATACTTTGCTTTTAAAGTTAATAAGTATACATAAAAATGAGAATTTGATTTAATACATGCAATTCTGTTTAATAAATTATAATATATTGTATTGCAGATTTTTTTTTCACATATTTATTTCATTATTGTAAATAATTAACAAAAATAATAAAACATTTATTCAAAGTACATGTATAACAATTATAAGTTAATTCAAAGGACTAAAATTACACTGTGATTTTAACGCATACATTTTTACGATTGTGTTTGAAGAATCAGAGTAAAGATTACAATATTTATATTCTTCACACAAGAAAAGAATTAAATTTTCTATACAACACTATAGGACAATGAAAGGAAAAAAATGCATACCTACAGAATAAATTATGACAAAAATAAGTTCATTACTAAATATCTAGGCATCTATTTTATTTATTATATAGACGAGAGGATTTTTACTGCCCAGGCCAAGAAAATTAGCGTCTTGCTCTTGACCTTAAAGTTCCCGGGTGAACCTAGCGATCAGGTGGCCTCACTGTCCTGCCGAAACGAGTTTGGTAAAAGTTATGAACATTATCGGTGGGAGATAACATGGTTTGTGGAGCACTGGAGCTGGCGAGTGTGTGTTGCTGCGGAGAAACGGACGCCGGGCTAGCGTTCGTGTTTGTGTCGCAGCACGAGTAGATATCGTCTATAACGGGTGACTCATTCTGCCGCCAATCCGAATCAATGATAATATGTTTTCTGTTTCGCCTTAGAATGTTACCCGTCTTGATTAAACGCCGAAAGAAACTCATTTTCACAGTATTGGTCGCCTACTCGCCAGAAGGGCTTTGTCATATTATTATAATTGTCTTATAATTAATAAATACTTATAATATAATACAATGTTGACACATTATAACATGTAATGCTTGCGATCAAGTAAACAAACAAAAATTGCGTAATAAAAAATATTAAGTAGTCAAAAAAGCGAAGCCGAGCTGGCCAGTCCCTCCCGGCAGCACCCGTTCACGAGTTGACGCACAGATCAGCCATCGTTAAACTCAACCATATTAGAGGGAATCCAACGACCCGACCAGCGACGCCACCACCGGATTGGACATTTTAGTGAGCATGAAAAACCCGAACTCGCAGACATTGTCAAGAGAAAATATTAATTATATGTTGGTCAGAAAATATTAATTATATGTTGGTCACTTATTGATCGATTTACGAAAATAACACTATTTTATCATCAACAGGAGTGCAGCACGGCGATCCTTAGGGGCCGGCGCTTTTCAGCCTAGGTATTCATCCAATCATCTCATCTTTAAATTCTAAATTAAATGTCTGGTTCCTGGATGATACCTATATTTCTGGAAGTAAAGAATCCGTTTTAGCAGACTTTTTGGTCATTACTGAAAAATTCAAAAGCATAGGTTTAGATTTAAATTTAAAAAAATGTGAAATTTTCATCCCTGGAAACATTTCGATATCGTACAAAAATGATATTCTCGACAGCTTTTATAAAGTCTCACCCGAGTTTAAATTACTTACAGAAGATTCTTTACAACTTCTGGGTGCTCCATTACTAGGACCCCGTATTCAGCCTCTCTTGGATAAAAAATTAGATAGGTAATTTTTATTTTACATCCTATAGATTAGACATTCTAAATTCTCACGTTGCATACACAATTCTTAAATATTGCCTTTTTTATCTAAATTCACTTACATTCTTCGCTGTAGTCCAATCTGGAAACATTTGGTACTAATGAACAAAATTGATGATTGTCTTCGTGCCACCTTATAAAAATTTCTAAATTTACATCTTGACGAAAATTCATGGACACAGCTCACTTTACCTATTAAAGACGGTGGCATACGCATCAGTAAAATTACTAGTGTTGCTCTTCCCGCTTTTCTTTATTCTGTTCACAGCGTCTCACATCTCTGCAAAAAAATACTTAAAGATGACCTTAAGAATCGACCTGTTAACAGAGGCAAAGGAAACGTGGTCAGCTCTCTGCCCTGAAGATAGCATCCAAGTGGAAGCAAACCAACAAAAACTCTGGGATGCCCTTTAGTGCAGGCAGCTGTTTTCAATTTGGCTCAAAATCTTAATGACATCAACAGCGCTCGGCTCCCAGCAGTTTCTTCAAAGGAGTCCAGTCATTGGCTTCATGCCATCCCATCTTACAATATACGTACATTTTTAGATAATAATAGTTTTAGAATTGCTGTTGGGCTCCGGCTGGGAGCACCCGTTTGTACGCCTCATCGTTGCCCATGCGGCAGCGACGTGGATCAGTTTGGACTCCACGGTCTCTACTGTAATCTCAGTGCTGGTAGAATTTCGCGCCATGGTTCTTAATGATATTATCCGAAGGGCTCTGGCCACCATTCACGTACCTTGTGCCCTCGAACCTCGGGGTGTAATACGTGATGATGGCAAGAGACCTGATGGAATGTCACTGATCCCCTGGGAACGCGGCAGGGCGTTAGTGTGGGACGCCACATGCGTTGACACACTGGCACCCTCTCATCTCAGGGGATCAGTCTCAAGAGCTGGTTCGGCTGCTGAAAACGATGAGATCGCCAAACGGCGGAAATATAGTTCGTTAAATGATGACTATATTTTTGTGCCGTTTGGCGTGGAGACTTTCGGACCATAGGGCCCCGGTACTAGAGGTCTCCTTAAAGAGATCTCCCAAAGACTGATCTCCGCCGCTGGTGACAAGAGAGCTGGCTGCTTTTTCGCCCAACGCATCAGTATTGCAATCCAACGGGGAAATGCGGCCAGCGTTCTTGGCACTATGCTGCATGGGCACGATTTTTTAGATTAAATTTTTAATAGGTATTTCACTTTTTCTTTTTATTTGTAAATATTTAAATTATCCCACCCTAGCTATTTAAATAAAAATGATTCGGATCTATGTATAACAATTAAATATACCAGTCTAGTAGGTATCTAAACTTTAGGAACAGGTTTTTGTGCTCGAAAAAATAGGCAGACATATCGGGAGATAAATATACACTCCAGGTGATATGAAAACATGAGGATAATTGTGTCACAATTTATGTTAAAAGACGAAATAGTTTAGTTTTATGTTAAACTAGCTGCGCCCCGCGGTGTTATCCTCGTAAAAGTAACCTACGTGTTAATCCAGGGTGTCAGCTTCCTGCACACAACATTTTATCAAAATTGGTCCAGTCGTTTGCGCGTGAAGAAGTAACAAACATACACACTCACAAACTTTCGCCTTTATAATATTAGTGTGATATCACATTATTTAACCATGTAGCTTGCCCTAAATGTTAATTTTGCATATAGACACGAAAAAGTTTTATTTCATAAACGGAAAAATTTATTTACATTTCAACGTTTACATAAAAAGAAGTCATATTATTACGCACGTTGGCTCAAGCGCTTGGCTTTAGTAAAAATATCTCACTCTAGCATCCCCAAATTTGTTATGAGTAAGAGAGAAAACGCAAATAGCGTAGTTGTATTAAGAGGTGAAAACATTTGGAGTATTCTGTTGGGTTGGGGACGCTAATATGCAAATATAAGTTTCGTAAAAAGTGGGCTTATGCTCATTTTCATATAGCAATTTCAGTTGGATTAGGTTTGATATGTGCACTGTTGTGTGTTTTTATCAAAATCATAAATTATCCATGTCATAAAGTAACATTTGCCGATAAACTGCGTGGCAGTTTGGCATCGTAAATGAAATTGTAAAATTTTTTAAAACTAAAAAGCGACTTCGTCCCCTAACTACACAACCGATTTCGATAAATTTTCTATGGGACCACCTGACACGTATATCCTTTCACACAAAAAAAGAATTTTTCGTTTTTCCGAATTAAGTCAGTTTAATCGGTGAACATTTATAAAAAAATAATAAATAAAAGATCACGATGAATTGATAATCTCCTCCTTTTTGGAAGTCGGTTAAAAAATTCTATATATTTTATTCATCTATATATATTAGGTTGGGGAAAAAGTCTTTTCGCATATAGTATGTATGAACTTGTAATAAAACCACTTTGGCCATACTATTTGTACCTGGCTGGTTTTGGAATCATTTAAAAGTTTAAATTTTAAAGAAGATAATTCCAAATTCAAATTAGGAAAACGCGTGGTTTTCATTTGTTTTTCTTACCGTCAAGATGAGTGAATCTAACGAAGAAATTAGATACATTTAAAAATTTTACTACCAAAAAGGTAAATATACAACGCATGCCGCGAAAAAAATTTGCGATGTTTATGGACCTAGTGCAGTGTCTGTAAGAGTAGCTCAAATTTGGTTTAAGCGTTTTCAATCCGGAAATTTTGATGTCAAAAATGCACGTCGCTCTGGTTGCCCTGTTACGGTTTAAATGGATGCTATTTTTGAAAAAGTGGAGCAAGATCGGCATATCAGTAGTTACGACGTAGCTGAAAAACTGGGAATTGACCACAAAACTGTTTTGGCGCATTTGAAAAAAAATGGGTACACAAAAAAGCTCGACATTTGGGTACCTCACGAGCTCTCTGAAAGAAACCTAATGAAACGTGTACTCATTTGTGATTCTTTATTACGACGTAATGAGATCGAACCATTTTTAAAGAAATTGATAACTGGTGATGAAAAGTGGATCACGTACGACAAGAACGTGCGAAAAAGGTCATGGTCAAAGGCCGGTCAAACAGACTGTGGCGAAACCCTGTGACATCGCGCGGGCTCCAGTACTCCTCCGCCCCTCTTCGGCGCAGCGGGGGGGGGGGGGGGGCATGCCCATATATAAGGCGCGGCGGCCGGCGCTCGTCCTCTTTTTCTTCGGCTGCATCTCAAGCTAAGTAGTTCTTCTACCTAGAAGGGCTACTCAACGGATCTAGTGCCTATAACTCACGACCCTGACTACCTAATCTGTACCTAGTGTTCTTGTGAATCTTTGTAACTAATGTAATGTAATAGTTGTTCATTATACCTATCTCATTTGCCAATATCTAGTCTTTCCTTTATCTCATCTATCCTCCTAGATCCTAAATCTAGGTTTTATTAACCAAAACGGTACAGTGGCGCCCAACGTGGTATATTTATTAATAACGACTAAAGAATTTGGGATACATTAATTTCTAAAATTCAATTCGCATTGAATTGTGCTGTGAATGAAGTAACCGGTTTCTCACCATCATTTCTTGTTTACGGTCGCGAGTTGATAACATGTGGATCGCGCCATATCGACTGTGATTTAGATCCCAACTTGGTACATGAGCCGCGTGACAGTTACGCGGAATCGCTTGGTTACCTATCTTCTATCTTTGAAAAGGTACAGGCGGCTTTGCTATCCGCTCATCAGCGTAACTGCACTTCTTACAATCTTCGCCGTAAACCGGCAGAATTCAATGTAGGCGATATTGTTTGGAGACGAACATTCTATTTGAGCGACAAAGATAAATATTTCTGTAAAAAACTAGCTTCTAAATTTATGAAATGCAAAATTGTGTCAAAAAAAATCACCTTTAGTTTACAAACTTGCTGATATGTCGGGTAAACCGCTGGGTGAATGGCATATTAAAGATATAAAACTAATAAACTATAAACAATAATTGTATAATCTTATAACTTTGTAAACAAAACTAAGTCGTTTCTACATTTCTTCTAAAAAAAAAAAAAACAATTTTTCCCCCTATGGTGTAGTGGTAAAAGTGTCGTACCTACTTGAATTAAATATACAAGTTCAATTCTGTGAGTCATTCGATATTTCATTTCAATAGTGTAGTGGTCACATAGACATGTAGAAAACAATCACACGATCATAAAGATGGTTTTATGTGTACCCAAGATTTTTTTTCTCGTTTGCGAAAACGAGGGCGTTATGAGGGTTTGAAAAAAAAAAATGGAATGGTTGCGGAGCTGCACAGCTGTTTGGACTTGGTGAAATTTTGCGTGATAAATAAATGTAATTATGCAATATTACATGGTTTATATTTACGCCGTGTTGTGTAAATGCGAGTTTATACTCTGTCATATCTTTAGATCGGCTTATCTGGTCTAAATTTTCGCTGATTACACGGACAGAGGTCGGGTAGTACTAATGCTTAGATACTTCCTGAAAAATCGAATTCTATACATAGACATATTTATAATTGTACATTCAAATATATACAAGGGTGAGGTTGCGTCTATTTACTCATATACTATAGGTACACATGGAATCACAAGATACAGTTGATTCATATATCGTGTTACATTCATCAATTAAATAAATTATAAATATGTCATATTATTCGATAGAATGACGATTGCGGAAGATCTCTATGTGAATGTAAATATATTAAGTTATCTTAGATAGCGACGCTATTGCATGCATGTAAAGGCAAATGGGGATGCAATATTTTTTTTTGTTGCATGCTAGTTAGTAGGCTTGGTGTCGCGTCAAGATTCGAGGGTCAGACGAAGCTAATAAAACAAAACGCGAGGCAAGAAAGGGGTCAGTCCTTGCGCGTTCTTTGCCTGACATACAAGTTTCGAGTTTAAAATCGAGTGTGTGTGATTTTGTGTTATAAATTTCATTCACCGATTTGAGCTCGTTGCTTTGTGTTCGGGTAAATTACTGTGAAGTGACGGGTCTAGAATTCTAGACTTCCTAAATATTTTTATCTATACCTTTCTCACAAACCCCAAAATTCCGCTGGAGCGTTAGATAAGTACTGAATAGGTAATTTATACTGGGTGCTGAGACTGGCATTCGGGCGCTTCAGGTCTTCCATTTTCCTTTCACCTAGGTATCCTAGGTCAACCTGTAGGTTTACAGAGGGTTGACCTTATCCTAATGTATCCCTAGAGTAGTTCTTATTTGCATATCCTACACGAGTAGCTTTACACACACACACGTTTAACTTCTCACACAACTGTTATGAGCGTGGTGGCTAATAACAGACCCTAGGTTCACACTAGGTCTTACATTAGACTAGACTTAGGTTAGGCAAGCGGTTGCGGCTGCTTTTAGGTCGGTTTAGACGTAGGTTCGTGATTAGGTTCGTTATCGGAATATAGTGAGGTTTTGCTCAAATATATTTGCTCTCAGGATCTTGACACGCCAAACCGTTGCGAGCATGTTAAACTAGAAAATAAGTAAAAGAATAGAATTTACGTGGAAGCTCTGGTAATTACAGAGCAGATAGGATTAGGATTCTTTGTTAGGATAGCCGGGTAGGGTTGTTTTGTTTTGTTTGGCTCAAGATCATTTAGATCTTGATTGCTTTCCTACATAGTAATATTAGAGTCGCGAAAAGGTTAATAAGTGGTAAGAATTATCAAATTTCATCGGGAAATTTGGTTCTTCCGAGGCTATTAAGGGTTGGCAAAATTATGCCTGAGTGACCGAGAGGCCAAACAGACATACTTTCGCTGGAAGTGGACTTATTAACCAAAACTATATATGTTTCTTATGCATGTTAGTGCAAAAGGTGTCAAACCGTGACATCTTTCTCCTAAAGAGGAAACCTGCTGTCCATGACGATATAATATCTCATTCCTCGCAACACAGCAAACCAGATATATTGACTTTGTATCGCCAAGATGTATCGAGTTTACTCGAAATAATTAGAGTCTTGTGAAAATACTATTATTATAAGAGCTCTTCGCGATTGTCATCGCGACCAAAATACCTGTTTCGCGTAAGCGAATTTATACAATTACATTGGTTAACCAAATATCCAAGACTCTCAACGCCCATTTATCGTACCTTTTACGACAATACAACATATAAATAAGCTATAGCAAACCTATGACCTAACTGATTACAAATATGGATCGATCCGCCTGATTTTTCAGGAATGGCGTATATTCCTTCGCTTTATGAAGTCAATTATTTGAATGATATAAACCATAACAGATACAAAAGAACAATTCTGTAATACGACTATTTCAATAAGGGATTAAATTATGTAATAAATAATATCTAGTATAGACATCCTCATTTTTTTAATTTGTTTTAAATTATTCAGAGTAGAGTGAATAGCTTGGGGGATCTGATAAGGTTTTACAAATATTCTAGACGATCATAGCTCAGGTGATTTGGAATAACCGCAGAAGCCGCGGCGTCTTACTGTGTATATTATATACATAAGTAAGGGTTCCATCACAGAATTGGTGCCGTAGACCGTGGATAGTATCTTGTTTGTATATTTTATATACAACGGAACTATTCAAAAGAACTCAGGCTTATTGGGTTATATAATTTAAATACACAACGTAGAAATATACAACAAATTATTGAGTCTCAGAATAATTATCCATTTTACTTAAAGAAAACTGCAGCGTTAAAAAAAATTGAATTGTTTACAAAAGCATTGTTAGTGGTTCAGGCAATTAAACAATAGATAGGGTCGTTGCGCAGGTAGTCGGGTGCGTAGACCTTTGTAGCGTTTCGTAGAGGTTTGTAGCGAAAATCGTAGGCGATTACGTATAGGATAATTAGTTTCTTTAATAATTTAATTAATTAAGTTTTAACTATGGTTCGTGGTAGGCATTCGAATCGTATATCGACTCGTAGGACACAGGCGGAAGAATCGAATATTGGAAATATAGGAAGTGAAACACCGGGACAAATAACTGAATTATTAACTACGATTATGCGTAGATTGGACAATATTGAGAAAGCCAGTACATCTTCAAGCGAGGTAGCGGGACCTTCGCAGGCTTTAGAGAGAATAGAAACCAATGAACGTTCTACTTGTATAGTAAAGTTAACACAAAAGTTACCAACTTTCGATGGCCGAAGTTCTGTTAATCCGATGGAATTCTTACGAGATTTAAAGAATTATATTAAGGTATCGGGTGATAACAGCAGAGCACTTGCGTGGGCTATCGATAGCTTAACGGGTAACGCTAAAAGTAGAATGAACATTTACCGAGAAAGCTGGCGTACGTTTACAGATTTCGAGAATGATTTCATTCAGGTATTTTGGGGAAGTAGTGAGCAGGAAATGTTAAAGCAGAGGTTTATAACGACGAAGTACGATTCTAAGAAGGGTCAAAGCTTAGAAGAATATTTTGCTGCACAGCTGAATAGTATATATGGATTGTCTATTCCATTTACGGAGGGTGAACGGGTGAACACTATATTCAGGCAGATGCCTAGAGAAATACAAATCGCTTACTTTACGAAAAGTGAGACCATGACTATACGAAGTGCTATGGAGTTCTTACGTCAGTTAGAAAGGAATGTTGAAAGGCCGCTTGTAAAAGAGGCCAAACCCGGGTTTAGCAGTGTTACACATAACTCGAACGATAGTAGAGGACAATATATGAGAACTCAGAACAGAACGTTGAGAGTAAATACCATACGGTATGATAACTCAACGAAACGTAATAGTCAACAATTCCGAGGAATTTCTCGCGGATATTATAACCGAGGTCGTGGTTCTTTTCGTGGATATGCGAGAACACAACGGCCAGGTTTTAAGGCTATAGCGTTTCAGCCAGCGTCAGAAGATAAACCATCTTCACAGCAAGGAAATAATGAGATTATTTCAAATAACTTGCAGTCGAGCGCGACAGGGACTTTGGGCTAAATTACTTATAAAGGTGTGGAAGGACGGTTAGTGATTCACAAAGAAATCATAAGTTATATGATTTATGTAATTTAAATGCTGAAGTGGGAGTAAATGAGTGTTCTCAATTCTTGTCTCACAAATCGAACGGATATTCCGTATATTTCAGCAATGAGTTACAAGTGAATCAGTCAAGCCGACATAGATCACGGATAATATGTAGGTTGTTAGGAAAGCAAGCTGAAATCCCTATTCCTAGCGTTAGAGCTACGGGCGCTTTAGGCACAAGCAGAGAAAAGTTAGGTAAATTAGTTTCTTTGCCATTTAAGACTGGAGAATGTATAATATACACTCCGACTTTAGTGCTTAACAAGTTACCCAACCTGATTTTAGAGTTCTAGTTTATTCAGTTAGCCATTTTGACGAGCATATTCTACAAATAGATACGGTTTTGAATAAATTGCGAACGGCAGGTTTCACGGTATCCTAAAAAAAAATGTGGTATCGCTGAAAAAAAAGGTCAAGCTCTTGGGACATGTGTTGTCAACTTATGGCGTTGGACCTCGACAAGATGAAGTCAGTTCGAGAATATTCTATTCCAAAAAAACGTTAAACACTTGCGGGCATTCTTGGGATTTGTAAATTATTTTAGGATGTTTACAAAAAAAATTATGGGACACTTGTTCAGCCGTTGTACAATTTATTGCGTGCCGATGTCAAGTTTGAAGTGGAATTTATTGGCTCAGACAACTTTTGAAGAGATAAAGAAAGCTTTTGTATCAAGTGTTGTTTAAGTGCAGCCAGATTTCACGTCGCCATTTTTTGTGCAAGTGTTGTTGGGATCGGGTCATATGTTTACCAAAAAAAAAATAAGTCGGGTCATTTAAGATGGTCGGTATCTGAACAAAAATAAAAATGTATGCAATTATTTACGCGATAAAGAAGTTTGAAATATATTTACAGGGTGCTAAGAATCAAAACGGATCATAAGAGCTTAACGTTCATCAAATCGTGAACTCAGTTGGGAGCTCGCGTAACAAGGTGGATTATGTTTTTGGATCGATTTGATTACACTATACAATACGTACCTGGCATAGATAGTAAAATTGCAGACACATTGAGCAGACATATATCTGGATGTGAGGGAGAAAATACTATCAGAGCAAACCAACCACCTATTTATTGGTTTAAAGCGACAAATCACGATAGTATAATTTTAAATTTGCGAGATATTTCAAAATTGCAAAACGAAGACGAGTTATTAAGTGAGATTATAGGTTGTATTAAAGGCGGGATTATGAATCTAATATACGATACGGTTTTTTTTATTACAAATAAATTAATGATACATTATATTTCTCGGTTACGAAACGTGATATCAATTTATTAGTCATTCCATTATGACTCCAGGAAGAATTGATTTCGCATATAGGTACATGAAGAGATTGGACATTATGGTAGATATAAAATATTAGCATTTATAAAAGATAGGTATTATTCTCCGAATATGAGTAAGATAGTTAACACGGTGGTAAAGAGTTGTGACGTCTGTCAGAAGGTTAAACCTTGTAGTATAAACACTGTTGGTCCTTGTAATTCAGTTTTGGCGGAAAATTTAGGCGAAAAGGTGTTTGCCGATTTGTACGGACCTTTACCAGTAGGGAAATTTGGTTGTCAATATATATGTGTAATGCAGGATGTGTACAGTAAAGTTATTAGGTTATATCCGATGCGTAAAGCTACTGGTCGGACGGTATTTGCGTGTACAAGAAAATTTCATAACGAAATACCTATTAAAACTATCATTACGGATAACGGACCTCAGTTCACATCTAGAGTTTGGGAAAATGGTTTGAGAGAACTTGGTATTCGAGTCACACATACTTCTGTTTATTGTCCGAATTCCAATTCTGTAGAAAGGGTTAATCGTGAGCTTGGAAGATTGATAAGGACATATTGTAATCAGAATAATAAAGGATGGGTGGATATTTTATCAGAGATAGAATCATGTTATAACAATGTCAATCATAGTTCAATAGGTTTTGCGTCGAATGAATTAGCGTTCGGAAAACGTGAATCATTGTCGACAGATAAAATATTGACGGTCAGAAGAGAGGTACGATGAATTGAGCTGGTGCAACATGTGTTAATAAAAAATAAAATAAAAAAACTAAATATGATTTTTGTAAGTTTAATGTAACTTATGTAATGAGTTAATGATTGTTTAGTATACTTAGAAGTTTAGATAAAGAGATTTATAGGTTGTAGAAATAGGTTAGATGTGATTGACTTTAATTATTTGATTTATTAAGTTATCAAATTACAGCATTATTATGTACGGTTTACATTATTAGAAAAAAAAAAAAATTATAAATATAAATTAACTATAAATGAATAAAATAGACTAAAGCGAGTGAGTTAAATAGTGGATAATTATGCTGAATCAACTTAATAATAGGTTGTAACATATAGTTAAATAGCGATTTATTAAAACTGAGACTTGCTTCATGCTTGAAAAACAAACATTGTCACAAGTCTGGGGGGGGTCTGTAGTGGTCACATAGACATGTAGAAAACAATCACACGATCATAAAGATGGTTTTATGTGTACCCAAGATTTTTTTTCTCGTTTGCGAAAACGAGGGCGTTATGAGGGTTTGAAAAAAAAAAATGGAATGGTTGCGGAGCTGCACAGCTGTTTGGACTTGGTGAAATTTTGCGTGATAAATAAATGTAATTATGCAATATTACATGGTTTATATTTACGCCGTGTTGTGTAAATGCGAGTTTATACTCTGTCATATCTTTAGATCGGCTTATCTGGTCTAAATTTTCGCTGATTACACGGACAGAGGTCGGGTAGTACTAATGCTTAGATACTTCCTGAAAAATCGAATTCTATACATAGACATATTTATAATTGTACATGCAAATATATACAAGGGTGAGGTTGCGTCTATTTACTCATATACTATAGGTACACATGGAATCACAAGATACAGTTGATTCATATATCGTGTTACATTCA
This sequence comes from Acrobasis suavella, assembly GCA_943193695.1. NCBI lineage: Eukaryota > Metazoa > Arthropoda > Insecta > Lepidoptera > Pyralidae > Acrobasis > Acrobasis suavella. Next base: position 9,881,792 of record OW971940.1, read on the forward strand.
TCAATTAAATAAATTATAAAATATGTCATATTATTCGATAGAATGACGATTGCGGAAGATCTCTATGTGAATGTAAATATATTAAGTTATCTTAGATAGCGACGCTATTGCATGCATGTAAAGGCAAATGGGGATGCAATATTTTTTTTTGTTGCATGCTAGTTAGTAGGCTTGGTGTCGCGTCAAGATTCGAGGGTCAGACGAAGCTAATAAAACCAAACGCGAGGCAAGAAAGGGGTCAGTCCTTGCGCGTTCTTTGCCTGACATACAAGTTTCGAGTTTAAAATCGAGTGTGTGTGATTTTGTGTTATAAATTTCATTCACCGATTTGAGCTCGTTGCTTTGTGTTCGGGTAAATTACTGTGAAGTGACGGGTCTAGAATTCTAGACTTCCTAAATATTTTTATCTATACCTTTCTCACAAACCCCAAAATTCCGCTGGAGCGTTAGATAAGTACTGAATAGGTAATTTATACTGGGTGCTGAGACTGGCATTCGGGCGCTTCAGGTCTTCCATTTTCCTTTCACCTAGGTATCCTAGGTCAACCTGTAGGTTTACAGAGGGTTGACCTTATCCTAATGTATCCCTAGAGTAGTTCTTATTTGCATATCCTACACAAGTCGCTTTACACACACACACGTTTAACTTCTCACACAACTGTTATGAGCGTGGTGGCTAATAACAGACCCTAGGTTCACACTAGGTCTTACATTAGACTAGACTTAGGTTAGGCAAGCGGTTGCGGCTGCTTTTAGGTCGGTTTAGACGTAGGTTCGTGATTAGGTTCGTTATCGGAATATAGTGAGGTTTTGCTTACGATTAAATTATTAAATCTGCTAAAGATAGATACGATAAAAGGGAAAGATGATATATATATCGAAGATTACTTGAATTTCTATAGTTGGGTTAAATGTAGTTTTATCATTGTTGCTGTCGATTGAGAGTCACATATGTTCCATTTGTTACCTTAGATCAATATAATTGAAAGATATCGGATCCGATCAATTTAGTCAAAATAGTGAATATCTAAAGGTTATCAGATTATGATATTTGATAGTTATGTGTATTGAGGTTATAGAGATCTATAGTAACTAGTATATCAACCATCTATTCACCAGAGAAAGGTTAGAAGGTTAGAAATTAGGTATAGAACTTATGATCTAAATTAACGTCTCAAATATATTTGCTCTCAGGATCTTGACACGCCAAACCGTTGCGAGCATGTTAAACTAGAAAATAAGTAAAAGAATAGAATTTACGTGGAAGCTCTGGTAATTACAGAGCAGATAGGATTAGGATTCTTTGTTAGGATAGCCGGGTAGGGTTGTTTTGTTTTGTTTGGCTCAAGATCATTTAGATCTTGATTGCTTTCCTACATAGTAATATTAGAGTCGCGAAAAGGTTAATAAGTGGTAAGAATTATCAAATTTCATCGGGAAATTTGGTTCTTCCGAGGCTATTAAGGGTTGGCAAAATTATGCCTGAGTGACCGAGAGGCCAAACAGACATACTTTCGCTGGAAGTGGACTTATTAACCAAAACTATATATGTTTCTTATGCATGTTAGTGCAAAAGGTGTCAAACCGTGACATCTTTCTCCTAAAGAGGAAACCTGCTGTCCATGACGATATAATATCTCATTCCTCGCAACACAGCAAACCAGATATATTGACTTTGTATCGCCAAGATGTATCGAGTTTACTCGAAATAATTAGAGTCTTGTGAAAATACTATTATTATAAGAGCTCTTCGCGATTGTCATCGCGACCAAAATACCTGTTTCGCGTAAGCGAATTTATACAATTACATTGGTTAACCAAATATCCAAGACTCTCAACGCCCATTTATCGTACCTTTTACGACAATACAACATATAAATAAGCTATAGCAAACCTATGACCTAACTGATTACAAATATGGATCGATCCGCCTGATTTTTCAGGAATGGCGTATATTCCTTCGCTTTATGAAGTCAATTATTTGAATGATATAAACCATAACAGATACAAAAGAACAATTCTGTAATACGACTATTTCAATAAGGGATTAAATTATGTAATAAATAATATCTAGTATAGACATCCTCATTTTTTTAATTTTTTTTAAATTATTCAGAGTAGAGTGAATAGCTTGGGGGATCTGATAAGGGTTTACAAATATTCTAGACGATCATAGCTCAGGTGATTTGGAATAACCGCAGAAGCCGCGGCGTCTTACTGTGTATATTATATACATAAGTAAGGGTTCCATCACAATAGCATCTGCTAACGATGTTGATTACGTAATTCGCTTATCTCTGTCGACGGCTCGCACACCTTTTGTTCACGCGTCGCTGCTCATTTAGTTATACATACTTATTCATCAATAGTTATTTTATTACCTCCGCATCTTTGAAACCATTTGTTTTCCATTCTTAGATACTTTTACACTTGTTTTGCTTTTGTGTGGCTCGCCTCAGCACGTTTTTACATCCTATATAGGTAGCTTCACTATCCTAAACTCGTATTGTATTTCCTACTTAGTTTATTTAGCTCCTTCTTTTCTAAATTTCAGGTCGGGTGGTCTACGGCCGCGTTCCCCGCTGCTCCTGCCGGGTGCTCTGGCAGCCTCAACCAGCGCAGCTCGCAGCCGAATTTTCCGCCAGGAAAAATTCTGGTCTATCGAGGGGAGTGTGTGACATCGCGCGGGCTCCTGCACTCCTCCGCCCCTCGTCGGCGCAGCGGGGGGGGGGCCATGCCCATATATAAGGCGCGGCGGCCGGCGCTCGTCCTCTTTTTCTTCGGCTGCATCTCCAGCTAAGAAGTTCTTCTACCTAGAAGGGCTACTCAACGGATCTAGTGCCTATAACTCACGACCCTGACTACCTAATCTGTACCTAGTGTTCTTGTGAATCTTTGTAACTAATGTAATGTAATAGTTGTTCATTATACCTATCTCATTTGCCAATATCTAGTCTTTCCTTTATCTCATCTATCCTCCTAGATCCTAAATCTAGGTTTTACTAACCAAAACAGTACAACCCGGGTTAACTCGCAACAAGGTGATGCTGTGTGTGTGGTGGGATTGGAAGGGCATTATTCATTATGAGATGTTACCACCAGGCAGGACCATCGATTCAGAACTCTACTGCGAACAACTGATAAGATTAAAGCAAGAAGTTGAGAGAAAGCGGCCGGAATTAATCAACAGAAGGGGTGTGGTTTTTCATCATGATAACGCTAGACCTCACACATCTTTAACCACTCAGTAAAAATTAAGAGAGTTTGGCTGGGAGGTGTTAATGCATCCGCCGTATAGTCCTGACCTGGCACCTTCAGATTTCCACCTGTTTCGGTCTCTTCAGAATTTTTTAGGCAGTGTCAGGTTAACATCACGAGAGGACTGCCAAAACTACTTGACGCAGTTTTTTGATCAGAAGCCCCAAAATTTTGTATAGCAATGGGATCATGTCCCTACCTATATGGCAAAAAGTTATCGAACAAAATGGTACCTACATACTTTAGTTAAATGTAAATAAACTATATTAAAAATGTTTTGAATTTTCATATAAAATGCGAAAAGACTTTTTCCCCAACCTATTATAAAAGAAGAAACTGAATGACTGACTGACTGACTAACTGACATACTGACATATCAACGCATAGCCCAAACCGCTGGGTCTAAAGACTCCAAATTTGGCCCATAGGTACCTTATGAGGTCTAGGGGTGCACAAAGAAAGGATTTTTCAAAATTCACCCTCTATTCATCTCCTAAAGGGGTGAAACGGGGGTCCAAAGTTTGTATGGAGAAAAAAGATTAGTTTGACCATTTTATTCAAAACTTCGCAAGAGTACTCGTGGCGGTAAATAAGTGAATTCGTCTTTCAGGATTTTTCAAAATTCATCCCCTAAGCGGGTAAAACGGCCCAAAGTTTGTATAGACAAACAAGATTAGTTTGACCATTTTGAAGCGGTCCGTCGCTCTCTTTCGGTCTAGCAAATGACAGGAACGGGAATGAAAACAGGAACGGGAACGGGAACGGCAACGGGAACGGGAACAGGGAACAGGGAACAGGGAACAGGGAACAGGGAACAGGGAACAGGGAACAGGGAAGGAATTTTCTACAGGATTGGTCTAGCAAATGACGGGAACGGAAACGGGAAGGAAACGGGAGAGGGAGCGGGAGAGGGAGGTTCGCCGGGTCTGCTAGGCCTTTAAATCCCTATGTTATAATAAAAAATGTTGTATTTAATAAGTATTCAAACATTTTAACATAATAATTCATATGTTATCACAATATTAATAACGTAGGAAAAAACCAATTAAAAATCCTATTAGAACCATTTTCGACTTCTACCTGGACGAAGTCGCGGGTTAAAGCAAGTATTTTCATATTTTTAACAGCTTATCTCATTTTAATTGTTTCTCCATTTCCGTTCATGTTCAACTCGTAGTCTCAGTAAATTCAGATTATCAGGGCTAAGGCAAAACATTGAGATTTAGTGTAATAACGTGTAGGCTACGAGTAAATTAAATTGTAGGTAGGTAACTACGTCAAAAAATAAAATAACGTAACGAAATAGCTGAGAACATTTTTCATGGCATGGCAAAAAGAAGAGCTAATACGCTTTGTGTAAATCTTGTTACCGGAAAATTCTCGTTAAAAACCTTTCCGGTTCGTAGATTAATAAGCTAGTCCTTAAGATATTTCAAACGAAGTTTAAAAAATATGTTTAAAAGAAATAATCTTTTGTATTCGTAAATCGAGCAATTTAAGAAAACAGCATTTACTCTACATGAAAGGAAGGCATAAACTATAACAGAAAATATATTTTTCGCATTTTTATTAAATACATACTAGCTGTGCCCACGGGCTTCGCTCCAGGTGGGAATTTTGAGATAAAACCTATCTTATGTCCTTTCCTGGTTTTCAAACTATATCCATACCAAATTTTATTTGAATAGGTTAAGTGGTTGTTGAAGCGTGAAGAGATAACAAACAAACAAATATACAAACTCACTTTCACGTTTATAATTTTAGTTAGGATAACAATGAAGTATGATAAACGTTTATTGAAAGAGGCATATTCCCAAAGAGGTACAAAGGCTATCGAAAATGATGATGGATAAAAGGTAATTTTATTTCCGCTTACCTATTTTAATCTAAATGCTGCTGTTCTTTTGTATTTATCTGTGACTTTGTTGTGTTTGTTACAAAATGACAAAACCTATTTTAACTAAATTAGGCATGCTAAGTTTTAGAAATAACGGGATCATTAAAGCTGCTCCCTAGTTTCTCTGCTATATAGCTCCGATATACCTGTTTAGTATCCAAGAAGTTACCTGTTATAAGTTACCATAACTTGAAATGATAGATGAAACGTAGTAACATCTTAATTTGATATTGATCATATGTCTTGTTTGCATAGATCATGAGCGAGTCGAGCGAAGGTATTCGACTTGACAGCTTCGCGCGTAGGCAATAACTCACAATAAATTAAATATCTCTTCGTACTGGCTGCATCTAAGTAGACTGGGATAAGAAGAAGAATAAGAAGGGAAGATATAACAAGTTATTAGCTGTGATAAAACTATAGATAGATTGTTATGAAGTTATAAGTTAATAATTTTTATAAGTTGTTTTTATAAAGTTCATGTCATTTTGTGACAACAGTCATTTTAACGCATAATGCAGGATTATACTACAAACTTTTTCCTTCACCAGAAGCATGGTCATATGAGTCAGATAATACTTCAAACACTTCGGGCCGAGCAAGGATATAACTTGGGCTCTTTGGATTATAGGTTGCGATCTATACCACTAGAGCATAAACTAAAAATAAGTTAAGTATGCTAATCACGTCTAAGCTATTCAGTACAAAATATTATTTTTCTTATCCTATATTCCTTATGCGATAAATTCAGCTAAAATTTGTTTTGAAATCTCGTATAGTGTTTTGACATTTAGCATGAGAATAATGTTACCATATTAAAACTTTTAGTGATGTACGATTATGATTTTCGAATGAATCGTTATGATATTCTATATAGAAAGAAGTCAATGTTTACCACTAGTAAAAACATGGTTTTTATTTATGTGATTATTAAGTTGAATACATAGGATTTTTTATTTGTGTAAAACAATAAAACGATTTCTTTTTGTATATTTCTCTTGGGTTGGTGGCCCAATACTGACTTGTAATGAGTTGCGTCACTGTGTGTCATGAAACACATGTAATTTGTCGATGTTACATGATTTGTAAAGGACGACTAAGAGCCAACTGCTAATAGGGTAGTCACTTGACTTGCTCCTATAATGTGGTTTATTTTTTCTAGTTGGAAAATTTTGTTATTAAATAAGAAAATATGTTAACTAAAAATAAAAATAAAATCTTTATTTTGAAGGGTGCCTGATTGAAAGAATGAGTGACTTTGATATCATATATTAGAACAGAAGGGTACAATACATCTGATAGGTCATACAACATGTCCTAGTTAATTGAGAACAATACTTCGCTCAGAGAGACTGCATATATGGCTATCGTGCTCTTATGCGGACCTAGCGTGGGCGTCGGAGTTGACTGCTTATATGGTTATCGAACTCCTTAGCCAAGCGCACCCGAAGACTGCATATGTGGCTATCGCTCGAGCTTGCCGCCTAGCTGATGAATGAATTACTGTTTTTTTTTTTCGAACGAAGTTTACGCTGTATGCTGGAAGCATTCTACAGCTCACCGGACGCGACGGATTTTAAAAGGCGGAACCAACATTTTCCAGAATGGCAAGATGTTGTCCACACCGGAAAGAGTGACAGCGCAAAGGGCTCCCACAGGGTAGGAACGAACCTTGGCTTTGGGCGTCACTGAGATCGGCTTTGACTAAGTGTCAAGCGCCTGAAGGGCCGACCGGCGAAAAGCGTCCGGGTACCGTTCAGTACCCCGTGAACGTGTCAGTCCTACTCCTATTTCTGATCCGCACTCGCTGGCGAGTGGGATTTGCGATCGAGCTAATGGTGATTCTGTGCCTGCGTTGCGCAGGTGACTCTGTCGAAGGGGGAATCGCACGACTTATGGGGTCGTCCGGATCATGGAGTACATGCCTTGGTCTCCTACACCTGACGAAGTTGGATGGGTCGTAGTCGGCAGTTTTCGCTACCAACTGGTTTGGATGTGTGGGGGATCGTTCAAAGGATCGTGAAGCGGTCTCTTTGAAGAATCGAATGATGGAGGATGGCTCCAATGTGGATGCAGGTCCACAGTGTGGGTGCCCCATTCCGCCTGGGTGGCCTTCCTGAGGAACCTGTTTTGTATGACTTGGAGTGATTTTATGTGCGTTTTGGCAGCATGTGCGAAGCATACGCTGGCATACGACATTATAGGGCGGATGCACAGCTTGTATAATGTCATCTTGTTACGGAGTGACATTTCACGAGGTCATAACACTGTCGAGAGTTACGCCTAAGTATTTGGCCGTCTTTGCCCATTGAATGGGCTGGCCGAACAGGGACAGAGTTCTGAGAAGTGGAGTGGAGCCCCCCCCCCTACGAGGCGGGTCGTGGCACCGTGATCGTCGCTTAAGTACACTGCGGTACTTTTGGACGGGTTCACGGAGATTCTCCACTTCTTGAATTTTTCTCCAAGTGCTGTGACAGCTCTTTGGAGTTTGCTGGAAAGATAGTCCTTCCGAAAATGGGAGTAGTAGATTGCCGTGTCGTCAGCGTATAGGTCGTACTCCACGTTTGGAGCTTTGGGAATGTCACTGGTGTACAGCGAGAAGAGAGTCGGAGAGAGTACGGAACCTTGCGGGACTCCTGCTCTAATAGGGTGCGGCCTAGATAAGCAGCCCTGTAGACGATAGTGGAACGACCTGTTCGACAGGAAATCTCGTATGATGCGCACGAGATTGATTAACATGCCCATGCAATCTTGATTGCGTCTCAAACATTGATTGAAATGCCCAAACTCGTCCAGTTTGGAAACGAAACCCTCATGCCATACCTTGTCGAAGGCCGTGGCTATGTCAAAGAAGACCGCTCCGGTTGGCCTACCTGAGTTTTTGTGGTGGAGGATGTGCTCCGTGAGGCGGTGCACTTGCTGGATACACGAATATTTGGGGCGGAAACCAAACTGTTCGGGAGGTATTATGGAGGGCTTGGAATCTAAAAATTCCTTGAGCCGCGTCAGAATCATGCTTTCGTATATCTTCCCTAAAGTGCTAAGTAGACTTGTGGGTCGATATGAAGAGGGGTTGCTCAGGTCTTTGCCTGCTTTTGGAATCCCTATAACCACTATATATATTTTCCAGGCGGCTGGAAAAGTGCAGTTTGCTTTCCGGGGGCTATTGGACCTTATGATTTCTTCCACCTCCTCGAGTGTGATCGGTCGGAGGGGAATGTCTGGGAGGGGGAGGGAGTCAGGTGAGAGGCTGAGGGTTTCAGCTTGCTCGTTGACTATATCTGAGTGCGCTTGTTCTACGGGCTCAAGACAAGGGGAGCATTGCATCTCCAGGTTGTTTGCTAAGCATGCAACCTTCTCGTCGTCGTCAAAGGTGACGGAGCCGTCGGGGTGTTTGAAACGAGGGGTTGGTTCTACCCTATCGAGTCGCAGTGCTCTCGCAATCTTCCAGAAGGTTGTGTGAGCAGGTTGGAACTCTGAGAGAGTGTTACCCCATCGCTCGTCTCTGATCTCGGCTAGTCGATCTCTAACTTGACGTTGGAGGTCGCGTAACTCTAATCGAGCGTCTTCGGTGGGGTAAGCATCGTAACGTCTGGTCGCGGCACGCTTGCGTCTCAGCAAATCACGCATATCCTCAGGCAGTTCAAACCGATGACTAGGGTCAAGCGATGGGACCTGCCTGGAGCAGTCACTGACGACTTTCTGCAAGTGATTTGTGAGACCAGCGATAGCCTTGTCTGTATCGTCAGGGGTCACTATTGTATCTGGTATGGTGTCTAGTTCAGGAGACGTGGGTTGGTCTAGAGCGTCTTTCAGTTTTCGCCAATCCGTCACCGTTCTCGTGAACGCTGTCTGTCCGTTTGCTGTCGGCCCTAACTGTAGGAGTACAGGACGGTGTTCTGAGTGGAGTTCCGAATGAACTTCTAGTGATACCACCTGAAAAGCGATATTTCTAAGAAGTGCAATATCAATGATGCTGTGGGTTTGACCTACTATTTTGGGATAGTGGGTCGGGGCCTCCGAAGCCACAACTTCGTACTCGTGATCTAGTGTAATCCCATTTGTGGATGTGGAGCTGGAGTGCCATATGGTGTTCCTCAAGTTGAAATCTCCAGCCAGAATGGTGGAGTTCCCTAGTTCAAAGAGAGCGGCAAGATCAGATCTGATCAAGCGTTTGTTCGGAGGTAAGTAGATAGACGCAATATTGATGGCTGGATGGCCAGCCATGCCAATCCGGAGGAGTGCGCACTCGATGTTGGTTAGTATAGGAGGTTCCAAGGGAACACAGTGGAGAGACCGTTTGAAGTAGATAAGGATGCTGCCTATGGCGCCATTTCTATCCCTGCGGATTGAGTCGTAATTCGCCATGCGCGGCGTGCGCATGCTAGGCTTGAGAAAGGTCTCTTGCACTAGTAGAATGTTGACTTGGTATTGGATGAGATACTGGCGTATTTCATCCCGCTGGTCTTTGGTTCTGGTTTTAATTCCGTCTGCGTTAAAGTACGCTATCGATAGTGAGACAGGCTTTACTCTACGATTGAGACTACCTATTATGGTCGTTTCGAGAGGAGTTCGCGCGAGATCTGGTAGGAGCCGATTTGCTCCAGGAAAGCCTTGTGTTTTGCTAGTACGCAAACACGGTGAAGTTGGTCGTTGTCTGCCTCGATCAATTCTCGTCCGATTGTATCAATCATGGAGAAGTCGATGTTCTGGAGATTATCCAGAACACCCATGAATGTAGTGGTGGCTTCATCGGTAGAGATAAGATTTTGATTTTAGATCCTGTAGAACAAAGTCTGTGTGGAACTGATGTGGGATGTTTTTTAATACAACTCTGAGATGCTTCTCATCCTCGAGTGAGTATGTGTGGGACTGGACATCCCTCTGTTTAAGGAGGGACTGAAGTGCCTTGTGGTCAGCTTCAGCTGGGACCTTTACTTGGATCCCATGTCCGATGTTTGTGGCGCTTGTGAATTTTATTCCTCTGACGTTGCAGGCGGCTGCAACATCAGTCCACTTGGCCTTGTCTTGAATTATTATCGGTGGTGGGGCTTTACCTGCTCGAGGGCGAGGGCCGGTGGCAGCAGTTTTATTTGGATCAGAGTCCTCGGTCGCTCGGGCGACTTTGGCAGGTGGAAGAGCTTTCAGCGCTCTTTGTCTCTTGCCACCAATTACTACTGTGAACTCCTCGTCCGAAGAGGAGTCTTCGTCGTTGACGCATTGAGCCTCACTGGTAGAGAGCGTGGAGGCGGGATCCTTCCTCGCGTCCATCTCCATTTCACTGTATTCCTGCTGGGATTCCTCCATGATGTTGGATTCCTCCAGAGGGGGAGGCGGGGAGGTGAGATCCGTGACTGGTGCGATAACCTTTGCGCCGCTGCTTAACATCGAACTAGGTTCGGGTTGGTTTGCGGTTGTGGAGGTGTTCGCCTCTGTCGGTTTTTTGTTTACACGTTTTTTGACCGGTTTGTCGGTTTTTAATGTTTTCGCGACGGAGGGGACCGCGGATTTAGCGGGCGGCGGTTTGAGGGGAAGTTGCGAGCGAGTTCCGCCCCGAGTCCCGGAGAATGGGTGTCTGCCCACCTCAGGAACCCGTTGCGGCTCTCGCCTCTTAAGGAGCAGTTCGTACTGCGATGTAGCCTTCCTCTTTCCCTCCCTTCCCTTTTTAGCCACCATTTTTAAGTTAACGCGGGGGACTTGGTTTTTAAGACTGAGAGGAATACTCAGTGGGGGGGCGGGGGTTGCCTATCGGCTTCTGTCGGGTGTAAACAGACCTTCTGTTTACACCCGACCCAAACAGAAGGTGTGTCCCTGCTTCGTCATGTGTGTTCACTCACCGGTGAGTGGGTCTGTCGCCAACCTTGTTAGTGCGAGCAGGTGTGTCCCTAACTTAACTACCTAACCGATACTCGAGGTTGACTAGGGAAGCCCCCAAGGCCAGTGGTCTCGAGCCCAGCCTAGGTTCTTGCCGTTACCCTGAGGGGGTAAAGGCCAGTGCCAGGGTCCGCACTACGTACACTGAGCAACCCGTATTGGCGTAGAACGCCGCAACACGATTGCTTATTGCACGGTCGCAACTAAGTGTGAGGACTTTCTCTTCGTGTGGATTACGCAGGCAATACAAGGATATTTATCGAAAGAAACCACGTCAGTTGTTCTGATAAGAACAACCGGTCGTGTGGGATGAACAACACTCAGTTGTACTCGAAGCTGAGGGTAAAAATGGTGTCCGCTGTCCGCGATGATCCGCGATGCCGAAGCTGTTGACTGGAGCTCTGCAACAGTAGATGAGCGATTATGTGCTAGTCAAGGTGACCGAGCGATCGGGTAGTGGTGGCAGTGCTGAGTCAGAGCGACAGAGCGATCGGGAATAACAGAGTTCACTGTTGAGGCGTCTGGAGCGCTAAAGAGCGTGACCGCACGCAACGACAGCTAGACCTGTTATGGAATTACTGGGTGCAGCGGCCGCTTATATACGCTCCGCGCTCCGGCCGGACAATGGTGCGGCGTGTGAAACATATAGATAGGTGGTGTGCGAGCGGGAAAGTATTCGGCCGTGCGCTTATCGCGTTATACTTTTATGGCATTAATTTCATCTGCTTACTAAAAGTACTTATTTTTAAACCCAAAATCAAACTATCAAGAAAATTTTAATATCAATCGCGCAAAGTGTCGGATTCATGCTTTGGCTTCGGAAACAGCAAACAACATACGTAAAAAAATTTAAAAATGTGAAAGAGATAGAGATGACTTTCGCTGTACGCGCATAACGCGCGAGTGCTATCAAAACATAGGTTTCAATTATGGATTGAAGGATTATTTAAGAATTGCGCAAACATCAAGAAATGGTAATAGAGATAGGTGAAGAAACAGAAAAAGCAAAGATTTATAAAGGAGTTAGGCAGGGTTGCCCACTCTCGTCGCTACATTTCAATGTTATTATATATCATAGAATATGAAATTATGAAAATAAATGAAGGAAAGGTGTCATAATAAATGTAAAAATAAAACATTTCATACGATTCTACAAAATTAAATAATTAACTTCATGTTATGGATGGTACTTTAAACATCTATGAACTTAAACTAAACAGCTAAAAAGCAAAATTAATGCTTACATCAAAAGACAATAATATCAAGAATAAGAAAATTAAGAAAATAATCAGTCCCATCATAGTAAATAATATTCAATTAGAACAAGTTCATACTTTTTCATCTCATCTACTCAAAAAACGACGTTTTCATGCCAAAACATTTGGAGTTGAAGTTACTGCTCATTCTCTCGCGACAAAGAGTGAAAAAGAAAATCTCTAGGGATTAAAACCAATTTGTAAACTGAACACGAGTGTAATCTATGTAGAATCAAAAATAATGTTGGAAGTAAAGCAAAAAAAATTTTTTCGTTTTAAAATAAAAAAGAAATTTGGCTCAGGCGTCGTGATTTTTTAAATTTGGTATACATATTGTCGTCAACATGAATGAATGTAGGTAAACATTTTTATGTTTTACGCGTCAGAAGAAGAAATAAGTATAATAAAAAAGCGCAATTTTTCTCTTTTTGATTCAAGTAATTACAGAAGTTTTAGGTTATTTATTTATTTATTTTTTATTTACAAAATTCATGTACACAAAAAACAAACAAAGTAAGAATATTGAGTACATAGGTACTGCTTAATTCTGAAATCACTTCTAGCAGACCCGGGAGAGGAAAAGAGAAGAAAACAGGTAGTAGTTATTTGTATTAACATGTAATTATTTATGTAAATGTGAATACTTCTTCGTAAGTTTAAGACGATAGTGAAAAGGTATCAAGTTTACTTATAAAAAGATATGAAGGACCACGCAAACAAAGTTATGAGTGAACATTTATTGTAAGTTGGTGATCTTCGAAAAATATTTCTTTGTATTTATTGTATCAAAACGACACCATCAAAGGTTATTATTAAATTGTCGGTTGAAGTCTGATTAGATATTGTAGGTGTTCTACTTTTCTTTATATTGTTTTGTATTTGCTAGTTTTTTTCATAGATGGAGATGAAAAGTAGAGTGTGCTACTCGGGTACGGGAATATTTTTATCTCGGGCGATATACATGAATCCCTCGCCTCACTCAGGATTCCACCGTAGAATCACTCGCTACGCTCGTGATACAACTGTGGAATCCTTCGTTCCGCTCTGAATTCAAAGTAGCAGCGCCCTCGCCTTCAAAATATTACCTTATATCCTTATGGCACAAGTACTATAACATATTTAGGGAGTATAATAACATGTGACTCGAGATGTACACAAGACATAATTATAAGGATAGCAATGGAAAAGCTGCAATTATTAAAAAGAACATTTACTTACAAAACACATTTCAAATTTGATGCGAAAAATAATCATTAAGGTGTCCTACTGGAGCATTGCTCTATACGTCTGCGAGACACGTGGATTCTATCAAAAAAGGAAACTAAATGGTTAGAAGCATTCGAGATGTGGTGCCGGGGAAGGCTAGAGAAAATTAGTTGGAAGGACAAAGTTACAAACATAGAAGTCCTAAATAGAGTAGGTAAAAAAGACACATCCTAGAGGTCATTGTAAATAGGCGAAGCAATATGTTGGAACACTTGAAACGGCATGACAATTTTAAGCGCATTATAATAGCAGGCAAAATGGAAGGAAGAAGAGGAAGAGGAAAATCCAAGCACAGCTTTATGAAGCAAGTCAAGGAAAAGGTGATAGCAGTGTCGCATCTCGATGTTAAGAGGTTGGTGGAAAACATAAAAAGTTGCGTCCACATTTGTAGCATTTTGGCGTATCCAGATCAGGTGTATCGTATCGAGTATTTGTTTCCTAATTATGGACGCCAATTTTGACCACGCCGTATGACTGCCGTATCGTGTCAAAAATCGCGTCCATACCTACCAAATGTTGTATCGTGTCAACTTGTTTGATACGACGTGATTTCGCATACGTGATACAGTATCAAAATACGTCCATACCACCAATCGTGATACGCGTATCGGATATAAGGTGTATCAAGATACGCGGTTAGTGCGGATCGGGTTGTATCAGATACGGCGTGCATCATTAACGGGTATCATCTTGCGTCCAAACTAGCGATCATGATACGCGCCGAAGCCACGCAACGGAGATACGATACACAGAAATGCTACAAATGTGGACCCGGCCTTATGGTAGAAACGCCACCGAAAAGAACTCCGCTCTTAAATTACATATATTTATTTGTTTATCAATTTATGTACAAGGGAAAATTATACAAAGAATATATCAAATAAAAGTAGTACAAAGGCACTACTTATCTCAAAAGAGATCTCTTCCAGTAGGCATGTGAGAGGAGATGTTTATGTAAGAAGTATGATGTAAGATGTTTGTGTAATGATGATGAAGGCATGTTTTGCTCCAACATACTGATTTTTTTATACTTTCTCATTTCTTGCTTTTAACGAGTATCAATCAAATTTGAAATTAACAATTGATTTCACCAAAAAAGTCAATGATCATATTTAAAACACTTTTTCCATTGTACGAAAAGAAAATACGATAAATCTTTCGGTAATGACCGTTCGCGGCACATCCCTATTTATTGATTTTTAAAACAGGCAACACTTTAAATGTCAGTGCACTCTACGGGATTTCAAAACGGACTTTAGACTATAACTCGTATCTACTCTAATAAAGGTACGCGTTCCAGCCAGGTAGACAAATGATATGAGATTTACCGAAATATAAACTTGTCTACATGTCCCTCTACTTCCGGATGTCAAATAGTTTAGACGTATACATTGAGCTCTTATTATAATTATCAATAAATGAAGAATTTACAAGATATATAGTTAAATAAAGTGTATAAAACTAACCTCCACAACCAGATCCAAGGTAACACATTATATTTTCTTTATCAAACTATCAGGATCACATGTAAATACGATGAATTATATCACTCAGGACATTATAACCGATTATTTTTGAAAATTGACTCATTGTTTTGGACAAATATCAACCAATAAGACATTAAATCACGATTATTGTATTTACATCACAGCCGGCATACATTGAATCGTGAAAATAAGCATTTGAAAACTGACATTTTACTTCAATAATTTGACGTTGACATTGACGGCCATAGACATTACAAGAAAGTGCAATTAAGGCAAAGGAAAGACGGAACATTCAGCTTGATGCAATCGATGTATAATGGCACAAGAGTGTAAAAAATGCAAATTAATAATTACTAACAACCAAATATTAACATGCAAAAAATGCGATGGAAATTATCATTTAAATTGTACAACAGTGTCGGAATCAAGGTACTACAATACGCTGACAGGTGAACATAGGATTAATTGGAGATGTGATGCATGTTTAAATACTGAAACTGATTCAATGACTAAATCACCAACAGTAGCACCTAGTACTGAAAATCAACGTTCTCCTATTGACAGATCCACCCAAATAATCAATATTTCGACTGAAAATTCATTCCAATCTCTTACCATTGATTCAGAAGAAGAAATTGATGAGTTCCCATTAGAATGGAATGAAATGTCAATAGATGAGTTAAAACTTAGGTTACTAAGAGCAGAAAGAAATGTAGATGCTTTAAAGAAACTTAATCAAGCGAAAGATAAAAAAATACGAGAACTACAGAAAAGTCAATCGACACCAAAATGTCTACAAAAAAATAAAAATGAAAATAAAAGGATTAACAAATCAGAAAAAAAGCCAATTCATGAAGACTCCGATAAAGAAAATGATCCTAGGGCGAATAATGAAGATATCAATAATTTGTCATTCAGCAATATCACTCATCGAAAAAAGAATAATGGGCGGCGAGCTACGCACAAACAGAACAATATTTGCATCATTAGTAGTAATAAAAAAAATAATGTATTAGAAAGTACTCGACAAGTCTTCTATCAATCTAAAATATGTCACTACTTGATGCCAGGTGCTGGTGTACATGGCATGCTGAACGATTTAGAATACAAGCTTAAGAATTTACACAAAAAGATTTCTGTATTATATTCATTGGTGAGAATGATTTTTTAAAAACAGATAATTATGTGAGTGTTATCGATTTTATTCGAGAAAAGTTATCTTTGGTTCAACACACAAATGTGATTATTTGCTTACCTACCTATAAATGTTGCAACTATAAGACACTTTTTAATAAAAGAATAGAAGCCTTTAATAATTTATTGTATTTGGATAACTTGACTAATGAATATGCATTTATTTTAGATTGTAATAAAAACCTATCATATAATTCAAAAATGTTTAATGAATTTAATGGACATATTAATAAAATAGCATTTAAGGTAATCATCGAGGACTTAGTACAATTAATTAATTACATTAAGGATAACAATAACAATTTTAATAACAAAGAATTAAATTCAGAGTTTTTTCGAGAATACTAGAAATGTTACAGTGAAGAAAGAATTGGTTATACTTAGTCAAAATATCCAAGGCTTTTTGAGTAAAATCAGTAGTTTAGAAATTGATTTGCATGACATATCCTTAAAGCATGGACAAATAGACATAATTTGTTTGACGGAACATTTCATCTTAAAAGGGCACGAAAACAATGTTAATCTTAATAATTATAAACTCGCGACATCTTTCTCACGTAGCAATAAAAAACGAGGTGGCTCAATTATTATGGTACGTAGAGGAATCGAATACAAAGAATTACCGGAACTAAATAATTTATCAATAATTTATGCATTTGAATGTAGTGCTATAGAAATAACAGAATATAACTTGGTTATTGTTAGTATTTATCGTGTGCCCAATAAACAAAATCTTTCAGTTTTCTTTGCACAACTAGAAATATTGTTATTAAAATTGAGTAGTATACACAATAAAAAGGCAATAATCTGCGGTGACTTTAATATAAATGTCTTAGTAAATGACTCAAAAAGTCAAGATTTTTTAAATTTACTTAAAAACTATAACTTTGTTCTACAGTTCAAAGAAATCACAAGACCTATTAGCAAAACATGTCCGGATAATGTAGCACATAATATCCATGGATGCAATGGTGAAGTTCTTCACCTTGGGATTTCCGATCATTCAGCTTTAATTTTTAAATATCCTATTAGAGCGAATCAAACTAAGAAACACTACTACACCATAAAACGTGATTATTCTGTGGATAATATGAATAAATTTAGAGAGTGTCTTAAGAACTTGAGTTTTAACGAAGTCTACTCTAGTGACGATCCAAATGTAGCTTATGAATCATTCCATGATACTATAAAACTATTTTATGATCTCTGTTTTCCTATCGTTCGGAAACGATTTCATTTAAATCAAAAAACAAAGTGGCTTACACCTGGATTAAAAAAGTCCAGCATAACAAAACGAAAACTTTATTGGCAGAGTATACAAAAGAAAAATAAAGAACCTTATGATAGATATAATAAAATATTCAAAAAGTCCGTTTATTTATCACAAAAAATTAGGAATCATAAATTTATCAAAAGTGCAAAGAATGTAATGAAAGCTTCCTGGAAAGTAATAAATAGAATAAAACAGCAAACAAGTAAGCAAAATATTGAAAAAGTAATATATAAGAATAAACATCTGACTAAACCACATGACATAGCTAATGCTTTTAATGACACATACATAGATATAGGTGACAGTATAAAACAAAATAATAATAACAAATTATCAAAAAACATTCAACCTAATAAGAACACTATATTCTTGGCACCCACTGATCCATTATCAATTAAGAAAATTATTAATAATTTAAACAACACAAACAGTGTGGGATTTGATGAAATATGTACTAGAGTAATCAAACATTGCAGTGATGAACTATCGACTCCATTGTGTCATATCATCAATTTATGTTTAGCGAAAGGAGTATACCCAAACAAGTTAAAAATAACGGTGATTAAACCAATGCATAAAAAAGGAAGTAAACAAAATTGTGATAATTATCGCCCTATAGCTCTGATACCAGTTCTTTCTAAAATATTTGAAAGAGTTATATATGACATTCTATATAGTTTTTTTACAAAATATAAAATAATAGCAAAACAACAGCATGGTTTCCAAAAAAATAAATCTACTCACAATGCCATAGATGATTTATTGAATACTATTACAGATTGTATGAATAATCGACGTCCAATAACATCTTTATTTATGGATATGACGAAGGCGTTCGATTTTGTTTGCCATATAACATTGCTTAATAAACTGTACGCATATGGTATACGAGGACCGGCACATGATCTTATCAAATCATATCTGCAAAATCGGAAACAATTAACTTATGTGACCTACATAAATGACAAGTATGTTGAAACTATTGCTAAATCAGATTTAAAGACGGTCAAAAGTGGCGTTCCTCAGGGTAGTATATTAGGACCCCTTCTGTTCCTGATTTACATTAATGACATGCCGGAACATGTTAGCCAAAAAATGGTATTGTATGCTGATGACTCAACTGTGCTAATTAGTGATGTAAAAATAGATGACCATGAAAAAAATTGTAATAATGCACTTTATGAAACTATTAACTGGCTACGTACAAACAAATTGATAGTGAATCTTGAAAAAACAAAGGGTATACAATTCCATGTTCCACAAAGTAAACCAAATAATATCTTAGTTCAATTTGATAAGACAAAAATTGAGTTCGTCAAAGAATTTAAGTTTTTAGGTATTATCCTTGACCATTACTTATGTTGGAAGCCACATATAGACAATTTAATTTCTAAATTAAGCAAATGTGTATACGTCCTAAGAACTATAACTAAAACAGTGTCACAGAAAACAGCTTTATGTGCATATCATGCCAATGTTGTCTCCATCCTAAGATACGGCATATTACATTGGGGTAACGCTGCTAATGTACACATACTACCGCTTTTTAGAATGCAAAAAAAATGTGTAAGAGCTATGTTTGGGCTGAGACAAACAGAGAGTTGCGTTCCTTATTTTAAGAAGCTAAAGATATTGACATTGTTTTCATTATATATACTAGAAGCGTGCCTATATGTGAAAAAAAACCTAGATAAATTTATTCAAATTGTTAACAGACACCCTAGAGCCACTAGAAATAAAGTTCAAATACATCCACAACAAATCTCAAATATGGCCAGCTATGATAGAACAATATATATTTTAGGTCCAAAATTGTATAATAAATTACCAGACTCTTTAAAAGAACTTAGCACTAGGCAATTCAAATTCAAATTGAAACAAATGTTAATTAATAAATGTTATTATGGCCTAGAGGAGTTTATATCTGACAAATTAAAAACTACAGATTTTTAGATTAGATTGATGAATTTGTTAATTTGTTGTTATTTCTTTCTGTTTTTCTATTTGTTAATTTGATTTTTTAATTATGATTCTTTGACATTTATTAATTATTACTTGTTTAAAATTTATTATTTTTGACAATTAACATAATTTAACTTTAACTTTTATTTTATAATTTTTGCACGCCTTACAGAGGCAAAATGTACTGGCACTTTTAAATAATTTGTACCATATTATGTACCTACATTTATGCAAATAAAGAGATTATTATTATTATTATTATTATTATCACTTGTGAAATTGGTATTACGACGCAGATATTAGATTTCCTTCAGATTTTCATAAAAAAAGCTTGTAGGCAAATGTAAACGTTATATCAGAAATTCAGAAATAGACGCAATAGGTACCAAAGAATGGAAATACATTTAATAATTTAACATTATATTGTTTCAAATGTTTTAATTAATTTTGTGGTAAAAGACTAAACAAGTCTTTTTTTGCGTTAAGTACAACATTTTGAAAATATGTATTAACGTAAACGCTCCTATTACCGCCAGTTTAAGCCTTGTTCAGATTCGGACCCAAATATTTGGGGATAGCTGTTATGTTAATATAAGAGTTTTAATTTATTCATAATTTTTATTTAGTTTTCTATGAAATTCAGTGATTAATTTAAATATTACAACAGTTGCTATTTAATAAATAATAATTTAATTTAAAATGGCAATTGCTTCTTTTAACGACCCAAAAAACGGTGTTGTTTTTATTACCGCGCTTTCTTTTTCTAATACCGACCACTACAATATTCATATAATAAAATAAATAAAAATCCATCACAATAATATAATTTTTTATTATTATTTTGCATTTTTATCACAAATATAATCAACATTAAGAGACAAGTACTTAATGAGACTAGAACATTACTATGTTATTAAAAAAATTCTTAAATAACAAATAGTCAGTCTCAACAACAGTCTTGATATAATACTTCTACTTTTTCTCATTAAGGGAAGGTAATAGCGCCCTCATTTGAAATTATTATTTTAATCGTAAATGTGATCATAATTTAAAATTTTAACAGATGATTGTCCTAGATGTACCTTCTTATTATTTTATGAATAACCTTTAAAAATATTATTAGTAGTCCTTTTTATGCTGGAATTTTTATTATAATAAAAATCCTAGCGTATATTATATAATATCAAGAGGACTTACTTTCAAAGGTTATTCATAAAATAGGTAAAGGTATATCTAGGGCAATCATATATTACAATTTTTAAAATTATATCAAAGTTATTAAAATCAGTACTTATTATTTAAATTATAGTACAATCAGCACTCTAGGATATTTTTTTTTCTATTATTCTTATTCATCAAATCAACAAAAAATACAACAGACTTTGGGTTAATTTTCACTTTTGTGACTTAAAATTAACCAAAATTACTGTCAGCACCTATATTTATTTTTAAAATTGGTATTCACACTTTAAGATAAATAATATTTTTTTTGTTATACTTATTCACCAAATCAACAAATAATACAACAGACTTTAGGTTAATTTTCACTTTTGTGACTTAAAAATAATCAAAATTATTGTCAGCACCTATATTTATTTTTAAAACCGATATTCACACTTTAGGATAAAAATATTTTTTGTTAGTCTTATTTACCAAATCGACAAATAATACACATATTTTAGGTCAATTTTAATTTTTTTGACTCATAATTAATCAAAATTATTATCAACACCTATATTTATTATTAAACATTAGTATTCAAACTAAATCATATAATTGAAACATAAATTACCCTTAAAAATCAGTAGTTATTGTGACTATTTATTTTTAATTATTTATTAATTACAATTATAATAAATTTTATAAGTTTCATATACTACTGATTATGTATATTGTTAGATTATTCTTTAAGTTGGACTTGTTAGTTTAAAATCATTGTTTCCCATAGTTTGTATTTATCAAAAAATGAAATTATGTTTTCATAAAACTTTTACTTTATATTACTACTAAACACTATTTTTGCAAACAATGTTTCTAAACTAACAAATCAAACTTTAAATAATAATACTAAACCTGTATTATTCATAGAATTAATATAATTTATTGTATCTAATTTGGACAAGAACTCCTTAAACTTGAAATTGAAATAAGTTATATAATTTTAAAAAATAGCATCGGAATCAGTATCGGACTGTAGATTATACCGTTTGAAAGTACCAGTTTTTGTTGGTAATTGTGCATGGGGTAACTCCTCAGAGTCAGAAGATGAAGATGTTGCATCTTTGGATTTTGAATTATCTAAATGGATTTGTTTTTTATTTCTTACTTTTATGATACTTTGCTGTTTACTTAGAATATTGTCAGAATCATAATCAGAATTTGACATCATTCGCATATCTCTTCTAATTGATTCTGTTGTATATTTTTTATAACTGCAAGTGGCTTTCTCAACTTGATGCTTAGCATCCCTTAAACTGGTTTCTATTTTATGATTAACTGTCTTAGACCTAGATTTTGCACTTTTTATTTTAGTCGCCTTCCTTGATTTTTTCTTGTGATTTTCTTTATCTAATTTGTTTTTCTCTAATTTTTCTTTACGTTTTTTTTCTTTTTTCTTCTTCTTCTTGTTTTTTCTCTTCTATTTTTTTCTGATATGCCATAAACTCGTCAGATATTGCAACAGTAGGTGTAATTCTCTTAGACAGTCTCTTATTAGTTTTAGTCTCCATTTTAGGAAAAAATAGAGCATTCTTAAAAGGAGTCGTGAGATTAAGTTCTCTTGGTACAATTTGAGCTGACTTACATGGAGTTTTATCATTAAGTGAAATTTCGTCATCGTCACTGTTACTTTTAGTTATTTCGATATGATTTATCCTGGACACGGAAAGTTCAGATTGTTTAGGTATTGATTTACTTAGAATCCGATCATCATTATTTGACTGCCTCAAGTAGTCCACTGAAGGTAACTTGGATTGTAATAATTCCTTGCTAATGTGATCCAAATGATGTTTTTCTGGCTGAGTGTCTAGCAAAGTGGTAATTTCTGGTTCTATTGAGCTAATTGGAGATAAAACTCTGTCTATGGGAAATGTCAAAAGATTGTCTGCATCAGTTAAAAGAGATATTTCTTGATGTGTATTTGGGATAATATTACAAGTGGCGCTGACTTCGTAAGTCAAGGTCTCCTCCCCAGCAATATTATTAACAAGTGTAGTATCACCGAGATCTAAATTACTGTCTAATAATTCTTCAAAATCTGTATTTTCAGTAGTATTAATATCTCTCCAAAATTCAAATAGCTTCTTATAAGTCATGTCTCCATTCCATGTACTTCCAGATTTATGGAACATTTGAAGAACTCCAGGTGATAGTCGATTCTCAAACTGCTGTTTAAATTTATTTAATTCTTCACAATGTGCACTGGTTCCGCGGCTACTAATGTCATCAATATTACCACTGCTTTCATCACTTGTTGTGCTTAAGCTTTTAGGGAATAATAATTTATCATAATTAACATTGTTGGGATCAAATGGATATAAGCCACAACATCGGAATCCATTTCTAATTGTTTGTTCTGTGAGACACCTTTTGAAACAAATATCTACTTGAGGAGCAAAATCAGATCGTTTTAATTTTGTATAGTTGTTTTTAACTCTGTATTCATGAACAACAGTTTTCCATGCTTCTTTTACTGGTCTAAAAACAGCTACATCCAAAGGTTGGAGAATATGCGTAGAATTAGGTAATAATGCAACCAAAACTATGCCTTTTTCTTTACAAAAAGTTGATAGAGGTAAAGATATATGAGAAGTGTGGCCGTCTAAAAAAAGAGCCACTGGAAATTTTATATTTTTCTTAACAAGCCAGGGATAAAAACAATTGGTAACGTATTCATAAAAAGCTACCATTGTCATCCATCCAGACTCGGTGTTACCCATGCCCCATCCAGATGGCACTGAACCAATAAGATTTTTTGGAATCCTTTTATACGGGTATAAAATCATTGGAGGTGCTATTGCACCATCCGCAGAAACATTTACCAATGCCGTGAGGCATTCTTTTTCGTCGTTGGCTACTCTGCTGTATACTTTCTTACTACCTTTCTGGACAAGCACCTGTTTTGGTTTTGGGCATAAAAAGAAACCAGTTTCGTCGCAATTAAAAATTCGACTTGGATCTTCTAAAACATCAATAATGTTATTTTGTTCGAAATAATTGTATACTCGAGTGAACCATGCTCTTATAGCTCCTTCAGTAACCTGGGTTCGGCTTGCGGGCAAATTCTGTGTTATACGTTTTGAGATGGTGGGATGTCTAGACAAAAACTTTAACAGCCAACCTCTTCCTGGAACCCCATCTTTAAAAGGATTCGGCCGACCTAAGTTTTCCACTAATTTGGCTACTGTTTCCAACAACTGATCTTTAGTTACAGGAAAACCTGCCTTCCCAAGATAAAAAATCCAATCTATTAGTTTTTTTTCCTCATTTTTTGTCAAAACTGGTTGAACCCCACATTTTTCATTCTTATATTTATTGTCTCTCTTATCGCGTAGGGTAGTTCTTGGAATACCATATGTTTTGGATACTTCATATATACTTTTTCCTTCATTTATGGCTATGAGGGCCGCTTCAAGTTGAACGGCACTATATTTGCGCTTACAACGCTCCATGTTTCTATAAGAAATCAGGAAATATAATTGAGAAATTATTTTTAAATCAAGCTAATATTGAGATGGTTGTCTGTACTATTCGAATGTTTATAAGCATGATGATTTATAGCTATCAAACGAACATTTTAAATATCTACCATAATGATAAAATTCGACGACAATGAATTCCTAGTGAAGATAGCGAAATAAGTAAGAAAATAAATGCTGAACCTCTTAAGAAAAAATATGGAACTCTAAAAAGGTAATGGTAAAATTGAAAAAATACTGGCCACATAACATGAGTCGGTAATAAAAATCTATATGAAAATTGGAATATTCTATTAGCGACCATTAAAATAAATAATACCTAGAAAAAACTGTTCATTTAATTTAAATCACATTCACGTTAACTTTTGATTGATGTTATATTATATATATATATATCTACAAGATATTAACACTTAGAGGAAGATTGATCAAAATAATATTGCCATACAATACATCATAAAATTACTAACGTTTAATTGTATTTTATAAATAATCCCTAAGGCAAGAAATATGGCGTTAATTGATCAAATTACGTGAAATATGTTTATAAACAAAATATTTCACATAAATACCTAAAATAACATATAAAATTGTATATATAAAGTAAAATTCTAATTAATGCAAAAAGTCTAATACCGCCATGGGTCGTTTTTAGAATCAACTTGTAAAAACATGTTTCTAATGCCGCTCTAATTTAAAAATTCGTTTTAAATACAAAAAAACATAGGAAACAGTAAAATTTTATATTAATATGAGAAGAAAATGTATAAGTTATAATTTTTATATATTTACAAATGCATATACAAGTTTAAAGTGTAGTTAGACTACTTACGTGGCTCGGAGCGCGACACTATGAAACGTGTACCCGATCCGGGGTCGTCCCGCTGACTGTTCAATTATTCCGTTCGCTGCGTATTTACACACCCAAATTTTATTCTAAACGTTGCATTATAAACATAACTAAAATATTTTTTAGTTCAATGTATAAGACATTAATTTTAAGTATCTTTTAAGAAAGATTGAAAATAACGAGCGGTGATAGAGCTAATATTTTGTAGGGCGGTGTTAGACACGTTTACGTTATTATATTTTTTGACATGCATTTGAAACAAGACAAAACCTCTCTGATTTTCGCTATCTGATATCCAAAAAAGACCTTGTTTACTTTTTTACCGCATCAACTTTAGACAACACGTATCAAAGTATTCATGCAAAGCGCTCATATGTATAACGCGAGCCTCCTCAAAAGGGGCAATTTTGTCTAAATACAAGTTGTTTTCGACAGACAAGGGAGAGCACGTGTTGGATCAAACGCCGCCCGGGGGTGCCACAAATCATGCCGCAAAAACCTGTTGTAGGTATTACCAGACGGCCGATCTTCCCTATACTCCAAGATAGCCAACTTTACAAATTGCGTCCGACCTTAAACGTCCATATTTTATCTCTTTATTTATTACCAGCCTATCTGTCGATATCCAGACCATCGATAATCGTCACCTATTTATTCCGACGTTTTCGTAAACACTCTTTTTTGTTTTTCATTTCTTGCCTAGTTGGGATAAGTGGCAGGCATTAAGAATTCCTTTATTATTTTAAGTAAACGAGAACGCAAATGTTTACAGCAAATAAAGCTGCTTACACACGAGACGTTACGACGGAAGCTTAAGCGTTTTATCTCGGGATTAGTATATATCCTACCTAATTTACGTGACTTTCCGTTACATGATGAAACCTTATTCGTAGGATCAGGTGCGAATGCTTTTCTTTTATGTGTTAAAGAACAAAGATTGCGGTTTTGTTTCACACTTGTTGTTTATGTAGTGTTCTGTATCTGTTTCATTGTACGGATGTAAACTTGTTATTTATATTTTGTATGTTTTATTTTTGTTCTGAATCTACTGAAATATAGAGCTAAGTGTTACCTTGATTTGAAATTGAAGATAAGTAAACTGTAGTATGATTCAACTAAACATTCTACAGCTTTAAAAACAAAAGTTTTGGGATAGAAGGTTTGGTGCTTGATACTCCGTCAGTGTCAACTTACTCGTAAATATTTTGAACGACCATCTAGGAAGTTTTCTGAATCTATTTAATATGAAGGTTCCTTCTAATAATAAAAATAACTAGTTTTACCAAAAGATGTTTCGAGTAGCTGTAATACCCTTGTAGGACTGTAGGTGCGTGCGAGTGAGTAGCCGCGATAAAATGAGTGATTTTCTAAATCGTACGCGATTCCGACCCCGAAAAATGGTTCCCGTAGGAGATTCTCGACGTTATTCTGTTTCCCTATTAGAACCTATCCTCTGTAACCTACCCAACTTAGGGAATCGTTGTTTCTGTTTCTGCAAAATTCTTGTGTTAAGTCAGAGTTAGTACATGCACATTAACTTTTTTAAATAATTTTTCGATATATTGTGGTTGAGTATATTATATCCATTATTGTGTACGTAGCACATATAATGCCACATCATTATCCCCCTTTTGCTGCATAATTTAACCTCGTGGTCTATCTGCATTCTTAAATCAGTTAATTAGAGACTTATTTAATTTTCTCTTTGACTATGTAAAATTTAAAAGTATGCTAGCGAAAATAATTTAATTAGCGACTTACCAAGAAAGTTGGACTTTAATAACTGAGACCCATTTCTTTTTATTTAAAACTCAAACTTAAATGCAAAATCCTATTTCATGCAATATTACTTCGTTAAATTTAAAACTTTTAGCCTTACGAGTAATATTTTACTGATAAAACTATAACGAAAATTAGGCCTACATAATCGGGGATGACACTGATTAATTGTTTGTATAACATCCTACTTTTGATAAGTACCACTTAGAATACCTGTAATAAAATATGTTTGTAATAATTAATGACGATCTCCGTGGCGTAGTAGTCACCATGCCAGTCCGCCACCCAGAGGTCCCGGGTTCCATCCCCGGTCAGGGCAAGTTGGAAAATGGCCTTTTTCAAATTGTCCTGGGTCTTGGATGTTTATCTATATATGTATTTGTTATAAAATATAGTATCGTTGAGTTAGTATCCCATAACACAAGTCTCGAACTTACTTTGGGGCTAACTCAATCAGTGTTATTTGTCCCCATATATTTATTTATTATTTATTTATAATTAAACCAATTAAATATATATCTAACAGGTTGGTTGATGTATCAGGTGACTAGGGGGCTGGTAATTAGTTTGCACAAAGGCTAAGTATTGCCATCCAACGTGGCAATGCTGCCAGCCTCCTGGGAACTCTTCCACAGAAGAATGACAAGCGAGATATTTTATTTATAATAGTTTTTTAAATTATTTATTTTAGCATTCAAGTTGAATTAGATAAGGTTATTTTAGATAAGACTTTTGTTTGATAAATTGTTTGGCGTGTTTTTTTTTTATAAATCTGTGTAGCCATCATTTTTGTGTTTGCTCTGTTTTTTGTCCACTTTGGGCGTCGAAGACATAATTTGTACGGCACCATTGTTTTGTTTGCATATGTCAATACCATGCAGAGCTTTGTACACAGTTAGCATACCCACAGCCTGAAAAAATGCCATCGACATCGCGATTTGGAACCTACAATCGTCGAATGGTATTTAATTATAAAAACAAAAAAGAAAACATAATAATACAGATATAACTAATACAATGACTTATAAAAATAAAACGGCAAAAAATCCTGAAGAAGTACATATGTTCCCTGTTTTCTAGTTATTTTAAGTAGGTCTTTCAACCAAATAGTATTTCTTAAAAACTAAATGATTTGCCTAATAACATTCCCCCGTATCAGACGTTATATTAAGTGATATTCAATTTATTCATGACGAAGTACTAAAGGAATTAAGTATTTTAGATACGTCTAAAGGGTCTGAAGTAGATAATATTCCCCGTTAGTTTTAAAACATACTGTTAAAAACGTATCTCATCCCATACTTTTTATATTTAATTCGAGTCTGAGAGAGAACTTTCCAACATTGCTAAAAGCAGCATGGATTGTACCCGTGTTTAAGGACGGAGATAAGTCCATTGTGAAAATTACCACCCAATATCAATATTATCTGCCCTGTTATAAGTCTTTGAAAGACTAGTTCATAATAGAATTTATCAATTTATTTATAAATTATTATAAGAACAACAACACAGTTTCGTTAAGAAACGCTCCGCAATCACAAATTTATTATAATATGCATAATATTTATTTGAAGATTTAGACGGTAAAGCACAGAAAGACGCAGTTTATACAGTCTTTAAAAAGGCCTTTGACTGAGTAGATTATAAGATAATATTAAGTAACTTCTTGATGTATGCTGATGACCTAAAAATTTATCACATAATCATTGATTACATTAGATTGCAAATTATTTTGACTGGTTTTCAGATACTGTATATGAAATAAACTTAACAATGAATACTAATAATTAATGTTAATAAATAACATTTACAAAGAAATCGTCAATATGGTTTTGATGAAAATTAAATTAAATTAATAGAATCTTATTTAACAGATAGGCTACAGGCTGTTGATTTAAACGGCATAAAATCGTACGGATCTAATGTTAAAATCGGCGTACCACAAGGTTCGATCCTAGGACCTTTCCTTTTCTTAGTTTATGTAAATGACTTGCCTAACATGGTTGAGAAACAGGCAGGCATAGTGCTGTTTACTGATGACACCTCACTAATATTCAAAATTGACCGTCATAGCACAGATGCTAGCGCGGTGAACAGCACCTTGTCTTCCATTACTGATTGGTTTACTGCCAATAACCTCATGTTAAATGCGAAAAAGACCCAATGCATTCGATTTTCTCTTCCCAATATGAGGCAAGCCTGCGTTGACATACTGATAGATGGAGAAAAACTCGATCTTGTTGAAAGTGCTACCTTCCTAGGAATTACGATCGACTCGAAACTTCAATGGGGCGCTCATATATCTAAATTTTCAAATAAGTTTAGCTCTGCGGCTTATGCTGTTAGGAGAATAAAACAATTGACCAATGTAGCAACTGCTAGACTAGAGTACTTTAGTTACTTTCATAGTTTAATGTCATACGGCATACTGCTATGGGGGAGTGTAGCCGATATTCAGACTATTTTCATTTTACAAAAAAGGGCAATTCCTGCTATCTACGGCTTAGGATCTAGAATCTCACTCAGAGAATTATTCAAGGAAATAAGTATACTAACTTTACTATCACAGTATATATTTGAAAACATACTGTATATAAGGAAAAATATTTCGTCATACAATAAAAGAAGCGATTTTATCGTTAGAAACTTACGCAATAAGAGTAAATTAGTTGATCCGTATTATAGGCTCAAAACAGTTAGTAAAACGTTTATGGGGAACGGTATAATAAACTGCCACAATCGGTCCTTGATATGCCAGACAAAAAGTTTAAAGCTTATGTAAAGAAGGTACTCTGTGAGAAGACTTATTATAGGACCGATGACTATCTTAAAGACAACAAAGTCTGGCTTGAGCTTGGCGCGGGTCCCTCTTAAAGGTTTGTATACTCAGAAATGACAACAATTTTTTTTAAATTATGACAACAAACAATATATACTCTGTCCACATATCAACTATAAATATAAATTTCATTGTGAATTGACGTTTTTGGAGAAAATGCTGCAGTGCAGTTTGTTACCGCTTCTTCTGCACTAGCGTTTTAGAGGTGGCAGTAAACTTAGCTCTAAGTAACTTTTTGACGTCAACAATTATTGTGCAACAAAACAAAGTGACGATTATTAAGAGATATTATAAATATCATATGATATTCAACTACAAAATAAATATCTTTAATATTTAAAGAGTTAGTTCAATAAAGGACCTAGGAGTTACATAGGAGTTACATGAGATGAGAAACTTCATTTACACATATACATTAATAATATTACTAGCAAGGCCCTTTAAATGTAGTGTTTTGTTATACGCTCCTGTACTGACTTCATATGACCATCAACATACTTTGTCCTCTATAACGCGTTAGTTCGCTCACAGCTTGAATATGCTGTGTCTATTTGGAATCCAATATATACGCCAAATATACAGATTTACTAGAATTACTAACTAACTATTTTTTTGCGTTCTATGGATAACAGGTTATCGTGCTCAATCTTCGTATGATAAACTATTTGCTAAGTATACATATATGAATCTTAAGCAAAGACCTTTATATCTGGGAGCTATATTAACCTTTAGCTACTGACGTGGTTTTTTTGTAACGTAAGCACTGACGTGGGGTCTGTGCGGCCCGCAACTTCAAGTACATGTAAGAAATAAGTTGTGGACCTAAATGGTATATTTTATTATTATTTACGTTAAATAGGCATAAATGAATAAAACCAACTATATTTTTAATATTTGTTTATTAAAGTAAGGTTTATATCTATCAATTTAACAAACAAAATATTTTTTGGCTAAAATTACGTGAGATCAGACTTAACACTATAAGTATTTATTTTTATAACAAATTGAAGAAAGTAACATTTATAATAAAATTTCAATAGTTTTTCTAATTAAAAATATCACAATCAACCTTATTACTAAATTATAAGTAAAAAACTGCAAGGCATCAAATGTGTCAATTTACGCACAATCCGGGCATATCTCTTTAGCGCATTGAAGACACACATGTCTTTTGCATACATAACATGTATGTGTTGACTTCCTCTAGAGTTTTCGTTTTCTGCCGGAAGAAGTACTGGGCTCCATTTTTGGATATCTTATCGTTTTCTGTCGAAAAAAACGAAAAATATGAATTTTGGCGACATCTCAAAAAGTTACGTAACTACTGACGTGGGGTCTGACGGGCCCACAAAAAACTTTAAAATCAATTTACTTACCTGTATTGCGCCCGCCGACTCGTATTCCCACCTTGGCGACCTCCGGGCGACTAAATTCGAATTTACCAGAGGCAGCGTACGCGTCGCGCGCGGGGGAGGGAAATAACTAGGTATTATTACTTTCGCCGGGCCTGAGAGGCCCCCACGTCAGCAGTTAAAGGTTAATGTATGATATTTGTCACGGGAGGTATGATTGTATCCCACTTACTTATAAGATTAGTTATAAAGTTCCTACTCGATCACGCATCCCTAACAAATACAATCTCGAAAAAATGCATGTAAAAGGTCACACTTCTACTGTTTAGCTAAATCTTATAACGATCACTTTAATGATTAAGATATTATGGCCTCACGCCCTGGAATGTATAAAAAACTTATTGCTCGAATATTTTGCTACATATTGGAATAACGTTTAATTTTTAAAATATAATAATAAAAAGTAATTCCATTTAACATTTACATTTAACATCACAAAAAATTACGTTGTTTTTTGTTTGTTTTTTGTGCGTGTAACTTAAAATTATTATTTAATAGAACATTTGACTGTCCCACAGCTCTTTACACTTTTTACCTATTGATATGTACAGTACAGTCAGGCTTTGAAGATGGAGTCGTAATTTCTCATACGAATGAATGTATCAGAATCCTGTCCTTTTTTTTAAGTAAACATATTTTCAGGGCTGATTCAGTTCATCATTCTGAACAATTTTTCCCAATGAATTTATACAAAAATACTAAAAAAAAATTTAGGTTCTCATACAAATCAAAGTAGTCACATGATATCGTTACTATTAAAAAAGAAATTTATTTTTTCATATTTCGATATATATTTGTTAAGAAAAGTTGTTCAGAATGATGGACTGAACCACCCCTTAAAATATTTTTACTTAATTAAAAAGGACATCATATATAGACATGCCACTTACTTATAGAAAACTTGTTTAATTAAAATTTCTTCATTAATCGGTGGTATTGTAGTTGGTGACACAATTAAATGTATTTGTTATTATGATTCTAGATTTATTTATCTAAGTATAATCATATTTTTGAGCAAGGAAAAGATTATTAATAAAAAGGAATGATAACATCTTTGTGCTTAATTCTAAGAATCACTTCTAATGCGAACTTGGCGTCTGTATCGTTCGTTAAAAGTTGTAAAGTTTACAGTTAACCTACTTTTTACTTACATAAAAAGTTGTAAGATCCAATATTTGTGACATTGATACTTTTGTAAAGCAATATATGATGCCAGAATATGCGACTATAGTTAGATTCAATATTTACTGTTTGATGTTTTGTTATATGTTGCTATATTTTACATTACTAATATCAGTACTTAATAAACCTTTTTATAGCTCTTCTTTGTTCAAACTGCTTTTAAATTTTAACTAAAAAGATTTTAAGGTCCTACATTTATTTGTGACATGACTTTTGTAAAATTTGCAATGGCTACCGTTATTTAAAAAACGCGGAGTAAAAATTGCAGCGCACGATGACTTTGCTTTTTAGTTTTTTGTTCAAATTGCAATTAGTGAAGAGTTTGCGAATCCTCGGCATCGTGTCAGAGATTGATGACAATGGAAATTTTATACATCGTTAGTCAGGACCGCGTTAGGTGAGCGCGCTGTTTTCCAGTAATCCTATCTGTAGGTACGGCCACTTATTTGTCATGAAACCGGCAAGGTTAACTCGGGTAAGCTACTCAATTACCTCAATATTTATAACTGCGTAACTCCCGTTTCTGATGTTGGTAAAAAGGTTTGTTTGACAAAAAAATATGACTGTTTCTGTTGAGAAAAATTATGATTGATGGTGAGTTAACGTATACAATGACAATGCTTTTGGAGCTTAGAAAGTTAAAAATGTTGGTCGAATTTTGATTTGATAATCTTTATTTTATTTGGTTTTGGTCACAGTGACCAAGTTAAAATTGGGACATATGAGCTAAAAAGGAGATGGTTTTTGGGCGCGTAAATTCGCAGAATGGAGACCTCGGCCTGGCTAGAGAACAGTTGGGAGGCCAACTATGCGCTGTGCTGCCGTCAAAGACCGGGTTAAATGGAAACATCATGAAGAGTCATATACCCAACAATGGGTGAATAAAGGCTCAAGAAGACGAAGAACAATCTTTAGTCTTATAGTGACAAACATAATTTAAACCATGTCTTCCAAGTTGGCCCGATCCAAATTATAGCCGTCATTCTAGGGAATTAATGTTAACCAGAAAATTCACAACGAGTTGTTGGTATTAAACGAATTATTTTTAGTAGATTTCATTATCCATCTAAATATGTAAAGGAACACACATAACATAACAAGTTAGTCTACAAATAATTATTTAAATAGCAAAAATGTGAGCAAAAACTGTTCAAAATCTTCATGGGGTACAGAAAACTTTCGAATTATGATCAATTTTTACCCCGCGGAGACCGAGCTCATCCATTTGTGTTTATTAGCAACCGATAACCCTCATTCCGCGCGATGTGATGCAATGCAGAGATTAAAAGCTTACGGCCGTAGCACGCTGTGATATGAACGCTAGATCCAATATGAGCCCGGTTGACGTGCTCCACACCGCACCTCAATATACAGACAGTTATTTCGTGTTTGGGATTCATGGCTAACCTATTTGTTACATGCATACATAGATATTAGGTCGGGGAAAAAGTCTTTTCGCATATAGTATGTATGAACTTGTATAAAACCACTTTGGCTATACTATTTGTACCTGGCTGGTTTTGGTATCATTTAAAAGTTTAAATTTTAAAGAAGATAATTCCAAATTCAAATTAGGAAAATGCGTGATTTTCATTTGTTTTTCTTACCGTCAAGATGAGTGAATCTAAGGAAGAAATTAGATACATTTTAAAATTTTACTACAAAAAAGGTAAAAATGCAACGCAAGCCGCGAAAAAAATTTGCGATGTTTATGGACCTAGTGCGGTGTCTGTGAAAGTAGCACAAATTTGGTTTAAGCGTTTTCAATCCGGAAATTTTGATGTCAAAGATGCACGTCGCTCTGGTCGCCCTGTTACGGATAGAATGGATGCTATTTTTGAAAAAGTGGAGCAAGATCGGCATATCAGTAGTTATGACGTAGCTGAAGAACTGGGAATTAACTACAAAACAGTTTTGGCGCATTTGAAAAAAAATGGGTACACAAAAAAGCTCGATATTTGGGTACCTCACGAGCTCTCTGAAAGAAACCTAATGAACCGTGTACTCATTTGTGATTCTTTATTAAGACGTAATGAGACCGAACCATTTTTGAAGAAATTGATAACTAGTGATGAACAGTGAATCACGTACGACAAGAACGTGCGAATAAGATCATGGTCAAAGGCCGGTCAGGCTTCACAGACTGTGGCAAAACCCGGGTTAACTCGCAACAAGGTGATGCTGTGTGTGTGGTGGGATTGGAAGGGCATTATTCATTATGAGCTGTTACCACCAGGCAGGATCATCGATTCAGAACTCTACTGCAAACAACTGATAAGATTAAAGCAAGAAGTTGAGAGAAAGCGGCCGGAATTAATCAACAGAAGGGGTGTGGTTTTTCATCATGATAACGCTAGACCTCACACATCTTTAACCACTCAGCAAAAATTAAGAGAGTTTGGCTTGGAGGTGTTAATGCATCCGCCGTATAGTCCTGACCTGGTACCTTCAGATTTCGACCTGTTTCGGTCTCTTCAGAATTCTTTAGGCAGTGTCAGGTTAACATCACGAGAGGACTGCCAAAACTACTTGACGCAGTTTTTTGATCAGAAGCCCCAAAATTTCTATAGCAATGGGATCATGTCCCTACCTATAATATGGCAAAAAGTTATCGAACAAAATGGTACCTACATACTTTAGTTAAAAGTAAAAAATAAATAAACTATATTAAAAAATGTTTTAAATTTTCATATAATATGCGAAAAGACTATTTCCCCAACCTATTATATCATCACGCAGTTTCATATGGGAATAGAGAGAGAGATGAATGTCTCCACTTGCTACGATCCTTGCAAACCTCTTGCTTCGTCAACCGCTCCTTATTTTCTTCATGCATGCTCTCCGGTTTAGGAAAGTCCTTACGTCACCTTTCTGAACTTAAAGTTTTTTTTAGTGTAATACCGTATTTTTCTTGCCAAATGCCCTTTGTTCAAATGACTAATGTTCAATGCAACACTACGAACACACATTACAAATGCCTACCAAATATTTAACCGCACTGCAAGTAGGTACCTAGGCTATGAAAGCTGACCTCAACAATATTAGTAGGTAATTGTACTTTTTCTTCTTATCGAGCCGAAATGGTTGGATCTCATATTATAAAATTTATAATATGAGATCCAACCATTTCGGCTTTATTTAATAAAGGTATAAAAATCTTACAAAGTACATGACCTGGCTAGACCAGGTTTATAATACTAAAGGTCCCCGGAACGTATTTTTCCATGGTAAATTCTGTTTAGCAAAAGACGTCATCCGGTTTAAAGTAATGATAAGCAAATGTGCAACATGATCTGTACGTATTTATTTTAAATAAAAAAGCAACAAAAGATTTAAAAAGAATAATGAAATATTTCGCGGCAAATACGCTTGCTAGTCCAAGAATTACTTACTTTGATGAATAATTTGGATTGTAATACTTTGACATA
This sequence comes from Acrobasis suavella, assembly GCA_943193695.1. Taxonomy (NCBI): domain Eukaryota; kingdom Metazoa; phylum Arthropoda; class Insecta; order Lepidoptera; family Pyralidae; genus Acrobasis; species Acrobasis suavella. The sequence continues at coordinate 9,917,446 of OW971940.1, forward strand.
AAAATATCTAGATGTCGTAGAACCGAGTCGCAAAAGACAAGGTTTATTTGTAATTTTAGTAAAATCTACTCGTACGTTCATATAGACTTACTAAAATAAAACACAGCGCGTAGTTTTTTAAAATTGCACTTTGACGATGTGGATGTTTAGCATCGCAGACTATCTACTTGTAGCGCAGAAATTGTAAGTAAAGGGACATCCTCAGAAAACAAAACATCATTGCTGTAATAACGTTAAATACATATTTTATTTTAATGATATTAATAATTCAGCAAACGTTCAGACGCTAAGAATTTAATTTTAAAAATTACAATAACTGACAAAAAAGATTTGGGATTTAATAAAAAACGATGGTTGTAAGCAAAGGGATTTGGTTGAACATAATGTAGTAAATCCTTTTAATAGAGAATGAAAACAGGGGCGTAAATCTTGGCTGCTCCAGTGGCTGACATACTGTTACACTCAGTTAATCCTGTGACGCGGGTTGGGGGTCCTAGCTCAGCTGACGTTTGGGAACATGTCTCTTTCCACTGCTCCCTGTTAAATCATTACGTCATAATGCGCAATCCTTTAATTATCTGTTCATTTTATTTGTATCAAGATTATCATAAAATAATAACCCATAGAATTTATGTACGCAATGACCACTGCTAAGAATGAATGCTGAAAAAGTCCAGATAGGTATATTTCTTAACTTAGGCGTGAGAACTATGTAAACTTAGCTATCACTTATTTATCCTACTTTTAAATTCAATACATGTACTACCATCACGATTTTTTATACATTTTCAAACCAATAGAAATCTTTGGAAAATTTGGTTCAATATTTATGACCTTCTTCTATTAAAAATATAAAAACAACAGCAAATTTGATATTTAGAATACGCAGCATTGAATATAAATATTTAGTACGATGAAGCGAAAATAACAAACGAAGCTATTTTTATTATGAAAACCGTAGATTACCGCGGCCTCAGAGTCCATTGTTCTCTTTAAATAAAACCAAATCTCTTTATGGTGGAGTTAGCTATTTCAATCAAAAACCAACAATCATACCATTAAAGAACAACATATTTATTGATACATATCATCTATTTTGAGGCTTGATTTAGCAAAATATTGCGTGTGCATTTCTTAGTAAAAAAGAAAATAAAAATGTGCATAGGTAAGGTCAGGTCATGTCATACCTTCGGAAAATTATGCGTGATATCTATATCTATACAATACAATTTAAGAGCTATGCTCTTGTCGGTGGAGTATAAATTTTCTTCCATTTGTCTCTCTCACTCGCCAGCCGTTTTAATTCGCTGCACGACGTGACGTCCACCTTCTCGTTTATATGCTTCATGTAACTATGCCTGGATCCTCCTGGTCCTTTTTTCCCTGCTATCTTCCCTTCAATTATGTTTTTTATGAAATTAAATGAACGACCATCTTACCTCGTCATTTTGCGTGATAATTTAATCAATATCAATACATATAATAAAACAGTAGGAACCGCGTGTCTGTACATTTGATAAAATTAACAAAAAATGGGTGTGGGCGATAAAAAAAGAGTATCAGAATACAAAAAAGGTATTTTTTTTTTGTCTGTCTGTCTGTCTGTCTGTATGTACTCGCTCATCTTTAAAACTACTGTACACATTTTTACGCAGTTTTCACTAAAAGATTAAGCCTATCCCTGAGCAACATATAGGCTTTGTTTCATTGAAATCTGTTGTAAGATAAAAAAGTTATCGTCATTTAAAGTTTAAAGATAAGTTTTCTATGGGCGATTTTATAGTTATATTACAATAGCAACATTGGCGCCTCAAGAAATTTTAAAACGCGCTATGGTTGTTTTTGTGAAAAAGTATGAATGCAAGCTGATTGTTTTAAATAGGCTTTTCTGGCACCGTAGCTTCGGCCCTTCCGGCTAAACATGGGTGTTGCAGTACCCCAAAATTTGCCATAGTCCCTGGCTTAGACCTGTGCCAATCGACCATTTATTGTAACCCGGGTCGATCATGACCCACTTGTATAGTGATCGGGTTAAAATGACTCGATCTTCTCGATCATTTGGGTCAAAGAGTCACAGTTCATTTTGTCGGCACGACCAACACGTCATTTTGGCGGTAGTACAAATGAACTGTGATGTGAAAACTGTGATGTGACCCAACCCAAGTGATATGCTTTGCAGGTTATTATTATTAAACAACTTATATTCATGCATAGTCATAGGCATAGGTCACTGATGAAACTACCTATTTTGAAAAACTCAAAAGCGGCAGAAGCCGGCGCTGGTCTCGATCACGACCCAAACAAACCGGTTTATTCAACTCACGAGAGAGAGTGCGAGCGAACGAACGCGGTTTATAGGTAAACGACAGAGATAGACACGTTTTGTTAGTCTCGTCTCATTCACTTGACGTAAAAGACTCGATCATTTAGTAAGCAAGCAATTAGTTACTGTAACTGTATGACTATAAGGTGCAATTTGGTTTGCTTTGGAATCGGGTCAAATGATCGAATCTTTCAAAGATCCGTGATTCGATCAATCGTATACAGGTTGCGATCGAATCAAAACGATTCGATCAATCGCGATCGACACAGGTCTACCCTGGCTCGTACTGATAATCCATTTTTTTAGAAATAAAAATACCAGATGTCTCTATGAGAAATCCAAATATATTTTATGTAATGAAAAACATGCAATGACAATCGATACTGTTTTTTTAAAAAATATAAAAAAGTAAATTCTTACTAAATACCAACCAGGGTGTTATTAATTAATTCAATTAAAAAGGTCGAATACCTCCCCGTAATTTGGAACACCCTGTAGCTACGTAAACTGTGTACAAAATTTTACAGTTACAGTTCACTTCATTATATAAGCAGCCAAACATAGTATAAAAAAAAATCTATCGCGAATGAAATGATGGCGTATATATGTTTGGTGCACGAATGATACGTGTCGTTAGCTGTCAGTCTAATAGAGCTTTGATTGTCAAAGTAAATTGTGATGGCCTTATCAATGTTAAAAATGGATTTAATTGAAAGTGCGGAGAAAAATAGCTTCCTTGCAAGCTTCTGAAAGAGCCATGTACACGGCCTCTGTCGTAGAGAGCGCAACTGTTCTCATTTTTTCGAGCTTCCCAAGACACTGAAAGCACCACCCATCATAAAAACATATCCCGTAAATCAGCATCTGCAAAGCCTACTGGATAAGAATTCGGAGATGGCTCTTTTGTAAAAGTCATTTTAAGATTTCTTGTAGCTTTAAGATACCGTAGTACTTTTTTAGCAGCTTTAAAGTGCACCTTCCAAGTTTCTCTTGCTGTTGGTGTCTTTACGTTTTGTATGACTGGATATACAGTTTCCGTGCATGAGAGACATATCTTTGCTCGAGCCTTACTATCTTTGCGCGAATTTTCTGGAGTTAGTATGAAACTGTCACTTACTGTGTCGAACAGTTCCATATCCGTTAGGAAACATTCCATTGAAAAACACCAAGTCGCGGAGTTTTCTTTTCCTTTGAGCTTTTGAAAATTAACGGAACCGCCAGCAGAAGCCAGGGTAGTGGCAGATGTGAAGAGTTGATCTCCTCAATTGGCCATTTTTAACCGATTTTTTTCAGCAACAAAGGATAGAGGCTTCTTAAAGAGCTCTTCTGCCCATAACCTACTGATAATCTATTTCTTTACAAATAAATATACCAGATGTCTCTATGAGAAAACTAAATATATTTTATGTAATGGAACAAGCATGCAATGACAATCGATACTCTTTTTAAAAAAAATATAAAAAAGTAAATTCTTACAAAATACCAACCAGGGTGTTATTAATTAATTCAATAAAAAGGTCGAATAGCTCGCTCCTAAAACCTTGTCCGGTGAAGTAGGAAATGCCGTCAGAGGCAAACTACGTATATCATTCAAAAAAATTTCTCTTTACGTAAGACCTTTTGATTCTTTTGTGATTTGGGTAGTTACTTCCACAAAGCAAGATATTATAATATAGAACTACTAAACTAAAAAGTAATTTCGTATTTACTTGTTATGTATCCAACTATAGTAATTCAATATAAATAAATTATATAAAATAAATTGTAACGGCATTGACACAGAGTGACTATCAATTTATAGTAAAGACTTAGATATCAGACCAAATATAAATTAATAAATACGCGTAATGTATAATTGCTATAATATAATTTCGACCTTTATTTTTTTCGAATTAGGTACTTGGCTCGTAATTGTCAAATAATAAACAAAAAATTGGAAAATCAAACTTTTTATTGAGTCTTTACGTGTAATATTTTGATTTAAGGCTTTTCTATAAAAAATAAATTTATACACAAAGGTTATGATAATTATTGTAAGAATTCATTATAATCCATTCATAAGTTGTTGTATGAATGAGTAACTGATATCCATACATCTATAGATCCTTATAAACTGTCACATTTGCAATATTAAAAGTATACCGCATCACAATAAAAAAATCGGACTGTACATATACAGACTAATCTGACAAAATTTTTAAATTTGTCATGTCGTCAACAAGGGAATGTAAGAAAACTGAATTTCACACGGACAAAGTCGCGGGCACCAAATACAGATAGTAAAGTATGTATTCGTGAGCAAGATATATAAAGAGTTGCAGAAAACTAAAAAGATTTTTAAGATTTTTGTTTGTATGTCAGTGTCTGTATGCACACTGTATACCCTTTTTGTTTGTATGTCAGTGTCTGGATGCACACTGTACATCCTAATGACCGAAACTGCTGAACGGATTTTCGCGCGGACAAAGTCGCGGGCACAGCTAGTTTAAAATATATTTGGTTCTTACATTTGAAATTGGTGTTTTGTCGTACTAGCCACTTTAATCACAAATTTCTTGTCTTTGGTTAGAAATTCCAAATTCAAATTTATACAGCTATTTCTACATGTATGTTTTAAAACCGTTATTCATTTGTTATTTTTTTTTCTGTTTTTTATTTCTTTTTGCGGCGCTCAGTTTACAAAATGGAAAACTTGAAATATTGCGTTATTTACGAGTACGAGTACCACCGTGGCACCAGTGCTGCGGAAACGGCTCGAAGGGTTAATGATGTGTATGGCGGTCGTGTCGCAAAAGAAAAACAGTGCGTTTTTGGTTCTAACGTTTTCGTTCTGGAAATATCGACCTGCAGAACAAGCCCCGTGGACGGCCGGAGACCCAAGTTGACAATGAAGAATTAAAGGCTATTGTGGAAGCGGATTCATCGCAAACCACGTCCGAGTTAGCTGCAGGCTGCGGTGTTAGTGATAAAATTGGGGAGATTAAAAAGCTTGAATGGTGGGTTCCTCACGAACTGAGTGAAGCAAACCGGCAAATGCGCGTTGACTGCTGCATTACTTTACTTGACCGGCACAATAATGAAGGGTTTCTTAATCATTACCTGTGATGAAAAGTGGATTCTCTACGATAACGCAATGGCTGAACCCTAACAAGCCTACCAAATCCTATTCCAAGCAAAAATTGACCTAAACAAAATTACTTGTAAGCGTTTGGTGGACAGTTTAGTTCATTACAGTTTTCTCAAATCTGGCCAGACGATTACGGCAGATGTCTTTTATTAGCAATTGCAAACCATGATGGATAAACTAGCTGCTAAACCACCGAGGCAGGTCAATCGCTCTACGCCATTACTGCTTCACGATAACGCTAGACCACACACTGCACAACAAACGGCTACTAAATTAAAAGAGCTTCAATTGGAATGTCTGATACATCCACCGTACTCCGACACCGACTTTGCACCAAGAGATGTCCGTTTTTTTTTTCGAAATTTGGTTATATTCTTGCAACGGTAAAAATTCAACTCCGATGGGGCAGCAAAGATTTTATTGATTCCCGTCCCGAAATGAACTACCTATGAGATGGCAAAAGTGCATAGATAACAATGGTTTATACTTTGATTAAATAAATATATTAAATTAAAAAAAAATATTCGACATTTTGTTTTTCCCATACAAAACGCCAATTTCATATGTAAGGACCTAATATATTAAAAAATATATAACTAAAATTATGTTTGAATATCTTACTAAATTTGTGCATAATTACGAGATAATATCATCAAACTAATCTGCTTCTAAAACCTTAGAGAACCAACAAGATATCAGGCGGCATGCCAAACTGTCACTGCTGATTTATTTTATCGACATTATGTAAACACTGTAAATTTATTGGGTGATATTGTCACAGTTCAGGATTCCGCATAATGAGTTAAATCTGCCGCTGCCCGATAACGTGATTAAATATACACATAGGCGTTTCAGACGTACAAATTGTACTTACGATAAATCACAGGCTTCGATTTTAATTCGGAGGAATATTTTATCATGAAATATTGATCACCGCAAGCAAAAGGGACTAAGCACAAATATCTAGTGCTACAAAAAAAATCTCGGTATAATTATGTCGTGCTATAACTGCATTCCCAAAGACATTGCTCTTTGTCACATCACCACATCTTTTCCCCTTACATGACACGATAGCAAAAAACTGAACAGTAGGAACCTGACTAAATTTAATATGCCAACCCAGAGACTAAAACTCTACAGTGACAATGTCTATTGTATGGCAATCAAATTGTACAATAACTTACCGAGGGAAATTAGAGAAATTACTAATTTTTAAATGAACTTTAAGAGATGTTTTTACGAAATCGATGAAATTTTTAAATGTAATTCTAAGTAGATATTTGACGATTATACAATACTATCATGACTAAATGAGCAGAATCAATTTGGATTATATTTAGACAAATCTATATAATAATGTATGAATTTAATTTAACTTACATTCCTACGCCTAATAGGCAGAGTATGTCGCACTTGTACCTAATAACACCATTGTATTACCATATTCTAAGGAATAAATGACATTATCTATCTCATCTATCTATATAAAGTTTGAGCAAAAATACCTAGTGTTGTTTAGGCGATGAGTGAATACTTCGATTACAAATAAAACCTTCATCTCCAATTAAATTACTTAGTCATAGACTTATTATTTCGTGTGTTTGCATGTTATTTGCCTATTTTGTAATTTCCAGTCTAAAAGTATTTTTTACAAAACACGCAATGAACATGGAAATAGATAGTGGAGGAAGAAAGATGCAATAGCTGCATAACTAGCACCTATAAGAGTAATTAAAACACATCAAATATACTTAAATCATTTTCAGTTATATTAAAGTAAATTTTAAATAACAATCATAATCATAATCATTTATTTTGTCAATCACAGGTACTATGGGTGTTAGGTACATAAATTCAAGTATCACTGTGTTGCGCCGTTAGGCATACAAAGTCATAAATTTTTTGGTAATACATGCTGAAAAGAATTTCGAAGCTTCAATTTTAACCCAGAAAAATAATGACTAGCGCTTATTCTTAAATCACAGAACAAAAGCGGACGTTTTGGTACTTAAAAGTGAATTAACGATAAAAGGCAGATAGAGAAGAAACTCTAAAGCGTTCCAGACGTTTCGGTAAGAGCACGAACAATCTTTTAATTTAGTTAATTGCTAGTCACAGCGAAGAGGTTCAAGTTGTTCTGGAGAGATCACGAACGTCTTTATCCAATTTATTTAACGATGGAGTCTCATTAGAGATCGCAGTGGACGTCTTGGAGACGTCTCGGCTCTCGGTCGCCGGCTACCTGCGCGTGGTTGCATCTCCTTCGTTAAACACGAGTGCCCGCTTCCCTGGCAGGACATGCACGGAATTTACTGTAAAGGAGTGTGCATCTTTGGGCGGGACGCTACAGGTGAAGAATTCGATAACGAGATGATCCACTTCGACACTATTTATACTAACAGTTCGCCCCGAACTGTGGCTGGGAATATGGACAAGTTAGGACGTGGTCGAGCTAGGATAATGGAGAAGTTAGGAAGTTGAGGAGTTGAGAATAGCTTGTAGACGAGTTAAAAAGTGACAGGATAGGAAATGGACAGTTAGGAAAGGAGACAAAGTCAACCTAAAGGTACTCGCGGACCCCATATCTTTACCGATTTGGCTAGTGTTCGAACTTAAAAAAATATTACGCATCATCGACTCCGCTAATAAATTTCATTAAGCACTGACTGACATCAAAGATACTCGAGCGTTATGCAAACTTACATACATAATTAACATACATATAAACGCTGGATTGTTCAAGTAGACTTGGAGAACTTCGCTTTCTTTGCTTACGTATAATGTAGTCGAGCACATTACTGCAAGCTGTCTGGGGCAAGCCACGTTATTTGTAAGGTGGTTCCATTAATGCGATTTGGTCCAACTTTGTGTGTTATGCCAGGAGAACATACAATGATGTGACGGACACGTACTTCATAAATACTAAACTTTTGACGTATGTGTCCGTAACATCATTGCAATTAATCCGTCGATGTGTTGCGATCCGGCGAGCTTGAAAGAGTCAGTACTACACATTTTAGATTGCGATCGGCCCGCCCGAGTTTGCTCATTGCTTATGCTCGTAATGTCTACCGACCATAAAGTGCGCCGCACTTAGTGTCCCACGTAAAATTGTCATCGTGAATGTTCACTACAATCCTAGAAATATAAAAGAATGGAAATGTAACTCGTACCGACCATAGGTATTACCATTTAAAGCATTTTATTCCACATATTTTTGCTAAACGAATACTTTTTTCGAATTTTAACGAGTTTAAATGTGGGATCATATAAGACTTATTGTTATTTTTTAAATTAAATACTCACGGTCTTAAACATTTAAAACGATAAATCTTTGAGGCAGGGTAAAAAAGACAGGATAAATCGCACATGCACCATCAAGACGGCTCGGTAAACGTCCGCAGTTACATTGCTAAAAACTAATGCCACGTTTTATAATTATTTTATTATTAAAAGCTATCTTTTTATATACTACTTTTAATTTGTTGCTATATATCTTCGTTCACATATACCTTTTAAGGTTCTTCGCGTTTCTTAAGTCTCTGATTTTATTCTTTGGAAGCAGATTACCTCTTCATTGAAGTCACCCTAATGCACACATAAATTTTTCATGGAGTTTTCTACAGTTATTCTGACTCCATTAATTATTTTTCTTCCTTGGAAAAGCTGCTTGAAGAATTATCACTAGTTTATAGTCATACAATAATTATGGGTGACTTCAACACCTGCCTACTCAAGAATGACCTTCGAGCTCATAATCTCAGCTCCACCATTGACGCCTGTAACTTATCCTTAGTTATTAAAAGCTATCTTTTTATATACTACTTTTAATTTGTTGCTATATATCTTCGTTCACATATACCTTTTAAGGTTCTTCGCGTTTCTTAAGTCTCTGATTTTATTCTTTGGAAGCAGAATACCTCTTCATTGAAGTCACCATAATGCACACATAAATTTTTCATGGAGTTTTCTACAGTTATTCTGACTCCATTAATTATTTTTCTTCCTTGGAAAAGCTGCTTGAAGAATTATCACTAGTTTATAGTCATACAATAATTATGGGTGACTTCAACACCTGCCTACTCAAGAATGACCTTCGAGCTCATAATCTCAGCTCCACTATTGACGCCTGTAACTTATCCTTAGTTCCACTTCAAGCTACTCACTTCTTCCCTAACTGTAAACCGTCTCTATTGGATCTCATTTTAGTGTCCTCTTTAGATCATGTTGCAAAGCATGGTCAAATTAACGCTGACATTTTCTCTTACCATCATCTTCTTTTTCTCTCCTACAAAGTTCGTCCACCTAAATCAAGATCCAATATCCTCTTTCAGCGCAATTTTAGATCTATCAAAACTGAACTGTTACGTGAAGATGCCTTGAACAGTGACTGGAATGCGATTGCTAATCTTGACTCTGTTGACGAGCAAGTGGAGTTATTTAATAAAATGATTATCAGCCTTTATGATATACATGCCCCTTTGCGTCCTATTAGAGTTAAACATCTCCCAGCGCCTTGGCTGGACTACAGACGAGATCAGGGTAGCTATTGCCAAAAAACTCAGAGCCAAGACTAAGTTTAAAGCTGATCCGGACAAGTACCGTGATAAATATATCAAAGCTCGTAACGCCTGCAACAGGATGTGTAGAGATGCACAGCGCCGTCATGTCCACCAGTCCGTTGAAAACGGGGATCCAGCTAAAATTTGGAAATTTCTTAAGTCGATGGGAGTGGGAAAGAGCCATCAAAATGTCTCCAATGATCTTGATATTAACCTTCTTAATAAACATTTTTCAACATCTACAGATTTTGGTGGCAATGATAAAAGTAAGATATTAAACCACCTATCTTCAATTCCCTCCCCTGACTATCCTTCTTTCTCTTTTAGTCCTATAACTGAATGTGATGTTCAAGAGTGCATAAATTCGGTAACATCTAATGCCGTAGGTTCGGATGACATCAGTCGTAAAATGTTCCTTTCTATTCTAGACATTATACTTCCTATTATTACTCTTATCCTTAATAAGTCCTTATCCTCCGGCATATTTCCGTCCGCTTGGAAAAGTTCCTTTATCATTCCATTACCCAAAAAAGCTAACCCTTCTTCCTTTTCTGACTTCCGTCCAATATCTATACTTCCCTTCCTCTCGAAAATCCTTGAGCGTGTTGTCTAAAAACAACTCGATCCCTTTCTGCGTAAAAACTCCATCCTCAACCCTTTCCGATCCGGTTTTAGAACAGGTCACAGCACTACTACAGCGTTAGTTAAGATCACTGATGACATTCAAGCCGACATGGACAATAAGCAGTTAACTGTTATGTCATTATTAGACTTTTCTAATGCATTCAACACTGTTGATTTCGAGGTTCTTTTAGCTACCATGCGCTTGCTGAACATATCTCCATCAGTTGTTGACTGGTTTCACTCTTATTTATATGGTCGCCGACAAAGTGCATAATTCTGGAATCATCATTGATATGAAAACTTTAAGTTCCTCTTGGTATTTAAATATGGTCTTGATATGCAGTCTTTGTGTCTCTAATGAGCTTTCAATTGCCACTTCCCTGTGAGTCGGGAGATAAATTCTGCTCGTAGTCTTTTATGAGACCGATGTGAGCGTGCTCGCAGTCCGCAGTGAGTCGAGACTGTAAAGAGCAATGTCGACGAACGCCGGTGGAAGTCCTGCCGTAGTGCCCCGCTGGAGAGTATGGCCAGACATAATTCTTCATCCAAAACGTGAGCTCGGCGGATGTGCCGGAAGCTATAAAAGTCGATGCAGGTACTTTATCTTAGGACCAGGAGCTCGGTGCGTCGGCTGCTGTGGACCTGGATATGACCCGTTTGCTGGCTTGCTCTTGAGATTGCTTCCTGCTAACCATTTGATGCATCTTGAGAGAGGTTATTTTCAGTGGAATTACTGCTTCAAAAAATCGGCTTCTGTGATCGGCATTTATAAATCTTTTCTCATCAAAATTACGATCGCTGTTCCATTAGGTTGTTCGCTCTTTCTATTGCAGGCTTCATAGTTATCAAAATATTTGCTCCTTTATTTGCTAAATAATCTATACCACTGTGTAAGTCGGTAGTAGTTCGGCATTTGGAACTTATTGAATTAACGGAATGCTGTGCAATTTTCCTCTTTATATATAAATTCTTCTAAAATACGCCTTTCTGAACAACATACGGCCATCGCGGCTTCGCGATCTTGACCTCGATCAATTTTGTTGCATCTGCATTTTTGTTCGTATTCCGTAATGCAGCGATTCTATGTGGAATGATGCAATTTGTGACGTCATATCTATTTCTTTATCATTTTGACGTTGCGAATGAGCGATAATGTAGACGGTATTTTCTTCATGTGTGGGTGTGATCGCTATTTTTCATCTTAGCGGAGTTTACGGTGACAGCTGTCGGGGATGCGCAGATTTTCCTTGGTATGATCCATCGTTGCATCGAGGTTGTCCATTGTGGATGCCTGGTGATTCTTGTGCCTTTTGAATTTCCACTGGTGGGACCCGCTTGTGGGAGGCCAGTGGAAATGTGCACGTTGATCGTCTTTCTATTTCTTCAGGCTTGAGTCTTCGGCTTGCGTGTTGCTCCAAACTTGAGGCGCGTGTCCATCACGTCGGGGTATATAGCGACCGTGAAGGTACTAATGAAACCCATTGGATCTGGTTCGATCCATCACCGTCTACAGGCCAGGAGTGGCAACGGGATAATGGATAATTTATTTGAATTAGGAAGAGTATTTATATAAAAACATTGTACAGTGTTATGTTGAATGTACACGTCCAGTTAGTACGTGATTTGCTAAATTAACAAAATAAATTATTTGCTTATTAATTAAATATATATCCTAGTTCGCATCGCGTACTACTATAAAGATGCTGCCATATATTGAAAGTAAATCATCAACGTGGTGTCAAACATCATCCGGTGTGCCTCAAGGTGGTGTGCTTTCTCCATTGTTATTCGCATTATTTATTAATTCTATTTCTAATCATCTTCGCTAATCTTACCACCTGTATGCAGACGACCTCTAAATCTATTGCCATGTTAGTCTGGATAACCTCAGTTCAGGGATTGATTTAATCAACGATGACTTATCGCGTATATCTGAATGGAGTAAGTCTCATGGGCTTATAGTTAATCCTTCTAAAACACAGGCTATTATAATAGGCAATTCTTATTATATCTCGCGCATTGATTGGCAATCCCTTCCATCAATTATATTTGACGGCGTCAGTATTGACTTTAGCATCAAGGTAAAAAACCTAGGTGTCTTGATCGACAAGAATTTGACATGGTCGCCTCAGCTCACAGAGGTAAGTAGAAAAATATTTGCGTCTGCGAGTTCTCTTAAAAGACTGCATAATTTTCTCCCTGTGAATACTAAAATTGCGCTGGCACAATCTTTACTTCTCCCCATTCTTGACTACGCTGACACCTGCTACCTCGATCTCACGGAAGAGCAATTAAATAAACTTGAGCGTCTCCAAAATCTCTGCATTAGATTCATATTTGGACTTCGCAAATATGATCACATTTTTATTTTTCGTGCATACTTCAAGTGGCTCCCTATTAGACAACGTCGTAACTTGCATATTCTTTCCCTTCTTTCTTCTACTCCGCTATACCTTAAAGAACGCTTTAGCTTCTTTCGTGAGAACACGAATCGCAGTGTGCGAAGCACAATCTCCTTTAAACTCTCAATTCCTGTTCATAGTATACTCATTTCTATTCTAATTCTTTCCCAGTTCAGGCAGTAAAACTTTGGAATGCTTTGCCACTGGATATTCGTAAAGTGAAATCATTGAAAAAATTCAAAGATTTGGTTACGTCTCATTACCTTTCCTCTAGCTCTAACTAATATCTCTTTACTTCTTTTCTTTTTACTGGCTACTTTCATTTAATTTTTTTTAATGTTCGTACAAATTTTATGGTTTATGTATTTCTATTACTTTATTGTACATTTATTTGTTATAGTATGTACTCCTATTATTTATTGGTATACTTATATTCTTCTACACTGTAATACTCTAACTGCGCCAACTCCCCCACATCTTTTATAGTTTTCTTTACCCAAAGGTTGGCTGGAAGAAATCGCTTTAGTGATAAGCCCGCCTGCGTACCTACTAGATTTCAAATGTACTTTTGATTATTGTCATACTTAGTTGGTGCAATAAAAATTTTTTATCTTTTATCTTATCTTAAGTTGGAGAAAATGTAGGTACGTAAAGACAACAATAAGATGTTCCAAGAATCCAAGATATAAAAACACTAGTCCCCGATTACCGATTCCTTCACACGTATAAGACATTGGAAAAGCTTTTAGGGTATATATTATTTATCTTTCACGCGAAATTTCCGGCTATTGTTCGAACAACATGAGTCATAGAGAAATATTACGAGAATAAAGTTATATCTCAACGAATATCTTGTGTCGCCGCGTGTTCCTGACAATGTGATATAGACAATGCTTTGGAAAAGGGTAAGATGCTGCGTTTGTACCGATTTAGTTCTGCTACTGTCATTACTAAGCAGCAGCATTTTCAAGGTATATTATTATTTTTTTGTTATAATACATATAAAGTTAACTAGGTACATAGAAAATACACAATGTAAAGACAGATGTATACTTACATTAAAGTTATTGACAATGAAATTATAATTATTTTAATTACTTATAAATTTGACTAGCTTTTCACTCCTTCCACTAAGTACTACCTACTTAAATTACAAAAAATGAGAAAATATTTTGCCTTATGTTGCCTTTTGCTAACGCGTATTAAGAGCCTCTGTCTGATAACTACCAAATAAAAAAAATAGGATTACCTTTATTACATTTGACTCCAATAAAAATGTTCGGAGAAACCAAGCAATTTATCGGAAAGTAAGTTATATAAATAACATTAAAGAAAAGCGATTTGCAGCTGTCTAATAAATCTGTTTACAAATCTCCAGATTTTACCGAATCCAATAAATAATATACAACAAACAAGCAAAAATATTACGTTTGAAAAGCATGGGAACTAACCAGGATTAGAGATTCAATTCGTTCTATCGCCTTATCCGAAATTGGAAAGGCAACTTGAAAGAACGTTTAGGAATAAAGGTCTGAACAAGGCTTCAAAGACAATGCGTTAAGAAAGGGTAAGGCTACATCGTCCTCTCACGTCCGTGAAATATGATTTCGATAAGTCGCAAGCTATTGGACAGGGTTCCTATTTTTATAAAATAGTTTATTTTACACATGCTTTAGACGGCAATTTTTCACGTGAGTTTTGTGAAAGGATTATTTTTTGAAACAGTTTTGAGGATACTATGATGTAACAACATAAATTAACTTTATTGGTATAAAATATTTCTTTGAATACTAAAGTATATAGAATAATACAATAACATTTCAATTTTATGAGAAATCAAAGTTATTTAATGCTATAACATTCTAATTGGGGGTCGTCGCATAGATTATATATCAGATGTAGGTATCGGATTAAAATGTTTACATTTCTAATAAGATCCTCTTGTTACTATTAGTCACTTCTTAGAACGATCTTTTGATCTTAGTATACCTACCGAGATAATATCATATTATTTAATTTGATATAGATCATATTACTTATTTCTTAGTATTGTTATTTTTATTTATTCCTTTGATACATGATACCGAATTAAGACAATGCAAATGGTGTATAGTGCAAATTTCAATGCATATTACTGAAAAGTGTGATGATATAATAAATACATTACAGAAATATTCGATCTGATTTAAACATATTAATAAAACAGTATTTTCAACTGAAGAAATAATTAAGTGCTTATGAAATTCCAGAACTCTCAATAAGTAGCAAAGTTATGATCTAAATACGATATTCATCATAATTGATAAAATTACTGAAGACAAAACAACGTTTAGCTGGAATTCAATATTTCTTAGTAATTTTCTCAAATAAATCTTGATAAAAATAGATAATATTCTCATCTGCCGACAAATCGCTCATTACAGTTAACGCACCGATAAATGTAATTACAGAATTGGGTTTTAATTATCATAGAAACAGTTGGGCGAATAACGAGGGCGATTAATTTACACGGTGATTGTAATAATTAATGGATGTAACAACTAACGAACTTTCTATTAAGCCATTTGCTGGGGGCAAATACTTCGTCGAGGCTATACTGTTACTGCTAGATAAGGTTCATATTGATGGAGTTGGTGAGTCAAGTGTTTTAGTTTTGCGATAAATTTACCCAATTCAATAACATCATCTGTGAACTTTCAGCCCAAAAAAGTTAATAGTTTTATTACAGATAATAACTTATAGAGAACATGAATGAAGTTTTTTCTTGATTTCGCAAAACAAAGTCATATTTTAGTTACAGAATGTACATCTAAACTAGTAGTTTTATAAGTTTTCCCGCCATATGGTAGTCTTGATCCTTACGTTCTTAACACTTTTTTTCACTTACCACATTCAGTTGGTTTACTCGTATCGTCCACATCGACGAGTCTGAACTAGGGCGTCCGACGCGTCATTACTGGAACGAATAACGTTATTAATCACTCGATATGATGAAGGAAAAATACTCGTAATATCGTCACATGCTTCCGACACCGTGAGATTAACACGTCTATGCTGGCATTTCCGATCCCAGCACGACAAAAACACGCCCCTGCCAACATCAAAACAATATTTGCGAAAGATTGCTAGATAATAGTCTCTTTTTGTATCGTATTTAGAGAGCAGTTGTGAATCGGATTATTAATGTTACCGTCCGTCTGATAAAATATCTGTTACGAAGAGAAACCATAACAAATACTTTTTCTAGTTCGTTCCACAATTTCGAGTAATTTGTTACATGTAGAAGATACATCTTTACTTATGTCTGTTCAAACATGTCTTTTTTGAAATATATTTTTTTTATAAATATCTATGACGTTTTTCTTCTTCTTCATCGTGTAGTGATAGTTAGTTAAATACAAAAAAATTAAACAATCTAAACAATATTATATTTTTAGGGTTTTTTTTTTGTTATTTAATATAGGTACATACTGAGGTTGGTATAAAGACATCAAAAATCTAAAAATAAATAATGTCTATTATAGACTAGATAGTGTTTCACCAGCAGTTATATTCTTATATAACTGCTGATGAAACACACTTGCAATACCAAGCAATAATTCTGATTTGATTAGTTGAAATTAATAGTCTACTTAAGTTAATGATTAATTCACAAAATTTCATCATTCTGACATCTAACCGTCCATCAAATTGAATTCTAAGATTTACTTAGTTTCATTTACTTGTTCAAATTCATCAAAGTAGTAATTTGATATTAGGTCCATCTTCATTGTTTATCAAACAATAAAACAAACCCCAGAAGATAATATTACCAATTAGCTAACGTTGATTGAAAGGTTTGGTAGAGTTACAACTAAGAACACGCTAAGATGAGGTTTTTTTTAATAAAGTGCAATAAAGTTTTTAAATAATGAATAAAAAAAATGAGGTAGATCACAGTATACACTATCACATCTTTTTCGTAATAGGACAGACAGAGTATTTTGATGGGCCGCAAGATTTAAAGGCCACTGTTAGCATGATAGTGAGCGAGAAGGTCGAAAAAGTCTTTAATATAGCCGCATCGCCTAGTAATACGATTTACATTTTCGCCCATTTCCTCGATTGATTTTACGCTCTACGCGGGAAGAGAGCTGGTACATTATACTTTTTTTCCCCACACCAGCATGGAAGATACCAGACCAGCATTCAAGATTATACAAAGAGATTATCACCATCATCTTTTTTAACTTCCACTACAGGACTAACTTCCACTACTACTAACCTAAAACCCTCTCTGTTCTAAGAGCTATACTTGACTAAAGTAGAGAGACTAATTGGCCTACACTCTTCCTTGGCTTATCCATCCTAAAACCTGATCTTGATCTGTGAAAATGAGTTTCTTTCGGCGTTTCTTCTCAGCAGTGGTCGTAACGAAGCGCTGGTATCGGCAAGTTTTCTTTAAAAATAAATTAAATTTTAATATACTTTACACGTAATGTAAATTATACTTATTGACGTGTAAAGGTGCCTGTAAAGGTCTAATTACTGAATAAACATTTGAATCTTTGAATCTTTGACCAGTGTGATTAGACGTCAGGGAGGAACAAATACAAAGTAGAAAAAAATATTATGGTAGCGATAATGAGTCTTAAAGGTTGCGTTGCGTAATAGTGCGTTGTATTTTGAGATATTTTTGTACGAGTACTTACGTCTATACTTATGTCTATTTTTTTTTTCATCATCGCATCCACAAATTCATGATCGATAGGGAATTTATCCTCACACCGTAGATCAAAAATGGTTTGGAATATTCTCCTGCGTACGCTAAAAAGGACTGCTGTTAAACTAGGTCTATGTTTTGCTATGGTTTTCCGAGAAAGAGAGAGCAGTAGCTTCTTCGAACACAGGCTGTTTTTTTTTAGAAATTACGTGTAGGCTAAAATAACCAAACGACTTATGAATTTTGCAAAAAATTTGCTCCGTTTTGGTCAAATTAATTCTCTTAGTCAATATCACCCTAACATTCCTATGTCGTATGTTTGAAGATACGTCAATTAATGTAGAAACAAACCGCAACGTAAATAGCAGATCTGTATTCGTTATTTAAACAACAGCGAACAATGTAGCGGCTATTTATTTTTATTCCTCCATCACTCAAGTCTTTGGAAGTACACTCATAAATATGCAAGTCCGAAGTTGTTGCAGCAACTCGTCGTATTTTACCACTTTTAGCTGGATACACCTACACAATAGGCGAGCCACCCACTGCATAGGAAAGCGGTGAAGTTTCACCGAGTTACAATATCCGAACCTTCATAAATATGCAGAACAGTATAAAGTCAACTTGCGTCACTTTTATCAAGCTGCTACTAGAAAAATTTACAACAAGCAAGTGGAGACATACAAATTATCAATTATATTAGTTTTTCAACAAAATCACTACTTTTTTGTATTTATCTATTCTCTTAAATAAATCCTCAGCGTTACTTTTACAGTCATTTGAGTATTTTGTACGAAAAGTTGGAAATACTTAAAACAATAAAGTATGACAAAAATCCAGCAAAAATGAGTACAAGTATTTGCTCTCAATAAAAAGCTGATGCAAGGCCTACCTTTTTCATATTCACAACTATAGGTAGAACGATAACTCATATTATAGTATATCGGCTTTTATTAGCAAATTTGTCTCGTTTTATTTAACTTTAGTAAAACTAAATAAAAGTAGCGTTTAGTTCATCGCATCTAAAACTCGCAATGGTGATCGTTTTTTGGCAATAATTTGAATTATTTTATACTAGTATTAACGTAGCTTTGAGAGGTGTATAAGTTCAACGTATTGTAATTTTCAGGCCATTGGTTGTTTTTATTCTGTAAGACAAAAGAAAAGTCTTTGAAAGCCCAAAGTATAGCATTGCTAAGTAATTTAGATTAGCTCATTTATTTCATGAAAATAATAACGAATTTGCTAATTAGTCACAAAGCCTCCTTTGAATGCAGACATCTATTCAGTTCTTTAATTAATTTATCTCTGAATGCAATTAAATTATTACAAACCGTGTACAATGTTAAATTGTGTGACCGCAAATTTCAATTAAATAATTCAAAAATTATTTCCTTTGTGTTTAATTATATGATTGCATTCTGCAAAATACGGTTATGGTAAAGTTAATTTACTAATTGCTTTGAATCGATTGAATTTTGTTTATGCAAAATTCATATATTGCATATGCATAATTGCACATACACACACGGCTGAGTAATTTATAAATAGAAGTTGTAGATATAATGCAACATTGTTTAATTGTTTTTTTAAATTAGAATGTTATTATTTATGATAAGCGGCCTCGTATATACTTAGTCTGGCCATAAATACTGTTACAATTAAAAATAAACAAAATATAACATTTGAATTTGGAATCCGTTATTTTCATATGATTTTTCATTGTTTTTTCTTATTTTAGCGCCAATACATTGTACAATATTTTGCGATATAAAAATGGAGTGGGGTGATAAAGAAAACCAAATCGCTGTGATTGCATTATACAAAGTAGGTATAGAGCCAAATGCAATTTTTAAAACTCTCCATACGCTTGGTATGAGTCAAATGTTTGTTTACCGGGCTATTAATAGGTACAGTGAGACCTCCTCTATTTGTGACAGAAAAAGATCTGTCCGTTCACGTAGTGTTCATACGAAAATGGTGTTCAAAGCAGTATGGGAAAGAATTCGATGAAATCCTGTCCGAAAGCAAAAGATTTTATCACGGGAGATGAAAATAGCACCTAAAACCATGTCACGTATTTTAAAAGATGACTTAAGACTTGCAGCCTATAAGAGACATACTGGTAATTTCTTAAATAATAATTTAAAAAAGAATAGGGTGGTAAAATCGAAACAACTACTAAAGCGGTACGTAAAGGGAGGTCACAGAAAAATTTTGTATACGGATGAGATGTTTTTTACAATTGAGCAACATTTTAACAAACACAATGATAGTATTTAGCTCAAAGCTTTAAAAACCTTCCCAATTAGTAGACAGAGTGCAACGTAGGCATTATCCAACTTCAGTGATGGTTTGGTGAGGTGATAGCTGTGAAGGAGTGACTGAGTCATACTTTTGTGAAAAAGGTGTCAAAACATCGGCACAAGTGTATCAAGATACCATTCTTGAGAAGGTAATTAAGTCCCTTGACAACACTGTGTTCAATAACCAAGAATGATCCTTCCAGCAACACATGGCACTGGGTCACAAAGCTCTGTCCACGCAGTCTTGTTTGGAATCCAACGTTTCCGACTTCATCAGAGCTGAAGACTGGCCGTCGTCTAGTCCCGATCTTAATCCGCTGGATTATGATTTATGGTCAGTTTTAGAGAGTACGAACTCCTCGATCGCAATTCAGAGTGTACTAATTCCGCTATTGAATAAATGATTTTAATTTTGTTGAACGATAAAATACAATTTTTTTTATTTTCAAGCGAAAACTTTAACAATTCTAGTCATATAGAGCAACATTACAGTACAAGTTTTTCTAATGTTCCGTCTGAACTATGCACATGAGAGAAAGAAAGTAGTTAGATATTAATCGGACCGGTCTTTCAGATTACAGTCAACTACGAACTCGAAACGTAGTATGGCCTACTTTTGCCTCACTTAGCTAAGATTACGTTTTAACGAGTACTTAGCCTGTACAGACCTAAGGCTTAAGACATACAGCTGAGGATTGGCTTGGTTTTGGTGATTTTTATTTTTAAATGCCTATAAGAGTACAATTAAATGATCGATTTCACTTACTAAATATTTAAGTTAAATACAGTAATGCCACCTATTTACACTTTTCAGGATTTTTACGGCTACAGACGTTAATCAATATTTATAATTATGCGTCCTGCTAGGTATTTAATATAGCTAGGTATACATCCTTGCATTCATCAATGTGTGTGTGTTCGCCTCTTACACACTCCACAAGTCGAGAACGGGAGAGAAGTGCGGGAATGGGGAACCGGGACGCAGTTTGCGCGGGACCCTAGGAGTATACGTTTTGTACGTAATACCAGGCCTGTGTTACTCCTCGTTTAGGTATCGAAAATATCCCTACATTTTATTACTATGAGCGCGGAGACCACTTTAAAGGGGAAAATTCAATTACATGAATCGTTTGTCAAGAGTACCTAATAAGAATGAAATTGGCTTGCGATGGATGTCTAGGTATGTAAACGTAGAAGTGAGGAGTTCTGACGCGAACTAAATTAAACGATAGCGCGAACTACATTAAGTAAATACTTCTTTCAATTTCTTTTCTGAGTAAGACTTCTGTACGTGAGTACTAGTACTTATTCTGTGGTAATACTTATATTAATTCTGTGGTTATAATTAAATCAACTTTACTGCCGCAGGGAAAAGAGTGCTTCATCAGTCTTGGTATCGAATCAAGCCCTTATGGTTTAGACTTTACAGAGCTAAGTGATTCCAAGGTAATGTCTGAGGTCTGTCCCTAATGTGTTTTGTGTACGGAATGGCATGTTAACACATTAATATGTATGACGTAATGCCGTTTAATATTTAATGGTGTAAATAACACGCGTGGTGTAGTAATGTTGTTTGTTTCTGCCGAGTTTAGTTTATGTAAACATTATGGCATTCCGCAATATAAGATTTTTAGCCTATTCAAATAATGTTTTTAAGGAATTAAGATAAACATCTTGAGATACAATCATCAATCAATACTAGAGTGTTTGTTTGAAAATAAAATAACGAAACACTAAAATCAAAAATCCTGCTTGAAAAACTAAAATTAGTTATCAAAAAGGAATTGCAAATTTGAAAAAGTGCCCCCTACTTTATTAAAACATGCCAGGCAGGCAAGCTTATGTACCTTTAAATTTTAGCTAGGATAATAATTGTACTAGTTAAAAATAGAATCGTTACAAATTAAACCGAATCTCTGTATTATTAAATTATTACATTCTATTTGAAAGAGAGATACCAAAACCTTGAGATAGAAGATCAACCTTTAAGAGATCTAACTTAAAATTATCACAAAAGAAGGAGAAAATCTAAACTACTATGCACGCGGCGACCACTTCGAAAAATTGGGAAATTTCAGTTACCTGAATCGTTTGTCCACAGTAATAAAGATGAAATTGGCTTGCAATGAATGTCTAGGTATCTAAACGAAGAGGTGGGGAGTTCTGTCAGCGAGCTAAATTAAACCATAGCGCTAACCGCATTAAGTAGATATTTCTTTAAAATATTTTTCTGAGCAAGACTTCTGTACGTGAGTACTAGTACTTATTCTGTGGCACTGCATTACAATGTAGCTGTAGCAGTGCTACGAAAATCGTAGCTGTGCTACGTAACTTGTGGAATTGCTACGCGGTATAACTTATAACAGTAGCAAAGTGAATTATCTAAATCGGCATTGACATAAAGCGGGATTACAGCTAGCGTGGTAAACAGCACCTTGTCTTCCATTTTTGATTGGATTACTGCCTCATGTTAAATGCGAAAAAGACCTGCGTTGACATACTGATAGATGTCGAAAAACTCGATCTTGTTAAAAGTACTACCTACCTTACTAGGAATAACGATCGAATCGAAACTTCAATGGGGAGCTCATATATCTAAACTTTCAAATAGGCTTAGCTCTGCGGCTTATGCTGTTAGGAGAATAAGACAATTGACAGATATAGCAACTGCTAGACTAGTGTACTTTAGTTACTTTCATAGTTTAATGTCTTGCGGCATACTGCTATGGGGGAGTGCAGCCGATATTCAGACTATTTTCATTTTACAAAAAAGGGCAATTCGTGCTATCTACGGTTTAGGATCTAGAGACTCACTCAGAGAATTATTCAAGGAAATAAGTATACTAACCTTACCATCACAGTGTATATTTGAAAGCATAATGTATGTAAGGAAAAATATATTTGTATACTCAGAAATGTCATAATTTGGTACATTAGGTACATACTAAATCTACAACTTGATGTGACATTATTTTAAAATTTCGACATTTAAAATTTTATAAATATTAATTTAATTGTGAGTTGACGTACTTGGAGAA
Organism: Acrobasis suavella; assembly: GCA_943193695.1. Classification (NCBI taxonomy): domain Eukaryota; kingdom Metazoa; phylum Arthropoda; class Insecta; order Lepidoptera; family Pyralidae; genus Acrobasis; species Acrobasis suavella. The sequence goes on from OW971940.1 coordinate 9,940,530, forward strand.
AATGCTGCAGTGCAGTTTGTTACCGCTTCTTCTGCACTAGCGCTTTGGAGGCGGCAGTAAACTTAGCTCTTAGTAACTTTTTGACGTCAACAATTATTGTGAAACAAAACAAAGTGACGATAATGAAGAGATATTATAAATATCCTATGATAATAAAGAAAAAAAAAACGTATACCTTTAGTAAATTCATGCATTCATACTTGAGAGAGTAAGGATATTTAAAAGAACTTGTCACTGGCCTTGTGTTGCAGAGTAGAATACAATTTTGTTACCACGCTTTTTCTTTTCACGGTTGTCGTAAAAGGTGACAACGGGCACCAGCGATCTTTGTGTAATAACTTTATACCATCTACTGCAATCACAAATCTGGCTTACCATGGTGATTATATAGAAATTTTCCCATTATTAAGAGTGACCTTAAATCCAGCTTTGGATATAATTGGATATAAAATAAAGCTTTATAGTTGTGGGTATAATTCTAGTTTAATCATAAAGAAATTTATTTCAGGTAATCATGCCTACAACTAGCAGTTTGGAGCACCAAACTTCAAGGCAATTGGGAATCGTTAGCCATCGATAGCTCAAGATAAAGCACGTACGTGCAATGCGAGGACATTGACCTCATTCCAGTAATGACAAGATCGTTTTACTACCTTCCGAATTCACCGCGCGTGTTACTCTGAAACTTTTTTACGATTATTACTACGATTTTTGATCCCTTCTTGTAGACGAGATACCTTCGACTTTCGCCCTCACATTTATTAACCGCTAAATGATAATGGCCGGTCGTGATCAAGTATTTATGCAAAAGGTGCTCGCTTATTAGTCAAGTAAATTCCTTTGGAGTGAAAAGCACAGCAACTTAGCATAACATACGCAGAAACTTTAAATCTTGCAAGCGTCGACAAAGTTCAAAAAATTGTAATTGTACTTAAAATTACTAATTGTACTTAAAATCCGGCGAAGGACGTCAAAAGTTTTTTTTTTAGTTTTTTTTTTCAATTTGAATCGAATTAAGATAGAGCACGAAAATCACAAATATATTCTCAAAATAACACCGCTTCAAAATAGATAGAAATAATTCGAGCAATACGAATAGTAATTAAAGCGATGTTGGCCAAGCAACGGTAATGCTACAACCATTTGCTTCCGCTGAAGGAAAACGTGAAAAATCCTATGTACTATTGCGTTAACTTGCGAGTAAAATGTAAAAAGCGATGACAAAGCACTCTCTCTGCCAAACAGTCGTCATGTTGTTCCAATCTCTTCCAAAATGTATGGATCATGAATTAGCTCTAGTACTATTAAATAAAATAGTACAAAAAAGCTACGAAGCTGTGTTTCATTCTACGCGGCGATCTCTCTTAAATAAAGAATACAATCAAGAACAGAACTCGATTGAAGCTTATCACAATACTGTCTAAGCGGCCAAGTACTTGATATCAAAATACTAGTTTGTTTACAGAACAGACGTTGTGCCCCAGTTCCGCATGAATAAATATTAGACGGATAAATTGCGCTTCCTTTGTATCTGCGGAGATGTATTTGGATTGTTCAACAGTAATGAGACTCGGGTATTATGACTTCTGTAACATATATCATAAAAGACGATTTTATTATGAGACATTTACGGAGCCTAATATTTGCTTTAACTCAGTTGACACTGCGTTTTTATCCCGTAATTTCATTATTACCTAATACCTGGATAAAAAATTGAAAAAAGAATGATTAATAAGTATCGTTATCATGTGTAAATAATATGCATGCTATACAATTTTGTTTGTACACACTACTTCTTTGTACCTCTTTTCTACTGATTTGATATGTTCACGATACTTCAATAAACTAATACACTATTTTTAATATAATACTTATTAAAATATTTTGCATTTCTTTAAGTCTCAAATATAGTATACACTTTTGATTCAACACAGGAAAACTTCTTTTAATTTTACTTTGAAATAAGATTTTTCTTCAACTTTGCAAGCTGCAGCAAGCAAGCTAGGTTTTTTTTCATTAAATAAGTTATTGAAACTTTAATGAGGTATTTATAAAACTGTAGCAAAGAGCGGAATGAAGATTATGTCAAATTGATTTTACTTGATCCCATTAGTTTATTACTTTTCTCATCACCATTTTAAGCAGAAATTGGTATTCGTACCTGCTTTTCTAAGTGTGCAAAATAATTAAACAAAAAATAAATAAAACTGTATTAAAAGTTTTGGTTTCTGCATGCCGAGTTGGCAAACTATATATTAAATGTAAATATTCTGTTATAAAAGTACTTTATCTATAAGTTAGATAAATAATAGGTATATTCATTTTATGTATTATTTATATACAGCGAAGTGCTCTTAAATATTTGTACCTACCTTATAAAAAATTTGTACCTAAACCCATTCTCTGTCCACAAATAAAGAACAATAAGTAGTAAAACAAGATTTGTTCATATGTGATACATAGGAAAGGGAACCTTAGTAGACCTTTAATACTAAAGTGTTGCTTAAACTTTAAGTATTGAAGGTCAATGGGTTATGTTAACTTAAATACAAAACAGTTAATCAGTTAACTTGTGGTGAATGAATGATTGTAGTTTTGTCGATCCTACAAAGTAGATACTGTTTAACTTCACCGACCTTTACCGACTTACTCTTTACCATTTCTAACAAGACTCAATTAACTTTAATACTAGTATTGAGTCAAATTATAATATGTGTTCCCACACATATAAAGAAGAAGAAGATGTTGGCTACTTCACAAATAGTTTAAGTTTAACAACTAACCCCCAAATTCATAAAAAAATACAAACGTTTGCTAAACCTATTTTAGTTAAAATATGTTTTGTCTCGTTCTTTCAATGTCAAATATTGAGAAGAGGAAAAGGGACAAAACATGTTTTAGCAAAGATAGGGTTTTTTATGAATATGAGGGTTAGCGATTAAATATCCAGACTGAGATACCACCTCAGAAATAAATTTGTGAATGTAAGATCATACGTAGACACTTACGCCGGTTATTTACTGAGTATATAAATCCTAAATGAGACGTGGGTAAGTGGGTATATATGACCATAACGTCGCGTAACTTACTACCCAGGAAAGCGAGACCGTAGACATGCCGTCCTTAGTTGAAAGGGTGTAGCCTCAACGCCGGATCAGGAAAAACCTGTTACATAATTTATCCTCGTACTGATAGGAGAATGTATTATAATGTTTTTTGAATGTTGAACACTTTTTAAAATGTTATATTGTCTTAAGTTGCAAAGTAAGCAAGTTAGAGCAGAGAGAGATCATACTTATTTATCGTGATTAATTATTAGTCAACTAAATTCTCGCAATCATGTATAACTGCCGGCTTGTCTGCATACTGAAAACTACTGTGCCCTTTAGTTGTGGTTTTCATTAAAATGAAGAGCATTTTTCCTGAAAAAAAAAACATGTATAAAACAAAACTATACGAAACAGGGTGGGTCGTAAGTGTATATAAATAAAATCGAGACCAATAGTCTAAAATTGTAAAGTATACAAATATAATACGAAATATATAACATTAAAAGTTAATAATAAAGTTGGTAGCTAACACGTAGAAATAAACTGAAAAAGAGTAGGCACTTATTATATGATTCAAACAAAGCTTGGTAAAAATGTGCGTGTATAAACTAATTTGACAGAATTCGTAATAAAAATTTACATAATGCGAGAAAAGACACACCACAAGAAAATACAAACGATGAGAATTTTATTTTCATGCCCACATTTGCGCAATTTGTATACAGAATGTAAATTAGAAAGAGCCTTATTTCTGAAACGGCGTCAGGTTATTTGGCTCAGTGTCGCACTGTCGCTTGACGAACAAAAAATTGTATGAATAAAGCTCCTCACTCATATTCTTCACCTTCCAAATGGCTTCGCTTTAATCAAATGTTATGACGACAAAATGTATTTGTTGACTGAGCTTTAAATCATTGATTCTCATATTGTTTTTTCTTAAGAAAATAGTTTATATTTATCTATAGCTGACTGTAAATATTTGTATGCGACATGTGGCATCAAAGTTCCAAAATAAGTCAGAAATCCACAGTTATAATCTTGTATTATGGAATGCTCACATTACTTAAAGAGTAATAATCATGTATAACTAGTCATATTAATCGTATATTGATCTACGCGATGAAAAAATGTTAATCGTCTCTATAGAAAACGGCTGTTAGTCAATTCTCAGTTGCTGCGAAAATGGATACAGGCAGCTACATTGTATTGAATGTACAAAATCGAATCGCTGTTCCCAGTGGGATAAATGGAAAAAATGTTTTGTATCGAATGCGGCGGCGCTTTGCGCTGTCCACTGAAAGATTTACTACCTTCCATTACAGCTCCACATAGATACGACGTATATTCACTCTCTGTGTATTGTATAGCATTTTATTGCCTGAAGTTGACTAAATGCAGAAAATTGTAGTTTCTCTGGCATTCTACGGTCTCGTTGGCAGACACGCGGAGAAGAAAAAAATTGCTAGAAAGAAGGTTAGGTTCGTGGATGAGGTAGTAAGTTTGCTGCTATTAAACAATATAATGACTTTAAAAATAGATTAATTATTTATGGTATCTTAATATTTGGATTTTCATTGTGATAATCATCATATAATATAAAACAATATTGCTTACCACCCCCTGTACGCTTACAAAAGTGTACATACCAAAATATGTATTATAAACTTGCAAAGTTAATAGTTACAATACTACAGTTCATGTATGGAATGTCATACGTTGTATTTTATTTATATATTTTCATAAAAGATAAAGTAATGCAAGACTAAGGTTTACATTGTAATAAATACACGTGCAAAGCCGGAGCGAGCCGCTTTAGAAGTATAAATAATGGCAAGTACTCTAACTGTCAATTATTTATACCTACAAAGATATTGTTTTACGTCTTTCCATACATGACACCGACTGAGGTTGTTAAATTGTTAATTTTGTTTAACTGTTATTAAATTTAGACAGACAGATCTTGCTTGATTTCTTATTAAAGTATACAAATAAAAATTTGCAAGCAAAGACAGGAAAAGATGTGTGAAAACTCGTTTGTTAGTAAAACAAACTTATAACGTCTTTAACATGTTTTCTTCTTGTTAGGTAAGTTAAGGTTGCAAGTTTCTTAATAGTTACTGCGCTAACTTATAACCGCACTTTTTATATAAGAAGTACCAACTTTCGAGTAGATACGGATACGATACGAGTAGTCAATAATGAAACTTGCTGAAACTGAAACTATTTAGTTGTTACATACACGGAAAAAATGACGTTTATTATACTACTAGATTGTATAGTTGATTAAATTTTGTTGATATTACAATAATTATGTTAATACCACAGATTTATTCGTTCCCTCAACGATTTGATTAGTTTCTAATACTATGTATTTGTAGTCCGTACGACGCGTTTAGTTGACGTAATATGTAGCGCTAACAATAATATGTAGTGGCAGGAACTTAGTAATTTGTTGAATATAATTGTACTGAACGGATTGTAAAGTAAACTAGATGAACTGTTGCCTATACAGCAGTAACAGTACTAAAAATTTAATAAGTTGTTTCAGGAACTCATGATTATTGTACTTAACGGTTTGTAAAGTTAAATAAATTATTTGTTGTATACACAGCTCTAACGAGTAATAAATACTCAATAGGTTGTATTTACTACAAACCGTAATTTGTTAATTATAATTTTACTGAGCGGTTTGTAAAGTAAACTATATGTACTGTTGCATATTTTCACAACTATTCCGATAGATGGTGTAGTACAGTTCCGTGAGATTTTTAAACTCGCTATGGGGATTTTTTCATCTTAGATATAAGGTCTCCGGGATTTTTATATCGACAGTGATGTCTGACGGGATGAATAAACTCCCTCCGTATAGGGACGTAGTGCGCGCCCCAGGGCACGCAGCATGGTTGAATCTAACCGATAGCGGTTAGAACTTAGATTCCCGCATGCTGCGGCTATATTATTTGACACAACAGATATGAAAGTAGATACAACTTGGCATAAAGTAAGGGCAAAGTAGATTCAACTAGTTATATAGTAGATACAACTTATCATAAAGTAAGGGCAACATTAAAATATAGTAGGTACAACAAATGTTTTAGTAACAAATTCAAAGAAAATTGGACACACCACACAACTTATTGTAATTGTTACAAAAAGTTTAGTATTTGCTACAATCTTGTTGAACCTACTGAAAATGACAACATACCGCATTGTTGAGTTTACAATATAAATTTGTTACTATTACTATATTTATCGTACCTGTAACTAAAACACATTAACTATAATTGTGAAGTAGACCGTACTAACCGTGAGGGTTGTCACAAATAGAACTATAAATATTGTATAGTAAACAATAATTCTCGTTAGGGGAACGATATTTTTTGTCCGTGTAATTTTGTTATAATAATACAGGCCATACTTTGTGATATTCATAGTATCAAGACGTATAAGAACAAACCCTTTTTTCTTGCAAGTATGTTAAAGTAATTTCAAAAGTCTTGGGCACTGTGAAAAAATATTTTTTTACGACCTAATTTTTAAGTTAAATCCTTGTACATAATCTTTGTATATGACAGTGACAGCTTCTAGCTATCTTGTCTTAGGAATATTATTAAGCATAGATCTGTCTAGCCCCAGGGGATCTCTAAACTGGATATCACGCCACAGCTGTCTGTTTAGATGTTAGCTATTGTCGTTGGTAAGGCCAAGTTAATATAATATATCTTCATGACGAAATGAACATATTTGATAATAGTTTAAAGTCTTTTGTAAAAAAAAATAGAAATAATCAAATGTCTGTAATGCATTTTAACTCTCGTATAATTAACACAAAGGCAATCGAACCATTTGGACGTTCAGTCATGTGAATAGCTATGTTCCCCGGAAGGTAAATTATAGATAGGGAAGAGAAGATACTTTTTGTAGTATAAATGTAAATGTTGAGAATGCAAAAGCTGAGGAATAAAAAATAATCAAAACGCTATTAGATAGCAAGAGTGTTTGGTATTATTAGTTACAAGTTTTAATATAAGTAGCAAAGAAAACTGACCCATAAATTATTTATTTTCGGTTCCATAAATTAAGAACTATTCACGCAGGTGAAATTGTCAGAAAAACAGTTAATGTACAGTTCTTTAAATATGTATAAAAAAGTGATACTGGAAAATTGTTAACTATACAAAATTAATTGAAAGAGTTTTTTAAATGCTGCGCCAAAATATTTAATCTCGAAATCGCCCAACAGGTAGCGCCTTTCAAATAGCATGTTCATTACGGATACATATTGAGTTTCGGATAATTTAACATGTACGTTAATTAAATGTAGATTTAATACAAATAATTTGCGGTTACTCGAACAAAATTAAACGTTACAAAATACTGGGCCCGCCATAATACTTGTGACGGTACGAATTAATTTAATTTTGCGTTTCATTGAGTCGCGTTCGAGTAAAATAACTTGTACACAATATCTACTCGTAATTTGCCTAAACTTATCTCGAATCTGTTAGGTAGATTAAATATTTATTAATTAATTAGTTATTTTCCAATTATACCTACTCGCAAAAGCGTTCAGGTTCTATTCTTGCGTTCAACAAAAGTTTAATGCTATTTGGTTTCTATGTACTTTGTCTTTAAACGAATGAACTTTCAGTTTAGTATATTCTTTTATATGGATAAGATACATTTAATTAGGAAAAAGGTGGGCTTTAGTATTAATTTTAGGGTTCCGTATAAAAAATGAAAAAAAAACGGATCCCATATAGGATCACTAGTGCGTCTGTCAGTCACAGCCAATTTGCTCCGAATCTACTGGACTAATCAGGTGAATTTTGGTAGGATGGTATAATCCTATGACCCAAACATTGATATACAAAGTAAATAAATATATTTTCAAAATAAGGGTCGTTTTTGTGGCATAAATTAGGAAATAAAAAAAAATGCAAACCTTACTGTCAGATATCAAATAAAAGAGCTCGTTATGAGAATCTCGAATATATTTTTGTTATTATTGTAAAATAAAAAATGTTGATTTTATTCATGAAAAAAGACAAAAATTGACCATTCTCCCCACCTGATCTCCGAAATCACTGAGCCTTAAATTCTGAAAAAAAATACAAAATATAGTTCGTTGCTTTTAGATTACAGGAAAAATAAAATAAGAATTCTATCAATTGAAAATAAAGTGGTAAACTCAATATAATTCGTTCTCTTACGGAAAATCTTTGGCGTTGTACGGAACCCTCTCCACACGAGTTCAACTCCCACTTGGCCGGTTTTTTTAATATTTGTGTGGCAAAGATCATGTTTCTGATTTTACAGTCAGTTAGTGTGCCATACTGCAATAGTTTCCCTTCTTTTTACATATCTTTATAAAAACTATTAGCAGAATGATTCAAAGATTAAAAGATTTAAATGTTTATTCAGTAATTAGACCGTTACGTCAATAGGTATAATTTGCGTTATGTGTAAAGAATATTCAAATTTTTATTAGTCTTTAAAGAAAAGCTACCGATGGTATCGGTAGCTTTTCTTTAAAAATTCGTGCGCTTCGTAACGACCACTGCTGAGAAAAACGCAAAAAGAAACTCATTTTTGGTCGCTTACTCGCCGAAGGGCTTAGTCATATTATTTTTATTGTCTTTTAATTTATAAATACTTATAATATAATACAACGTAGACACATTATAACATGTAATGCTGCCATACATACATCCAATCATTTACTAAGTTATGGTAGCCATTATTGTTTAGTATGACCATCAAACTGATTTGTCGTGTACTGATTGTCAATAAAATATAAACCTATCCACGAATGAAATAATAAAATCAATCTACTTTGTGCTAGGTATGTATTTGCCATTTTACATTCGATTTACTCTCAAAACGCATGAATAAACCTAATTACGGATCCTAAATTCACAGCACTGCTAGTAATTCAAAACGATTGAATGCAGTAAACATTTAAGCGTTCACAAAATCCAGAAATATACGCTAACTAAAATTGAAAATGGCTAATACGTTGCCAGCGTCAACAATATGATGGATAGTAAACAAGAAATGCATTGAACGAAAATAAACTTAGGTTATACGGGAACGTCGAGAAATATAAGTAGAAACGGCGTGGCTAACGGGACTCAAGTGTTTGTCAAAAATAACTCAGACTACGATGGACAGTTACCAAGACGGCTACTAAGAATAAAATATGACATGTCTTGAACTATTACGGTAAGTTACTGTATAACTTTTTAAAAGTGAGTATTTTTGTGTTTGTAGATTAGTATATAAATGTTTTGTAGTTTTGGCGATTACATTGCTTAGATAAATATATAATATTGTTGTTGGGGTTTGTGTTAGATTCCGCATAAATAAACGATTTAATATTTGAATACGATTTTATAACAATATGTAGAAAAAAAGACTGCTTTAGGCTTAAACTACTTGATTTTAATTAAGTGTTCTTATAAAACACAAAACATTTATCAAAAAAAATCATTTATTTTGGTAATTAAAAAAAATCCTATACTTATAATGATAATATAATTAGTGTAGTCGTATACCGTTTTACTCGTATTAAGACTGCGGTTAAGCGAAATGTTTTATGTGGTAAATGTGTAAAATTTTTAAAGTAGTTTATTAAAACGGCTTAGTCAGTTTCTTTTTCAAAGAAAAACTGATTGTGTACGCCACTCACGACGCGGCTCGTTTGTAGGTAACAATGTTGAGTGGAAAAAGAGTTAAAAGGCAAAGCCGCACCACCGAGACTTTCAAGTGCCCGCGTCCCTATTATTTAGGTTCTACTTTCTAGTTATCTCCAAAATACGTTTTTATTTTTTTATTTCTAGTGCAAGATTTCTTGGGGTAAGTTATTCTTGGACAGCAAAGCGCATTTTATTATAATATGGTATCTAGGTGAGTAACTACTTTCCAAAAACATACATTACGCGTATCACGTTTTTATTCTGACTAAAAATGGGATAAACATATTGAGGCCACTGCCAAGAAACTTAGTTCGGCAGCATATGCTGTGAGGAGGGTCAGACGGTGTACTAACGTTAAAACTGCTAGGCTAGTATACTTTAGTTATTTTCACAGCATAATGTCATACGGCTTGCTCTTATGGGGTAAAGCGGCTAACACACATGCTATCTCTGTGCTACAAAAGAGAGCAATTCGGTCGATCTACGGACAAAAATCACGCGATTCCTTAAGAGAGTTATTTATAATCTATAAATATTCTTACTGTGACATCTCAATTTATTAACGACAATCTTCTATTTGTTAAATCTAGGTTAAATAATTTCAAGAAAAATAGTGATGTTCACAGTTATAATACGCGCAACAAAAATCAGCTTCATACGCCTAAATTTCGACTTGCTAAAACTAGAAAGTCACTCTTAGGTCTAGTATAACATTATTTAATAAACTTCCCGAAGCGATCGTTAACCTACCAATGGCAAAATTTAAAATACATGTTAAAAAAGTTTTATTGAATAATGCGTACTTAAATTAAATTCAATTCAAATATATCTTTATTATCATAGGATATTTATAATATCTCTTAATAATCGTCACTTTGTTTTATTGCACAATAATTGTTGACGTCAAAAAGTTACTTAGAGCTAAGTTTACTGCCGCCTCCAAAGCGCTAGTGCAGAAGAGTACTATACTATCAATGATTATTTAAGAGATAAAAACGCGTGAATACTTCCTAAACATTTTCCATTACACTCCACACATGAAACATAAAATAGCTGCATTTTCTTATACCATAATAAGCTTACCTGTTACCATAATAGGTGACCAACATATAACTAATATTTTCTCTTGACAAGGTCTGCGAGTTCGGGTTTTTCATGCTCACTAAAATGTCCAATCCGGTGGTGTAAATAAGAAATCAAATTGCGGATAAATACTCTAATATGATCATTTAAAACATCCACGTCATTGTACTGCACGAACATGTCACCAGCAACTGAAGGACCCTTGATGTTACAGCGTTTTTGGCGTATTTCGTTCGAGTAGGAGGCGGCTCAAATAAGCGCGGCCGTCTGTGGGGTTCCACCAAGGCACCACTTCTCTAAAGCCAGCGTTTATCAAATTTTGAGAGACCGTCAGACCATCGCGTTCTATGGCAACCTCCCTTTTTTCGCCTGCAGGGTTAATTTGGTCCACCTATCCGGGTGCATTTTTTCGTAGTTATTTCGGCCCACCTATCCGAGTGCATTCTGAAAATATGACCAGCCCAGTCCCACTTAATATTGATAACAATAATTTAATTATTATTTAAAATGCCTTATCCTAAAACAGAAAACATTACAGACGTTCGTAGTAAAATGATTGCGAATTTGACGATATCGACACTAGATATAATATAATTTCAATTTCCACATCGGACGAATCAAAAACAAGGCGACCATTACAATACTGTCAAAATGTAAATAATCAAAGGGCAAAGGCAAACGTCAACTTATTATTCAGAGTTCGTCGGCGGAAGATAAACACAAATGGAAATGGTCGCAACTAAATCCGATCCAGGTATACAAGGACACAAACAATTGAAGCTTATGGAAATCAGGCTCCGTAGTATTTTACCGGATTAAATATACCGGCAATTAGTGTAGTCCCCGCCGGCCCGGCAGCTAGTTATTTATCGCGGCCTTAGACTTAATTAAAACATCTTACTTTGAGCTCAGCGAACTATATGTATCCTGGCGAATTAAAATAGGTCAGCGTTGTCCGCTGCAAGCCACTTAATTACGTAATATAGCCTTTAAGGTTGAGTAAATTAATCACAAAATGTTAAGTTTATACTTCTGGTTTTACGAGAATAGAATTTATTTCGCTTACAGCAACAATCAAAACATGTTTTGTGAAGTTTTATTCATTTAGGTGAACGAATGCTGGAGATATAGAATATGATTTTAATTTGTCTGATGTCGTATCCCAGTGCTTAAAATAGCTTTCTCCTTTTTCCTGGAGTATAATACGTATTTGTTATTGTCATCTATACAAGTTGACTTTTGCCACCAGCCAAAATTTTGGAGTAGGTCCATGATACTGAACTTCTTTCTATAGAAAAAGTTATTAAAAATCGATAAAAAATTTCGTCCTCCCATACAAAATCCGAGCGCTGATTTGTATGGGGAAGCTGAATATTGTTTTCGTTTTCCGTTGATTGTTTTGTTGGAAAGTAGTTAGGTATCATGGACAGGACTTGCTCCAATTTGGCTGGTGGATAAAATGTACTTTAGAGACCTGCAAGTTTTTGTACCTGGAATGCTAAATTCTACGTGGGGCGCACTATAAGTTTCCGGAATGAATATGAAAAAATACTATTAAAGGTACAAAATTAATCTATTGTTTTTCAAAATAATCTCCCTTGGCGTCTATGCACTTTTTCATTCGATGAAACCAGTTTTGAAAACTTTTGTGCCACTCCTCTGTGGTGACCTCTGAAACGTGTTTTTCATACTCCTCGACAGCCTCTTCTGGTGATGAAAATCGTTGACCGCGTAATTGGTTCTTAATTTTTGGGAACAGAAAAAAGTCACAAGGTGCCAGGTCGGGACTGTATGCAGGATGACTCTGAGTTCTACATTTTTCGCCTTCAAAAAGTCGTTTGTCTGTCTGGCCGTGTGAGAACTAGCATTGTCGTGGTGCAGGATGATACGGAGTTTACGGTTATTTTTACGGAGTTCGTCAATAACTTCCGGCAAACAAATGGTCGTGTATCAGTCACTATTCACTGTACGACGATTCTCTAAAGCAACAGTAGCCACGTGTCCAGTTTTATTAAAAAAAGAAGCAATCATCCGCTGAGATGCACTTTTCACGCGCGCCACTTTGGTTGGTTTCGGCTCATCTTGAAAGACCCATACGCTCGATTGCTGCTTTGTTTTGGGATCGTAGCAATAAATCCATGTTTCGTCACCTGTTACTATGTCCCACACCAAATTTGACGCACCTTCGATGAATCTGGTAAGCATGGCACTGCACCAAGTGACGCGGTCCGTTTTTTGAGCCTCGGTCAAGTTGTGTGGGATCCACCGCGAGCACAGCTTTCTCACACCCAAATGTTTGTGTAGGATTAATTGTATTTGACTCATGCCTATTTCTAAGGATGCGCGAATTTCATGGTAGGTCACATGCCTGTCTGTTTCAATCATACGGCGCACAGCATCGATGTTTTTGTTGGTCACAGCGGTGGACGGCCGACCATCGCGAGATTCGTCACTGAGATTGATACGACCACGCTTGAATTCTGCAAACCAGCTATAAACAGTTGTCTTGCATGGTGCTTCATTGCCAAAAGCTGTTTCAAGCCGAGCGATGCTCTGTTGAGCTGTCAAATTACACTTAAAATCGTAGAAAATCATACTACGAAAATTTTCCCGAGTTAAATCCATGTTGATGCTGACACACAATTTTTTAAATGGCGCCACAAGGTAAAAACAAAAGACAGTCAGATGAAACAAACTGCATTCTACAGCCAAAGAGTTCTATTTTCAAATGTTGCAATAAATTTTTAAATATTGTTTATGTAAGTGGCCAGTTCCGGAAACTTATAGTGCGCCCTATGTAGTTCAGAACAGTTAGGTTTTTACGTACTCGTGAAAAAAACCTACTTACTAGTAGGTTTTTTTCACAATTAACGTTTTAGTACCTTTTTCAAAGTTTGATATTGGTCAGTAGAGTAATATAAAATATTTTAAAAATATGGGTCTGTGTAAATGTGAAGCTTTGGAAATGCTATGAATGGAGTGGCTTCGACCTAGCTGTGATCACGTTATTTATTTGCTTGAAAAAAGCTGAAAATATAAATACTCGTTTTTCATATTACATCTTTCTAACGAAGAGCGGCTTCTTAGGTCCGTAGTTTCAAAATATACATATTTTTAGAAAATTAGATATTTTTTGTAAGTTATTCATTACTTTATTTCATTATAATAAATATAAATTACAACTAGATAAACAAACTACCTACAACTAAACTACATATATCTTTTTTGTAAGTACTTCTTAATTCGTAAATTCATCCGCTATACTAATTCTCTGAAGCGAACTCCATAGTTTATCTCAGCCAACCGTAGACTGGCTAAAATCTACCATTAAATTTTAGATTTCGTGCAGTAACATGCCATACGACATGATCACATCTACATTCAAATGTATATTTTTTCATTAAATAGGTAGGTACATAAAGTACGATTGGCTACGAAATTTCTTTGGATCTTATGAATCAAGTTATCTGAGAAACTAATATTATTGGTTCTATTTTTCTGCTCCCTTTTCGATTTTCTTTGAATACAATTTTATTTGAGTATGTGTATGATTGATCATAAATATATTTTTTATACCTATATAAACATGATATAAATTTATATAATAAAGTGAATATACTTATGTGAAAGTTTTTTTAGTCAAATAATGTCTAAAGACATTTAGACATTTTGACTCCTTAAGAGTCCCGTTACCATAGACATAATCAGACTTTTCCATAAAAACGTAGTCTACTTTTATTTTTAAACGGCATGTCTGATATTGGCGAAAGTATGTAATTTCAAAGTAATTTCTTGTAATACTCTTTAGTAATACTTTTTTGTTATGATACATTTACCGTAAACATAACAAACTGTTCAGGCTTAATAAATACTGTCTTGAAGGCATTTTAAAAAAGAAATCACTTTCAGCAATTACTTTAATATTCTAGTAACAAACTAGACTCGACATTTAATTTCATATAAAACAACATGAGCTATATTTAAAAACGTGACATGATAAAAATATATGGTATATGCAATAATGATATAAGGGTAGATGCAAATCAAATTTACTAGAAATTAACTATGGGTATTGAAAAAAAATAATAATTTGTCAACTAGTGCTAAACTGCCCTGAAAACACAATTTTTAAATAAAAACCTACATTTATTTCATTTTTTGTTTTCGTCTTAGTTGACAAGCTCGCACTTATTGAAGGTACTAATTAAGATATAGAAAAAAAGGAGAAAATAAAAATAATTATGCTAAATAAATAAAGTACTTACCTATATACCTATTATTTTTCTTCAAATTATATTAATCTAATCATTTTTTTCTAGATTTCAATAAAATGCCCTGTTAGGAGTCTGACTTATAAGGAATCCTTCACAGTATTGCAACTTTCATAATCTTAATGAACCTTTTTTATAACCCCAAAAGTCTGTAACTCATTAAAGTCATCATTAATTATACTTAAAAAGGACATTCAGCCGAACAAAAGTTAAAACTAACAGACGTTATACTATTACTTTAATTGCAGCCAGGGGAGGTGGAACCTCGCGGCTTTTCAGTGCTGAGTCCGGCTGCGCACCTCCATACCCCAATGCAGATTCAAATTAAAACTGGTCTAAAGTTTCCTGAATTACCTACACTAGGCCAAGTTTCAATGAGCCATCTCAAAGATTAATTTAACTAATTTCTCGCATGATAAATCAGTTATTCAAATTATAAAGGACTTTGTATATAGGTTTACAATTTGAATCATTACTCTTCAAGTTCATTTTATTTAAGTTACCAATGTTTAGAGATGGTATACATTCATAGTAAAGTCACAATGTAAAATCGTTTTGAATGGAAGATAAATAAATACTGTTGTGTCCCACTTCTGGGCAAAGACTTATGGCCTTGAATGTGTTCAATCAGTCTAATTTAAAAAAAACATTGTAGAAACTCCAATTGACGATAGCATTGGGATTAAAACCAGGAATATAAGGTTATTAATAATCGAGGTAACAGAACATAATGTAAACCTATTTGACCAACTGTCTCTTAATAATATTTTTAGCAGAAAAAAAAAAACATTTTCTTCATACCGGATAGTATTCTACTCAAATAGTCTAGATATTTAAAATTTATTTTATTTCTTTATTTTTCGCAAACATGCACTCAAACATAACATGGTTTACTCGACAATACCTCGTCACGTGAAATCAGCCTAAGTCCTTTGGTCTTTCAGTAGTATTAATTGCTTCTGATTCTTTGCTCCTTTGAAATTACTCCCACCACAAACGCTCATTTAATGCCAGGTGATTTATTGTAATTCTTATCTCATTATTTTTTCAGACGTGTACTCTGTCATCATTAATTAGAGCAAATAATACGAACCAAATTAAGATTTGAAGTATTAAAGAGCTTAAGCTGAGATTATTTACCTATAGGTATAACTGTTCTAAATATAGCGAACATTCTGTAAAGAAGCGTTTAGAAGCACCCGTAACCAAAGGTGAAGTATGAAGAGATTGATGAGTGTAAATGAAGTCTGTCTGTCAGAATCGCAAGCAACTGGAGGTCTTCTCTGCCTACTCCTGTGCGAATCAAGGTGATAGATAGTTTGTATGTTTGTCTTTGGCTATAATAACTACTATAATTCAAAAAAATATTACTTATGTCATCAAGTTAGAGGTGGTCTGTCTTTTAGTTTAAACATCCTAATAAATTTTTACTAGTCTTACAATATTTTATTTAAATTAATTAAAAGTACATTCCATTACACCCGTCTGGGGTGAAGACGCGAATGACCATAATAAAAAATACTTTTATAACATGTTATAATTAGGTAGAAAAGAACCTAAAAGTATTTAAATTCCAAATAACGTGACGGTTACGAGTAAATGTTAGCACCACAAAGTAGTAAAGCAAGCGTAATTACTGGATAACGTCCTATAAACAAGTCGGCTTGAGTAGCTAGTGCTGTAGCCGTGTTTTTGGGACGCTAATTGTGACGTAAGGTTTCTGCGGTTGGGTTGTCTAAATTATTATTTACTTTTTTTATAATTTTTATTCTGTTATCTATCTGACTAGAAAGGCTTTATAATTGTGCGACCCGTATATACATAAATGATAGGGTCTAGAATAATATGTTTTTAGGCAAATTAATAAAATGCCACTCGTGATTGTATGAGCAGTCTTTATGATGAATTGTATGTATGTACTTGTATATTGATGGAAAAGTTTGTTTGTTAATAATATTTAAATAATTTAATAATATATAAATTAATACATAAATAAAAATGCAATTTAAGAGAAAAAGTACAAAGGCGTACTTATTCCAGATAGGGATTTCTTCTAGTCAACCAAGTTTTTACATTGGAAAAAATCCTGTATAAAAACGAAGCCATAAAACAATCCCTGGTGGTCTGTGGGAGTAGGCTTTTAGTAATTGTGGCAGTATTTGGTAATCGCAGCAGTAACATAATGTAGTACGCACGTGACCGCCATACGAACAAGCTTAAACAAAAGTGCCTACTTTCGGTATAATTTACGACGAATCCCACTCCTGTTAATATTGCCTATTCGTTCAAAGATATCATGGGGTGAGACGCCATGAAACAAATGGGTTGATCTTTCAATTAATGATGTGAAATTACTCGAAATGGGGTAGTTTCACAATATGACACAATGAACACCACTTTTTAACCCCCGATAAAAAAGAGGGGTGTTAGTTTGACGCTAAATAATCTATCTAATAGGGTTTTTTTCACGTGAAAATATGTTCCTTTGCGGAGGTTTTAAGCTATGTTTGTTGAAAATCGGTTCAGCCGTTTAAAACATATTGGGGGTTAACGCTTGAAAGACAGGGCTTTCTCTATCAAATAAAAGATGGCGCTACGGATATCAAGTCTATGAGAATCGGTAGTTCCGTTTTATTATCACTAAATGGCGTCCTTGATAGTAGGTTTTTTTTTTTTATTTGCCTAGCGAATAAACTTGTATTTCATTATTCTTTATGACATTTTTGCGATTTGTTCATGTCTTGCAATTAACTTCTTGAAAAGTAACTTTGAACTTAAGCGTCCCCTTACCCTAGACAGAATCAGACTTTCCCATACAAACGTAGTTTAGCTTTTATTTTGAAACGGCATGTCAGATATTGGCGAAATTATGCAATTGTTTACGGAAGTTTATTTTAGGCATATTAAGGTTAAGATTTCCTTTAAAAACTATTTTTTTGCTTTTACTCGTCTTGTAGGTCGGTTCAAAGGATGGAGGGAGAATAAAATTGATATAAATGTGTTTAGGTGTTTAATGTAAAGAAATAAAAACTCCTTTCTGGAAAGAAAGTAACAATGCCGACCTGGCATTCAGCCAAAGCTAAATTAGATAATGGAGTTTGCGTGCAAAAATATAGGAAACCGAGAACAAAGACAAATGGGGTCGACTGTGACTCTGGAAATGGTGAAATAAAATAACACGGGCAAGATTGGGGTTGGCCCTTGTACCTTCGTAATCTTACGTCGTCACGCGCCTCGGTGTGGTTACGCCGGCCAAAACTGATATTACCGGATAAACTTTACTCTTACTCGCTTATAGTGTTTGACTCGTAACTTTGAACTGACTGAAATAAACAAAAGTTTCGGCAGTTCTATTTATTTGGTTTTGTGGAATCAAATCAAACACAAACAAATCTTCAGTAAACGCTGATTTCGTTCACATCTTCGGTCTACGCTCTATAATACCTCTTTCTGGTCACTAAGTGAAACTGAAACAGAATTTAACACATGAATTTGGTGCTACAAAGTAATTAAGAAGGTATTTCAAAATCTTAATGGTATTATTCATTCCAAAATACATTGAACATACCTTTTAATTAGTTGCGCTAAAAATCCGCCATTTTTTTAAGTTACCTAGTGTCACTCTCACAAGATGAATCTAACGACACCTCTCAAGCTAAGTTCAACATGCCATTTAGAGGGAAAAATGTGCCAAAAAATAAAAATACGTAGGTACACTTGAAAAAGATGAAAGTTCCTATTTTTGTATCATGGAAACCTCAAAGAAACGTGATTAATGTGGGAGTGAAATCGTTAATGTGCTCGTTAGCTGAATAAGTCAATCGGATTTTCAATTAACCCAATAAAGTGATCATAAAGACACTCCCACTCTAAGCAATTAACGATTTGTGTAACCGGGTTTCTGCGATAAACATTTTTTTACCCGTTAAAATTAGCAAACACAACAAAACATATTTTTATAAAAGTTTTCAATTTTTCAATTTTCCTATCACTCCCTGATGGATTAATGTATATTTTTGGATTTCTGGATAAAATAACACGTACCTTTTTTTTATATCAGGCTGAACAGTGGAATATTATGGCTTCATCATTAATTTTATTTTGCCCTAATACAGGTTGATTTACCTTGTATTATATATTACAAGTTGGGAGTTTCAAAAACTTTTTGATTCCGG
Organism: Acrobasis suavella; assembly: GCA_943193695.1. Classification (NCBI taxonomy): domain Eukaryota; kingdom Metazoa; phylum Arthropoda; class Insecta; order Lepidoptera; family Pyralidae; genus Acrobasis; species Acrobasis suavella. The sequence continues at coordinate 9,959,807 of OW971940.1, forward strand.
TCACTGAGTTTTACCAAAGTTATTTGTCGATTAAAAGCTATCTTTGATTTTGTGTACCTTGTGTATTCCTTTATTATTCTTGTCTTTTTTTGTTCTTATGGATAAACATGTATGTATACACATTTTTATTTAAAACCACAGCTTGAAAAAAGACATCATTCTAATGTAGATATATGAATTCAGAAACAATGAGGTAATATTATGTCCAACAGTAGTGTTCAAAATCACTATATGATTAACTTTTCTTACGTTTTCATAGCATTTCACACTAAATTGGTCACAATATTCTGTACTTGCCATTTTAAGGTATTATTTACTCCATTTACATATACATAATTTATCGTGGCTAATTGAACGTCATGTCAAAGTACTAGGTACACATAACAATTACAATGTAGCGATTGAATGGGCATGTGCATATATAAGTACATGTTTAGAGAAGATGAATCACCACAGATCAATTAAGTATCAAAATCATGAACACTTTACAACATGCATGGCTTAAGCTTCACGAGTAAATTACATCGTGACGCTGGCAACAATGATTTATTATATCGCTTTCCTCGGCCGCTTGAATGAACCACATGAAAAATGATGCCGGTTATTGCGAGAACCAACTCTGCTGTTGACGCTTTGTTTAAGCACAAATGACTCGCACTATGAAGTTATTTCGTACTTCGTGTTGAGCTTTGTTTCTTTTAACACCTAGAGCTAGCTTTTTGATTTGCAGATCGTTCAATATCAACATTATCATCTCACCCCAATGAAGTGCATAAGCTTCACTTCATTGAAGATACTCAATTTAGTCTTAAGCTACTTTTAAATATTAAATATAGAATAAACTTATTACTTAATATGGTAATAAGTAATTAATTTAGGAAACAGAAACAATTCCGTAAGGTATAGACATTTACTTACACCTATCGCTTCTTAATTTTTTGTGGAGTATACAGGACGTTTGTGACATACAAAGCCGCTCTCAGCAAAGTATTGGAAAGTTTTGTTTTAAATACATATATTGCTGACGTTCACCTTCATAGATTAATGATTTACTCGTAAATCACTCTTTCAGCAAAATTAAAATGATCTCTACCATTTTTATAAGTATACATAAGTATAGGATTCAATGAGAACCCACCTTTATTTCGTCGTACGTTTTTACCCGATTACGAAGCCGCCGCGACGATATGACAAATCGTCTCTCACAGATCTAGCTCTTTGTCACAGGCAAGTATGAGGGCTGTGTGCCCTTCGCTTATCGGCCCTTATCTGTGTGAGTGCTCGGGATTATACAGGCTAACCTTTTGCTCGAAATTTCCATTTTTCTTTTCAGTGAGTTGGTAATGCCTTTTATTGGTTGAAAAGGATCAAAAAGTCATATTATGTGGTTTAGGTAAAAAGGTTGGTTAAATAAACGTAACTGGAAGTATGAAAGCAAAACCATTTAATACGAATTAAATCCCAGAATCATAAATAATCTTACTACTGTGACATTATTGTTTTTTTATAAAAAGAAATATTTAAAAATTTATAAAAAAACAGTAACGTTCTAGATTAACATCAGTACTTAAATGGAACTTTCCATTTTGCGAAGGGTATATTTTTATTCTTTTGTTTTTATCTGGGCAAATAAACAGGAACCGCAACACATTCCTCTATTGCAAGACAATGAAAGGAAAACACAGCGCTTTGAGGAACGCTATACACTTGTCACAACGGGTAACAATAGAAAATAACATTGAATTTTGTCACGCTGTTAACAAAAAAGCTAATTAACGATTGTTTACAGAATCAGGCTATATTTCTTACAAGTTTATTATTAATTTTACCTGTCCCGGTATTTGCATGCTTGTAATTAAATCGTGCGAGCTTTGGAGATGAAAGCCTGCAAGTAAAATTTGATCCACTTCTTGTAGATATTAGATAGCTTGTCGTTGTTAAATGTTTATAGTTACTGCAACTAAACACTTGACATACACTGACAAAGGGCAAATTATGCCCAAGGCAATCTTTTTATGGTCAAATATTGATTGTACCTGCGGCTTCGGAAATTTTGACCGTGTAACAATATTGAATAACGTTGTTAAGGTAATAACCGCTACTGTTGTTCGAATATTAACTTATGTGTTTATAGTAAAACAAAATCACTTCTAACAAAACTAAAGTTGTTGTCATGTTTAATTAGCGCATCGCTGGGTCAACAATACTCAAAAGTAACAAAATATTAGGTTGTTCTTTTAGCAAGTAAACTAGTGTATCGTGACAAAATACTAGTGTCGTTTTGACCTGGTTTTGACTCAGGCGCCAGACGCTCGATCAGTTTGTTCGCGAGTGTTCGACCGCGTGCGTTTACTGCAGTCGTGGTATCTAAATTTCATCCTTCATACCTTGACGGGTAGTGTACTAATTAAAGAAAACACATCATATATTTTTTGGTTCATGAGGTTTTTATGTTCTAAATTGTCAAAGTGTGAGATTATTTTATTACTTTGTGTCGTATTCCCCAGCAGCCTCACCAGTTTTCCCGATGGAATTCGCTATTTCTAGTGGGGAGAAATAAATATTTTTCATAATTATTATTGTACCTAATACTTTGATACTTACTGCAGTACAAATAAAAATATAGTGTCAAAATAATTTTGTTTCAGTCAGCAGTTGTCCTAATAGAAGACTATTTACCGTGTCTATACAAGGATGGCGATAAAGGTAAATGAAATGCAAGTTAAATAAACTTAACAATTTAAAAAAAAAAATGTTTTATATAGTTATATAATTGTCTTGCGACCTTTATTGTACATAATACCCATTTTTTGCTACAAAATGTCAGTTTTGAGATTTTAACTACCTGTTTCGCCATCCATAATTAGGCAGAGTAGATAGAATATTAGCTTATTTCAATTTAAAGCTATTCCTATTTTTCTTTTCCTATTTCGTTAATGTGATTTACCCAACCGTTTTCATGTCCATTCTTAAATCTGGTCACTACTTGTAAATTATCTTTTCTTGCTTTTACATTCGTTGACATAAATAAGTACTACAAAAATATGCTGTGCTACCGCAATTAATATTAAAGGTAAATTGGTGCCTTTTACATTCCTTAAAAATGCTCAAAGGCACCAATGACAACCCATACCCATGATATTGATCATGGTAGAAAACACATCTTACTTTTGTATTGTTTATGTCAACGATTTTAAAAGAAAGAAAAGATAATTTACAACAGTGGCAGATTTAAGAACGGTCATGAAAGGGGTTGGTTAAATTGCTGAGGCAGCAAAACGAAGATAGCTACAGGCACAAAGTTACATTTTTAGGGAGGCAAATGGGGAATAGTTACTGTAACAAAGCCGGAATGGGTATGGGAACAAAATGAAATAGGTATTGGAACAAACGGGAATAGGTAGGGGACAATCGGGAATGCATCTGGGAACAAAGTCAGATTACCAGGGAAGCAAAACCGAAACAGGTTTGGAAACAAAGCTTGTAAGCATAGCAAACGGGAATATGTATGGGAAATAAGTTAAATTGTTAGGGAAACTAATAGGAGTATTTGATATGACAAGATTACACTTGCTTCTTTAGCGATGTATTTATTGTTGCCGAATCAACCCAATTATCAATTTTATTTGTCAATAAAAACTTTTATATAGTAACAATTCACTATGGACGGCTATCAGGGATTAAAGTTTTATTGTTAATTCAACAGATTTTTTTTCTCAGTGTAGAGATGGATGGTAGCTGTAATAAGTACCTACCTGACTACAAAGGCTTATCCAGAGTATGCTTATCAAATTTGTTTATCACAATATTCGGTTTTATGACTCAATAGACACAAAATACCATAGATAAAAACTTTGTTGTCAGAACAAGACGATAGAAAACTTTCAAGATTTTTCAAATACTTTTAATTGACCGAAAATTTATTTTACTAAAAAGTTAAACAATGAAGGTTCATAATTTAAAAATTGTGCGTCAAATCAAGTAGAGTTTATTTAAAATAAAAATTGTAACCGCACAAATAAACACTAGGCTGTTTTGGCTAAGTACTTATTTAACATTCATTTATACGCCATTAGAAGCTTGGCAACGTAGACATAATGGCGCTCTTAACATGTTATAAATGTTTCCCTTACTCCAATAAAGTGGGACAGCCGAGCTGGCTCATTGCTTTCGTTTTAACTAGTTGAAGAGTCCAACTAATTTTAATTAAAAAAAAATATATTTATGGCTATAGGTAAATGACAGTTGATATGCTTAATATATACATATGTTTGTATATATTAAGCATATCAACTGTCATTATATACATATGTATGTATATATTAAGCATATCAACTGTCATTTATAGCCACGAGTATTAATTGCCAATTTCCGAATATTGGCTTTTTAAATACATATCTAATAACTTTAATTCTTATGGACTCTTTATGATAAAGCCAAAATTCGGAAATTGGGAATTATAACTCGTTGAATTAAGTATACTATGTTAAAAATATGGGTCCCGATTGTTACCGTTTTGTATCTGTTTATTTTAAATTGACATAAGTTTATAAGTTGGCAGTGCATTAAAACCTAAATAAAATGGGTTCGTTTTATCGTAGTTGACATACCTATTACTGAAATAACACATTATTCGGCCAAAGAATTGTCTCAAATAACAAAGAAAACAACATAAAAGCTAGCATTCTCATATTTAACACAACTTTTATAAAAATAAACAAACTGCAATCTTGATACAAACAAACAAACTCTTTAAAACCCCAAAACCTTAATTACCCCTTTAATTTCGAAACGAAATTATCTCGATTTTCCAACGAAAATGAGAATTGTGAAATAAATTGATACTCAAAACAGATTACCTCCCAGCTGCTGTTGAAGTGCCAAATTTAAATAATCACAGTGCTAAGCACTGAATACTGATGACAGTATTCAAATTGTGTGGAGTTCTCTAAACAAGAAAATTGGTCGTGGAGCAAGCGCCGCGCAGTATCCCGTTCGGGTTATACATCGTATAGCTCCCGTGGTGTCGATTAAGGCAATGCTAATGCCATTTGTTTGCTAACTTCCCAGACTCGCTCGTCGAGGCAAATACATGCATTTGTGGCCTCTGCAAATATTACGAGTAACCTAAATGAGCGTGCGAGCTTATCTGTTGCTCCCATTCACTTTGCAAGTCATCACCGCTTCGCGTGAGTGCCTAATTCTCAATTCAAATCTTATCACAAAAGTCAACCTGCCAGTATGATCGGAAAAAGTTTCGCCATGACAGTTAGCAAAGGCACCAATAAATAAATATTATTTTTTATTTCGTTACATTAGGGAGGCGATGGGATCACCGCAGCTGACGTCGTGAAACGCTGCGAGTTACCTAAGTCACTTCCTTCGAACTTTTGCCAATTTTAAGTTGAACTTTTGTTTAGACACAAAAGTTGGTGTTAAGACCTTTTTGTTTGTGAAATTTGGTGTTTTATTGAAGCTAATGATAATCTTGTTGGAATTTTAAGAGTTATCCGTATTTTAACTAACTTTTTGCGTCAAGTAAAGTGGTTAACGCAAATAAACAATAAAAACTAAAAAAATCCGCAATTTTCTGTCGTGATACTTGTCCAATTTCTACTTGTGCAAAAAAAAAAAAAAGTGCTAAAGGTGCAGGTGCAATACTGGTTCATTTCAGCCGCATAACGTCCACTGCAAGACATAGGCCTCTCCCAACGATATCCAAAACGACCGATCTAGAGCGGCCTGCATCCAACTAAAACTAACTTGAAACTAACCAGTGTTTGAAATTTATGAACAGAACGATATGATAATATTACAGAAGTATATGTAATATAGATCCTTCAGTAAATTTTTTTACAAGGTACCCTTCAAAACAGTATGAAAATATGTTGCTTTTAACGATATGTACAGTTTCAATGCCCATTGCATTGCATACTAATGTATTTTGATAACATTTGCATGGCACAAAAAACCTGAATTGGATTTACGTCAAATCTTTTTTTATAATTAACCTCTGCATTCCTTCTCCATCCAAATATCTCGATCATGTGAACTTCCAACCATTCCCTCTTAAACTGTCGCAAACACTTTTATTAAAACGTAAAATATACAAAGAGATTTCGTTTTTTCTTTCAATGATCGAAACCCTAAAAAATATAAAAGGGTCTCGAAGATCGCTTAGATTGGCTACTTTAAGCATTAATATCTAAAAGAAGCTTCGCCGCCGGGTAAATAAATGAAGTGACTAATAATTAATTGGACTTTCACCCTATTTTCCGTTGGGTGACAATTAATTTCCGGCCGGGGCGAGAAAAGAAACCCTTATCAGAGGCGTTGCTCGCTTTCCGATTGAGGCGACAATTAGAATGTTACGTAGCTGAGAATCCCCCTATAACGTCCGAAACCGCACGGATCTGGGTAATCCGGGTAAGTTTATTAATTCAAATTGTTTTAATATGCAGTGTGTGAATTAACGGTTGACATACTGTCAGGGGTAGGTCAGGCCGTCAATATGATCTTTTTATTGTGATTAATACCCACGTTTTGACGACCTCCGTAATGGTCAACACGCTAGACCGCCAATCTGGAGGTTCTGGGTTCGATCCTTAGCCAGGACAAGTTGGAAAATGGCCTTTTTCAAATTGTCCTGGGTGTTTATCTATATATGTATTTATCATAAACATAGTATCGTTGGTTAAGTATCTCATAACACAAGTTAAGCTTACTTTTGGGTTAGATCTGTGTGGTTTGTCCGTATATTTATTTATTTATTGGTTTTGTATTAAAAAAGGTTTTTTTATACAAGTTTTCTCAACAACTTTTTTTTTGACGTCGTCGCTGACCGGATTATTTGTATGACATGTCGTATATGTTTTGCGATGATAGCATTGGTCTTTCATCTTTTCTCTTTTTCTAGCTACCCAAAGGCAACTGGCATGTTACATTTATAAAAGTTAACATACCAAAAATTAGAAACGTACAAAAAAAACCTAATATGGATAACCGATTACACCAGAACAGCCAGGATGACAGCCACGACCAACGGCTTAACATGTAAAAAGGAGTCAGTCCCGCTGTCATCACGCCTTCGTTGATCGTCGAAATGCAAGCCTTGCGAAGCACAGAGTAGTTCAAGAAATTTTATGCTACTTGAAGCGATAGCGCTTTACTATACCTACAATAAAGTGTACTTCAGCCGGGCCACCGAGCTCCTAAGGCAATGAATTACCTTTACGTTATCTGTAAATTAAAAAAAGGATTTTAACTGAATGCAGAAGTTACGCGTAAGTTATTTTAATCTATAAACTTGCATCATTACACAGCAAGGGTATCTAAATGTTTCATTGTTATACAGTCTTTCTCCCCTCGATCTGTTGTTTGGAAAACGGCAATATCGATGAATTTTGTATTTCGTGACTTTAGTGTCGGCTTTTAATACTTTGGGGAAATTCATCCCCTTCAAGGGTTTGTTTCTTTCCCCTACTTTTATTGGATTTTCGCATCTGTGCATACTGCCTTTGTTTTGAAATGAAAAGTAAAGTTTATTTTTGTTTAAAGTGAATTGTTTGAAAAGAATTTAATGGTAGCAGTTATTGATTTCTACTTATGAATAGTAAAATTTATGTGAACGGGATAGCAAGGCGTGAAATTATTGGTCAATTAAAATGCCAGATGCAATTCTTCTCACCGTCTGAATAGTAAAAATCGATCGAAAGTTATTTTGTAACGCAAGACGTAAAGAAATACCCAAAAAAAACAGCATACAATTACGGCATGTTATGTTTTACTTTTGGTTATTTTCCTTATATTACACATTAATTTCTGATATTGAATTTTTTAAAATGTAAAATAGTATTCACAGTCACTGGATTTAGTGTGTAAGTGACCAAACTGGTATTAGATTTTTCAAGCTGCCTAAAGGCATCTGACATAGCTTGACGACTACCAAACAATTATGACAGCTGGGACCAAAAGCTTAAAGTGCGCTCCGAAACTTTTTTTTTTACTAGCCTGTAGTTATTGTGTCCCACTGCTGGGTAAAGGCCTCCCCCTTATTTTTCCACTCGTCTCTTTCTTCTGCGAACCTCTGCCACCCACATAAAAATCTCTCTAAGTCGTCTCGCTACCTTGTTCTGGGCCTACCCTTACCCCTATGCCTGTCTGGAGTCCAGAATGTGGACAATTTGGCCCATCTTTCGGAACGCATTCGGCAGACATGTCTTGCCCAACTCCACTTCAACTTGGCTGTTGTTGCTCCTACATCCGCAATTTGTGTTTTTGCACGTAGATCGGTGTTTCGCACCTTGTCTATAAGCCGTAAACCCAGAATGCTGCGCTCCATGGCTCTTTGGCAAACCTTGAGTTTGAACTTTTGAGCCTCGGTCAATGACCAGGTCTGTGCTCCATAGGTCAGAATAGGCAGGATGCATACGTCGAGTAGCTTTCGCTTAAGTGTCAATGGAAGGGAACCCTTCATTAGCTGCTTCATGGACCAGTAGCTCTTCCAGGCGTTATTTATTCGGCTATCTATCTCTCGCTCTTGCCTGTTTTCGAAGGATGCTACTTGGCCCAGGTAGATATACTCCTCAACGTACTGCAAAGCCTGCCCATCCACCTTAATCTGGCATTTTGTGTTGTTTGTCATGACTTTGGTCTTTGACCGGTTCATCGTAAGTCCAACCATCGTAAGGCTTGCCGTGCTCAGATCTTTAAGCATACTTTCTAGTTCAGATGTTGAAACACGTACTAATATTTTGATATTAGTTAAGTCATGTTATGATGTTATCGTAGACAAAAACTGAGAGTAAAACGGCAGCTTTCTTGCTGCAACACAAACGGTATTTTAAAATAATGACATAAAATACTCAGTAGTTGGTATTGGAGAGTGGCTCAGAGAGCTTACTACAGACTATAAATAAAGCTCCGCCGGCCGGATATCCACAACCAACTAATTGCTTCAACTTAATCCACCAAAATAAAATTAGGTCGGATTTAAACAACCGTATCTTAGTTAACATCCCCAAATAGAGGTGGGCTAGTAGATTTAATTGAAAACAGGTAGGTACGTGTCTCACTAATGAAATGCAAATAAAATGAAAAAGCTCTTTGCTAGAGTATCATCAAAGAGAAGAAAATATTTACAACATTCGTGATTCTAGGTTTCTTAATTAGCGTGAAAATGTTATTTACTTTCAACTATAATGTAACATAAATAAAAGTACTTATTGAAAAAGGCAACAAAAATCTTCTTTGATATGTATGATTTAAGAAAATGGCTCGCCAGTTAGGAACCATACTTTTGATAGCGGTTATTAAATTGTACTTACTTGATTTTACTTGATGTTCAAGATCGAGTTCAATGCAAATACCACTTAACTGTTTTCTTTGAGAATTATTTACAGAATCAAAAACCAGTTGATGTACTATTAGTTTGCTAGTTTATAAGGCACTTACTAATATAAATGTTGTAAGCAATTAACATTGTTTCATGTCTCATTATTTGCCCAACGACGCATGCGAATTTGAGTCATCTAGTACATCATGTGAAAATATTACTAAAAAGATACCGATAGGTATCTTTTGTAGCACTAACTACTTGAAGACAGATCCACGAGCAAAAACCTGGATCACAAATTTCAGATTCTGTCTAGACTTGTTTAGCGTATAGTTTGGGCAAAAAATACACAACTACTACTATACACAACTACTATATGCAAAGTTTCTAATAAAACAGTGGCGTGGGGCAGGCATTGTTTAAAACTAGATTTTGTAATTGGATAAACATTTGATAGTTTTTTTCATTTCAAATAAAAAAATACTTTCAGCAATATTTTTCCATCAAACTCGAACACTTTTATAGAGAATATAACCACTTATCTACATTTAAAAAAGGTTGTCATTTTTTGCAGCTATAGTTGTCGGTTTTAGAAAACTTACTCATTTGATAAATACTTACTTCTTAAAAGTGAGTCATTGAACAGACATGATACCAAGATATTTTTCATAAACTGGTTACAAAAAAAAAAGTAGTATTATATGTATATTCTGAAATATAATAGTGTTGGAGAAATCACTGCGCAACCCCTCTGTGGTCAAGCAGACGTCAGTACGAAGGTATAAATAGAGCAGCCTCCTTCTAATTAATCACATCAACCACCTGCTACAAGGGTTGCCATAACCAGAAAATATTAGGGTATTAGAATTATAATTAGTCTGTATCCTAATATTGGACATATCCCAATGTGTTGACCGCTGTATTATTATGCAATATACTTGGATTTCGACATTCAATGGTATAAAATCAACATGACATTCTTTGATCGACTGAACGTAAACATTTTTTTAAGTCTGCGTTTCGCCATATGTGCGCTTGCCCTATCGCAGTTAAATTACTTTTTTTCTGTTTTTCTACCGGTTGACTGGTAGAGAATGTATTAAAATTCAGTTCACTTTTTGTACTATTGTGGTCAATAAAGATTTTAATAAATATACTTATATATTCTAGTTATTTAAAAAAACAACTTTGAAAGAAGTAAATGATTGCATTGTAAACTTTTTCACTTCCTTTTTTAAATAAAATGACCATATAGTGCATGTCGAGCCGACAGACGGACATAACAAAACTATAAGAGTTCCTAACAGAGACTTTGGCACTCTAACAAGTGTGTAAAGCCCAAAATAATATAGCTGTATAGTTTACTGCAAGTAATGGCAACCCTTTAACCGACGCGGGTAACGTAGCGGCGCAGAGCGACACAAAAACAACGCGCGACTGTGGGACACTGATGCCACAACGTTCCAGGTTTCCACTATTTTTGCGTTTTCGCCAATGAGCTGGGAAACTTACATGTATCTGTTTGTGAAGAAAATATCAAGTACGTGGAAAAAGGTGTAGTGGAAGATTATTTAAAAACAAAATTATCAGTGAGGAACTTTTAACACAATTTATTTAGATTTATATAGAGTATAATGAATTCCGATCATAACGAAGGTTTTATCTATAACTTCACCATCTTTATCCACAACAACTGATGATAGTTTCCATTCAATAACCATCCCTCTCAACGAAACTATAGACTAATTGTTTTTCGCACATCCCAAATGCTTCAATGCTATACATTTGTATGCACAAAGTATTCTAAGACATTACCCTGAACTTATAGTTACCTTTGATAGTAGGTCTAAATACGCAATACTTGTTTCCGAATCTTGGCTGACGCTTGTTCTTTCCTCTACTTCTTACTCACTACCAGGCTTCCAACTCATTCGAAACGATCGTACCGGGAAGTGAGGTGATCGAGTTGCCATATACATTCGGTCTCATATCTCACACAACGTTGTCAGTTCTTCGCAATCAATAAAACATTCGAATGAAGCCGAGTACTTTTCATTGAAGTTACTCTCAACCACTCTCGAGTCCTTTTAGTGGGTTTTTACAGCCCCTTTCAAAATGTAAACAATTTTTTTTACCTGAAAATCTCTTGAGAAATCTCACTCCTTTTGACCAAACGATCATAATGGGTGACTGCCTCCGTCATGGGTTCGATTCCCACTGGGAAGCATACTTTGTGAAAAGTTGTTTACAGTCTGGATAGGATATTGCAGGCTTGAATCACCTGATTATCCGAAAAGAAAGATGATTCCGTGTTTTGGAAGGCACGTAAAACTGGGTCCCGAACGCCATCTAGCGTTTGATCATCGAACTATCCAAAGATTAGACGGCAGTCGCTCCGTGTAAAAACCTGTAATAAAACGACTGATACGTGACAACTAACAGTTTATTTGTTTTAGCTTTGTAAGAAGGTTACATATTTGAGTATAAAAAGGAATTATAGTAAATGGTTAAAAAAGGTTGTAATATAAAAATAATAATAATAATAATAAACCATTTATTTCAGACAACGAAATGAGCATTTACATTGTAGGCCCATATTTATAAATACCTTATAGACTAACATATATATAATATAAAACTTAAAACTAGCACTATTTTGTACGTATTGTCTGTGACGCACTACACGATGACGCGGTGTCCGATAACCTCCCGCGGAATCGCCGGAAAACGACACCTCTCGGCCAGAAATATTCTTGAGTGAAGGTCTCCAGCTGTGCGGTTGGAACACACACCACGTATGAATAAAAATTTACGTTGTGACGCGATTCAAATTTTACGACTCTCAAGATGAGTTTGGTCTTTACTCTCATGTACTCCACCAGGTCTTCACTCTTGGTAGAGTAATGCAGGCGAGACACGTAGAGTAAGGTCGTCGGTACAGCAGAACGCAGCAACATGTCGGGATCGCTGAGTGCTGTGCCGAACTTATTTCTGCAAGGGAGCTTCCTCCGCTTTCTTTCCACTTTGGCGAAGCCCTCATTGTCGTCGTGTTCCTTTCTCGGAACTAATTCGGAAGCTGGCATTTTTGTTGACGCTAACTCTTTCTGAGACGACTGCTGTTTCCTAGGAGGTAGGCTGGCTGCAGTCGCGTAAGCATGAGGTGGTGGCGTGCTCACGTTGGTCACCACCACAGGTGCAGGGGAAGCACGCGGTGCGGGACGGGGTGACGCATGACGTCCGGTGGCGATGACCGGCGATTCGAATTTCGCTGATGCGAAATTTAATATAGGCTGCTGATTGCCAACATGGCCCCGGCGGTGTGAACACCAAATATTAGGAGGCAAGCCTCCTCCTCCTTGCGTCGTAATCCTCATTGCTGAGGGTCGTGATCTCTATGGAACACCTTCTTGTGTACTATGTCCCGCCATTTAGTTCTGTGCTCTGCAGCTCGGATGGCGTCGCTGACTTTGGTCTCGAGTGTCGAGCGAATCTGGTCGGACCAACGCATGGGACAGGAGGCAAGCAGCAGCGCAAATTTCCGCACAGGTCTACGCAGGACAACCCCTTGAGTAGCTACATCAACGACCTTAACTATATTGTCCTTTCCTGGATAGGACGCAACGATTTTTCTTCTGGGCCAGCATCTTGTTGGCAAATTTTCATCCGCAATGCAGACTAAATCTCCAACTTTCAAAGCTCTCGTAAATTAACTTTCGAATATTTTGCTGGCAGAATAGAAATGGTAATTTGCTGGATCATTTTTGTCACCAAACTTAAATACCTTTATTTAAGTTTGGTCGTGTAAGACCTTTCAGTTTATCTGAATTATTTTAAATAATTGATTTAAATTCAAGTAATTTGCGATGAAGAATTGCGGCTGGACGTGACGCTGTCCTACACTAAGAAGCGGCAGCCATTTTGCGTTGGACAAGCTTGCCGACGGCGTCCCTTCCGAAGTACCTCCGTAATACAAGCTAAGTCCCGCTTCGAGATTCAAAGACCACCACGTTTTTCCTCTCAAATGTCAGAGTTTTTGTAAACGTATCTGCTGTACAAGATTACTTATTTTTTCGCCGGAGCTGCGTCTGTCCTTAAAAATTCTTAGTTTCGTGTTTTTGTTTGTTTTATTTTGTGGAAATGACATTATAGTTGTTGTGTCCATTTTGTGCTTTTTATTGTCCCTTACCTAATAATTATTTTTTTTTAATTTTTTTGCTCGGACTTAGCCCGTAGCACTTTGTAACACAAAATTATCATCATCATGATCATTTCAGTCGCATCACGTCCACTGCGAGACACACGCCCCTCCCAAAGATTTCCAAAATGTCCTATCTAGAGCGGCCTGCATCCAGCGCCTTCTAACGACCTTGGTCAGGTAGTATGACCACCATTTGGGTGGGTGTCCTACGCTTCGTTTGCCAGTATGAGGTTGCCATTCGAGAACCTTTTTGTCCCATCGGCCATCGGTTCGTCGCGCTATGTGTCTTACCCACTGCCACTTCAACGACCTAATCCGCTGGGCTATTTCAGTGACCTTCGTTCTCCTACGAATTTCCTCATTTATGATTCTATCTTCAATAAACAATAAGGTTCTCAACACAGATGAATATGTTGCCCAATATTTTGAGAGATTTTTCACTAACATTCCCCTGAATACAACCGCCCCACTAATGTCCTCATCTAAAAAATCAAAAGAACTATTAACCAAATGCATACCAAAATGTAAAGATAGGTTAACATTTCAATACGTCCCACCTAGAATTATTATTGATACTTTTAAAAATTTGAATAATAAGAAAACTGGTGATTTGTGGGACATTTCAGTATCCGTTATAAGCAATATAATAGATGTAATTGCGCCTTACTTAGCTTCTATATTTAATAAATGTGTAGACGCGGGATCTTTCCCTGACATGATGAAGTTAAGTTATCCCTTTATTTAAGTCTGGTGACAAAAATGATCCAGCAAATTACCGTCCCATTTCTATTCTGCCAGCAAAATATTCGAAAGTTAATTTTTAACCAACTATTAGACTTTTTTAACAAAAATAGTCTGTTCCATGGTGATCAGTATGGATTTACTAAGGGTCGATCAACAACGGATAAAGGTGTTGCACTTTTACAAAACATCTACGATGCTTGGGAGTGTTGTTAGAATACCTCCAAGGCATTTGACTGTGTAGACCACGAAACCCTTCTATCCAAACTTGACCACTATGGAATAAAAGGGAAAGCTCTCGAATTGATTAAATTTTATTTGAGTAGCTGAATTCAAAAAGTTAGTGTAAATCAAGTAAAATCTGACGGATCAACCGAAGTGATGGGTGTGCCACAGGGTTCTATCTTAGGCCCTTTGTTATTTCTAATATATATCAATGATTTACCATATCATGTAAAAGACTGTAAGTCTGTACTTTTTGCTGATGATACTTCGCTTGTTTTCAGCGTAGATACGAAAATAGACACCTCGGATGAGATTAATAATACTTTGTCGCAAGTGTTAATTTAGTATTAAATACAAACAAAACTAAATGTGTAAAGTTCTGCTTACCGAATGTTACAAAAGTTCCAACACATTTACTCTTGCGTCTCTATAATAAAATTCCAGATAATGTAGTAGCGTTACCATTATTTAAGTTTAAGACTGCCGTTAAAAATCATTTATTAAAAAATGCTAATTATCAGGTAAATGACAATTTATCTGATCAAAATTCTTGGAAATAGTTGACTGCAAATTTTAATTGTATTATTTAGATGTTTAATATAATGTATACAGCTTAAGTGTAAATCTGTATTGTAACTGAAACAGCCAATCAGGCTAGGTAGGGACCGATACTGAACTGGGTTTCTTTCGGCGTAATATTATCAGCAGTGATCGTTCCGAAACGCTAGTAGTTTTTAGCTTTTGCACTAAAATAATATTTAAAAAAATTACCTTCAATAAGAGATAAATTTATCCTACATTGAATAAAAATTTTTGACTTTGACTTTATGTTAAATATTCAGTACGTTTATGTATACGTTTTTTAGTTACGTACTTTAGGCCTTTGCCCAGCAGTGGGACACTACATCGGGCTACTAAAATCATCTATACATATAATAAAATCGTAACCGATCGCTGTCTGTACATGGAAGATAAATGAGAAAAAATATTGTTGGGGGCTTTTATCAACGCAATAGGACACAAAACAATGATTATTGGAATTTTTGTCTGTTCGTCTGTTTGTCTGTTTGTCTGTATGTCTGTTTATCTGTGCGTTTGTGCGTTTGTGCACGCTAATCTCAGAAACGCCTACACCGATTCGATTGCGGTTTTCACTAATGTATTTAAATAGGCTTTATTTAACATTTGGTGTTTGTTTCATCGTAATCCATTCATAAATAAAAAAGTTATGTCAATTTAGAGAATCAAGTCAAAAAATTTGTTTAAAAATTGCTATAAAATAACTGTTCCGTTGCATTGGCTAAATCTTTTGCTATAAAATTATGACTGAAAATTAATATCAAATTAATAAAACCGGCCAAGTGCGAGTCAGACTCGTGTATGAAGGGTTCCGTACCATTATGTATAAAAAATCACGTTTTTTGTATGGGAGCCCCTCTTAAATCTTTATTTTATTTTGTTTTTGCTATTTTTTGTTATAGCGACAACAAAAATACATCATCTGAGAAAATTTAAACTATCTAGCTATCACGGTTCATGAGATACAGCCTGGTGACAGACAGACAGATGGACAGACGGACAAAAGGACAGTGAAGTCTTAGTAATAGGGTCCCGTTTTTACCCTTTAGTTAAAAATTTACTTTCGATGGATTTGGAGTGTTCTTAAAAAATTTTTTGGCCTCCGATAGATGGCGCTGTTCAAAACTTTAAATTTTTGTGCATCTCTGGGCCTGTGTAGACAGAACCTAGGGCCGCAAGACCTCACAACGTCCAATCTTAAACCAGCATGGAAGACAATAGCGCGGTGAGTGCCGCGCCGCCTGGTTCTCCTTGACTACGAGACAGATTAGGTTAGGTTAGGTTCACACTCTGACGGACTGCCCAGCCTGGGCGGAAGATCAAGCTGAACTGTGCACGGTAGTGGGACGACCTTCCGCTGTCTACTGTGGTTCGTCACATGAACGTCGTGGAGAGCAGTGCAGGCCTTTGCGGAGACCTGACAATCCATCCCCGGCGCACAAAGCGCAGGAGGAGGACCTATGCCTGCAACTGCCGCATCCATAACGTGGGCAAGTCGGGTGATAGAAACTGGATTCCTTCGCTCAACAAATACGGTCCTCCAAGTTGAAAGACCATTTGTGTCAACACCCTAGCGGGTACAATTTTTTAAATCGTTTCCTCACATAAAAAAAGGTTAGGTTAAGTTCCACCAGCTTTCTGTGGCTGGGTGGACAAAAGGATAGGTCTTTTCCACATGAAAAAAAAAAGTTAGATAAAGTTTTGGAACACCCATGCCAACATTATTTAGGACTGTTATGTGGCCTCTTTCCACGAAGATGAGCTACTGTTTTCCATGGTGATACGCGTAGTACACCAATGACGCCAGGCTCAGTTGGTACTCTCCGTCGACGACACGGCGCATTGTGCAGTTAGTTTGAACTCAAAGTACGCCGCAAATAACCTCCAGACAGTCCTATGCGCTCAGCCTGAATGGAAGTTCTTAGTGAAAGTCAACAAGAAGTAGATATTGATTTTAGATAACACCAACCTTCTGCCACCCTAAAAAATCTTCGGGAAAGATATGCCAAGGCACTTGCACGTCAAATATCTGGGAATACCTGAAGTTTGGCAGATGCCTCAGCTCGAAAGCCCACATCGGTGACGATAGCAAAGATGGCCCGGTGGAAGCTTTACTCAGTACTTTTCTCGCGCTTCCCGCTAAGGACATGTATGGCAAGGCTTGCCGTTGCACCGCCACATAGGCGAGGGCGGGGGCCAAGGGGGGGGGGAGACACCAAAGTAGTTCCTATAGGCGGTGGCAGCACTTTGGTAGCATGGAAGGGATGGATATATGGTACTTAGACTAAATATTTAAATTAATTAATTAATACTCTAAATCGGCAATCGCAACTAAGAAACCCTTCACTGCGCGTGGTCTGACATACACTTAGCCGATTTTATTGAAAGTACTAAAATGACGGTGCTCATAAACTAAAGTCCACGCTGACGAAGTCGCGGGCAACAGCTAGTTAATAATAATGCTTTAGATGAGGGAAAATTGTATTAAAAGGAAGGTAGACACTTACCCTCATATTCATAAAAAAATACAACCGTCTGCTAAACCTATTTTAGCTAAAACATGTTTTGTCCCTTTTCCTCTTCTCAATATTTGACATTGAAAGAACGAGACAAAACATATTTTAACTAAAATAGATTTAGCAAACGTTTGTATTTTTTTATGAATTTGGGGGTTAGCTTTCAAATGCAATTTTTAGAACGCTTCGACGTGCCATACAATTTCCAGTTCATATTTGGTGTGAAACGCAGTTATGTACCTAGAGAAAAAAAAAATTAAATCGTCATAACTTAGAGGATTTCAGAGACTCGATTACGAAGTAATAACGTAACTCAACCTGTCTAATTTTATATCAAGTAATCTTTTTGAGGATCCTGTATGTAGAAATTTTATTTGAGAAATCCTAAATTTCATTTCAGACTGGGATCTTCTCACAAATATCTTTTTATAGGTTAAATATATTAAGTTTAATAAAAAAAAAACGGGCATTTATTTTACTTTACCTTATTTTCATAATAAGTCAAAGTCCTTATTATGAAAATATTTGAAACCTAAACATTTCTTCGTTTTTAGTCTCTTTTTGGTACATATTTTTCTGCAGGTTGTTTAAGATAGGCAAAATAATATATAATACAGGTTGATGGGCGTACTCAGTCCATGATACGATACGTGAACAGCATGCCTAGAAAAGATTGAGAAATAAGAGTATGTTACATTTTTTTGGCATCAGATACAAATGGATTACTTTTTTGAAACACAGAAGTACCTAAGAGAAAAAGAAAGGAAAAATGTTTAAAGTTCGCATATCGTAAACACTAAGTATATATCACTCATAACTTCTTTCAACACTGTGGTCAATTTCAAGTCCTTAAAATTTGACCATACATGAACACTATTCTTTATCAAAATGGTATAGACATAACCCTAGGATCATAAAACCCAAGGATCATATTAGGTATCATCATAATCTCAGCCGCATAAAATCCACATCTGGACATAGGCCTCTTCTAAGGATTTCCGAAATGACCGATCTAGAGCTAGGTATTACTGTTGGTAATGGTCATTAAATTAGCGTATTTAAATATTTAAAAAAACGTGCATTTATATTTTGGTACTCTATTACATAAACTTAATTATTTATCTTTTTAATAATTTGTTGAAAAAGTTCATCTTTACATAAGTAGGTAACTTGAAAGTAGTCTTTTGGAAATCGTAATAATCCCGTTAAATTAAAACTTCACTTTATAATCTAATGAAAAAATCCTAATTACTTTAATAAAATATTAGTTTAAATGCTCTAACATAAATTAGTCGCACAAGAATATAACATACGCCATTCATCAACACATAGAATGGCAGTATCGCACTGCCTCGGGCCAATTAACTAATGGAACCCAAGGGTGGTCGGACGGATATATCGCAAGACGGATCTCTAAGGCGTCGTGACGTTTTTATTTGTACATCTTTATTAATTAATTATGTCTTTGAAACTTTTTCTTTCGAGTTTGTTGAAGAACGCTACCTTTAAATTAAAACAAATTTGCCAAGTATTTCTTCACCATTTAAAATGTATTAAAGATGTATGGTATTATCTTACTCAGAAGTGCACATGATTGTAAAGTACTGCTAAATGTAGACTAAACGACGATGCTCTGCTTGTGACACATCTTGAGCTTCTTTCATCCGTGCATCGCTACATGACAGAGGTTAATAATAACTTTATTGTCTAAATAAATTTATACACCAGGGGTTTAACATAATATACTTAAATTATTTTAAAACTGAAGTCAGTCCTTGAAAAAGTAACAATTTTTTTTTGTCTTCCTATACAAGTTGACCGATGACCTGATCCGAGTTTATATGAAAACGAAAACACTTTTTTCATAATTTGTTCTACTTATTATGTTCCTTAGGGAAAGTTGTTCAGTATAATGGATTGAAACTACCCTTAAAATAGATTCAGAATATTTTATTAGACCTTAATATGGGAGCTTGCAAGATCCGACATCAGTGCTGGCCATATACATACGTTAGAAAGAGAAAGAGTCTCATTAATCAAGTTTTCGAATGAAACTATATACTATTTCATTATCATCATATTCATCAATTAAATGGAAAAAAATGTGTATCATAAGAACAGAATCTGTATAAATATATATTTTTTATTATATTGTAGTACTTTTAAAATAATGTTAAAAAGTAAATCATATCTCTAACACTTTTTCAGGGTTCTTAGGAATAAGTTGTTGATAAAATAACGTCTTATTGGATTGATACGCCTTTTAAGAACACCTCGTGTAACGTCATTTACTCAATGTGTCGTTGTTCTAGCTTACTCGATTATCTTCTAACGTGATTTGCAAGGGTGCAAGCCAAGGGGCAAAAACAAAGGGAGCATCTGCTGATATCCCCTGACAAAGACTAAGCTGATCGATGAATGTCTCTTGTCAGCTGTTCTGTTTGTGCATGATCTGACACCTTTGGTTATGTCTTAAGATAAACATGACACCAACATGATGACACCAAGATGGTCAAAGTATTTGGTAACTAGAGCTCTGAACTTCTTCTGATCCCATGATCATCATTGACATTAAATGTGAGTAAAATTCTTCGGAGTATCAAGCCACAGAATGCCATTATATTATTGTTTTTGTCATTATATTTTTATTATTATTTTAAATATTTCAAACAATAATAAAAAAAATTATAAACTTAAGAGATTTTTTATAGCAAAATCACCTTATTACCTTATAAAATAGAAACGGTAGACAGAATCGTAAGTAAAATACTTATTAAAAAGAAAAAAATATCACAGAAATACATAGCTAGGAAGTGGTAAAAATATCAAATCCAGTATACCCAGAGGATTTAAAGCTTGCGAGTTTCCGATATCGGGGACTTATGTGAGATACTATAAATAAATAGCCTGGGGCGCATCGCCGCTGCCCCGGTGGCAATTAATCAGGGGGACCACCTGTGACTGCACTCTAATATCCAAGATGGACAATACTAGAACTGCAAGAGCATTACAATATATTCCATGCGCTATTGTTTACATGGACCACGATAAAACTTGCACTTAAGTGTGATTTATTCACCAATAAATGAGTATAAATCACGAGTCACACAGCCAGGTAAATCTACTATTTCCACATTTCCATTCACATTTCTGATCTCCTAGCTTTGTGTGTTAGCTCTAAACGGAAATACGATTTTGCTTTGAGTTGCGATTTATTTTTGATAAAATTTCAATTTGAAATATTGAAACACAAGATTACAAGTTGGCAAGCGCCTCAGCGCCTGCAGAAATGCAGATGGACACCCCATGTCCATCTGCATTTCTGCAGCAGCGCAGACGCTCGTAAATAATCCCTTGGACCTGAAAAACGTTTCAGTGAATCCAATAAAATACGTATCCGCAGAGACTACGCCGCAGCGAGCTCGTTACCACGCCTAGACGATTTATTGAGATTTGAAGGCTGAAATATTGTAGATGTTCCATTTTAAAATTCTTTTATGAAATACAAGCGCTGTATCCTATTAGGGTTTTTAATTCTATGCCGGTGCTTTTATAGCGCCTAGGCATCGGGAGACTTTAACTGGGAACTTGGAAAATCAATAGTAGCACAAAAGCATTCTACTCTTAGCGTCAATAGTATTATAATTGCCCTATTACCTGCATACTGCAGCAGTTATGAAAATTATAGTACCTAATGCCCTAAACTGCTTACACGTTGCTCTTGCATCTAACTTATATTGTATAGCTTAGTCAAAAGGTATTAGATATCTTACCTATATGATATTGGAATACGATTTTCATTAGAGTTGGTCTGTATTTCGAGATGCTTTGATTTTACTGAAACTAAAATACATTTCAAATTTTCAGTATTCGAAATATATTCACAATGTTATATGTTACTTAGTGTCAGTTCCATTATATGTTGCAGTTTGTCAATGATTATCACAAAAGGAACATATAACGTTAAGTAAAATATATGAGGCAATTTTTTTAAAAGTTAAACAAAGTGACATAAAAACACACAAGTTAAAAAATTCAGGATATGACAACGCACGAACGAATGACAGTGTTGCGTCGATGCCATCAAAAGTTCCAGGTCACGCTATAAAAGCAAATTGCAGTTTTTCTTCCAATGACAGCAGATGGCGCGTCCTAATTTGACAGTTTAACGACTGCCGAACCTGCGCTCGCAAATGCAAATGTACAACTAGCCTAACAAGTACAAGTGACACAAATAAATAACGAACGTCTGATGAAAAACGGAACATAAAACCATCATCTTATTTTCATACAGTGCTACTAACTGCGAACTATGACTGTATAAATAAATAAGTTTTCCACATTACCTTTTATTATCGTTTATTTTTACGTATAAGTTTAGGGGTGGTATGTCTGTCATTATTTCGTAAATGGTTTCGTCTAATTTAGAAGACTTTATTTCAATTGCGCAAAATTTTACAACGGTTTTGTACTTTGTATGTTATTATTTTGCAGTTCAACATCTCTTTCGGTTTATGAAAGTAATAAAAAATTACTAAAACATAAATAATCATTGTAACAAAATATTGGACCTCAAAACACTTTATCAGAATGACAAGTTGTTTACATATACACGTATGAACGTAGATTTTTATTTTGTAAAGTAATGTTTATTATTTAGTACAAAATAATTTCTGTTTCTATTTCATTTTTTGCTCAATTATTGCACCGAAATTATTTTCTGCTAGTATGTTTTTCTTAGTATCAGGGATGTTACGAATGTCAAACTTTCTACATTAGGGAATGTGAATGCAAATACGAATGTTTAAGATGCGAATGTGCAAATGCGAATGCAGGCATCAAGTATTACAAAAAAACACACATATGAATTAAAATCGATAATTTTTATGATAAGGTGTAAAAATCGCCATCTTTCACTTTTCTTTTTCCGGTGCCATAATGAAAAACTATTTATATATCCCAAAATAGTTTAAAATACAAGACGCTATTTGTTTATCTATTATGCAATTACAGCTGACTGCAGACAGCTGACAAACAAATCAAGTAATCACAAAAAACTCACGTAAAATAAACGCTTCTTATTCGTCCAAATAATCACGTTAAGTGCAAATCAACGAAACGCAAATATGCGGCGCGGTGGCGCGTACGCGTGGACGATGGGCAATTGGGCATGGGCATGTCGTGACCTGCACACAGTCGTATTCGCATAAGATTCGCGTTGATTGATGCGAATGCGAATGTCGGTGTGAATGTTTAAACGATGCGAATGCGAATATTCGTAACATCCCTACTAAGTATACGGGTTCGATTTTCGAATTATCACCTAACTTTGCTTGTGAAAATAGACCAGATCAATGATTTGAACACGAAATTTAACTGTAAAAGGTGAGTGAGAGGTGGTGTGTAACGAATTGTGCGCCGGCTTATTTGGCTGACCGTACATGGACAGGTTTCATTGGATTTGTGTTCGGAATTCTATTTCGGTCCTTATTTACAATTTAAATCAATGCAAGTAATATAAACTACAAAATGACGAGTTTTTTAGTAGTTGTGCGAATGAGTGACTATTGGATATACAATACAATACAATAATATAATTGTAATGAAATAGACAATAAACTGATTATAACGTATTCTTTTAAGCTACTGCGTCGATTGAATAACTCTTACGCTGCTCTTACTTATAAAGAATATAATTTTAAATATACACAGTTTTCAACTAGTAAGAAAAAATCGTTCATACGGTCCTCTAATTAATAACCCGATAAGCATAGTTATATAAAGTATTCATTATAAATTAATAAAAAATATGGGTTAACAAAGTAAGCTTTCCTCAAAATTCTCACAGTGGCTGACAGATGGCCAAATATTTCAACTCATGCGTATGAGATATGTCATCATCATCATCATCAATTCAGCCGCATACTTATACGCGCCGCAGTGACCCTGCGTTGCGTACATTGACAATGTCTTAGGCAGCTAGACATGGTCAACTGTGTAGCCAAAGTATCTCTTGTTTCTTTATATTCGTTATATTAATATTGAAGATTTTAAAATATTAATAAATATACCACCCAGAATTAAACAAAATTTAATCTTCTAAAATAGAAATGATATCTTCAAAATTCAATAGTAATAAAGATTTTAATTCTAAGGGAATCTACCTAAACGTTGGTGCAATATAATGAGGGTTCACAAAGCAAGCTATCTTGCTAATCTTCATTATGACTGAAACCCGCTGATGCCCCCGAGCACTTGCGTTTCATGTGACACGGACACAATGTGCTGAGATAACGTATCCTTCCAAGCCACTGCGTCCATTGACAATCTCTTACGCAACTGGGCTTCGTGGAATGGCGATTCCATGCCTCTGTATCATTTTATTATTTTGAATTTCCTTTATTGATTCCAACTTTTTTTTAATTTTTGTTACATGATATTTGATCATGATTTATTTAACACATTAATTCCAATATTTTCTTACAATTATTGATTTGTATTTTTTTAAAATACATCCCATATCAGTCCTCTAGTGAACTTAAGATCTCTCTCAATAAATAAAGATTTGCCCATAGCCAACACGCAAATAAAAACAGGACGCAAACAAAAATTATATTCATGTTTTTATCTGTTACAACATACTTTTCATCCGTAACATTTAATAACTTAAATTTTTTTTGGTTTAGGTATAGATCATTAAATATCTAGATTCTCCGGAAAATTATAACTTATAAATCAATTTTAGTAGTAATCAAATGCAAATATTTTTCATTTGAAAATAATTTTCTTCCGTCTTTGATTGACGTTTAAAAGTAATTGCTGTTCAATGTTGCTCAGTTTTTGCATGTTGCTAAAATAGTTTCCTTTACGATAAAAAGTAAAGGCACATAAGTAACCAATAAAAATGATAAGTGAAATAAAAATTAGACGGTATAGTTCCCCTTTCGCGAAAATGGCTTCCTTTAGATAGAGAAAACGTATAATGGAATGCAATAACTCTTGACCGGGTGTGCGAAGAAATAACACTGTGTCATATTTCACAACCCTCCAACATTTTTATAAAAGCGGACCATCTGCTTTTGACCCCTCATTCTTTTTGTTTCTCAAATTATTTCTGTATAAGTAAAATATTAGATATCAGTAAGATTCCTGAGCACGTTCTGAAGCAATTTTTACTGGACCGCCAATTTATTTCTTGCTGTATACGAAACTTGGTAATTGCGAACTACAGCTTAACTAACCTCTTTGTTCACGCCCGATATAGTTTTAACTCTAACTTAATCATAAAAGTGTTGGTTTATTACTAGATAATATAAGAACTTATTCTCTCTCGTTTATTCCGGTTGCATCCGCTACTCTGCTTCGGGGCCCATGGTACACTTGTTTACTTGTTGGAAAGAGTTTTTTTTTCCCGGACAATACGGACGGGGGGGGGGGGGGGGTCTAGGCGAAAAAAAGTGTAAAAAAAATTCCGACATTTTTTTCACTCTCGTCACAAATCTTTATATACAATGTGTATTTTTTATACTTGATCAAACGAAATCTGCGGATATTAGACGAAATATTATCGATAAAAAACCGAAAAAAATCGTTATTAACACCTTATTTTTTTTTTTAGAAAGGTCGTGTTTCGATTTATATTTTTTTCTCTTTAACTGCGTATTTTTTCAAGTTATCTCATTTGAAAACTACAAAGTTTAAGAAGCTAAGAAAGTTAAAATAATTAACAATGCCAAAAAGGAAATTAGTTAAAAAAATTATGAAAAAATTAAAGTGCCTAGATTTTTTAAATGACTAACATAACGAATTTTTTTAGTATTTTTTTTATAGATAAAATTTCGTCTAATATCCGCACATTTCGTTTGATCAAGTACATACTCATTGTATAATAATAAATATTCTGTGCATGTACTTATTTGTAATCACTCCTTCTAAACGGCTGGACCAATTTAGATGAAATTTTTTGTGTGTGTTTAAGAAAGGTTTAAAACCACTAGATGATTTTGCGTGTGTTTGTAGTTAAACTCCTCTTTAACGGCTAAACCGATTTTGATGATTTTTTTTGTTTGTGTTCAAGTGGATTCGAGAATGTTTTAGATTTAAAATTAGATATTTTTTGTTTTTATTTTTTTTTAGTTCTACGTCCCATGATCGTTAGATTGACACGTTATAATTTATTCATTTTAATAGATTTTTTTTTTTTTCAATTCCACCAGCTTAGCAAAATCTGGCTCTGTCTTTCCCTAAAAGTATACCTACTAACGTGATTTTGAACATATATGTATCTGTGTAATAACAGAAGCAGATACTAACATATTTACAAAAAGTTTGAAAGAACACCATGACTGTTATTTTTATCTTTCATCTTGTGTATAGCTAAGTTATGTATATCTCAAATATACTGCGTTAGTTATTGCGTACGGAGTGTTCGAATTTTTCCACACCTAATGGTGTTTGTTAAAGATAAAGATAATTTATTTGCCAAACATATCATGTTTACCATCACCGGTGTGCAAATTTTGTCAGAAAAGCTATCGTCTATCATAATACTATAAAAATATACCTTCAAACAAAGTCAATTTACAATTTATCAGATAAGAAATCCTTAACACTATAATAACATTTATCTATCAAAAATAACTTAATTTTCTTCTTAAACAAAGTCAAATTTAATTCTTTATATTGTTTTGGAATTTTATTATATATTATTGGTGCCATACCTAATACACTATCATGTTATAATGCAGTTTTAGATGAATGCATGCACAATTTGTCCTCACGACGGTTTCTTTCTACTGTATCAGATAATTTAGGTAACAGGTGAGGATTACTCTTTACAAATATAGCTGTTTCTAATATATATAATGACGGGTGTGTTAGAATCTTATGTTTTTTAAATCTCGGTTTACAACTACTCGTATATCTACTTTGTAGTCCGAACATTGCTCGAATACAACGCTTTTGCATTTTAAATACTAGCTAGATCTTTATCGGTGGAATTTCCCCAAAAAATTATACCGTATCTAAGGACTGATTCAACTAGGGCATAAGATGAACTACTAATCCGATTGCAAAGCCTTTCAATTTGTTCTTTCCATTTTAACTTACAATTGATTATTATTATAAGAAATCGAGTAGATGGAACATTCGATACAATGTTGCCCTGATATTCTACGTTAAAACACTCTTACATACACGAAAAACAAACAAACCGCAAAATCGGTATACTGTCTTACTTTATTACAGTTCTGTGTAAATGGATTCAATTTCGATTATATACATATACATGGCGAGCTGAAATAGTTTTATGTCACCTAAAAAGAAAATCTTAATAGAGGGGGTGAGTGTTCGACGTGTCCATAAAACCTTCTGGGGAGCGAACGTGTAAGGAATAAGCGTCACAGGAGCGGGGTGACTGCGGTCATTCCGCTAAACGAAGATCAGAATCGCAAGCTGTTAGCATAGAGATTGCGATCGAATGAAAGCCGCCCGAAGTATTCCATCCAAGGATCGAGGGGCTCCGAATATTGCGGCCGCCCCAAACAGCCCTTTTTGACTTTACTAACATTCCGCTACGCCACTAAACCGCCCTTTGATTTTTTCAACATCTTGAATAAAATGAACTTATTTAACTTTAAACAATTTACATGATTTTGTAATTCACTCCAAATCAGAATGATCAGTAGACACATCAATTCATTTAAGTATCGGAAAGTGACATATTCAACCGGATAAAAAATACGAGCAGAAAATTTCCGTACCCATCGATTGTTTTGTATTGAGAAAAAACTTTCTTTGTCGTTTGATCGATGGCCCCTTGTCCATTAGGGACCTTTTAAAAGTTGTCCTTTGATTTCATTGTGTATTTCAGCAATAATCGCAAAGTTTGAAAGAACTTTCAGTATTTGATGAAAAATAAATAAATCATCAATCATAAGAATGTTTTGTTTCAGAATTTAATATTCATTTTTAGAAACAAAGGCAGTTTAGGTTGAAGCATTTAAAACATTGATGCTCATCGTTATATATTCCTGTGTTGTAATATTAATAATATAACGGCTCCAGAGCAGCTTGTGGCGAGCTGTTAGTGAGTAACAACCAACACCACGGTCCCGAGTGCTCTAGAGAGCCGGTCAGAGCCCTCGTCCCCGACGTGTCTTCATCGGTCGGGGTGGAGACCCAAGAGGGCTTGCAGGACTCTCAGCTCTGTATTGCCTTAATTGGCTGTGCAGAGAGGAGTCGTAAGAGCTGTAGCTCCAGGAGGGGTGAAAGTGTTAAAGGGCATAACGACGCGAGTAACTTCGGAGAAAGCGCAGCACACTTTTTGACACCCCTGAGTCGTCTGCACCGGTGTTGCTTCTTTGCAGGCAACTATTGTCGGCGAGTTTGAGAGGCCCATGCAGCGGCCGGTAAGCTACCACCTGCCTACAATAGTCAGTAATAATGATTTTGCCGGGTGACGTTACTATTGCAATATCCCAGCATCAGTCCATCCCAATCTCATTCCATAACCCATAGATCTTTCCCTTTTTCTTGCAATAGATCTTTCTCCTGCCGAAAACTATTCAAGAGAACACCTTTCATAGGTATATTCAGGAATGGGTTTTGGCGGGAGCGCCACATTACATCAACTTCTCCTAAGGGCCTCTACGTGTTGGATCTGTATTCCTACGCAAGCCTCTCAAAGACCGGGGTGAAAAGTCCTGTGACAGTGAATCTAAAGGACATACATAATATTAATAATCTCACCTTTTAGATAAAAAGGTACTAAAAGGCCATTTCATGTTAGCTTTGGCCCCATGAACGCCTCCAAGGACTGGGTCCCCATGGACTCGTGGCTGATAAGCGTACCAACATATTAATATTTTTTTTTTATTTACTCATAACAGGAATAATTACTTGTGAGAAGTCTGCACTAGGTGTGTGTAAAAAATAAAACTATAAAAAAAATTACTACTACTTATTCTTAGTTTTCCGTTTCAATTTTTCACCGACTATTTTTTTGTAGTCGGTACTTGTCGGTATGGGGGGTTACTTCAAAAGCGGTACGCAAGACGGACGCAACTGCATATCCGCGTTTCAGTGTCAAGCAACATTGAGCATAAATGTACAAGGATAAAGTCTTATTTAGTTTGACATAGAAATAGGACGTCACTATCGGACGACTATCGTTTTATTTTATGGAGTAACCCCCTAGGTTTATCTGGAATTGGGGGTATCTATGTTAATTTGATAACAATGAGGTATTATGGTTGAGCCGTTTGCTTAGCCTCCAAGCAAATGGCGCTTTTAAAGGATTTCTCTACTCTAGATATAATAGTAGAGGTAAGTATATAAAATGTCAGGACGATGTAGTGCTTCGTTCGCGGAGTGGCGAGGTAGCTGGGAGGTGCCAATATATTTCCGGACGGCTGAACGGTCAGGTAATTGTGGCTGGAACCTATCTCACGCACGTGAGCGGAATGCCAAACAGATAGTGCTTTGCAAATTATAAACTCAAGTTCAATGTTCGGCTAAATTAATCTTTAGATAGAATAGTAGAGGTATATATAACGTCAGGACGATGTAGTGCTTCGTTCACGGAGCGGCGAGGTGGCTGGAGATGTCAATATATTTTCTGACGGCTGAATGGTCTGGTAATTGTGGCTGGAACTTATCTCACGTGCGTGAGCGGAATGCCAAACAGATAGTGCTTTACAAATTATAAACTTGGGTTTAATGTTTTGCTTAATTAGTCTACAGCTGTGTAATATAAGTTGGTTTAAAGAGTGATAATAAGTTTTAGTAAAAATAGATATATGTTTAGAGTAAGTACAGCGCGTATGACTATGCATCAATGGGCTGCTTTATATGTTACCACAGTTCATAAGTAGGATCATCTCGGACATGTGTTTGTTACTAAGTAGTTAAACTGTTTAACTGTACCCGGATAGAGGACCGGTCCCGTCTTCTGGCTCTGGCTGAAAGAGAATCAGGATATTGGTTGCAGGCACTACCATCTTCACATGTTGGCACTCTTCTTGATAACTGTACCTTTTAAGTTGGCCATGGGAATACGCTTGGTGCAAAGATCAACCAGCCCCATACATGCCATTGTGGCACAGATGTGGATGGTATGGGCCTTCATGGTTTGGCTTGTACGAGAAGTGCCCGTCGAATCCCGAGACATGCCTCTCTTGATGATTTAATCCCTAGAGTTCTGGCCTCTGTTGGAATTCCATCAGTTTTGGAATCACAAGGGATTTTCCGTTCCGACGGCAAGCGCCCTGATGGTATGTCGCTCGTGCCCTGGAAACAGGGTAAGTGTCTTGTCTGGGATGCGACTTGTGTTGACACTTTCGCAGCTTTACACTTGCCTTCAACTTCGACCCGGGGTGCGGCAGCGGCGTGTACAGCTGAGGCAAGCAAGAAACGAAAATATTTGGGTCTGGGTGATAGTTATATATTTTTACCTTTTGCAGTAGAGTCAATGGGCCCTTGGGGCCCTGATACTAAATTATTTCTTAAGGTCATCACGATGCGCCTCATTGAGGCAACTGGTGATCATAGAGCTGGCAGCTATTTCGCTCAGCGTATAAGTATAGCGATTCAGTGGAGAAATGTTGCCAGTATTCTGGGTACGTTGCCTCAATGCGGTGCGTTGAAAGAAATTTTGTAGTTGTAAATCTTTTATTTATTTATTTATTTATTGTAAAAAAAGTAATTAAACCTAATACTGAACCGAGTTATACAAAACAATATAGTAGTTAATGAAAGTTGAGAAATTACGGTAGTAAGTTCAAAATAGAATTTGTCTTTTCCATTCCGAATAACTATTTATATAACTATTTATAATAAATTCAAAGTCTATTAAAAATCTTTGAAAATCTTTCTCTAGATCCAAATCATTTTGCTTTTTAATAACTTCTTACTGTTCGCAAGGGTAATTTTTAAGCACAATGAAACACCAACTGTACCAAAAAAATATTGCATTCTTTGTAATATTTGTTTGAATAACAAATAATATAAATGAAATACAATAAACCTAAATAAAATTTGACATTCTTATGGAGATCAAACGGAATTAGTAATGCTATAGTAGGTGTTTCTATTTTATTCAAGGTTTATAAGTTAATTTATTTGTAGGTATAATAGCTTCCATCTAAAGTCACGTCAATCTAATTTTTGAACTGAAATAAGGAAAAATTAGTGTAATTAAGAAAAAACTTTTTTAATCACTCTAACAACAAGATACATTCAAATTTTATTTACGCAATTTTTTGGAGCTACCGATTTCAATGGTAGGTACTCTTTTTTGGGGTAAATCATTTTAAGAAGTGGCAACCCTGCATGCCGCTGATTCTTTGTATCTTTTAGAGCTACCGATTTCAATGGTAGGTACTACTATTTTTCGGGGTAAATCATTTTAAGAACTGGCAACCCTGCTCGCCGCTGATTCTCGGTATCAAAGGTCGAAACTGTTGCCTGAATCTCACTGGAGTAGACTTTGTTCAAGTTATTGACTTAGAGCGCGCTCATTAGCTAAATGACCGTGTTTTATTAAATGAGTAATCAAAGGAACTATGTTACGTTATGGACTTGCCTAGAATTTTGATTCGGTTTACCGTCTCACTTGAATGAAGAGATGAATCCTACGTATTTTGGGTTTATTTCCGCTAGAATTATCTATATAGAATTAGGTGTTGTGACACATAGGGCGAGGTTTAGTATGCTGCGGGTAAATTTCCACAGGTGCTTCAGCATAGGAAATCTCATTTTGCACATCTGTCCCGGTGTGCAATCTGGCGAATGGTCATGGCAGGAGCGCAACAGTCGCTAAGATAGCCACGACAAGTCTGATGGATTATCCTTCCCGCGGTTGCCGCCTGTTCTTGGTCTGGTTCCTTATGAAACAGACA
Source organism: Acrobasis suavella (assembly GCA_943193695.1). Lineage (NCBI taxonomy): Eukaryota > Metazoa > Arthropoda > Insecta > Lepidoptera > Pyralidae > Acrobasis > Acrobasis suavella. The sequence continues at coordinate 9,991,298 of OW971940.1, forward strand.
CAACAGAAACCATCTGACGCACTCCACATCTCCCGTTATCACCTAATCCTACTCCCCATCCTAAGAAATCCTCATCCCAATCCCATCCAAATTATCAGCTGCAGGTCGTCGTGGACAAGATACTGCGGGCAAGATGACACTATGATATGTGACGTCGGGCGGGGGCGGGGTGTCCACCCACGTGTTTGTGCCGTGCGTGGGGACCCGTAATGGTCGAAAAGGGGATCCTGGAAGTTGAGCTGAGGTGGGGTAGGGTGGACATATAAACCCTGCCAATGCAACACGCTTCTTTGGCCCTGGATTGATCTAACACGGGCGGCCCTTACCTAGCTAGTAAGGGTCAATCGGCTGCGATGTCCAGTCAGATGGCCATCATGCGAGTTTCCTGTGCTGGCAGGCCGGCAGTCGGTGGCGCTCGGTACCATGGTTTACGTTTTGGGCTATGGTACTCTAGTGCTATTTAGACTCGTGCGGTCGGCCTACTCGGGGAGCTATACCCAATGGTAACACTGGCGCAACACTCGGTTGCGTCCCCGGTTTGAGGACTCCGTGGCGGGTGGTGAACCTGCGGGGTGAAATACACTAATACGGATACATGGATACCCAAAACAAAAAACACCCAACTCAAACCTCCAAACCCTCGGGTGCGGAGTTAAACAACACAGATGCAACCGCCGGCGCATCTGTACACGTCAAAAAAATGGACGCTCCTAAAAGGAGCGCCCTACTGGAGACCTGGCAGGAGGTGACTCGACGCAAGGGGAAGGGAAACCGGAACCAAGCGAAGCATTCGCCTCCAGCATTGCTCCAGAACACGGCTAGGCGTTCGAATCGTTATGGCAAAAGACCAGCTAACACAAAGGTCGCCAAACATAACGTCCTACACCCGTCACACTACACCCGCGATCAAGGGACGCTGGACACTACACGACCGTCCACCTCTTCGGAGGGAATAGGTCGTTCTACACACGAGAACCCGCGAGGGGGATCGAAACCTACTCCCTTAGGGAAAAGACAGCTGCAAAAACAGCAGCCCCCGAAGAAGCAGCAGCCCGTACTGGAGCAGCAGCCAAGGGAGCAGCAGCAGGTGCAGCTAAGACAACCCCCTCCAACATCCAAGCGCGCGCGCCTCGACGACACAATCTCCCCTAGAGGTGAGACCAAGAAAGTGAAACTCGATGGAGCGGCGCTGAAGAGTGGGACTACCTACGCAGGTGCGGTTGCGACAGACTTGGACATGGCTGTCACGACGGTCGATAGATCCGACTTACAACCCGAAGAACTGGGTAAGATTCAGGAGAGGATTGAGGACCAGCTCATGAACCACGTCCTTGACCCGGACTCGGAAGTCATTCCTGTATTTGGGGGAAAGCCCGTCATCGCTGATGGCGTACTTAAACTCAAGTGCAGAGATGAGGCGACCAAGTCCTGGCTCAGGGAGGTGGTGTCAGGATTCCCTCCGGCCTCCAATAAACAACCGCTGACGGTGATGGCCCAAAAAGACCTACCCAAACGTACCAGATGCGGTCTCTTCCTGCCCGCAAGGAAAGGCACGATCCACCAACTCCACACTATGCTTCACCGCATGAACCCATGGGCTGGTGTGGATAGATGGACTTTATACAGCCCAATACAACAGGAAGAGGGTATCTACGTCTTGGTAGGTGTACCGGACGAGCTTCTGCCCACCATCATGGAGCATGAACGCTGCCTGGCATTCTCCCTCGGGTCGGTAAGATAATCTATGATCAAACCTGTGACTCTCCCAGAGCTTGTATCTATCTACCCCATAACTTCTTGGCATTGCCACTAACTCACTTATTTTCCAGAGATCTGACAGCCATCAGGATCTCAAAGAGTGACCACAAAACCCTACCGAATACAGTGATAGCCTCCGTTTACCTCCCAGGAGACGCAGGCGCCGATATACCAACTCGTGAACTCATAGAACTGGTAAGTTACTGTGAAACAAACAAACTGGAGCTAATCATCACCGTTGATGCAAATGCACATCACCCTCTTTGGGGCATGGAGAAATCCAACCCCAGAGGGGATGAGCTAGTAAACTACCTCATACAGACAAATCTTAACATACTAAACAAAGGTAACAAACCAACGTTTATAACTAGGCGATGCCGCACCATTATTGACCTCACCCTAGCTACAGACGGCATTCTAGAATACATCTCTGACTGGCACGTATCTGACGAAGCTTCCTGCTCAGATCACAGATGGCTTCGATACAAGGTAAACTTTACAATTGCCAAACCTACTCCCCATAGAAATCCAAGGAAAACTGACCGAAATGCGTATAACAAACTTCTACAGGAGAAACTTGGACCTATGCAACACCACATAGCTCTAAATAGCCTCCCAAAGGTAGAAGAATACGCAAAAACCATATCACAGGCTATTACACAAAGTTACGAAACTTCTTGCCCTCTTAGCACCAGGGGCTGCTGCCCCAAAGGTGGTAAAAAATTCTGGGGCCCTGAACTAGAAAGGCGTAAGAAACAAGTACACCGACTCCTGAATCGAGCGATGAATACAAAAAGCGAAACAGACTGGGACAACTACGCCAAAGCTCGCTCTAACTACAAATACAAGATTAGAAAGTTTAAACGTAAATCCTGGTGTAAATACTGCACGAGTATTGAAACTACATCCGAAGCTTCCAGAGTCTGCAAACTACTGTCAAGTGGGGGTAATAAGACCATTGGCACCCTCAAGAAACAGGACGGCAGTTACTCTGCAAATACCGAGGAAATTTGCGAAATACTATTAGAAACGCATTTCCCCGGATGCCTTAAATACAATAACCCGGATAAACCAAAGGAATACATACATGAGCCTACTGAACAAGACTGGAAATTAGCCCAGGAGATAGTCACTTTAGACAGAGTGGAATGGGCAATTAACAGCTTCCAACTGTTCAAATCACCAGGCCCGGATGGTATATTCCCTGGCCTTCTTAAATGGGGAGAAAAAGTTCTTCTGGAACACCTCACCAGCCTACTAACAGCTTGCCTCGCCTATAGATACATTCCTCAACAATGGCGAGAGGTCAAAGTAATATTCATCCCGAAACCTGGTAAAACGGACTATACAAATGCTAAATCATTTAGACCCATAAGCCTATCCTCTTTCCTCCTGAAAGTGTTGGAAAGATTGTGTGACAGGCACATTAGAGATACGGCACTAACCAAACATTCCCTACACCCCAAGCAACACGCATACTGCACAGGCAAATCAACAGAATCTGCGTTACATGAAGTCGTAACAACACTAGAAAACGCAATACACAGCAAAAATCTTTGTCTAGGAACCTTCATCGACATAGAAGGGGCTTTTGACAAGACAAACTATACCTGTATACAAGAAGCCCTTGACAGACATGAAGTACCAAACACCGTAACTGGCTGGATATCCAACATGTTGAAGCTACGAAGCATTAAACTAGACATAAGTGAAACCACAAAAGTGGTGGCAACCAGAGGATGCCCACAAGGAGGAGTACTATCACCCCTTCTTTGGAGTCTAGTAGTTGATGATCTTATTACATCTCTAAACAAGAAACATTACCACACAGTAGGCTACGCGGATGACTTGGCAATTCTCATACAAGGGAATTCGGCAGGCGTCGTGTGCAGCTTAACCAGAAGCGCACTACGCATTGTGGAAGCATGGTGCAATAAACACGACCTATCAGTCAACGCGAATAAAACAGAACTAGTCATGTTTACCAACAAAAGAGCTCTAGGTAAGTACGAACCACCAAAGCTCTTTGGAACGACTCTAACGCTAGCGAGAGAAGTCAAATACTTAGGCGTAATTTTAGACTCCAAGCTTAACTGGAGCACGCATCTTGATGAAAAACTAAACAAAGCATGCATAAACCTATGGAACTGCCGTAGATTAGTAGGTAAAAACTGGGGACTATCCCCAAAAATCATGAAATGGCTGTACATCACAGTCATTAGACCAGGTCTGACATACGCTGTAATAGTATGGTGGTATAGAACTACGCTGACCACAGTACAAGACAAACTACAGCGATTCCAGAGAACAGCATGCCTGGCAATTGGCGGCGGCATGAAATCTTGCCCAACGGCGGCTCTAGAAGCAATCTTAGACATCAGATCGCTACACTTACACATCAAACAGGAAGCACAAGTCGCAGCCGCAAGACTCAATACGTTGGGCCTGTGGAAAAACAATGACAAGGCACCACATACACAAATCCTGTCAATAGCTCTCGGCGCATCACACCTCATAGGTGCCATAAACGATAGGATATGTAAACAATTTATCTTTGACAAAAAATACAAAATACAATTACACGAGGCACCATCAGACAGCTCTGGTACCGAAGAAGTGAGAGTATACACAGACGGCTCGAAGACACACACTGGTGTGGGAGCTGGTGTATTCTCTCATGAACTCAACATCCACTCTGCAACCGCCTTGGGTAAGGAAAACTCCATTTTTCAAGCCGAGTGCGCAGCCATAACCCAGGCAGCAACAGAAATTACCAGGAGAAAAGTATCAGGTTTGTCCATCCGTATCCTGACAGACAGCGCAGCGACTCTGCTTGCCCTAAATCGGGCATATGTAGATTCCGCCTTAGTACAAGAATGCCACAGATCCCTGGATGAACTCTGTAAGTACAACAATGTCACTCTCCAATGGATCAAAGGACACAGCAATTCACTGGGTAACGATGCAGCAGACGAACTGGCGCGTCGGGGATCGAGCATGGCAACGGAAGGTCCCCTCCCGATGGCTCCGATTCCCTTCACACAGGTTCGCTCCTGGATCAGAAATCGCATTAGCGAAGAACAAGCTCAATCATGGCAATCCCTTCGGACATGCAGGCAAGCCAAGGAGGCACTACCCAAATGGGACAGCCGCTTATCCCGGCGTCTGCTATCACTGCCGCGAGGGAACTTACGCCGTATGATTGACATCATTACTGGTCACTGTGCACTAAACAAACACCTTTTCACCCTAGGTCTAACTAACAGTCCTCTGTGCAGAGCTTGCATGGAGGCTGAAGAAACTGCGAGCCATCTCCTCTTGGAGTGCGATAGTGTCGCACACATAAGAAGGTTCCTAGAACATCCAGGAACTATGACAGAGGCGTACAGGGCGCCAGCAGGCGTTCTAGGCTTTCTGCAGGAGCTGGGCTGGTTCGAGAACTGAGACCGGAGTCAGCTCCCCACGCAAAACGGGACCGGCAAAATCGGACCTACTTGCGGAAAAGTTGTCCTCGAAGGAAGTAAGTAAGTAGGTGTTTGACGTATAGTTTATGATGTTCGCTTTATAATATAAATAATAATAATAATAAAATCTTTATTCAAATAATTAGGTGCTAGACATTTTAAAAGGAACACATTATTGATACATTAAGGATATATATTATAATCTAAAGGTACCTGAGCTAGGATGAAAATCATCCTGTATTTCAGGCGTTACACGTTTTATATGCTCATAATAAACTTAATAAACAATTACACTTACAATGATATTAAAAACGTTAGGAAAAAATAAAAAGAAAATATAAAAAAATATATACCTATTATAAACAAACGAAACGCTTAAGTATTATTTTAAAACCATTAGCAATTCCTCTGTTTCTTCGTAAGACATATTAAGTAGGGCTTCTTGAAGAATTTTCTTAGTAGTACTATAAGGGAGGGGATGAAAACCTAGTTTTTTATTAAGTCTATTGTAGAGAAGTGGGCCAAGGAATAGAAAAAATCGAGAGGAGAAGGCGTGCTTTGTTTGAACATTATTTGTGCAAACAATATCTTTCCGTCTTTTGTTCGTCAGTTGAGTGCTGAATGGCAGTGCGGCGTGCTGTTTGAGGATTGTGCTTAATATAAATAATTGTCTAACTGTTAATACCTTACAGGATTGATAGAGCAGGTCTGTGGGAAAAAGGAAAGGGCGGAAAGTAGACACCTTAAGAATGGCTCGCTGAGCTCTCTCAATAGTTAGTAGGGATGTTTTAGCTGTGCCACCCCATGACGTAATACAATAAGTTAATACTGACTGACAAAGGGCAAAATAAACTTGCCTGATTGTTTTTGAGTCCGCAATAGAGCGTAATTTTTTGAAGACAAATATTAACTTACGGATTCTGCCATTTAAGATTTCAATGTGATGCTTCAAAGAAAGTGTTTTGTCAAGTACAATACCCAAATATTTTGTTTTGTCGGTGCTAGAAATAACTGGGCACTGACACGTGTTAGTTGCAGGGTTTGTGCAGTGATGTGCATACATTTTTGTGTTAAAATAAGATGAGTGCAAATGGCGCATGGAAAACTGAATAAAATTCGTCTTTTCAGTGTTTAAAGTTAGTAGATGCTGCTGAAGCCATTTATTTACAACATTAAAACCTTGTTGCGCAAGTTTAAAGACTTCATCAACTGAGTTAGCAGAAAATAAAAGAGCTGTGTCGTCGGCATACGAAATTATTTTCCTCCCTTGTAGATTCAGATTACATAGGTCGTTGATGTAAATTAAAAACAAGGTAGGGCCTAAGATACTTCCCTGGGGAACTCCAAAACAGCTAATTTTTTGGTCAGAACTAATGATATTGTCTATTTTGACGCACTGAGTACGTTCTTCCAAATAATTTGCAAAAAGTTTAAGCTCATTTCCTCTTATCCCTATGTTTTCTAGCTTGTGCAATAAAATGGGAATGGAAATTGTGTCAAATGCTTTTGCAAGGTCAAGGAATATTCCAATTGTTTGTTTCCCACTATCGAGTTCCTGTACTAAATAATCGGTTAGACTATGAACAGCATCCGCTGTTGATAACTTAGACCTAAAACCATACTGCACTTCCGATAGTAAATTGTACTTTTCCAAATAAGGAATAAGCCTTTTGTTTATAATTTTCTCTAATATTTTTGATATCGAAGGCAATAATGAAATAGGTCTATAGTTTGAAACTTGCTCTTTGTCACCGGATTTATAAATAGGAACTACGACGGCTTTTTTTAAACATTTAGGGAATATACCCTCACTCAGGCATTTTTTAAAAATATGGGTTAATGGGCGGACCAGTATATGTTTGAAATGTTTAAGTATATGATTAGATATATTGTCCCAACCAGTGGTACAGGTATCCTTCAAGCTCGTAATAATAGCTTCCACTTCAGTTTCATCCGTGTCTAGTAACACAAATGAATTGAGAGAACAGCAGGGAATCGAACTTGAAGGCAACTGCTTTTTTACTTTTTCTGCTAAATTTTTACCTATATTTACAAAGTACGAATTTGCAATGTTTGCAGAGGTCATAACATCTTATAAGCTATAAAAATAAAACATTTTTGTAATTTAAAGTTAAGTCAAAGGCATCTTTTAGATCATACGTCGAAATTTTTTTAACGGGTTGAAAAAAAAAGATGTGATTTGTATTATTTGATATTATAGTTATAGGTATTAAAGAGTTCGTTGTTTAACAATTTAATAAAAGCAAGTATCAAGTGGTGAGTTTATATCGTAAACACGGTTATGGTCTTAATAGCTAGCTTTATTTGCATAAGTTACAGAGTTTCCACGAGGTGTTCTATTACATTATATGCTTAATAACCTACGCAGCCACGTTAAATCTTCAAGTATCTCCCAGTATCAAGATCCTATAGCAACTAATAACAAAGTTGGTTGTAACTTTGTAGACACCTTATTTGACTGAAATATCTTCCGCTAAGTAAGCGTTTACGCTCAATGTAAGGATTTATCAAGTAACAATCTAATCTGAACAAGTTCAATGAAAAATTCTGCTATTGACTTTCAAATTTAATTTATTTGAAATTCGTAAGACAAATATGGAATTACATGTAGGAATTACCAAACATAATTTTGTAAGCACTAGTGAACATAAAATAGAATTAATTTTCCATAGAACAAAATTTCCTTCATTGTCTGTTGAAGGTATTTTCTTCTGTCGTTGAAGGCAATTTACAATTTCTGCTCAAAACTGCAAATTCAAATGTTACCGCATCAGACCGCACCTGAACCTCGTGAAACGAGAGCTCGCTGTTAAGATCAAAAGACAATAAATTATGACTGACACCAGGTGTAAAGAAACCAAATTGAATCCTTCAGCGAGTAGGGCTGCATCGTAATGCACAGAGGCGGTTTCTAAGGGACGCGGCGGAAACAAAACCGATATACGGTTATTCCCTGACAGCTGAGCTCTTAGGTGATTGTGGCGGGAACTTTTATCGGATGTCGAACGTGAGCGAAATGGCGATTCCCGCGAGTTCACCTGTTTACAAAGATTATGTTGACGGTGCTGGAAATGTTACAGTAAAGAACCTATAACCCTGTCTTACCCTGTAATGGTCAGTTTTCCTCTATAATTTACTTGCATTTTTGATTGCGTCTTTGTTTCCGGTGATGCTTCGAAGAATAAATAGGTTTTTTTTTTAAATATTTATTGGTTGGTAATAGTTATTAAATTTTTTTTTACTGAAAAAGGAAGCTTGATTTTCTGTCTTGAGTGTCTGTGATTAGAACTTTGTAAAGTCGAGTATAATTAAACGATTTTCTAAAGATAAAAACAGTAGCACTGTGATTCCAATATTTAATACCAGTAATAATAGTAAAATTAAAATTTTCAAAAACCCCGCGACCCAAGAAATAAACTCTGAAAACTAACAAATAACAAATAAATCAACTATTAAAGAACTTATGATCTTCAAACGGCTGATCAGGTCATGGTTACCTTACCATATCCTTTTAATATTATTGAAGTTACACTGTTCCAAATTTCGAATCGATACGAACCGAATCGATTTTGACTAACTTCCTTATATCGGACATAAGGAAGTTAGTCAGATCCCCTCATCAACTTGAAAAGAGCTGATGATCTTCAAATGGCTAAACAGATTTTTATGAAACATCTCGGGAAAAAGAATTATCTATGACACAAAAAAAAACTTAACGAAAATCGGTTCACACAGATACACAGAAAGATACGTTAAACTTATAACACCCCTCTCTTTTTACGTCGGGGGTTAAAAATAGAGCACAGTGGTTCCAGGTTTCAATATCCTTGACAGCTTTTGCTCCCATACGCAAAAATGCAAGTTTACTATCAATAACGCTTATTTTGTCGTATAAGCTGTGCGTGCAACTCTCAAAATGGTACACAATTCAATTTTCTTTTTGTCTTTGTTTGAGTTATAAAGCTTTTGTTGACGCTAAAACAGTGCACGCTCAGTTGTATTTTAAAAAATGTTATGTAAAATGCAATTTGTATTAAGTTTATTTTAGAGAGGGTTTTTAGGAGGAAAGCGTTGCTCTAATATTGGAAAGTTGTACGAACAAATTTTAATTAGAATATATTTCAATAAGATCAATCAATGCACTTACATCACATAAAATAATTAAATAATAATAAGTCCAGTCCATAACATACCAAATATTGAATTAAATACTAGTTTATTTAAAACGATGTTATAATTTTTCTCACCAGTCTCAATAATTCAGAATTGCTACTTTTATTTTACAAAATCATATCATAATATGATATAAAAGTCAGTTGAAATAAAATACAAATGGCGGCTCTACATATTGGATGTCGCCGTATATTCATTTTTCATCGCATAAAATGAGAAACAATGTTTCTTTGGAATCCTGTTATCACACAGTTTTATATGTTTCAAGAAAAAAATAAGTTTAAATTATATAAGTATTTATGTTTTTTTTACACAAATAGTAATATACACTTTAATTATTTCTACTAGTAGCACTAGTAGAAAGATACTTAGTGTACTTATTTTTTTATACGAACTTCTTTTCTTATAAATGTTAAAAACAGAATACGATGATTTGTGCCTCGGTCGTCCCACAGAGTCTCGTCCCACATAAAAAATTCCCCACTTGTCCCAATTTGTATGCCTCGCTCGTCCCAAAACTTAATTTTCAATATTTTATTCCCCGCTCGTCCCAATTCGTATGCCTGGCTCGTCCCACATTTTTTTCATATGAGTTAAATTTGATTTAATTGTACAGTCAGCCTAAAAACCTGACTGACCAGAAAGATAAATAACCTCATGTTGCGGAAAATTTGATGAACTAATTCAATCCGAGACTCCACTATAATATAAATTATAAAATTACAAGTTACGCCACCATGACAGTTTTTTTCTGATCAAACTTTAGGTTTAGATTGAAGGCATTAATAAAGTACACATAGCCGACCCTAAGTACAAACCCTGTGCACCCCACTGCTTAGACCACTACTATTATTATTAACCTAGAACAAGTTTTTGAATGTTTATAGCTTCGGTATTTTTGTGCGACCGGATTAGAGCTTGCTCTCTCGCTCTGCTTTCTTTGTATTAATCAATTGACCAATGACGTGGCTTTGCGTTATCAGCGCAATCGGAGCAAATGCGGTTACAAAGTGCATCTGCTAATTTTAAATATGAGGTGTTTACATTAAGCGTGGTGTATTCATAGAGTGAGGTTCAATATTTGTGAAGTTTTAAAGGGTAAGTAATAATTATAATTTTGTCGATTTTTTCATATTTTGTGAAGTCATGATAAATGATTTGACTTATATCACTATTGTGGTAATTATTTACTTTTATATTAGTTGCTGTCTAAGGATTATGGTCTTTTATTATATGCATACTTAACTCTGTGCCTCCTGTGAAAAAGAGAGTACATCGCTACTTTTTAGGAGACGCAAATAAAATTTTGAAAAATATTTTTTTTCCTGTTTCCTAGGTCCTGTCATGGAGTTCTTTATCTATGGCCCTGTTTCACGAAATCGTCTAGTATTTTTTTTTAAATGAGTAACCCTTTTTCACATTAACTAGAAATTTGAACAAATAATAATTTGATTTGAGCCCTAATTCACATTAATTTTGTTTACCCATTTTAACAAACTTCAAAAAAAGAGGATGTTCTCGGTTATACTGTATTTTTTAGGTTAACCAATTTTGATAAATCTTCTTTTATGTAAAAGCTGGTGCTTCCCATATGGTCGCATTTTAATTTAGTTAACCTCCTTCATAAAATGAGGATGTTCTCAACTACAAAGTGTTTTCTGGGTGAATCAGTTTTGATGACTCTTTTGATTCGAAAGCTGGTGCTTCCCGTGTAGTCTCATTTCAATTTGGCTCAGTTCTGATAATAGCATGTATGATAAAACCATATTCAACACGTTGAAGTCGGTTTTCAGCTATGATTTTTAATCATTATAGCTATTCACGATTCGTATCTACGAAACGAAACTATTGTACATAGTTTCGTTCGGAATACCTTTCTTAGACAGATGAAAGCTAATTTTTTGCTCTCTTATATTCATTTAAAAACGAAAAGGGTATATTGGACTTGGTACCCCTTTTTACAGGAGGCACAGAACTAATTCACGTTGTATTTGCAGGTGATCAGATATAGAGCCGTGGCTTCTTCATCCTGAAACATGGAGCCAGTGGCTTCATCATCCCGAGCTGATCTTCAGACTGGCTGCAGTCTGGCTTCTACATCCCAAGAGATAACCTTTATTGAATCACAAAGAGGTGTGCCTATTATTTTGCATGCCGGTTACGAATATACGAAAAAGCGAGAGAACAAAAATAGCTCAATCGTCTGGAGATGTGTGAACAGAAAGTGTCATGGAGGAATGGTGACTTCAAATAATAATGTGACGAAAATTCTTCGTCATGACATTTGTACGCCCAGCATAGCAAGAAATGACATCAAAGAAGAAATACATCGCTGCAAGCAAGAAGCAAAATCTTCTGAAGGAAAATCGATTCCTTCTGTCTTCAATTCAAGCATAAAAAAATTATTGGACAAAGGTACTGACAAGATAGAAAAATTACCTGAATTATCGAATGTTAAGAACAGCTTGTATAGTGCTCGAAACAAAGCCCAGCAAATAAAGAAAGCTACATTTAAAACGCCGTTTGAAGTAAAAATTCCAGTAAGTTACATGAGTTTTGTTTTATTTGATTATGGGTACAGAAAAACAAGGATATTAGCTTTCGCTGATGTAAATAGTAAAGGACTTCATCAACACGTGAAACATTACCTTGCAGATGGTACATTTAAGTGTGTAGTGAAACCATTCAGACAATTATATGTGATTTACGGTGACCTTGGCAGCACAAGTGAGAAAATTCACGTCGTGCCCTTAATATACATCTTATTAATGGACAAAAAAGAGTTCACATATGAGACTGCGTTTGCTCTTATCAAATCGCAAATTCCAGAATGGCATCCGATTACATTCAGAACTGATTATGAGAAAGCAGCCATGAACGCAATCCGTAACATCTTTCCGGATGTAATATGCAAAGGCTGTTACTTCCATTTTAGTCAAGCACTTTGGAAGAGAGCAAAGGCGTTAAAGTTAAATAAAAAGAGAATGTTCAAAAAGCATATAGCTCTATGCACAGCGTTAGCTTTGCTACCACCTGAACTTAAATGCGATGGATGGCTATATATAATGGAGGATTGTCCGAAAACTCTCAATATTGAGAAATACAATGACTATTTTGTATCGGCATGGCTTGACAACGAATATTATCGAGGCAAATGGGATTTTTGGGGGGATATCTACAGAACAAATAACCCAGTGGAAGGCAGTAACGCTAAATTAAACAGAACATATTCGGGAAAGCTGAACATCATTAGCTTTTTGAATGTGATCAAAAACGACGCTGTTCTTTCTTTAGCTCGCCAAGGTAAACCTCGGCGTGCTGATGATATAGCTCATGACAAATATATATTTGATTCTGTAACGGCAATGTTGAATGGCACTATATCACTGGGCCATTGCCTGGAAAAAATCAGCCCTTTTGTTTATTAATGATATTAATGTGTCTATATTAATGATAAGTTTAAAAATGTTGATTTTTTGGAGATTTAATTGTTAAAATACTACTTTCTCATAAATAGTAGGTTGATTAAAATACTGTGATTGTAATTTGATTGTGATATTAGTTACGTAATAAAAAATTTTAAATATAAATATTTCAATTTATGTTGAAATACCACATTAACATAAATAACATAACGTGGTACTTCTATAAGGTACATATAGGTAAATACAAATGTGTATACGGTCTATAATTATTTGACTGTTACTTATATACAAATGTTGATTTTTTGGAAATTTAATTGTTAAAATACCACTTTTTCATAAATAGGAGGTTAATTAAAATACTGTGATTGTGATTTGATTGTGATATTAGTCACGTAATAAAGGTTTTTCTAAATAAGTAGTTCTAATTATGTTGAAGTATCTCAGATAAATATTACATGTGTAATACATATATATATCTTAACGTGGTACTTCTATAAGATAAATACAAATGTGTATATTGATAGGTGTAACTAATAGTACTGTGATTTGGATTTGATTGTGATACTAAATAATAAAGATTTTCCTAAATTGCAATAGATCTTTTAATTATTAAAATTAAAAACATGCATCGCGGATGCATACCTAGAACTGGAAGTATTTAATATCTTTATGTTATTAGAAAAAACTATTATTTCAATTTATTGGAAGATATAGTACAATATTTTTTGTCAACTGTACTTTGAATTTGCCAGGAATGTGGGACGAGTGGTGACTTTAAAACTCAAGTGGGACGAACGAGGAATTCTTTGGAATGTGGGACAAGATAGTGGGACGACAGAGGCACAAATCAATACGATTAAAAGTAGATAAGCGTTATTTGATTCAGACCATTGGTTGATTGGTCATTTTGGAAATTCTTGGGAGAGGCCTTGTCTAGCACTATCTTTGAGATTGTTAGTTCTACTCGTACATACATCGCTTTTATAGTCAATTAATATTGCTTGGACTATTTGAATTATGTATTGACAGTAAGACAATCACTATCTTAGAAATCTCCGGTTTTATCCATCAAACGTGCATAATAAATAACAGACTAGATTAATTTGCATATTTTTCATTAACTATTAAATATTTGAATGCCATGACAGACAATGGAAAATCTATTGTGTCTGCAAAATTGTTAGCAAAAGGCAAATGACCCCTCTAATGATCAGAAGTAAACATCTATGGGCGCTTACTACACACGTATTGGGTGCTCTTGTGCGATACCTACTTGAACACCCGAAAAAAAGTAGGTATCGACAATGTAAAATTCTCTTCGGTGCGATAGTCGAACTGCACTCTTCGCATACATGTAGCTAGAAACCGGAGAGCCGTGGTAAAGGATGCATGCAATTGAGCGGAATATCTATAATGGCTACTCGAGCTGCCTCAGGTGCTCTTCAACAAATCTCCCACATTGCGGTCAGCTGAAGCAATCACTACAGTGGATTGCAGTGCATTTTTATTTACAGATACACTTTTTCTCGGGCTCATATTGGCGATTTTATATTAATTGCATGATGATCATACAAAACAGGCAAAGCATATGAAATCAGCATTTGAATTTAGGACAGTCTAACTTCAGAGTTACGGGCTAGGGAGAAGAAAAAGAACGGAGGAGTTCGAGAATTTTTTATGCCAATGTGTTCACCCATCCACTGCGGACCACGCCTGGTGTAACTTAACTTGCGCAGCGTAATGTATAGTAGGCCTGGGCAACCAGCCTATACATTACATTGATTGCGCATTAATAGCAACTTACTCGTAACTATCACAAAACCTACTTAACTTTAGACTCAAAAAGTTTCGGTAATAACTTGTTTTTTTTTATATACGAGCTTGGTAGCTGAGAGCCAAAGTAAAGAATGCATGCAATCGAGCAGAATATCTGTGAAGACCACTCGAGCCATCTCAAGCGATTCTCAACAAATCTCCCATATTGAGGGCAGCCTAATCAATAAAATGGACAGCATAGTACACTTCTCAATTCAATTCCTATGCGGGATAGTATGTTGTTTGTTATATTTGCTAGCGAATTTCATGATTGAATACTTATCTACTTATGATATATCTACTTAAATACTTATCTCTCATCCACATCATTACAACAATATAAAATAAGAGTGTTCGTTGGTAGTTTTAAAACATCTGAATTAAATGGATGACGAAAATAAAATAACGGCTAGTTTGACTGCGATTCTAAAGTACATTTACTGCGTAGCAAATTTGTAGCATATAAAATCTCGTAGCACTTGCTACGCTATATTTATCATCAATTTTATGATCGCTAATCCTCTCTCACATGTTTTGGAATAAAACAAATAAAAATAGAATTGTTTGTTATTTAAAAATGTAGACTCACACAAAGGCTAACAAGTAATTGTTTTTCATTGACAAATTCATAATTGTATTTGCGCGATATAAGGAATAACGATTATAATATTTTTAGACATGTGTTATGTAATCGATGAAAAAAATCATACTTGAAACTTAACAGAATATCAATAATTAGGTATAATATAACTGCATTATAATTATTGATATTTTTCAGGTTAAAATTTAAAACCAGTTTCTTGTTATTTTCGATGAAAAACAACATTAAACAACCGATTCTGATAAAATTAGTTTTAAAATTTTATTACATATAATAATCTCTTAGATACAAACTCAAATAAAAAAAAATCTGATCTGTCCAGGCGTCTTTAAGCGATCGGAGAACATAGGTACTAAAAAACCAAAGTTCCGAATTAAGAAACTTCTCCTTCTTTGCATTCGGTTAAAAAGCAAACAAACAAGATTCTTAGGCTGTAAGAAGCAAAATTGATGTATCTCATGACATACTTAAATAAAGCTTTATCAAAAGTTATCATTTCCAAGAGCACATTCGTTGCCATGACGGTGGCCTGTTTTGTTTCGGGCAAACTTTGTTGCCTTGTTATGTTTACTTTGTTCCAAATCGCTATTACACTTTATGGATTGGTATTCGTTTTCCCTTTGTATTCGCCCGAAAAGCATTTCGTTGATGAGATACAAACTTCGCATGGCAATTTTTTCCTGATATCGTTGGTTTTCTTCTGTGTATGTAGGGAGAAGGCGTTTAAGTCACGGTTAAAGGCTGTAAGGGATCCAGTACATATCATCATTTTAGGACTGACTGCAAAGAACTTTGTTTAATGTATTGCGTTTTGGAAATACTCTAGGGTTTTAAGGCGTAGTTTTCCGTTATTATAATTGAAGAAAGCAATTCTAAGATTACTGTTGTCACTAAAAGACAGTCATTGAAGATATTTTGTATAATGATTTTTGAAGATAGAGATGCAGCATGTAAGTAATTACTAAAATGTTTAATTCTTCTTCTCGTGATAACGAGAAGAAGAATTAAACATTTTAGTGATTACTGCCATTGACACGATAGTGTCAATAGCAATAACTGTTATTGACCAAGCGAGCGAAGCGTCACTGTTTTGACTGGGCGAAAATTCTTTTGTCCGTCTGTCTGTCTGTTCTCGCCTACAGGTCGCATTTCTTGACCGATTCTCATGAAATTTTGTGAGCAGGTTTGGTTATTATATAGATATTTTTTCTCGAACCAGTTTTTCGAAATTTATAAAAATGCGGGAATACGGGGGTTCTAATTTTAAAAATCTAATGTCTCAGCAATAAAAAAAATATTTTTCATTCGATTTTTTTGTTGTTAAGATGTGAATTTTTTTTCTGAACAATTTTTTTATACGATAAACTTGAACGTGTTTATACACGGCAATTTGCCCAAAAGTTGTCTAGAAATCGATTTTCTGTATATTTTATATTAGTGCATTCAGTATGATGTCGTAAATACAAATCTTTGGGATGACAAGTAAGAAAATGGTGGGTAGTAAGTAACTGTGACGTCGACGATACAGAGAAAATTGTTTTTTTTTTTATATAAACATAGCACGTGCTGTATCAAATGAAAGGGCTTTATAAGTAGATTACACAGTAATAAAATTCACTCACCTATTGGTAAATCTACAGACTATATGCAGTACAAAAGTTAAATTTAAATTGAAATGAAAGAAGTTGAAGTACGTGAAGTGGGAGAGGGAGTGAAATTGAACAACTTTCTCCAAGGAAAATATATCAAAATATGAAAAATATTTTTTGTCATTTTTTATTAAAGCATGATATACGAATCATTTTTATGTTTGAAAAAATTGAATAAACTTGGAATCCTAAAATAACAATAAAATAAATAAATAAAAAAGATTCGCAATATCATGATTTAATAAATACATATACCTTGTTTGCTGGTTTGCTTTTTGTGTGTTTTAGTGGTCAACACTAAGTGTCAGATTTTTCAAGCTGCCTTAAGGCATCTAACATAGCTTGACGACTGCTATACAATGATGACAGCTGGGACCAACGGCTTATACGTGCCTTCCGAAGCACGGAGGAGCTCGAGAAATGTTCATGCCACTTGTGGTCCAATCCAAGTGCGGACCACGCCCCGTGTCGTTTTACTTGCGAAAGCGCTACTAATGCGCACTTCCGTCGGGCCACCAAGCTCCTCAAAAACATGTACCAAAATAGTAGGTTGGGTTCAAAACTCTTAAATGGCTTTGCTAAGCCAGGGAAACGGTAAAATATCGGTTATTTCGTGGTTGTAAGGGCTAGTGAGGTCTACTGTTCTCACAGAACCACTATGCTAAATTTTACTGGCCCAGAATTTCGCCGCATCTATTGCCCTTTGATTTGCGTTCATTAGATCTTCTTTGAAAACCATTATATTATGATAATTTCTTTCTTTTTTATCGAGTGTGTTCATATCTTAAACTGGTAAGTATCAGATGTTTACACGTACGTCAGGCATACGCTATATCTACCATGATTTTTTTAAAGTTTACAGTACTTTAAGGTTTGCTTTTTTCATCTGGGCCCACCGTCACGCTAATTGTGACTTGGGTCTTTTGGCATCGGGCTCTGTCTATCCCATTACAAATAAAGACGTCGTATATTATTGAAACAACTTTTTATCATGTTCATATTTGGTCCATTTTACAGGTAATCACCTAGATTGTGACTAAGGCAGTTAGAGGTGTGACAGAGGAGCTTGGAAGCAAGGGGAAGCGGCGAGGTGAATAATTGCCGCAATCACTGCCAAGCCAGCTAAGTAACGATCAGGATGCGGCTGTGCCGGGCTTTCGGGGTTTAATATCATTTTTTAAACGACTAAACCGTAATCTCATGGTATTAGTTTGTGTCTTTTTAAATGTCGGAAGGCTCAGAAACACTGTACACTACTAAATAAAAAAATAAATCCCCTAATTTAAAAATTATAATTTTGTTTCACTAATGAAAGTGCGTCTGTACTTGTGTAACAAAATACTTCGTTTACTGAAAAACACACCGTATTTTATATTTTGCAAAATGGCGTGTATTTCAACGTGAAAATGTAAAAAATGTTTAGATTTTTGAATAAAGAAAAAGAGATTTTATAAGTAAACAGACTTTGAGCTTACATAGTGACTTACAAAAGAAAATAAATGAAAATAAAATTGAATAACTTTTATCTGAAATGCTTACAATATGTAAACATTTTGATCTACTGCAAAACTCAATCATTAATTTAGATGAGGTGAGTTAGCACTACAATACCCATTTATCTCTGGCTTCTACTGTAGAAGTCAGGCCGTTTTTATGGGCTAAAGTTAGCGGCACAATGCCTTGGAATGTGCGGAGTAAACACTTAAACACAGGTTTACTCGTCGTAATGCAGTGCAAGTTTGAACGCGCGGTCGGCCGCAGCGCACAACTCTGTCCACCAAACTTTAATAGTTGCAGTTTTAATGTGAACTAAGCCCCGGCGACTCCGCCATACCCTTGCCCAGGCTCTTCCAGCTGCGCCATCAAATTACACCTTAATTTTTTCGGGAAAGTTGGATACCGACATTATACTTTTGTCTGGACTTCCAACCCTTACACTGCCCGGCCATTCTAAAGCTTTTATCTCGATTATATTTTCCGAAAATCTCCGATAAAAACATTGCATTTTTAAAAGCTTGGTGAATTTTACTGAATTCTTAAAAATCTTAAACCTCGAACCGAAACAACTTTAATGCGTTTTAATTTAGCTTAATCTAGTAATCGTGCTTCCTCGACCTCACAAGATGATTTTAAAGTACTCTAAAATAAATAGCAAATGCTCCCGTAACGGTCGGTGAGTCAGGAAAGTTGGAAAGTAAATGGTATTAGCATCGTCTAATCACTATCAGGGGAGCCCTCCGTCTAGCGCTCGAACCGGGCTGAAGCCGTTCCCGTACACTTGCTTGCCCGTTCAGGGAGCCTTCTTGAATGCAAATAAGCATTCGAAACGCCTTTACAACATTGAGACGCTCTTTATTGAGCCTGTTCATGTAGATAAACCGACGCTTCGGCAAACAGTCACCTCCGACGCACCTCCCATTATGTGTACGCCTGCGACATTTATGAAGCCGCAGGAGCGCGGTTCGAGAGTACAAGGAAGTTAGAAAGAGGCATATATAAAGTCGCAGTTGGGGCGAAACGAAATCTTATCAGCAAAGAGGACAAAAATCAAAAGAAAATGCAAATTCAGGAAAGGCGAACTTAAGCGGAGCTGTAAATGTAATTAGATTTTCAAGTTTACAAAGACAAGAGCGCTCAGGTTGGTAGATTTACTGCGAGCTGACCCGCCTCCCAGCGGAGCACGATAAATGAGACGCCGCGCCGCGAGTAGCGATACTAATTATCCTATAGGTAGACGCGTTACACTGCCACCACACCGCCACCGGCCGTACTCTCTAAATCTTGTTAGCGGTCGGAGGTGCAATTCTGATAAATGTATTTACTACGTAAATTAACGCGGGGCTGGTTTTGTAATGTTACGTGTTAAGCAACTGTCTCTACGAGAAAGAGGTTTCAGTTAAATTTTGACATCATCTGAAGTACTAGTCTAAAATCTGTAACACGGATCTACCTACTACGAATTGGTAATGGATTTGATTCGCCATTCTTTAACGTTCATTTTGCCACCAAATATATTTTGACTATTTAATTTGACAAAAAAAAGTTCTTACTGGCCTTTTGTGTAAATTATTTTTCAATTGACAATGTAAATAAATCGGACGCCCACTTTACTCGCACAATAGATTAAAACCACGGCCCATCACTATATTTTTACAATGCGAATGTGAAACTCAATTCTGAATAAATAGTTTTTTTTTTGTCGAAATAAAATCCAATTTGCATACACGCGAATGTATGCGCTGTCCTGTTAAATAATGCATTTCGAGACTATTGTTACTGATCCCTTGGCGAATCAGCGCTTAAATCGAATTTGTACCAGTTAAAATAATAAAAAATATAATAAATTTTGAAAACTGAAATAAAATATTCGGATTTAGCCTTTATTTTGTGCTAACATATATACACTATCACGTGTAGTCTTTAAGGGGGCAGACACAGCATTTTAGAGTTTGTGGCTTTAAGCACTGCCAAGACCCAAAGGCCACTTTATTAAAGAGAAAGTGGAAAAAACGTATAGTTTATTTTTTTATCAATAAATTATTTAGGTTAAAAACTTATTTATTATATCTTTTATCTTAAGAGTAGGTATTTACTTTATATTAAAATATCTAACTACGTAAAACAATTTACATATTGTCAACCTACCTATTGTAGCTTTGACTCAAAAAAGTAATAAATAAATAAATAAATGCCTAGGTCAAATCATAATGTGGGGTCAATATAATACCAATACAATCATTATTTACTACGTATTGCATCTTTTTTATGTAATAATTATTTATGAAAACTAGAAGAAATCAATGTATTTATCTATTTTTATATAAGATTTTACAAAAACAAGCATAACTCCAATTGAATGTTTTCCAAATAAGCTAGGTACGCAAACGGTCGTAAATAATCGTATGGAGTTGAGAAACGTTTCAGTAAACCTAATAAAATACGTATCCGCAGAGAGTGCACCACGAACTCGTTACCACATCTAGACAATTTATTAGGATTTACGAGAAACCAAGGAATCTATGTTTTACAGTCTAAAACAGTAAAATGATCGTCTAAAATTTAGACAAACATTTTGGTGCGAAGCGAAATGCACTTTGTAAGTTGTTCACCTCAACCATGATGAAATATGGTGTGTAAAAACAGAATTTTCGTGCTATCCTTTGAGTTTTATCTTTACTTAATATAGATATGTGGAGATTCTCTTTATTATAATTATTCCACTTAGTTTAGCTTTCAGAAATTTTGAGCCAGTTGTTTTGAATTCAGTTTATTTGGAAAAGACATTGTTCTGGAAATTTAACAAAGCGAATGTTATTATTTAGCTTCTATTATAGTAAAGTACGGTTATGAAAAAATAAAAACAATGTATAAAAATATAAATGCTGCACAGACGTATAATTTTGCATTGATTTGATAAAAGTAAATACTAATCATAAAGGGGTAAAATAAAATATCGGAAAAATTTTTGGATACTTATCTCCACTATACATAAAGTGGGGACGATATTAATTTTCTCGTGTATCCCATACGAGTAGGATGGGGTGTCGTTGAATAGGTCTTTAAAAAAGATGAGGGTTTTTGAAGATTACTTTTCGATTCAGTAATGGGTTTGCGAAATATCACAGTTTTAGCTGAAAATATTTGTTAGAGTTAAGTTTCCCCCTCAAAAGTCAAAAATTTTTGTCTTGAACAATCAAAACCTTGATGTGGCTCTTATATATGTTGAATAAAAGGAAAACTATGTATATTGATTAATATGAAAAATGCACGAGCTAGTAAATCGTAGTAAGACGTCGTAAACTCGCTTTTATTACGTCATTATATATTTCAGGAAGTCGAAACAATTTCAAGATGGAATAAAAATAATACCGAAGACGGGAACGCTGTATGCGATTTCCAATTATCGATGCGCGCTGACTGTTCCGACCCGGCCGTATTGCAACTCACGACGAGAAATATTTCGCTTCCAACGAACCGGATGTATTCGTATGTTTCCGCACACGTGTTTCACTCTAATCTCATGTTATTTGAAATGCGAATTTGCAAAATGAGAAAAGTTTTCGTTTCGTTGTTTATGCATACGGGCGCGTCGGACAAATGATTGAAAGAAACTTGGATTTTGCATTCCAGAATGTTTAGTCGACCGCTGGGTAGAGAAGTGTGCATAAAAAGTCGGAAAAACTTAAGGAAAGAAACTTCGGACAACATTATGAATATTCACAAATGCTTCCAGATCCTTCTGGAGCAGCCTCACGTGCACGAACTCTTATAATAGCATTCTCGGTAACAGCAACTAAAAGTTTTCTTGTTAGAATATAGCTGACGTAAGAAATAATATCATTTTCTAATTATTTTAAAATATTAAGTTTTAGAAATATCTTTTTTATCTGTATAAAAACCAACTTAAATGCCCGCTGGTAAAGGAGCAAAGCCCAAGCTACAGGCGGTTAGGGCCGCAAAGAAAAAAACCTCATGATAATGTGTGTCCAAGAGCCAAGAACTGCCTTCTGAATCTGACCCTTAACTCAGCTTCTTATTCACTTTAGTTATTTTGATTCCTAGATTAGTTTATTTATAATATATCTATAAAAAGTACAATATACACATAATTTAATAAAATACCTAACCTAGTTGCCCGCTGGCGGCATGACCTAAGTTATTTATTACCTAGTATTTACTCGAAAATAAATCTTGCTTTATGCGTTATTAATATTTATCAAAAAAAAAATGCTTACAATCATTACGTACTAAAACAATACACATTATTATATTGACTCAAACAAAAACCCTTCCCTAAAGCAATACAATAAGAAAATATGTTATGACACACGCCGTTTCACCCCAAAAATTGGACGTTACAAAAAGAATTAGGCGTTCAAATAAAATATTGTATTGCTTATTCCTTGATAATGTGGGGCGAAACAACTTCATTTTGTCTCGTTTGTATTTATGGTTACCTGCTTGTATTTATTACTTCTGGAAGCAGTTCGTTTACTGTTCTACTTCTAAGGAGTATTCTTTTATAAGAATTTCGTTTCGACATTTCTTGATTATATTTTCCAAAAGATTTTTTCTATTCAGATTTTTTGAAACCATTATGTGTGCATTCTGAGAAACTGACATTATCTCGCCAGCTTTTTGTACATTTTGACACTTGTACCATCCGACTATCAATACATTATATGTCGGCAGTTTGTACTCGGAGTGTTCTATACTTAATGTGAATGATGTTGTGACTCATAAGGCAAACTACTTATGTAGATAACTATGTAGTTTTCTGCATATTACAAAGATCCAAATATCCAAAGTTCAACATTTATAAGTTAAGTAATAGGTACTTAGTACAAAATAGAAGATATAAGTAAGTAATATTTTTAAATAGATATAACGTCAGAAAAGTACGTTAAAAAACCTTATTCTTAGGTAGGTATTAAAATCAAACACAGTTAAATTTTGTCACCATTTTCTGATTTAATCGTTCTCGCTAACAAAGCTAAAGCGTAATATTGCTGCCGAAGTTGCACCCATAGCATGTAATAACAATGAAAATGTACATGTTCAGCCATAGAATGTTTACAAATGAGTCGCGTCGCGCAAACAGATAAATTGAGTACAAAATAGTCTACAGTAAAGCGGATATAGTCCTCACATGAAATTAACGGTTGAAACTGGACTTAATCGCAAAATGCCCCACCACTGCATTCATTTCATTGGCAAAACGTGCAAAGTGGAAAATAATCGAGTGGTTTCAATAAGTTTGATCATATAATTGATCAAAAAGTGTGCAAATAATTTTACTCTCAGTACCAACTTATATAATAAGAAATAAGATTAAGTGATTTCAAAGCAAAATCTGAGTATTGAGATTTAATTTAACAGTTAGTTGTCTTAGGTACCTAGAATATTTATGCAATAGGCCATTTTACGAATACAACCAAAGTCAACGACATCGACCTATCAGACGAGGTTTACGCAAATTGGGCTTCTTTATATTTTAGTGAATTAAATTACAGTGAGAATTAATCCCATGTCAGATACATCATCTAAACCGTACTTGATTTGGCCACTAAATACTTTATGTAAATTTACCCAAAATCCACTATATTAAGGGTGAGTATAAACATTAAAACAAATATAAAAAACACAAATAAGTATCCATTATATTAATAGGTGTGTACAAACTTGTTTTTCTAAACATTAAATAAAATAAAATAAAAAACACAAATATTTAAACTTTAACATTATATTCTCTACTATTGATAAAATTTCAAAAAGGATTTTTTTAAATAATATTTGCCTTACTTAGTAAAACATATTGAGTTAACATAGTTATTTTACTAGCGGGGCACTCAACATTGGACGTTTTTACAGTGAGCCATTTTGCGAATACGTTCAAAATCAACGACACCGAACTAACAGACGAGGTTTATGCAAATTGGGCTCCTTTGTATTTTGCCGGATTAAAATATAGTGGGAATTAGTTCCGTGTCAGGTATATCCGCCAGCCCCACTTGATTTTATGGCACTCTACTTTATTTAAAACGCTTCTTCCATCTACGCTCATTAGTTCGAATGGGACTGTATTACTTAAATGAGGTCGAGAGTAGTTAACTGTATGGCATGTGGTTATACGTTTCAAATGGATATTGGGATCAAGTGTCTAAGTGTTTATGGCGCGAAAATTGCCTTTGATCACGGTTGAAAGTGAATATGTTCTATGCTTAGCTACGTTATATATTGCTGTTATTTTTTGAATTGCATTGTATTTTCAAATTAAGGTGACCGTGATATCATAGCGTTGAATTTAAAAAGTTTAACACTGTGTAACTATATAATTACACCACATAAATACATGTGTTACTCTCAAAATTAAATAGGTAGTTATACCTATATATATATATATATATATAGTGCTATACGTACATGACAAATAATTCAAAAATTATTGGGTACGCAGAGTCCCTTATTTTTCAATAAAAATTCTTATACTATAATTTGGCAAATACCTATGTATTGATGCATAAAATGGTAGGTTTGATAGTACAGTACAAGTATGATGTTCAGTTGGAAGTCAAAATATCTAGTTATGTACAGAAGCATTATTTTCTAGTAGAATTAAAAAACACATCTCCGTTTTTCTCTCACCCCGTCAATTCCCTTTTTTGAATGCCATAGCATTCCACCCTCACCAAACTACGTGTTCGGTTACTGGATTGAGTTGCATAAAAAATACATCGCAATATTATAGAAGGAGGGTGATGATATGCGTTTTTTACAGGTCGATTACATTGCATATGTTTTTTAAGAGAGATGAGACATGAAAATATCTAACCAGCATTTGAATGAAAATTTAAATCGTAAAGTGATACGCTTTGTGCCTAGTTTTTTATTATATAAAAATAATCTTTATACCTTTGACAATGTACAGTAGCTATATAAGGTTGGCTGGAAAAGATTGCATTTGTAGCGATAAGTCCGCCTTAGTTCTATATTGTTTCTTGTTGTTTTGTAATTTTTGTGTGTCTATTATGGTGCAATAAAGTTGATATGTTTTTGTATTGTATTGTATTATATTGTATTATATATGTACAGTGGTCAGTAACCAGTTTTTAATATTTGCCTTAATCTAGAACAGGCTCTAGCTGTTATTATATAACACCTGGCGTATGTTAATGATGTCAAATGGGCAGGTATTAAAACTAGCATGTTATCGACACATTGGTTGCCATTGACACATTATAATTACTCGTATATACATGAGTGATATTTATTTCACCGTAAAATTTTATTAAAAAAACTTGAGTGGTGTCAAGGGACACCCGGATGGAACGAAGTAAAATATAAATAGGTCTAAATTACATTCAAACTCTTTTCTGCGTTCTAAAATCAAGTCTTTATTATCTTCATAAATTTGAAAGAACAAAAAGTGTCGTTACAACTTTTAGTCTTAATTTTTTCCGTCTAGCTCCCTTTCGCAACGCGCGATAAGAAACTTCGTTCTAAAAATTAGTGTACTGGAAGAAGTACTATGACGATAGTTCTATGAGTACGAGGAAAATGGCTCGCAGGCTGGATATTTCTAGGACTTCCATCAAAAAAAATTGCATGGAGAAGGTTATCATGCGTACAATATTCGAAGAGTCCAGGCGTTACAACCCAGCGAATATGAATTGAGAGTTAACTTTTGCCAAACAATGTCAATAAAACGCGAAGAAGACCCTAATATCTTTATAAAACATTGTGGTGAAAAAAAAAAAATTGCTCGTGGATGTAAAAGTCAACTTAAAAGCCAATAATGCGAGAGATGTGCATTTTTAAAACAAAAACTAATATCGGGCTATTAATTCCTTACTACATATGAACAAGTATAAAATAAAATAACACTTAATTTTTTTTTGTAATAAAGGACCTTTATTGCTTTCAAGACTAATTACACTAAATAAACCGATATTAATTACCATTTTTTTTTTACTTTGGGCCCGTGGGGGCCTCTGCACATAGTTTATTTAAATGTATAGGTAAAAGGCCGTGGTATCAGGTGACCAGGGGGCTGGTAATTACTTCGCTCAAAGAATAAGTTGCTGCCAGCCTTCTGGGCACTCTTCCGCAGGGGAAGGATTTAAGGGATGTTTTTATTTATAATTGGATATGTTTATAAGTAGTTTATTTTTAGTAATTAAGTTTATTTTAGTTAGTCTAATATCTTTTAGTTATATTTTAGTTAGTTAAAAAACTTTCAAAATTTTAAGTATACTTAAGAGATCTTCATTAAAAAGCATCTAAAAAAATACATTAAAATCTTTTATTAATGTTATTTAAATAAAGTAGTACTAAAGTTAATTAAATATAACTAAAAGATATTAGACTAACTAAAATAAACTTAATTACTAAAAATAAACTACTTATAAACATATCCAATTATAAATAAAAACATCCCTTAAATCCTTCCCCTGCGGAAGAGTGCCCAGAAGGCTGGCAGCAACTTATTCTTTGAGCGAAGTAATTACCAGCCCCCTGGTCACCTGATACCACGGCCTTTTACCTATACATTTAAATAAACTACGTGCAGAGGCCCCCACGGGCCCAAAGTAAAAAAAAAATGGTAATTAATATGGGTTTATTTAGTGTAATTAGTCTTGAAAGCAATAAAGGTCCTTTATTACAAAAAAAATTAAGTGTTATTTTATTTTATACTTGTTCATATGTAGTAAGGAATTAATAGCCCGATATTAGTTTTTGTTTTAAAAATGCACATCTCTCGCATTATTGGCTTTTAAGTTGACTTTTACATCCACGAGCGATTTTTTTTCCGCGACCCTTGGACCTCTTTCTTCTTATTTTTTTTTTCAAGTACATACTTAACATTTTCTACTAGTGCTTCAATCTATCGCTAAAACTACAAAAAATCGCGGTACATATATGGGCGTGATTCGGGTACCCCTTAGATTAAGGCATTTAAAGTTTTCCTTTGGACGTATATCAACGGGCCACCCTGAGAATATTTTATTGATATTACGTACCGTAAAGTCAAAACATATTGATAAGAACAGAATGATGATAATACCGAAATAAAAAGAAAAAAATAATGTATAAAATCACACACAGTGTACGTAGGCGGCCGATCTGGATTATGTTAAAACGATTGTGGAGATTAGTGTAATTAAATTTATAATAACTACTAGAGCAATCCGCTCCCTTGTCTCCGCGACAATATCCGCCAACTAATGCATTAGCGTTTCATTCTCGGTCGCGTAAGCACAAAATGAAAAAAATATAGATGTATAAATTTATGTTTTATAGGGTATTTTAGGATTCAATACCCGATATGTACTTGAGTAAATAATGAAATAAGAAATGAAAAATGTTCCTATATTATTGACCTAGCGAGAAAAAACACTGTTTGTATGTATGTTTGTATATTTGTATGTTAATTCTCAAACCATTAACTCATTTTTATGTTATAAGGAATGAGTATAGCAACTATTCATAGAATTTTTAAGTTTCTTAGGCATCAGAATCGATTCAGCTGCTTTTGAGATATATGCATTTTGGCGAAAATGAATTATAACTTTCGAACCTTTAATTAGATTTTGATGAAACTTAACATTTCATGCGATAGTATAGCTATATTTTATATGTATATTGGAAATCGATATTACTACGGTTTTAAAAACAGTTATATATCCTTATATGAATTTGGTGGATGCTAAATTAATGTGATCAAGCAACAAAACCTTTAAATGTTTTTATCCCAAAACATTTGAAGCTAAAGTTGTTACTGATTCTCTCGAGACTGAAAAGTGAAAAAGAAAATTATTGGGGATTAAAAACAAATTAAAAACCGAAGGAAGACGAGTGTAATCTATTTAGAATCAAGAAAATAATTTTGGTAGTCGAGAAAAAAAAGATATAAGTTTTAAAACAATAAATAATTGGCACAGACGTTGTAATTTTTGAAATTTGATATAGTTATATGTGGACTAAAAAATTTTTTGGCCTATTACATTTATTAAAAAGTATAGTATACGTAATTTTTATTTTCTCTGATGAGCAATAAATGATGAAGATAAAGCGCATTTAATTTTCGCGTGACGTAACGATCAGCCATGGTTTTAAACCAAAGGTGACTAGTGACTAGAAGTTTCGGAGTGGGGGTGACTAAATCACCCCCACTCCGAAACTTCGAAGCGCCGTATCTTTGTGAATTTTCACTACTTCGCTAAACACAAAAATATGGGTCCTTTATTTTTAGATATACTAATCCAGTTGAAAGACTAAATAATAATATAATATATTTTTTACCCAGTCCACATCCCTACACGTCGTCAACATGGATGAATGCAGGTAATACTTTTTATATTGCTCGCTTCGAAAGACCAAATAAGTAAAATTTAAAAAAGCGCAATATTTGTTTTTGATTCAAAGTACACGTAATTGTATAAATTTTTGGGTTATATTGTATTGACGTTTAATTATTTGTGTACATTTGAATATTTTTTCGTAAGTGTAAGCCGATAGTGAATATCAAGTTTACCTGTGGAAATAAAATTATATGAAGGACCCCGCAAATATATTTATGAATGAGAACATTTACACAAGTTGGTGCTCTTCGTAAATTACTTCTCAGTATTTATTGAACGAAAACGACACCAAATAAAGTTAGTATCTATCGGTTGAAATCTGATAAGATATTGCAGGTGTTCTATTTTTCGTTATATTCTGTTATTTACTTGCTAGACTTTCTTATAGATGGAGATGAAAAGTAGAGTGTGCTACTAAGTTACGGTAATATTTTTATCTCATTCGATATACAAGTACATGAATTCCTCGCTTCACTCAGGATTCTACCGGGAAATACTGCAAATTGCCATACAAGTGAACAATCTCGTCACACTTCGTAAAAAAAAGTCTTTGCATCATCTTGAAAATTTAAAATTATTTTTAATCCGATGCGATTGTTACTTGAAACTCCATTACATACTGCACATAGTCATCCTTTTTTTTTCTGGTAACCTGGTATTTTGGTTACCTATCTTCACGTCTAATAAATTTTATAATGACATAAATTTATTTCCTCGTTGACTACCTACTCTATAAATATCCTAATACTATAAAAATCTTAATAATATTTTATTGTATAATTCAATACCTATTAACTGTGGAAAACAAGCGTAATAAAGTGTGCGTATGTTAAATTCAGTGCCTTCTTTATGTACATATAAAAATAAGTTCCTAATTCATAAATAAATTGAATAAAATAATAAAAAGACTTGAGCTAAGCAGACAAAGTTTCATATCCGTATATATTTATTTTGTGCCGCAAGCTAACTTCAAGTGCCCTTATTTAGAGGGACTTTATTACACAAGAACTAGGGGTGGAACAATCATAAATCACTCAATTTCTACGCGTAACGGCGTGTGCCATGGCACAATAATATTTATGGAGTGTTTATAGTTGTTACCGTAACCACTATATAACTAATAATAATATTTCTGGAATATTTACTAGTCATACTTATAGTTTTTTTGTATGAGGTAACTGTAAAGGAAATAGAGAGTTATTAAACCGAAGAAAAGAAACAATACGGGTAATTTTTTTTTATATTATTTAAATATTGTAAAAAGTAGTATATCTACTCGTCATCAATAAAACATTCATATATACACTGCGACCCGTCCCGCCTTTTGAATGGGTAAAATATATTGTACATTTATTTTCACCTCTCCGAAGATGCTACATAGGTACCTACATATAAGAAAAAAAAAACAGATTTTACTAATAAAAGTAATAAAGCTACTTTTTACATTTACTAAGTCAACATTATTATAATTGTAGTGACTCTCAAATAAAACTCATTCAAACATCGTTAGTTATTCTCAGTGTTATGACGCACCAGTCTGCATATTCAAGATACTGTGGCGTCATTTAAAAAACTCCTTTCCTTTCAGACACCCTATTCATAAAAGCCCTTCGTTATTCAAAGAGAATATTAGTGTTGGCCGCGTCTGGCCGTATTGAAGCCGTGACGGTGTGTAAAGAATGGGACTGACCACAGCCTAAATTTTTTTTGTTACAAGGTCTCTAGATTCTGTTCTAATTTGATACAGTTGTATGCCTTTATAATAAAAATAAAAGCACGCTATAAATGCGTAAGTTTGGTAATGTATGTAATATCATATATATTTTAGTCTGTTACTTTCACAATTTACGTACTTTTTTTAACCCATTGTTTCGTAAATAAAAACACTAATTCACTAAATATGTATTGTCAATTATCAAAATTGTTTGGTATCACCAAATAAAGTAAATTTGAAAGATTACTATTGCCCAGTATTAATTAACGCACTTTGTTAGATAGCTTCGTCAACTTCTCCATCATTATTTAGACCTAATCTTGCGAACAAGCTATATCTCAATAAATAATGAAATATTTTCAGTCTGTACGCGCCTTATACATTATCTTACTTCTTCAGTTACCTTTTTGTTACACGCTATCAGAGGTTAACACTGGAGGACTAGAACTGTTTATAAAACTAATTTATCAACGTCACTTTTGCACTTTCATGAAAATGAATTTCTGCGCGTAAGATTATTGGAGTTACGAGATGTTTTAATACACTTAAATACACAACGTATATAAAGTTTTTTGGGGTAGGTTATACAATTAAGCTACACAAGAATAAAATTTTGACTTTAAGACATCAATTAATTTTTAATAGTAGTATAAGTTTACAATGGTTGCCCTGATTAAAGTCGATAATCGCTTGTAACTAGCCGGTGATTTTTATAAGACTTGCAGTCGTATTACTACTATTTGCGCAGACAGCGTAAGCCTCCTGTGTGCAAATCATTATCATCGTCATAGTATCGTCAACTTTCTAATGAAATCTGAGAATGATAATGATACACGCGTAGCTTTATTTAACTCAAAAAGGTATAGACGATTACCAAAAAGAATTCTTATAACCCAACCTGATCCCTATCCTGATAGTATATACTTAATAGTGTGTATTATTTATGTGTAGTTTATTATTTAGATGCTTATTTTTTACCTATTCAAGTTTTGTACTACCCCTGTCATTGTCTACATCACCCGTTTGGTTGACTGGTAGATAAGGCTGGCTTTAAGTCCGCCATTACACTTGTATTTGTGAATGAAGTTAAATTAATTAATAAATCCCTGTAGAAAGCTACAATATCACAGCTATATACAGAATTAGTGTATGATTTATTACGTGGATTGGAGAGGGAGGCCTATGTCCAGCAGTGGACTTCCTGGGGCTAATATGATAATAATAATGATGAAGAGTATTATATTACTTCAAGTTGCAACAGGTTTTGTGCTAATATTTGTGCTATACATTATAATATATACATAATCCAAATAAAACTTAATTTGAAATTCTGATATAACTCGGAACCAAGAGGCGTAAATATAAACTGAATTTATGATGGTACAAAGTGATTTAATCCATTAAATAATTTTGCTTATACCGCTTTGATCAACCTTCCAGGCATAAATTGCTTGTCTGTTTACTTAGTAGCGTTGCAAATGTCTACAAATTTTGGTATCCTTTGATGTAAATAAAAATACAAGCAAGTAACTTTTATTCTGTTTGAACATTTTAAAAGACTTCAAAAAAGAAGAGCTGCTTCAAAGTCTTCATGAAGTTCTGTAACGTCATCTAAAGGATATTTTAATTTAAATATACCTTAATTCGGAGGTAAAAAGGTCTGGTTTGAATGTTTGTCTTCTTAAACGAAGATTGAGTTCATATCATTATATGCACTGGCTGCCGAATGCACTTGAAAATAGGGAAATTGTTAATACTGCTCTTTAGGTTAAATAGATTTTAAAACTAACATAGAATAAGTACCATTGTTACTAACCCCTGGGCCTATGTTGCCTTAAATAAAGTTATTATTATTATTATTTTGGTACGCTTTTCAGCCACGGGTCCATGGGTCCTTTGAGATCATGACATGAACGCCCCTTCTCACTTTTTAGATATATATCTAAAAAGTGAGATGGCTGCATCTATGGAGGTCTATCTCTTAATGTACCATTGAGATGCACTAACGGACAGTTCTCCACAACTGCCGAACTATGGCCAGGGAGGGATTTACTTGGTTTGGGCTATGTAGATGGGATGTTAGTGGACCGGATAACTGGGTTATGGAGTGAGATACGGACATCTACCTAAAAATCTTTCACAATAATTTTAATCTGGTAAATGGGAACTCGCTGCTCGTTGGCGACACTGCCTGTGGGCACCCTAACTGGCCACAAAAATGCGGCCAGGGTGCAACAGAATGTGAGCAGCTGAGGGTGTCGAGAGGTGCGGCTCCGGTTTCACCATCACGGGGCTTACCCCCGAGAGCGGGTTTTCCCGTTATTACGCCATTACATGCAATACAGTTCCACCCTGGAGCGTATTTTCTGCTCTTGCGACTCCACTCTGGCCGGTCAGCTAAGGCAAGACAGAGGCGGGGGTGTGTAACTGTGCGTATGATCCCCCTGGAGGTACATGGTGTCGCCACTCACTATCAGCTCGCCACAAGCTGCCCTGCGTTGACTGACTGCACTGAGAATTCAGTGGGCGATGGGGTCATCACGTCCCGACACCTTTTTATTATTATTATGCGGCTAAACTAAGTAAATATACAACAAAAAAAAAACAACACATTCAATAAAACGAGTATTAACATTTCAGCCCAAACGAAAGATAAGTGCCATAATTCTGGCATCACTTGGATGCGCTGCGCCGGACTAATCACCTGAGATCCGGTTATTTCGGCTCTTCCGCTCTCCGATGATATGAGGTCCGGTCGGACGTAGCCAAAGCCTCTATTATCCGCCGGTCCGATTATCGAATATCTCGCCTGTCACTTTTTATATTTATTTCTTTTATGAATAAGCAATTCAATTTCGCGCGTGTTTTTGTCAACTTAATGCAGTGTGTTCATTGTACAGCAAGTCTACTCTGTAGTAGCGAAAATTTTCGAAATATGCAAATAAAATACAATATGTAACAAAACCCCGATCCGATCTTTGTACGCAAATCGACATTTTCATACAAATTGCCGTGCCGGCCGAATACTTTTGTCGATTTTTTTTTTCGAGTTTCAAGCATTGGTCCCATAAGAAAAGTTATTCATATTGACGGTCTGAGTTGCTCCTATAAGGATCGGACAGGGTTTTTGTTACTTATTGTATGAGCATAATATTTAAACTTTTTATACAAGGTGTGGACAAATAATTAGGCATTGTGTGCTTATTAGGCATGTATCCTCATCGTCATCTTAGGTGGGTTGGTCTTGATCTTTGCCTGGTTAAGCAAATCCCGCTAGCCCATTCTGTCTTTGCTTTTTCACACCAGTTCCTTACTCCAAGTTCTTTTAGGCCTTGTTGCACTCCATCGAATCATCGGTGTTATGGCATGTATAAGCAGTAATTTTTTTGTTTATCATTTTCGTTCTTGGGGAATGCAAAATAATTCAGGATTATTTACTGAAATATCTGTAAAATTGTGCACTTGAGAATTCTATCATACTAACATTTGTATAATTTTGTAGGAAAAAAGTCAAAAAGTAGATACATTTGTGTATTTTTTATCATTTATTCTAAAAATGAATATTTTTATTTCAGCAATTTTCAGTAATTTCAATGGAAGCAAATTTTCTTGAATTAAAATTATTATTGATGTGAAAGGAATGTATTATTCAACAGTAAAAAGTAAAAAGCATTTTTATTTCAAGTAAAAAAGATTTATAATTTGGAAATGCCTGATTCATTGTAGCTTTTCGCCTCGTATTAATTAAATTTGCTTACAAAAAAGTATAAAGTTTTTTGTCGGCTCTTAAGGCCCGTCTCTATGTATTTTTTTTTAATTCGTCAAAATTAATTCGAAATTTGCCTTTTTTTGTAAATAGGCGTCATCTATATTAGGATCGATAGTATAATGTTATTGGGTGTAAAATACCTACTGGTTCCAAATTAAATCCTTTTGTTTATTATAATACATACACATTCATCTTAGTAATTATAGAGTATATACAAATATATACGACTGTTATTAAACGTTATTTTAACGCCAACGCAAAACCTACGCAGGGTTTAACTAAAATACACGTTGAAAACATTAAGCAAAAAATAAATTTCTAACTTAATACAATCCCAAAAAGGGCATTAAAAAGGTAACGTACAAATACAAAACTTGTAAGAAAAGGTTTAACAAATATATTTTTGCCGAACTAAACAAAACCAATAGCCGAGTGCTCAAACAATATGTATTACATTGACAAAGCCGTAGAACGATGGCGGCGAAATATTTTTCAACCTCTAAAATTGATTTAAGGCTTACGTGTTAAAAAGGCGAAACTTTGGAAGAAAAACCTTTAAGCTTGTAAAATATTTGAACGATTTGATGTTACGGTCGAAGTTCCCCGACGCTTATAAAGAAATTTGTTAGTGTTGTTAACAAAACGGTTTTTGATATAATTTACAGGCCTTATAAACTTTAATGAGCGAACGCTATTGATGCTTTTCGAGTTAATGGGAATACTGGAGCGGTGAAAATTGCCACTTTATAATAATCTCATCAACTTTCCCTATGGCGAGGTTTAGAGGCTCGTTGTAAAATGACAGGTAATTACGATAATTTGTAGAATAAAACTTTTATTAGAATGACTATAAAGGAAGAATTGAAGCTGGTTTGAATTAGTAAACTGATGGTAAGAAAGGAATATTTTATATTAGGTTATCTGAAAATAACTTAGAATACATTAATAATATGAGTTCATAATCGTAAAGACGATAAAGAGTATTTTAAGTAATACTAACTGAAATTGAAAATTGTAGATTTGGCCAGTAATATTAAGATTCTTAAGTCTAGGCAGAGGGCACAAATCTCCTGTTCAAAATTTTAAGAAATAAAAAAACTGAGAACTTTTCTAGTCTAAAGTTACTTTGTATTTTATGCGTCAACTTTCCAATATTTCAAATTTAACACTCAGTCAGGTGTGAAAGTTGGTGGCCCGCGGGCTTTGGCGAATTGTTTAGTAAAACTTTTCAACAAAATATAGGTATGTTAGGCTTCTGGGTGTTTTTTATGATATTGGAAATAAATAAAAACTTTATGTACTAACAACATTATGGAAAAGGGATACAGAGAAAGAAAAAAAATGCTGACGACATCTTATTGAATTGGTTTTCTATAAATGGTATAATATTTCTGTAACTTGCAAGTACTGTTTCTAGAAGTCTGTTCGTAGAACCTGTTTCTCTATAAATGCTATATTTAAATGACACTGGAGATCGGCCAAGTAAGCAATGGATTGGGTAGACACAACTTACCAAAGCGACTTTTTTTTACGCATGTAAACGTTTTTAAGATATCAATAAAAGTAATTAATGAGGTATTTAACGTTAAAGAAAATAAGTCAATCCAAACAAGGATCTTTAATATTTTCGGTATGCTTTTCACTGGAACTTAGTTCGTTCGACAATCAAGTCAGTGAAATTAAAAAAAGAAATCAGAACTAGCAATGGCCATATATTTTACAGCAAGCCTATTGGTATAATTGAGGAGCTCTAGCTCTGTCGTTTTACTTGTGAGAGCGCTAGTACTGCGCACTCCCGTCGGGCCAGCGCTTTTGCAAGTAACGCGACAACGGGTGTGGTCAGCACTTGGATAGGTGACTACAAGTGACATAAAAATTTATCGAGCTCCTACATGCTTCGGAAGGCACGTATAAGCCGTTGGTCCTGGCTGCCATCATTGTATGGCAGAAGTCAAGCTATGTCAGATGCCTTAGGCAGCTTGAAAAAATCTGACACAAGTGTTAGCCTAATGCACACACGAAAAGCAAACCAGCATCTAAGTTGTCAGTGGTACACAGAAAAGGGTTGCCGAAAAATCGATAGTTTTATAATCGAGAGTTTCAATCGAATAATGCCAAACTATCAATAATATCGAAAGGTGTTTTAGAGCAATACTATTGATATACTATCAATAGTATAGATCGAAGACGACGAACAAATTATTGATATTACTATCGATAGTATTGCGTTTCCTAAACTAACGATAATTTAAATGGTATCGGTAGTTTATGTACTATCGACAGTATCTATACTTTGCTCGTCGTCATCGATCAATAGTATCGATACTGTTGACGACAGACAGCGTGCCGCCTAAAATTTGTAAGAGGACCGACCAATCACGACGCCTACATTTTAGCCAATGAGAGGCACACCCCTCCCCACGCACACTCGGGCGATCCCCGAGCGCGCGCCGTGATTGGTCGGGACACTCACGCGTATCGGCGCTACCTGCGAGTAGCGCCCATTGTATATATATAGCCATAGTTCAGTTCAGCAGTCAGTCAGAGTTCAATCGAGTTCAGACAGTGTACAAGCAGCAATAGTGAATACACCATCGAATAAACACCATGAATACACCAGAAATCTCTCCAGTGTTTTATTTGGAACCAGCATCTAGTGTCTACAGTCCACTAAACACCTTGCAAGGACCTGCGTTGGCCCATCGTCAACAGATACTTTACTCATCGTCATCGATCGATAGATTACCGATAGCATCAGTACTATCGATAGTATATCGAAAGCCTATTTATATCGGGTTTATTTAAAATACTGATAATCTATCGATAGTGGACTATCGAGTGCCAACACGAACACAGAGACGGCGCGACGGCCTGTTCGTTATGTTTGCTGCACTTGTCCACTTTATTCCCTTTAAAAGCAAACAAGCGGCTTTGTGATCAGAATGAAAATTAATTGTGGTTCTTTTTCCAATCCCAACTGTAAAAATGTGTTGTTTTAAAAACAATCCCATATTTTGGCATCCTCCAGACCAATTCGACTATTTTCCATAAACATTTTAAATATCTACTTATGTTCCCTTTTCTTTTAAACTATTAATAAGGAATACAAGTAGCTAAATTGAATATTTTTATTTGGTTTGTTTAAGTTACACCCCAAATCAACGACATATTTTCTTTCGGAACAACTGAAAACTTGGCTGAAATCCACAAATACTTTCTAGAATTATGTAAAAAAATGTTTGTCTGCCGGGTTATTGACACAGTGCATAGTTTCGGAGCCTATGTGTCTGGCCAGCTCACATCAAAGAGGCAATAACCTTTAATGCGGAACCACCATAAAAATGCCGACGCACATATTTTGTGGTCGTCCTGATTTTACTACGTCCTTCCTTTTGACGTTTGTAAACCATCCCCAAGTGATAGTATAAACTATTGTATATTTTATTTGCTTTTATGTCAGAAAAATCAAAGAACAATTAATCATTAAAGACAGTTCTAATTCTTTGTGTGTATGTATAACAAACATCAAGGTGTCTGGAAGAGATCGCCTTAAGCGATAAGATCGCCCATTGTACTCATTTTATTTAAAATTATCTCTTTGTGTTACATTTTTCTTTTGGTGTACATTTAAGAGTTATCTATCTAAAAGTCGACCAAGGAAAATGTGTATGTAGTCCTTCTGAACGGGCGATGTCGCTACTTCTTTTTTATTTTTATTTGTACCACTTTTAAGTAAAATACAGAAACCAAGAATTTTTGTTCTGCTTGCATCATGTCAATAAAAGTAGCAGCATCTGACATACAAAAACCAACTTTAGAAAATATGATATAATTAAATTTACCATTTACTACAAAATTTAATAAAAACACTGCACAATTTGAAATCCTCGTTAAATTCGTTTATGTAGATACGTTACAGCAAATAAATCAAATTGCGTTCGAATTAAGTATCTTTGAGGGTTCCGTACCTCAAAAGGGAAAAACTAAACCCTATGATCACTCATTTGTTTATTCTGTAGGAATGCAGAAGATATCTATCATTCATTGCTGCGCTCATTTTCAGGGTTCCGTAATTAATAGAAAATAAAATTGTTAGTAATAGGCTGATCTAGCCTATTACCAGGCCTGTGTCACTCCCCGTTTAGGTATCGAAAATAAATCTACATTATTACTAGGGGCGCGGCGCCCACTTTGAAGGGGAAAATTCAATTACATGAATCGTTTGTCTATTGTAATAAGAATGAAATTCGCTTGCAATGGATATCCTGTTATTTAAACGAAGAGGTGAGGAGTTCGGATGCGAGCTAAATTAAACCTTAGCGCTAACCGCATTAAGAAGATATTTATTTGAATTTCTTTTCTGAGTAAGACTTGTGTACGTGAGTACTAGTACTTATTCTGTGGTATTACTATGTTTTGGCTGCCTTTACTGTAGGTACACCAAGAACCGTATCAAGTTGCTTTTTACTGTGTGTGTATTTTTATGTTACTACAACAATAGTACCACTATTGTATCTAACCATAAAACCGAACCCTGCATTCCTATGAAATTTAAAACGGTCCTAGACTTTTGAGTTTTACGATTTTTCGCGGAAATTGCTTTCGTGTAAATGGAAATGTATAGCCTTAAGTGCGGTTGACTCTTTCGTAACCCATACCTTAGATTGGGATTTCGATTCAAACCCACAACAAAAATCTAAATTTGGAACAGTTAACACATCGTGGTATCGAACTTTTTAGTATTTTTGTAGGAATACTTTTGTTCCGGCTGTCATCTTTAATTGGCAGTTAAGCTATGAGTTAAATTCACGTAAGAAAATGTCAATTATGTTGCCAACTAAAACATACGAAAATAGAATTATAATCTTTATATGAGAAAACTGCTGGCACATACTATTTTTCTTAGCTCCCTGGCCAGGATAATAAAAGAAAATGGAAATGAAAAGAACAAATGAATTGAAAGATTACGTTAGACGCCAAGGGAAGCCCGTATTTTTCGCACTAAATCCAAACAACACAGAACACGCAGTTAGTGTCCGTGACGACCGTGAATGAATGGCATCGCATTTTTCTCGCTAACTCCGCGTCGCCTCCGCAATAAAACATTCATGAATTCAGAATGTTACTACTCAGTACGCAGTGGATAGGCAGAAGGGGACGGTTTCAAACTCCGAAAAAAAGAACAACTGCCGACCGTCGATGGCACGATAGCGCAGCTATTTTATTTACTAATTTATGTACACGGAAAATTTATACAGAGAAATACATCAAATAAAAGTTGTACAAAGGCACTATTTATCACAAAAGAAGCCTCTACCAGTAGGCCTGTGAGAGGAGATGTTTATGAAAGAGCGAGGCATGCAGGCGTGTTTGTACATAACATGCTAGACATATTAACGTATATGTTTGTTCGACAAGTTTATTTACTAGACAAATTAAAAAAGCCTCCGACTGTCAAGAACGCCATCTAGGGATGAGTAGCGGAACTACCGATACTTCTTGATATCCCTACCTATCTTTTATTTGCTGAAGAAAGCTCTGACTTTCCAGCGTTAACCTCCAATAACTTTTCAACAGCTTAACCGATTTTCATCAAACAGCTAAGAACCACCCCAAGAGAACTTGCTTTCACGTTAAAAAACATCGAAATATAACCATCAGTTTGAGCGGTACGATACCACATACAGACAGGCAGACGTTAGCGTCAAACTTAGAATACCCTTCTTTTTTGAGGGGGGTTAAAAAAGAGGATTACCGCTAGCCACTCAAATTTAAAGTAAAAAAAGGTCATAAAATGATAGTCCGGAGTAATGGACAAGGACAAGCTTACTTTGGGGCTTGCTCAATCTGTGTGATTCGTCCCACAGATTGAGCAAGCCCCCACATTAATAATAAAATAAATAAATATATAATTTATTTATTTTATTATTTATAAACACACATAAGTATTTCAATAAAAATATTTTTGTTGCGTTATTAGGCTTATCATAATTACTATAGTAAGTGGTTCTGTGAGCTATAGGACATCACAAAAATAAATTTGTGAGCTGTAGGAGCTCAAAAAAATAAATTTCACCGGGTTAGGGGTGACTTGCGAGGTCTACGTCGCCAGTTACCCCTAACCCGGTGAAATTCATCGGATAAAAAAGTTGTTCAACCAAAAAAGTTGCGTCCATATAAGGGTATCCAGTTTTCCGAAAAAAAAACAGCATTTCATTTGCTACTGTTCTTCAAATAGAAAACGTGAAGTTAGTGGTTAAGCGTAAAAATAAAAGTTGAGATTGAAAGTAGATACAATGTTTCAAACATCTATGACCTTAAATTATTGTCCTGCTACCACTAGCAATACAACATGTTTAGTTAGCACTCCGAAAAATAGACAAATTAAAGTTTTCAATTTGCAAACCTACAATTTTTATTCAAATAGAAAACGTAGAGTGAGTGGTTGGACGTAAAAATAAAATTGAGATTGAAAATGGATACAATGTTTCAAACATCTATGGCAGGATTGCTCTGCCGCCGGCGGAAGTGCGGCGAACTATGCGCGGCACGGGGACGGAATGCGGACAATTTCACAAAAGCCCACCGAGTGAGACGTTCGCCGTGATAGCGTGAAAGCTAATAAATTCGAATGTGGGGAGGTGACGAAACAACGAGCCTATTATGCGGCTTTATTGTCGTTCATATTTTTTGTATGCATAAGTATAGCATATTTATTTTATATTTTGATGTCATTATGTTTATATTTTTATGAGCAGTTATTTGGTTATATATGTACCTTTTGAATTTTCACAGATGACAGTTTTCACAACTTCGCTTTTTATTCGTATTATAATATACATTTTTATTTCTTATTAAGCAAAATAAATAATAAAACATTTTAAGAATTAGGTAATTGAAACAAATATTATATAAGAAAGTTTATAATTAAAATACATGGATTAATTCAATCTAAATATAAGGTTTTGACGGAAGCGCCTTATATCAATTTCTTCAAGGGCCCCCGACATGTTGGATATGACGCAAGCCTTACAACGGACCGGGGTAAAAAGACCTGTGAATCAAAAAGGATATACAAACAATAATATCTTAACTGTGCCTTAAATACTTTTTATATTTCATCTCTGACGAGATAATGTTTAAATGTCGCATAATACGACATAAAACATCTTATAGTCTAACTAAAAAGCCACGTGACCAGCTTAAAAGCTCTTAATTAATAAGAAGGTTTAAAGTAAAACAGGTTTACATTAGGCTTTAAGTCGTGGATATATCTATTATGATGCAGAAAGCCAGAAAAAGAAAAATCCGCTTAAAGTAAGCGTTTTTAGCGCAAACATGTTTAGACGTCAGATTTATGTTTCTGATCCATCTGCCGTGCCGTCTCGCCTAATATAGCAGACGGACTTGGAAATAATAAAGGCGGAGAGATAAGGTTTTCGTCTGTTATAATCTAAAATCACAATGCAGGAATTTTGAGTTAAAATTAGACAAAACTGTCCTTTGTTATTTAACCGAGGCTATTAAAGCAATATCTATTTCTTTATATACCTAGAAAGGTGATTTTAATAAAATACATTTGATCCATAATTTTAAACAACTTTTCGCAATAAATGTATAGAAAAATGTAAAACAAAATACTTCTTGTGATAACTACATAGACATGTCTGGTTCAATTTAATTTGTTAATACTTAAAAAAAAAACACCTTGTATAAAATTTTTATGGGTGCCTTTTCTATTAATAATAACCGGTTAAGTGCGAGTCGGACTCAAGCGCTGTCAAGTTGACCATAAAAACTAGTCGGGTAAATGCGCATTTATTAAGTATAATAAATAGGACTAAACTGATTAGTTTGTTTGAACAACTTTTTTATTCGATAAACTTCAATGGGTCGGGGTGACTCGTGAGGTCTACCTACTGCTCACAGAGCCACTAATTATAGTAATTTTATTATAAGCCTAATAATGCAACAAACATATTTGTAATAAAAATACTTAATAAATAATAAAATAAATATATTTATAGGGACGAATCACACAGATTAAGCTAGCCCCAAAGTAAGCTTAAGCTTGTGTTGTGTTGTGGGATACTAATGCAACGATACTATATTTTATGAAAAATTCATATATAAATAATCACTCAAGACCCAGAAACAATTTGAAAAAGGCCATTTTCGAACTTGCGCTGGCTGGGGATCGAACCCAAAATCTCCGGATTGGTGGACTCGCGTGTTGACCATTACGCCAGCGCCACGGAGATTGTCAATTTATTTGTCAAAGACGTTTAGGTACTTATAACTTAAGTTGGCTAGCCAAATACATATTTGTCTAATCAGAAATATAATAAAAAGAAAAATCTATTTATAGGGACGAATCACACAGATTAAGCTAGCCCCAAAGTAAGCTTAAGCTTGTGTTGTGTTGTGGGATACTAATGCAACGATACTATATTTTATGAAAAATTCATATATAAATAATCACTCAAGACCCAGAAACAATTTGAAAAAGGCCATTTTCGAACTTGCGCTGGCTGGGGATCGAACCCAAAATCTCCGGATTGGTGGACTCGCGTGTTGACCATTACGCCAGCGCCACGGAGATTGTCAATTTATTTGTCAAAGACGTTTAGGTACTTATAACTTAAGTTGGCTAGCCAAATACATATTTGTCTAATCAGAAATATAATAAAAAGAAAAATCCACGCAGTAACTTTGCAGTTGGCTCTTGATGTAGGAAAACGCTGCAATTGAGACGGGACAATTTTATTTTTCATTTGCCGCAGCCAAACACAGATGAATCACTACAGCTTAATGCTGTTAGCTTAAAGTAGTTATGCGCATTTTTATGTCGTAGACATTAAGTAAACAGTCTGGTTGAAGTGAAATGTTTCAAGATGGGGACCGCTACATTTATGACAGCATTATAAGTTTTTAAGTATGTATTTTGAAAACAAACCTTATTCAAATATTTGTAAAAGTCCGATGTTATTAAAAGTCTGTATTCATTTAAGTCAGCAATAAGAATATATTTGAATAGGAAAAATAAAAATATTTTTTTATACTATTGGTAAGTTTAATTTACGTTTTTACGTTTTTATAAGGCTATATACAACATCCAACAGTCTCTGCATATGGAAATGTAAGTATTTGTGTAAGTCGACGATAAAATGAGCATAATCTTATAACAAGTTTGAGATTTAAATTTTTTTAACTTTTTTCTAGGTAAATACGTGGTATTACTTTTAATAAGTAATGAGTAGGTTTTTAGTTTGAGGCCTTGTTTGTGGAAGGAATACGTACGAATAAATACTTTTTTGTGGAATCTCGCATATATCTTTGGAAAAAAAAGCACGCATATTTTGATAAGTATTTATGCAAAGGTACTAGTGCAAGGTCCAACCAAAATATAAGAAATAGCGATATTCCGATCACGCGAGCACCCGGTAGTTAATTCGGCGCCTCTCGTGTATGTAATCGAACTTGGGACTTTACGACTGACCACACGTGCCAGCGCCGTGCTATGACATCTTGCTGTTTATTGGACACCCTCGTAAAAAGTGTTTACTTATCGCTTCCTATCGTGGTAAAGGTTGGAATTTATTTTTATTAACTTTGAGACTCTGATTAGAAGACATAAGATATTCATATATTTATTATTATATTTCGCGTCTGATGACACATATTTCAACTGATAATAAATAATAAATAAATATAGACGGACAAATTACACTGATTGAGCTAGCCCCAAAGTAAGTTCGAGACTTGTGTTATGGGAAACTAACTCAACGATACTATATTTTTATAACAAATACTTATATAGATAAACACCCAAGACCCAGAGCAATTTGAAAAAGGCCATTTTCCAACTTGCCCTGTCCCGGGATCGAACCCGGAACCTCTGGGTGGCGGACTAGCATGGTGACCACTACACCACGGAGGTCGTCTTATATAACCCTCATATATTTAATAAAAATTAACAAACTACTTAACTTACTTTGTTTAGAATGTGTTTTGTTTTATTTTAAAGTCAAATATTAAAAAGAGATATAGGGATAATACACATTTCAACTGAAAAAGCTTAGCAAGCGTTTGTTGATTTTTTTAAGACTTGGTAGGTAGCAAATAAAAAACTGTTTGACGATTTGATTTTTTGGTTCATAAATCATAACACTTGAAAAAAATTTGAGCCTTTAGTTTATTTATCATACCAACACTACACAAACTTATAAAGTTGTATGTGTATCTGTACCTCAATCAATACAAAAAAAAGACTTTACCCTATTTTAAAAAT
The DNA here is from genome assembly GCA_943193695.1 of Acrobasis suavella. Classification (NCBI taxonomy): domain Eukaryota; kingdom Metazoa; phylum Arthropoda; class Insecta; order Lepidoptera; family Pyralidae; genus Acrobasis; species Acrobasis suavella. Next base: position 10,035,839 of record OW971940.1, read on the forward strand.
CAATCAAATAGAACTAGGCCAGAAATAACTACAACAAACTTGTCCGTTTCCAATCAGGATAGGCAAGTTTATTAACAATGTAATGTGTCGACTCGGCTCCGTCCGTTAGGTATCTTAAAGTTCCCGGCTGTATGAAAGTTGGTAAATCAGCAAGAAAATGCAGATTGAAGGAAAGCTATTTCCAACGAAATGTTCCGCATCGGCTCAGAAATTGGTTCTCTGCAGTCTCGGCCCGGAGAAACTTGCTTCGCTAAAACCTATTTTTATTATTTCGTTTCGCTTGTAGGTTGATGCTTATTTTTAATCTGTTTACCAATAATAGGTCCTTAAAAGTTGATGTTTCTCGTACGTAAGTAAATAAATGAATGTAAAATGTGTTACCGGTAATGCGTATTGTCCGGCATTCTAATAGAACATCTAGGCATTCTATAAAACGTTCTGGCACAATTATGTAATAATGCTAATCGAAAAAAAATACCTTCAGAAAACGAGTCTAACTTCCTGAACGGCCGGTAACGCTTCTGTTACACCCCTGGTGTTGCAGTTGTCCATGGGCAGCGGTGATCACTTACCATCTGGTGACCCGCTTGTACGTTTGCCGCCCTATGACATAAAAAAAAATGGAAATATTAATGACATATGGCACACCTGAAGTTAAGTACTCAGGTAGTGCTCATGGACGAACAATTCCCATAACAGTAGGTATGAGGTACAAACACGATTTTTTCAAAATGTGAGGATGATTCCCTATCGATTGCTTGAGTCGCAAATAGGTCCAGATAAATTTATTTATTTATGAAATCTTTATTGCACAAAAAAAATGAACAAATGGTAGACTTTAGAGCGGCCTTCCCGTCTTACTTTTCATACAAACGCTCGTACATGATTATGGCGTTGTATCTGATCTTTCTTGAAAACTTTTAAACTCACAGGTATCTTGTGCGCTATTTCTAGGTTCCTATTGAAATAAAAAAAATTTATTAAGAAAATCAAAGCCAGTATAAGCCCTCAAAAAATCTGCTTTTTTGAAGAGAATTTTTTGAATTGCACAAATTTTAGATGAACTACGACCGTTCATAAAGTACTTATAAATTGTAAAGGTAAAGAAAATATTTCGATACAAACCATGCAAATATAATCAAAATTTTGAATAGAAAACATTTATTTTACACACTTGTAAGGCTTACTGATAAACACGTATCACCTGGAACAAGTTTTATGTAATTTCCGTACCCTATGAATAATTAATATTCGTTCAATGGATAGTTAATAATATTACTAATTTCATTCAATAGAATGCAAACCGAGCCCTTAGGTGCTATCTCTCTCTTTTTGGTTTGCCTTTTTTTCTAGCATTGCCCTGGATGAAAGAACAAGCTTTTCAAACTAAGTTCGCGTTGACGAAGCGGTCGGGAAGGGCTGCCTTAACGCCATATGGCATTCTCTGCCAGTCAACCATTTTGACCAAGTAGAAAATAGTTTGGGTGGTGCGACAGAATGTGTAAACTAAATAGAAAAGTATGAATTAAATATCTACAAGAATATAATACATACCAATACGATTACTTTAGATAAAATAAACAAATAATACATAAATACCTAAAATAATAGATAAATAATTATTATGTGGATGACTAGTAGTTACCACACAGGGACATTATGAGAAGAAGAGACTTCTCGGAGAAACCGTTTAAGAACCACTCGTTTGAAGGCTAAACGACTAGGTTCCGGAACTTGTCGGTAACAAGTTACAATCCTTCAATATTTTAAGACATCTATCCAACAATATCCACACGAGAAAATTCCATTCTTGATGTAAGTACTTACCTATAGGGAGAAGAGTCACCCTAAAAAAATATTTACAAAATTTTAATTTACCACTTTGTCTGCATAAAAATTATAAAAACAGCATCTGAATTTCAGCATACCTATATTTTCTAACCCAATAAGCATAAAAGCTTTGCACGTGCATATTTTAGATATAGATATAAATCATTAAAATCAGTTGTTATTAGGAAATCAATTTTTTAGAGCAATGCCTCTCCAATTCCCACTTCCCATGGTAAATCAGCTAATGGAGTGGACGTGATGCGAATCCGTAGCGAGGCCGAAAGGAAAAACCGATAAGTATGAAAATTAAGTTTAGGGAGCCAAATTACTTTTAGTTGGCGTTCAACAGGTATTAATCGTATCTGTCGAGAGAAGAAAAAGAAGGTTTTATTCTACATTTTCAAGTAATTTACGAATTTTACTGAGGAATTGTTGTTTCATTTTCCTCTTTGTTCGTTTGAAGCTTTTATTTTCATTTCTTTGTTTAATGGCTGAAGCCATACTGTGATGAAGAAATTCCAACATTTTCCTCCTTTTTTTCTTGGTAATGAGCGATGAGTAACCATCGTACTAAGGACTAAGACTAAAAAATTTCAACATTGTCTCTTTGTACAATTTATTTTAACTCAAATCAATGTCCGATGAAGTAGAAAAGCCGTCCGTGGTAACCTATATCTGTCATATAAAAAGAAAATTAGTAATTCTGCAGTATTATATTGTCGTCGTGTTACTTTGTGTTGTGCGGTACCAGCGAACGGGAACTACAAGGGGCCTCCAGAAGAGAAGAACGATTGCGAAATAGTGTTAGGTTAATTTGTATTCAGCCAAATCGACACAGAGTCAATAAATTCAAAGTTAAGTGTTCAATAAATCATAAAGTTTGATGAGATGAGAAATTATTGTTTAATTTAAGTCATACAGTCCACATATAGCGCGTAAGTTATCAGCCACATTAAAAGCATTTACTTTACAAAGCACGGTCCCATGAAATCATATGCCTATTATATTTGTATCATAAAAGTCAATACGTACAGGTAAGTCACATCATCAATATTTTTCCTTACTCATCTAGGAAAAAAAACAAACGTATATTGTACCACCTACTTCTCTTCCCGTGCAGACTGCTGAATTTTGATCGAACAATGATGAGAATCTCGAGGAATTATGTCAATATGCGATACGGCTAGCAATCGGTACCTTTTCTCAAAAAATAAATTAAATTTAAAAATTCTTTTCACGTACCTTAATATACTTATTGACGTGTAAAAGTGCCTGTAAAGGCCGAATAAACATTTGAATCTTTAAATCTTTGAATCAATCCCTCACCATTTTGATGACGTTTTCTTAGGCTTTTTTTTTCAAGGAGGTTGAGTTGAGTTCGTCAGGTAGACAGCCGGTTGTAAAAAAAAAATAAACATCAAAAACATTGAACTTTGAAAAAGAGTCAGGTTTCGGGCGTCACCGCCAAATGGTGCGCAGCAGCGTCGCCCGACTCGTGTGTTAAGAGGGTGAGGACTACCATGTCAGACGTGGACACGGCCATACAACACGAGCCTTAACCTAGAAGCTCTAGACTATGCGAAATGGAGAAGAAAAAAAGGAAAGCGGACCCCGAGCTTCGCATCGTTACAGTTGAGGATGAAACTGGGAATACACTGAGATGAGAGATATATTGTGGGTAAATATTAGTCTTCCAACATCCAAATAGTTTCACTCTAGATACTATTCAATCTGCACGGATGAAACAATATAGACATAGCATTATAAATTACTAACACGACTAATCCAATTATTGCAGTTAGTCCTGTGGAAATTGGACTTCAAGTTCGTGGAGTAGTTAGCTTGGTGGGTTATCTAATTCCAGTTTAATTTAATCTTGTATAGACGATTTGGAAGGGGTTTGTGCCAAGAACTAGACAATGCCTGAACAAGACAGTACGAGTATTATTTGCAGGTATATAATTGCATTTATATCAGAGCCGGTCTGGCTTCCGGCCTTAGATGTCGTAAAAGGCGACTAAAGGAATATGCATAAATTTCTCGTGTTACAAATGCATTCCCAAAGAGTTTAACCGGTGGGTAATAAATGTATTACCATAGAGGGACGACAGGAAGACAACCGGTTATAAAACTATAGCTAAATCCCTTAAACTCTTTTAGCTATTTCTCCTTCACTTTAAAAGGCCTTGCCATCCTTGGGCGACTATTAACACGTAGAGGACGGAAGGGCAGCTCTACGTTTATTTTAACACATTAAAGTTTAAAAACATCAGATATTTGTCAGACTCAGGATATGAGTCAGACTTTTGCTCAGCGGTGGGATGATAAAAGTTAATAAAAAAAAAGTTTATGATCTTAAGACGAGGAACATGGTGTCGATGTAAGTGTGTGTATTAAAAATCTTTTGTGGTGAAAACATGGAAAAACATTACTTATAAAAAAAAAAAACAACACTTTTAACACTTTAAAGTACCCAAGTCCAAAGAGTTAGTCAGTCAACTACAAAATATGCGCAATAAACAGTGACAAGTGACAACTGCAGATGTTGCACTGAGTGTTCTCCGAGGACACTGCAAGTTTATAGAGACCGGTAATATTTGCTTGAAGAGATTTAACGCATTCTACACATAACAGTCGCATTGTGTCGGGTGCAGCAAGCATAGTCGAGTGCGAGTTGTCAATTATGTCATGGGTGATAAGATCAGTAATTATGAGTTAGACTCGAATGGGTTAATGCGAATAGTCTATGTGGCAACTCGTCTAAGACACTCAATGTTTAAATCGCACGTCGTCATAATAGGAAGTGGTCTAAAGTTTAATCTCGTCCAAAAATTAGGTGATCTAAAGTAATATTTGGTCAAAATTATGATTTTATTTGTACATTCAATGAGTACGAAAAGATCTGACTTTATGGACGGTAGTAAAACTCTATTAATAATTATATAAACTTTTTTGACAACATTGAAAATCGTCGTGACTGAATAAATTGATTGTCACAGTTGATAAGTCACAGTTGAATATAAAACGAACAGGTTTTTTTTGTTATTGGAATAACTTTGGAATTGCTACAAAAAAGTTATACAATAAGACGTGATGTACTTAAAAGATTATCTACCTGTTTGTTGTAAATAAGATAAATTATAGTGTACGTACGTTATTAAAAATAAAACTAAGTGGAACCTACTTTATAAACATTAAGTAAGTAGGTATTAAAATCCTAATTTACTCGTATTAATTATTTGACTTTGTTTGTTACTCATTTTTTTTTTCATTCAAATGATAAAAATGCAGTATATTTTATGGGTAAACTTTTTCATAAAAAATCGAAGTCAAATTTCATAAGGGTTCTCAAAAAAATAATGATCGACTGGTGATCGAAAACGACTTATAAGTGGGAACAAGTGACAAATAGGTATTTCGAGTGTTTCCCGAGGGGTACAAAAAGTGCAAAACCAGCCGCGATACCTATATTAGTAGCGAAGTACATTTTTTTATCTTAGACGTTTTTAGAAGTTTTGGAAGAAATTCAATTTGCCTAACAGCCAGATTCATATTGTTTGTAATAGATTTTTTCATCAAAATATTATCGTTTAGAAGGCTACCTATATACTTGTGTTTTCCTTAATTCATTCAGAATGAAAGTATAGCTAAAGTAGATATCAAAAGTAAAATCTGTATGCCTACTTGTGTCAAAGCTACAAAACTAAAACAGTTACATATTAAATATATCATAGTATATTAATATACATTTTTAATTAGAAAACATGGACCTGTATCGTAATCGTGAACTCTAAAAATCGGAAAATTATAAATCAATAGGTTATATCATATAGGTATAGCAACATTTAAAGTAGCCATTTGCTGAATAACTCTCATGAAACAACGTTGCATCTCTATAATCTGAATTGCTTTACACAAAATAAATAAATCCGGATATTGACTGCATAATGAATCAGAGTCTGAAACTGCAGTTTCATCGCAGCAATTATCCGACTGCAACGGTTGCGGGAAGGACAATAAAGAGTTGCGGACGATCGTAACAAACGTCGTTATCCTACATTTTGGGGTCGATAAACCGCGTGACGGTGGCAGTGGCGGCGGCGTGACGGCATACATCATCGAGAGAACAGAAAATACACAATACAACGTGTAACGGAAAGGGAGTATCAACCCGAAAGGGAGAAACATACTAATCAATGTAAAAAACTTTTACTATGGGACCATCGCTGAAATCGTAATAAAAAATCTGCAGCTCCATACATTTTGGCACGGTATGTATTTAATTTTGTATGGAGGTACTTTTTTTACGATTACAGGGATGGTTCCATAGAAAAAGTTGTTCACATTGATTATATGTTTACTCCCTTTCGGGTTTGTGCTCCCTTTCCGTTACACTTTGTATAAGCCATGAAATTAGAGAAAGCGATACTAATTTAACTGTGACTGCCTACATTAAAATGCAACGATCAAGCGGTACAGCCTTTAATGCTGCCTTCTTTTGTAAATTCAGATATTACTAGGTATACAAGTAATTTAAATAAGTCCCAACTCCATCAAATATAAATCAAATATACTTATATAAATTAAAATAACCAGTCATCTAAAATATTCGTTTGGTACACATCACACAGTAAAATAATATTATGTATAAAGTTGATATGAATTTCTATTTTTCTTTCAATTGAATATTACATTCATGCTTGAAACAGCTCAATAGACAAATAATACTCATGGTGTAGGTATACTGTTCCATAGTAAATTACCGATGAAGGTACCTATTATGATAATACAGATGGGATGCTTTTTTAATAGAGTATCCTATCTATACTGTATTTAATTTAGGGTGGCGGCGACGCGACGGCTGACCCCAGATCCATTACTTGATCAGCACACTTTCGGAAAGAATAGCCCGTTCATAAATTTTCATGTATTATTGACTCAAATAGCAAGTACAAAAACGAGCCAAAAATAGGGGTAGCCTATATGGAACGCTTCCAATAATGTAGGCGTAGTAGAGTTCAGCTAATTATTTCGGGAAAATATATATGACTGGAACAGTCATACATTATTTCTCAATCATAGAATGAAAAAAAAAAATTAATTAAAATAATATCTTTCATATTGCAGAATAAGTATTCTCAGTTGTAAGAGTAAGAAAATCTAGAGATATAGTAGAGGAAAAATTGTGGCTCAAGAACGTTGTTTTGACAATCGGCCATAGACAATAGACATAAAGTCATAGATGATATGATTTTATCAAAAGTATTCTTGAATTTCTTTTTTATTTATGTTATTCCTACAAACAGACTTGTAACTGATCGTTAACAAAAGTCTATATTCATTTACCTATATTATTATTACCAGAATAATCACACAAAGTAAACTCCACAAAATTGTTTATTTCTCATGCTCAATTAATTTTAGGATAATAATGTGCGTTGTTTCTATACGGAGGTATACAGTTGTTTTGTTATACGTGTATCTATGTATATAATTCATTCATTGATTTATTTTACATTAATACAGATACAGATACTTCATCACGTCTTTATCCTTGACGGGGTAGAGCCCAATGCTGTAACGCTTAACCTGATTGATAGTTACATTTTTGAATGCATTTTAACCAAAAGGTATTCTTTTCTTTAAAAAATCTTGTACAGATAGCTCATTTTGTTAACTAAGAGCAAATAACTTGTAAATGACACGATTTTATTACGTTTTATTTTTAATTTATGCACCTACTTCGAAATGTCTCCTCACCGTCACTGACCCCTGTCAAAAAGTCATCCTGCATAAAAATAACTGGTATACTTACGACGGAGATCCACTTAACATTTTTAGAGTTCCCTACCCAAAGAATTCTAAAAAAAACCTGATATTAGGCCGCAACCCGTCCATCCAGCGTGCAACATTTCAAGAATCTGAACTGAAATAATAATTTTACAAGGTCACTTCATAATACCCGTATTTAATATTCGCATTTTTTTCACTTAAGATATCTATTTTACTGTTATATGTAACCATTACATTTTCAAAGAGTGATTATTTAATACTTTATACATACCCATTATAACATACACCTGGTGTAATAAAATTTAAAGAAATATTTAATACATCACAGTTAAAAAAAGGCTTAAAAAAACATTTAAATCTTGTACGATGGTACAGAACTCTTAGTCTGCGAGTCCTACCGGCGCTTGGCCGGTTTTATTCTTAAAATAACAGTGGGAAAGCGAGTTGGCATTTTTGCCAAGAAAGTTTTTAGTGTTGAATTTCATAAGAGGGGAAGAGGGCTGTAACAACCCCTGTTTGCCACCAACTTGCATTAGGGTTTGAAGTTGCCACGCCATTTATTTCAGCAGTATCGCGCCTACAATTTTTTATTTTTAAAATGAAAATGATACATTTTTATCCTAAAATTAATGTATTAGAATAAATCAGTCTAGTTATCTATTCTAGAGCCTCATTTTTTAGATTTCGTACCAAAAGGGTGCCAACGGTACGCTTCTACTGGGACTCCGCTGTCTATCTGTCCGTATGTCACAGGGCTCTATCTCTTCAACGGTAATAGCTAGACATTAAACATTTTTAAAAACATTTAAAGTAGCCGCTATACTAACAAATAAAAATAATAAAAAATGTTAAACATTGTATGGAGGTACGGAACCCTTCACGTATGAGTTTGTCTCGCATTTCACCGGTTTTTTTGTTATTTATCAATTTAATATCTCTCTCTCTCTCTTTCTCTGTGTGTTAATATGTCTAAGGTACTAAATACTAAATATATATGTTACCAAACTTTAATTTAATTAAACAATATAATTGATTGGTACTGTAATAGGTACCTAACTCTAGGTATTGAGATTAAATCAATTATTCATGAGATGATGTACCTATGTCATAACAACAACAAACAAAACAAAACAACAACATAAATAATATTTTATCTCGGTGAAATATTTCCCGAACCCGGTGTTTTTGATATTCTCGATAAATATTTTGCAGCCGCTAGAGATTCTTGAGGCAAATGCAAGAAGCTTGAAACTTACTGGAGTTTATGTTATATTCAATTGTAGCTTGCTTTTCTGAAACACCTGTGGTAATAAATAAACTTTACACCTATGACGAAACTGTTCATTACGTAGTCAGCTCAGATGAGAGGCAAGTGCCGTTATGTCATGTAAAAAAAATCCCGTGATGCCTCATCACGTGATAACTACTATGCCGATATATATGTATATTTATGAAATGTGCTAATGAAGTCCTTTCTTTTGATATCCTCTAAGGTATAATTTGATTTATTTTTATTTTTTCAATATTTTATGGCTTATAGAGGGCGCCACCCTAAATGTACTGTGACATCACATAGCTTTAAACAAGCGACCAAACAAGTCACTTCCAACGATACCTCATTTTGTGAGTGTATGATGAATATCAGTGTATGGTGATGTATATGATGGATATCATTGAATTATACAAATCGTTTCCTTGTAATTGTTCAATTTTTATTTTTTTGCATTGAAGGCTTGTTTCAGTAAATTATGAAAGACTTTTTTGATATAAATATCGAAAAGTCAAGAGATGCAAAGTACCTATAAGATTATGGAAGTTTGTCAAAACTGCTCCATTTCGTTCGTAGTTTCGAGGGTCGAGTGCAAGGGGGCAGTTGCACTTAGGTCACGTATACACAAGGGGTCGCCGTTACCGCGGCAAATCGTGGAGCGCCGGTGGCGTAAATCACGGTTCGTGCTTGACTTATTGGAAGATTGGAGAACTTTTTTGCAATATGATAAAATTGCCGGCATTGGCTTCCGTTCGGTAAGCTCAATTAAGTATTCAATGATAAAAACTGCGGTCACTTTGCAAAAGCTGCTTAATTTAGTTCTTAGTTTAGGGGGCAGTTGCACTTAGGTCCCGTATACACGAGGAGTCGACGTTACTGCAGCAAATCGTGGAGCGCTGGATAGATTTGTATTTGACTTAAGATTGATAGACTTTTTTGTAATATATATTGCTGGTATTGGCTTCCGTTCTGTTAACCAATCTGTTTTGACAAAAAGGAATCATACCTTCGTGAACATATGTGTTAACCAATCTAATCAAAAAATATATTTTAGAGATAAGTGGCATTAAGGCATCCTGTTGAGTAGGTTTCGATTAATTAATTGGTAAAATACTTATGTTTTTGGTTCCGTAGTAAACAATAAACCCTTATTGTTTCACCATGTCTGTCTGTCCGACCGCAGTTTTACTCAAAGACTACGAGTATAAGTACTAGAAAGCTGTAATTTTGTAAAGGTATGTATATCAGGGTGCTTCTTATTTTTCGACTTTTGAAATGTTACCCGGTCACGTTGTGATTTGAATTACTTCTGTAAAGTATGAATCAGTGTTTTTTATTTTAATTTAAGACCAAATTTAGAGGTCGCTACCAGTTGTCAAACTTTTGAAAAAACGTTGTATGGACATTTCACTATGGATTCTCCTTAATTGATTAAAATTAGTGGTTATGTTACGTTTTATAGCGAAATATGCACAAAAGTCTCCTTCCTTTTCCTTTCCCATTCCTTTCTTCACCTGGAGCATGTCAAATGTATGCAATACGAGTACACTAACTCCATGGAATTTCAGCCTTTCGACACCACTGCTGTAAAAACCGGTATAAGATATTTATGTAGAATTTGTGCTCCTTTGGAGCCAAAAATTATGAAAAGAAAACAAAATTGAAGTTGGAATCCTTAGTTGACAATGCTAAGTGACCAATGAGTGTACAAGTGGCCACAGACAAGATTACTCTTGCGGAACAAAAATGAGATGAATAGTGGAAGTTTTTTGAATCTAATCATAATACTCTTAGCTAAAGTTACTGAATAAAGTGTTGCTGGTAATTTGCTGGACTACCCTGATGTATATACATAGCAGAAACCTAATATTGCGATATTTTTGTCCCGTTTTAAACATGAATGAGAATCGAAAAAACCGAAAAAGATATCTGTGAAAGAAATATATATTTTCGATGTGATGATATGGTAAAAATATTGGTTACAAGCCTCTACTTGATAGTAAGCACTAGTAAATGACCTTAAGTTACACATTAAGGTGCTTCTTATTACAATGAAAATAAATTTTTTTCGACTTTTCCTCGGGTCACCCCGTCATTTGATACTACACCTTAAGAAACTATTTCAGTATTATTTTCAAATTTTTAAAGTTACATTTAAGGGTCACTACCGATATTCAAATTTTAATTAAAAACTCAAAATCACTGCAGAGCTTAGATTTATTTTTTCATGACACAGGGCATTTAAATACGAAATAAATGATATTATTTCAAATAAATATTTATAACTATAACCCTGAAATCATACAAGGGATGGTTTGTATTAATATTTAAGTTTATTTTTGTATTTTAGCCTATGATTAGCAAATACAATTTAATAAAAATAAAACATCAACTGAAATTTAATTTTTAAGAACTATGAAATACACTAGCTATAAATTTAAGCAATTTGTATCCAGTTTTAGTTAGTTTTTTTAAAGGTTGCATGTATATTAATCATGCCAAAAAAGTGGTAAAATAAAACATAAAAAAAAAATTTTTTAGGATAGCTCCTATACAAGTAAAGTAAGAGTCAATTTTATTTTTCTCGACTAACCCATCGTGTGGGGTATCGTTGAACAGGTCTTTTAAAAATATTGAGAGCTTGCAAAAATCATTTTTCGAGTTAGGGATCCGTTTCTAATATATTTGGTGCTATATTGCAAATTTTTGTTAGAGTCAAGTGTCCCCCCTCCCTCTATCTATTAAAAGGTTATTTATGGACATGTGAAAAAATGTACTGCAGTAGTTTAAATAACGAAATTTAAACTAAAACTATCAAAGCAAAGTAGGGTTTTCAATTAATTAAAAAGTTATAAGCGACCAACTTATGAGATGTACTCGGAAAAGGAAAAGTTCAAACAATTTCAATATATTTTTTTTTTAATAAATATATAAATATATAGGGACAAATTACACTGATTGAGCTAGCCCCAAAGTAAGTTCAAGACTTGTGTTATGGGATACTTACTCAACGATACTATATTTTATAACAGATACATATATAGATAAACATCCAAGACCCAGGACAATTTGAAAAAAGGCCATTTTCCAACTTGCCCTGACCGGGGATCGAACCCGGGACCTCTGGGTGGCGGACTAGCATGGTGACCACTACGCCACATAGGTCGTCGAATAGAAAATTAGTTTTTAGTCGTTTTTAGTGGCGTGAACTCAAAGTGGGCATTTGCAACTACAGAACCCTACAGTGTGCGTGTGCCGACACGCACTTGGCCGGTTATGTTTTTCATTTTAGAATAATATGTTATTAATCACTACTACACTAATCATTCACCAGTCGATAAGAATAAAGCAAGACGTGTTAAATAATTGATTTGGGCACACATGCTACCGTTCACAGGTCTTGGGTGTTAAATTTCTTAACCTGTTGTATGGTTTGTATAATCATAAATTATAATTTTATTTATTTCGGCAACAAAGAAACTAGAAAAACAAACAGCAGAAAGTTAACAACCAAGTAATGCGAACGTGAAGCTTTTCTACGCACATTTGCGAAAACTGCCACTTTTGGCTGATGTGCGTAGAAAAGCTTCACGTTCTCACTTGAAACTGTCAACACTTTCAATTGGTCTGCTAAGCCTTTAAATCCCTACACTTTAAAAAAGATTGTTTTATTTTATAAGTATTCAAACATTTTAACCTGATAATTCATATGTAATAACAAAATAAATACAGTAAAAAACAATGAAAATCCTATAACAACCATTTTTTACTTCTACGCGGATAAAGTCGCAGGTTAAATATAGTACTTTATACTCATAAAAGTCATAAATATAAATTAAAGTATACAAATTCAACATACAATTATATATTCCTAAGTACTTAATTAGCTCAAGTGTGACGCCACCAGAGAAGATTTGACTAACGTAACCTTAAATGAATGAAGTGAAGGTGCCATTCTTACATCAGCAGGAATGGAGTTCCAAAGCCTAGCCGCCATAATGTAATAATGTTAATATGAACTACGACGAATGAGATGGAATTTCAAGAACGAAGCTGTCGGCTGATCACAATCGACATGTTACATTACGAAAATTAAATTTGCAGTGAAGGTAATCAGGAGACGATGGATTAAACAGGGAGTTGAAGATGAGGGGAAGAATATGAATACTGTGACGGATCCTGATAGGTAACCAGCATAGCTTCATGCGGAAATCAGAAATATGATCAAACTTGCGTAAATTAAAGATGTACTTGATATATTTATTTTGAAGGCGTTCTAATTTATCAAGTAGTTCCTCAGAGGGAAATATGCCACGTCTGCATAATCAAGAACAGGAATCAGCAACGGGCGTGCCAGCAGGTCTTTCATGCTAATTGGTGAAAAATTTTGCAGCCGCCTCAGGGAATGCATACTGACAACCAATTTGCGACTCACCTCATTGATTTGTGCAGTCCATGATAAAGTTTTATCAAAAATTATTTCCAGTTAGTGACTGTTGGAGAGAAAGGAATAAAAGTACTATTCAGCACAACATTGGGAACAGAAACAGAATGAAACTTTGATATGAAGTAGTCCCTACCGATGACAATTGCTTGGCATTTATCCGCATTGACCATTAGTCCGAAGTTATGGCACCAGGTCGCAATAGTTAATAAATGTTCTGCTTTTTGCCTTAACTCTGGGTGTTCTGGATGTTCTTTTTTATTTTTATTAAATGATTGGTAATACTAGAAGATATTATTATTAATTTACCTTATATGAAGGTTATGCCCTCTTCAATTCTTTAGTTCTTATACCAAATCATTTTCTTTCAGCAACCAATATATTCTTACTTAACTCAATATTTTCAAAGATATTTGAGAAATACTATCCAAACAAGTTGAACTCTTACTTTGAAGATAAACATATATTTTGTAAAAAACAAAAAGGTTTCCGACGTAAAAAAACAATCAATATGGCCATTTATGATTTTTTAACGAATGTTATTACTGAAGTTGATAAAAGAAATCCCGTTTGTTCTATCAATTGTGATATGACGCAAGCTTTTGACTATGTGCATAATAAAATATTACTAGATAAACTTGAAGCATACGGAATCAGAGGTAATGTCTTACAATTAATTAAATCCTATTTATCAGATCGTCGTCAAGTAACAGGAGTATCTAAATTTGATTTTAAATCAAAAACAGAAAAAATATTACACATCAAATGAACGATGTGTATCAAATGGAGTTCCACAGGGTAGTGTTTTAGGGCCTCTCCTTTTCATTATCTATATTAACGATCTTCCTATTAATATTAAACAAAGTATAACATTATTCGCTGATGATAGTACAGTAACAGTTAAATGCACAGACAAAAAATCATATAAATTCGACGTTAACTCAACATTAGCCTCAATAATAACATGGCTTGATAATAATAATTTGAAAATAAACCTTGATAAAACTAACATTATTCATTTTACTCAAAGACCTAAAAAAGCGGACAATTTTAACATAGAATATCAGGGCAACATTGTATCGAATGTTCCATCTACTCGATTTCTTGGAATAATAATCGATTGTAAGTTAAAATGGAAAGAACAAATTGAAAGTCTTTGTAAACGGATTAGTAGTTCATCTTATGCCCTGTATAGACTTTCTAATGAAGTAAATACTGATGCACTAACAACTGCATACTATGGCCTAGTTGAATCAGTCCTTAGATACGGTATAATTTTTTGGGGAAATTCCACCGATAAAGATCTAGTATTTAAAATGCAAAAGCGCTGTATTCGAGCAATGTTCGGACTACAAAGTATAGATAGTTGTGAACCGATATTTAAAAAATATAAGATTCTAACACTCCCGTCATTATATATATCGCCGGTACCAATTAAAAGAGTCGGATCTGCAAATTGGCTACTTTACAGGAGAGGCAATCAAAGTTTTCAAAAGACGTTTTTGGTTATAGTTTTGTCAATTTAAGGAATATTGTTATGAAATTTGGAATATGTTATTCTTTTTGTTTACTCTTAAGATATATATAAACAGATATATAAATAAATCAATGGAAATAGGAGAAATGACAGTTGCTACTTTTTTTATCGGGATTTATTAATCTTTATTTGTCGGAAGTACCATATATGACTGTTTTGCCTGGACACGTGGCACGGCCCTTTGTCGGAAGAGCCATCTACGACTGTTTTATCTGGATTCGAATTTCCATCATTTGTCGAAAGTGCCACTTGCGACTGTTTTTCCTGGAGGTAGGTCACTTGCGTTTGTTGGATGTATAAGTAATGTTATTTTATAATATCACTGTTATTTTTTAACCAAATATAAATGTATACCAGCATAAGTTTTACACAACTTTATATTGAGATAAAAGTAAAGTTGTGAGTTCAAATGAAAGTCGTAAAATAAAACAATATATTTTATTTCTTGCAAGTACTTAAATCTTTATTTATTCAAATGACATAGAGAAGACATCAAACATTTTAATAATGAAGAAATATATATTTATAAATTAAATAAATCAAAAACACTTCACTCATTATGTAGGTTGCATGTAACAACTTTACATAGTAGTATTAAGGCACATAAAAAATAAGCTTTCAAAGCTCAACATTAAAATAAAACTTCTTTTTTTTAATAATTTGAAATATATAAGTAAAACAAACTGAATTTTTATGGCTAGCCCTCAAAACACACAACCAAATTTTTTTCGCAAAAACTCTTTTTAAGTATTAGAAACTAAAGAAAATAACAATATAATAATAATATCAGTCTTGCATGATAGTAACTACTCATTGAAGATCTATCAAAACACATAACTAACTTATTATGTAGTTATCACATTTTTTTATAACTATGCAAATTAAAGTTTTAAAAGTAGAGCTACCTAGTATTAAACAACTAAGACAGCATTTACTCTTTCTCACTGTCAGTATCAGTGTCTGTACTTGTATCGTGAGACACTTTCTTTTTCTTTGATACATTCTTCTTTTTAGGGACAGCATTTTTTTTCTTTTGTGCCTTTTCTAGATGAGGGAGATTCTTGTAAAAAGTATGGTACTTTTCTGGAATTATACCGGCACTGCACATGTCTACAAGATCTTTATGCTTGTCGTAGCTAAGGGGGAGTGGCCCGCTATAGGCATTTACGAGTTGGAACTCTCTGTGAAACCTCTGTGCGTTTGTGCGGCCTGCACATCTTAGAACAACGATCGTTTTCGAAGGTTTATTAAAGTCATATTTATATTCAAGTCTGTCATATTGGTTCTTATTCACTTTTACTTCTCTAAGATGTTTCCACTTCACTGTCTCATTTAATGTATTTTTTTCCCAGTTTTTGTTCTTTAATAAGCTTTTCACGTCGTAAAAATCTTCAGTTTGCATTTCGTGCACAATGTAAGGCTCTCCTTCTGATCTTGCCCAGCGAACGAGGCAGTACCACTCCTCTGGAACGTAAATCATCTTACGAGCACCGGCTCTTTCTATAACGGAATGGACACTATCGCCCTCATTTTGAGTGTGTCCTTTTTCTAAAAATCTATGAGTTATGGTAACGTTAAATTCTTTTGCTGCAAGCATAAAAAGAGTAAACACTATACGGTTACGGTTTTGACCACTACAATTATCCGACCAGAAACGAAATTCTTCCACACCTTTGTCAGCATGTTCTTTTATGAAATTGTATAAACAACTTGACACTTCATTAGCACCACGTTTCGCTATTCCTTCGTGCCACATATAGCATTTTGCAGTCTTATTGCCAGCGTTGTAAATAGTAAAATTTAAAGTCGGTAATTTCCTTTTATAGTATAAAATACTTACCTCTCCATGAGGAGTCGTTAATACTTTCTGAAAGTCAAAGATGCCAACTACCAATTTATCATTACGCAAGGCTTCTAGTTTATCTTGACTTTTTTGTGTACGAGCTAATTCTTTGCTTTGTAAGTGTATTTCTTGCTCCTTTATTTGGGCTTCTGTTGGGTTATTTCTGCCTTTAAACGCATGACAGACATCGCAAATATCTTTTTTTGGCCGATGGATTGCTATATTAAAGTTTTCATTTACAATGTCTCGGTACTGTCTCTTTGTCCGAGCTTTGTTACAATATTTATTAAGATCTTCCCATTCACAATACAATTTGAACATTCGTGAGACACTGATAACATCTTCCAAGTATAGTTTAGTGGAATCTTTCCGGATTCGGTGGGATTCTACTAAAGGAAAAGACTTCACATGATCGCACACGCTTCTGACCATCTCGTCATCTATCACAGTTTTCTTGTGTTCATACTTACCACGTCCGTCAGGTTCAACAATATCATATCCGGTATCTTTTTTCCATGCAGTGCTTATAATTCTTTCGCCACATGAAATTGTGTTTAAAAACATAGTTTTGCACACTTTTGTTTTTTTCTTTTCCTCAGTAGGAAGATAGTAAATATAAGTGTATTGACGGTTATGTTTAATTTCTTTGGTAGTTTTACGACTTTTTTCTATTTTTTCTGTATATTTTATGACGTATTTCCACTGTAGGGAACGTTCGCCAAGCGACCAAAATTTGCTGAAAATCTTTGATCGTTGCCTCTCGTCAATTACATCAGAACATTTCAGTCGACATTTTTTACTACAAGGTTCTTTCAAAACTTTTTCTTCAATTATTTTCCCTTTTGAATTAGTGAAACCTCTACCAGTATTCTTCAACGTTTTTCTTTGTGTAATTAGCCAATTCTCCTTGTGCACCTTTCTTTTCTTACCTTTGTCTATTTTATATGTTTTTTTGCGAGGTCTACTTATAGAGGGAGTATATGGACTACCGATAGACGTTATTGTTGATGGTGTCGGAGCTTCAGATTCAATGTAAGCAGCATCGATTTGAAAAGCAGAACAACAGGGACAAAACTGATTATTGCAAATATCATCACAAGAATGTATTGGAGAAGGAAGAGGTGTGTTTAATGTATCTTGTTGAGTGCTTTGAGAATCTAAGGTAGTCTCAACTTCGACCTCAAGAGCAGATAAATTGTTTATGTTATCTATCTCTGACACGTTTTCTGGTAATATTTGTAGTGGTATATCCAAATGTTTATTTACGTCAACAGCAACAGCAGCGACGCTACTATTGGAAAACCTTTTTTTTTCTACATTACCTATGAAAGAAGGTGGAGATGAAATAGCTTTTGTTAATTCAGGGTTCGAAAGAGGTGATGTATGGGTCATATTATCTATTGCTAAAGATTTTTCACATATTGGCGAAATTGGATGGATTAGTTTCTCAGTAGCCGGCTGAATGTTTTCTTCGTCTATTATGGTGTCACAGCAGTTATATTCATTTTCATCATTTAATACATCTCCCAATAAATCTTGCAGTTGGACCAATTCATCCTCAAAGTCTTTAGGTAGAGGTGATTCTGGTTTACCTAAAAAATAAAACTTCGTTATTTACAGTTATTATATGAATATTTATTCAACTTTATCGTGCGAAATTTAATATAAAAACAAAATTTAGGTATATCTCAATCCATTAAAAAAAAAGATTATCGACCCAACCCATATTGTATCGTAAGTGTATGTTTATAGAGATGTAAGTATGTATTATGTATGTATGTATTGTATGTATATTGTATGTATGTATTGTATGTATGCATTGTATGTAAGTAAGTAGTACGCATGCATGTACGTGGAATATGCATGTTTGCACGTGCATTATCTTAAAAGCTATAAGCCAGACTGTAAAAATAGTTTTTTTGGATATTGTACATTAAGACAACCGTATAATGTTCCATCAAAATCAGCTCAGTAGTTGGTGTGCTAGAAAAAATAAATCAGATTATATTTATTTCTAAAATTGTTACTTTATTCCATTAAAACTCTCGGTAATGACAAAAATATTATATGAAATCCGCTAAAAATTGTCGGAAGTGTTATTTATGACACGAGCGATTATTTTTTTTCCATATAAAAATGTAGGAGATGCGACTTATGACTTTTACAAAAACAACATATCCGTAAAATAAAGTAGTATGTGGTACATAAAACATTTTCAGGTAATATGTATCCGTAAAAAAATGTAGAATGTGGTACGTATGACATTTGCACATAATTTATGTCCGTAAAATAATGTAGGATGTGGTACTTACGACAATAGCCCTTAAGAATTTTCCGTAAAAAAATGTCGGAACTACCCCATACGACATTATTGCACGGACGCACTATTTTTATTTAATAAACATATTTAAAAATAAAATTACATTAACTACAACAACAACAACTAACGCACTAACTAATTTATATTGAATTATACATTATTAATATTGTACTTACCACTCCCTTTGTAAAAATCGTTAGATTTTGAATGATTAACGTATTCTAATTTTTCCTTTTTGCGTGGTACACTATCAGTGTTGACCTCCAAAACTGATTGAAGAATTCTTTTTGATCTGTTACTTGCCATTGTGACTATAATAACACAGAAATAATTTAGTTTTTAATAAAATTTTGCGCTGAGCGCGCAATATGACCGCCCGTCCGTGCAACAGAGCGGGTACTGGCACTACTGTCGGGGAAGCCCCTCCCCGCGCCCCGCTAACACTGTCGGAACATCTCTTGCGACGATGTTAAATGGAAGTTGATGCAGATATGACTTTTTAAATCTGAATATTTCGGAAAAATATAGCTAAAATTTAAATCTGTGAATGTAGTTATAAAATATAGCGATTTTTAAAGGTATTAGTGCAATAAATAAAAAATTGCCATTTGGCAGATCCGACTCTTTTAATTGGGACCGGCGATATTAGAAACAGCTATATTTGTAAAGAGTAATCCTCACCTGTTTCCTAAATTATCTGATACAGTAGAAAGAAACCGTCGTGAGGACAAATTGTGCATACATTCATCTAAAACTGCATTATTACATGATAGTGTATTAGGTATGGCACCGATAATATTTAATAAAATACCAAAACAATATAAAGAATTAAATTTGACTTTGTTTAAGAAGAAAATTAAGTTATTTTTGATAGATAAATGTTATTATAGTGTTAAGGATTTCTTATCTGATAAACTGTAAATTGACTTTGTTTCATCGTAAATCGTAAAATGTTTATAGATTAAGTAGGTATATTTTTTATAGTATTATTATGATAGATGATAGCTTTTCTGACAAAATTTGCACACCGGTGATGGTAAACATGATTGGACGAAACTGAATGTAATACCTTGTAACACATGTTTGGCAAATAAATTATCTTTATCTTTATCTTTAACCAGTATTCAGTACAATTCAGTACTCAGATAAATATCTCTCAAATGTAAAGAATCTCTTCTGCTGCCTAAACTTCTGAACCGATTATGATGATAAGGGGATAATATTTAGATGTGTGTTCATATGTCAATTTCTTATAAGTACTCTTCCCATTTGGTTTCATAAAAGACATTAAAACGGAATAAAACGTCCTCAATATCGAATTTGGCCTCTGTGATACTGATGGCCTCCACATCTTAATATATGTGGTGTCCCCTAAGTATGGTAAAAATTTTACGCTTTCATCACAATGCGCACAATTTTTATTTTATTTTCCGCCACACTATCATAAACATTTCTTTGCATATAAATTGTAGCCTATATCATCCGGAAAATAATGACTAATCGATTTAAATGTAATGTATAAAAATTGGATAATTGGTTCGGATTATGCTACGGAGGAACAGAAAAAAAAATCATTAACCTTCCATTTGGCTTTACCGTAGTTGGGTTTAAATAAGTAAAATTATTTTAAAATAGCTATATTTCACAAGTTATACTATCTTTTACTAGGTAAGTATCTGTATTCTATGAATCAAGAAAAAAAAATAGTTACAGTTAGCTAGAAAACAGGCATGTCCTCAGAGTGCCATTATTGTGATACTGTGTGTACTAGTGGACGGACACATTGCAGACTCAGTCTGAGACCGTTACTGGAAATGGCCAGTCATTTGAATAAGATGCTTTGGTTACACTAGGTATCTGCATCTTATACGGCTGCTCTGGTCGCTGTAACTAAGGTTATGCACTTTCTTGATATTATATTTGCGTCATAGATACGACTATTCATATATTTTTTATCATAATATTCGAAATCGCATACTTTACTCGCATATGCATTGCCATCACAAGACATGTGAACAAATGCTTGAATATTTGTAGACATATTTAGTCTCTGTAATCAATAATTTTTCAAATAGGAAAACTTAATTTAACGTCTAACTATAAAACCGATTTTATTCCCATTGTTTTTCCTCGCAAGTATGCCCTTTTTAAATAATGAAAGAATTTTCCAATTTGATCTAGGTGTCTTCCTGTAGTCGGGGAACATATTATATAATTTAGCATACATTCGAATTTATAAACTCCATCTTTTTTAAAGTCGGTTGAAGGGGCCGGAATATTATTCAAATAAACAAGAGTGCGGCCCAAACTGTGGCTTATAACTTGGTAATCACCCTTAACCGATTTGAGTAATGTTAAAACTTAAAAATATATTTGTTATAAGTATATCTTACACCTCTAGAATTCAATGAAGCTCCAGTCATATATATTCGAATTGTTGTCAATCAAAAATACGTAGATATCTAGACGGACGTTAATATCTATAAAAAATCACGTTTTGTTGTACTTAAAAAAATGGTTGTTACAGCGGCAACATAAATACATTATCTGTGAAATCTTCAACTGTCCAGCTATCACGGTTCATGAGATATAGCCTGGTGACCGATAGACAAATGGACGGATAAACAGACAGACATACAGACGGATAGCGGAATTTTAGTAATAGGATCCCGTTTTACCCTCTAGGTACAGAACCCTAAAAAAGGTCGACGGATTATTTTTCAATTCTAGCCAAAAGCGCAATTAAAGATATATCTTTGAATATTTTCATAATAAGGCGCAGGTAAGCTCTGAGAATATCGATTTTTAAAAATAAAATTATATTACTGGCTCAACTAATACAGCATTATTTACATATGGTAAAAATTAAAACCACAGCATAAATAACATAAAATAAAGTGAAATTTCCGCATGTTTACTATGCCAAACTAGAGACTGTGTGCTCTCGGTTTCCGTAATCAAAACTTAATTTTCATAAAAGAACCAAACATGCATTCTACGTCACAGGCAAAGTAAATTCTAAAGCTTGAAAATAGATTGAACAATGCTATTATAAAATTGAAATTGCAATTAAATCTTTAGAGTAAGAGGACAGTTAAAATTCCATCGCGCTTCGGTTGCAATGAGTTGGAAATTTTCATACTATTGGAAAAGTCGAAAATGAAAATTGTTCATCTTAGTTTCGGCATTTAGTAAAACGCCTCTATCATTTTGATCGGTAGGGAAGATAATCGTCCTAGTATTTATTGTTATCAATAAAACTTTCGCTAAGGCTATTATAGTAAATGCCATAAGTCCTTTAACGACGTTACTGAAATCGATGGTATTTTAAAAATTATGTAAAAGAGTGGTTCTTGTTTTACATCATTTCCTTATTATTCGTGCTCAAATTTATCGAATATCGGAATAATTCAAGTCAAAGAGTGTCCTGGTGAAGAGCGCTCAAGTTATTCTTTGGTTATTCGTCTTTTGTCTTATTTTATTATGCCGTTGTTCAGTGGAGGCGATAAAGGCTAGCGAGACGGCTTGTCTGCCTGTTCCGGGTTTCTTCACCGTTGTTTATCTGGCTGGGGTAGTTAGTGCGGCGGAGTGGCGCCCCGCGGCAGTGCCTCCGCAATCCGCCCAGAGATGGGACGTTCGCCCTCCGCCCTCGCGACTCCACGCGCTCGCCCCCGACTTCAAAGGTGAACTGTCAACAAAAAAAAATTAACACTACCTTCTATGTGAATGGGACACAATGACTTTTTTTGTACATTTATACAGTGTGATATCGATAGCGTTACTGACCTGCTGCAATACGACAGGTAAGTTAATAGTGCAATTAGCATTTTTATTGAGTTCGTCGAGAACTTGTAAAAAGTTTTGTATAAAATTTGAATTTTGTTCCGTTGTCTGAGAGTACTGGAATCGAAATCTCTCCGAGATCGTCGCTTTTGTCATATATATATATATATATATACCTAAGGTTATATATATATATATAGGATTTCGCTTGTATTAATTTTTTAAAGGTTTATTTGTAATCGTGAACCAGATAAAATAATACTTGCGTAACATATAAATATTTGATAAAGCCGTAAATAGCCCGCGTATGAAATTCATCCGGTTGCATAAAGATAATAAATGTAACAATTTAGTATTTTATTTGTTAATGTAATATAACCTCGTTAGATTTTTAAAAAGTCTATTTCTTATTTTTATATGTACACTTGTACATATTGCTCCTAGATCATTCTACAGATTTAAGATATGGTTAATTTTGTTTTAGATGCTCATTTTCTGAGTAAGAAACGCTGTACAAATATTTTCCTGAAAGTTAAATTATTTATAGATCTACGAAATTGCTCCTATCACTAGCTATTCTTGTAAAAACCTCATTTGTTCTCTAGGGAGTCTACATAATACATAATGTAAATAGTTTTACTGTTGTAAGTAATTTAAGGTTTGGTAAATTATTTCTATCGGTCTGTGTTATACAAATATATATAAGGATATATTTTTTCTGTTCCTTTTTAAATGTAAGTAAGTCATACTTTACACCTAAAAATAAGAATACCTAAAATATACGCATAGAAGACGACAAATGTACAATGGCGGACTTATCGCTAAAAGCGATTTCTTCCAGACAACTAAAAATAAAATGAATTAAATAGTAAACAAAAAAATTGCAGTTTTTAGTTACAGAGAACACTGGTATAAAATAGCAAAAAAATTGCCATTGTGACATATAATTCTTCTTCTTGCATTTGAGAAGAAGAATTATTATTATTCTTCTTGCACTTAAGAGCTACGCTTGTCAGCAAAGTGCTTTCCATGTGTCTCATTCCTCAGCTATTTTCTTTACCTCCCCATATATTTTCACATTACATTTTTCTTTTATTCGAGACAATTTTTTTTTCTAAGATTTTCATCTCTTCCTTTTTCTTCTTTATGTGACATCATTATAAGTTTAAAAATGGCTTCTTCTCCACACTGAATAAAATATCTGAAAGCTTAGTGAAGAGTGCATCGTATGGTATCTTCTGCGCAGGATTTGATTCCGATATTATTTTATAAAATGATTATTTATAATGTAATCGAACAATTCGTTTTTAATGGTTATAAAAGGAAAAAACAGTTACGAAAGGTTTTAATGAGAAAGAAAGATATGTAAAAAAATATTAAAATATATTTACATGCAAATACAGCTGCTTTACATCCTTTACTAAAAAGTTTTTGAAATCATAACCTTAACTTATGTGTCGTATTTCTATTTTAAAATAAATATTGTTAAGCAATTTTTGGTTGGTGTTTCCTTATTTAAAAAAACGAAAGAGGTTTGTCAGGGTCGTAGCAAGTGGAAGTCCATAGTCTCTGCCTACCCCTGTGGAAAATAGGCGTGATATTATGTATGTTTAAAAAGCGGGAGCGAACAAGCGCAGTTTTTCATCTGTTTCGACCGTAGAAAATATAGTAGTTTGTTTTTGTTTTATATCTATCGCGCTTTGAACACTTAATCGATGTATATAATCGGGACTTAGCATGAAGTTTATTTCTGGGTGCAAGAATAGGAGATAAATCCTTCGTGGTCACAGACAGGTTTATGCTGCGTCCCTTTTATATAGGTACATCAATTATTTAGTATGTTAATATTCAAGTTAATCCATTTCAGTTGGCCCTTACCCTTTATTACTTTCATTCTAAAATACACCATCCCTTAATTATCTGTTATTTATACTTCATAATTATACAGGAAGTTTTCTCTATGAAAAAATTAAGTAGGTATCGAAATCAGAACCAAAGAGGTACTTACCTAACTTAGTATTACTTCTCCTCTTATTATCTCTCGAAAAACGGCGGGTGAAACTGAACATTATTTATTAAATCATTTTATTAATTATACCTATGACTGTGATCGGTACTGTGGAGGCATTAATTAACTATCATTTGGTATTAATTACAACTCAAACGTAGTATTTTAAGATATAATGTAATATTAATTTCGTTACTCATTTTGTATCTGATAGCTTTAAATTATTTTTATAATACCACCAACTTTAAACAGTAATTTTAATAATTATATTGCATTGTCTTTTGTTCCTCTTATATATTATTATCCTGATAGTTAAGCACGAGTATGTAATATTATATATTCTGGAAATAGTTTAAATTATTTTAGGGCTGAACAAACTTAATAATATGTATATAACTTTTTAGATCAAAAGCAAAATTAGTATTTAGAATACTTAAATTGTTCGGGGTCCAGTTCTACCTCTATTTGAAATAAATGATTTCAAATGAAACGAAGATATCATTTAAAATTTTGTCTTGATCAAGCACTAGATAACTCTTTAAAATATTTTATGACCTACTGTTTATAGTTTAAGTGAGAATGTGAAGCTTCTCTACGCTCATTAGCCAAAAGTGGCCATTTTTCACAAATGTGAAAAAAAACGCTTCACTTTCTTACTTAAAACTGTAAACAGTAATACATAAAATAGTTTTAAAGGTTATCTAGGGCTTGGTTAAGACAAAAATTTTAATGATATCTCCGATTCCTTTTCAATAATTTATTTCAAATGAGGGCAGCACCAGACCCCGTAAAATTAAGTATCCCGTTAATATAGTATGGTACATTTCACAAATTCCAATGCAGTGTCTATAGAAATAACGTAAAGGTGTTTCTTCCTAAAAAGAATAACAGAAGACAAAATAACCGTCGGAGTTATACTTTATCGGCTTATAGTTTTACACATTTAACATAAATAAATACTGATATATACAACAATGTGGAATGTTAAGCGGCTTTGAGATATTCTGAGGGTGGTTGTATTGCCCATAACATAATTCAGTTAACAAGGGGGAAGAATCAAACAAGGGAAGAAGCGTGACGCATCCGAGGATATCCGGTGGCGTTTCCTGGCAACCAATATCGATGGAATCACAGATAAACATAACTAGACCATTTTCAGATAAATATTTATGCTTTGGATCAATTTAGATGATTTGTGGATAGGATGCATGTAGAATTTATTAGCAGATTATGTCAATTACTAGAGTGGTTTTTCACTAAGCTTGCTTAAAGGGGGTTTATAAGATTTGCGTAAAATATTAATATCTTAAATTATTAGGTCTTTTAAAGGTACTTAGACAATTGACCTCGTCACACGGTGATATGAAAAACGTGTGCTTATTTTATTATTGCCAATAAAAGTAATAGGTAGCGCCATCATTTCCGGTCTACGAACTTACAAACTCAGTTGTCGACTTTTCACATTTTATTTAAACTTTTTCATTATTTCTTCGGGAAATGACGAAAACCACGTTATTTTACAAAGTGTATTCAAAATAAGAGACTTTATTTTGAAGAAAGTTTTTTTTTATGTGTTAATTATCACAAAACTGCGACAGTAAATGTATTGTGTATAAATACAGAGTTATTAAAAGCATAAGAATTATTTTGAGATACTTACCAAGTAAAAGTTTACATTTTCCTTTTATAATTTTTATTTTATTGTTGTGCAAAGTTTTGATGGCAATAAAGCTTCCTTTTGAAGTCCGACATAGAAAAGAACAAAGAAAACGAAAAATAAACAAATTAAAATTAAAAAAAAAACAAAAATCCGACAGCAAGAAACAATAGCAGTATGCGTAGAAGCTCCAGATGCAAGATTTGCGCAATAGATAAACAAATATCTACCTTACGAGCCAAATCTACCACCTGCAGAGCAACTCCCACCTGGTAGAGGCCTCCCCTGGTCAGTCTGGAAGTCTCCCAATAGACTCTGGGCTGATTTTGGTAGGTGTCAAGAAAACCGAGTTAGGTGGCGTCACGCTGAGAACGACCTTTGCGACTGCGGTGCCATTCAATCAGTGAACACCTTCTATCGTGTCCGAATTGTCCTACGTCCTATACCATCAAGCGATAGAGGGATCGCAGAGGCGACATACTGGTCAAATGTCATTTGAAATAGAAACTATACTGGAACCATTTTGAATCGTCAAGAAGAAGTATGCGTAAATAGAATGCAACCGGTAACAAGCGCTCCTATTTTTTACTATTATATATCTATATTTATTAGTACATATACAGTGAGTTAGGTACATGAAATGACAAATTATAAGAATAAGAAATACAACTAGATACCTTAACTAATTAATTATATAAGTACATAACATGTATATTACAGCATAAATAAAGTTATGTATCTAGTAAAAAAAGAAAAATTAAGAATGAATTATGTTTCTGTGATGACAATTGGGTATTTCCTTTTAAGAACGGCCTTACCGTCTTACTTTTCATACAAACGCTCGTACGTGATTATGGCGTTGTATCTAATCTTTCTTGAAAACTTTTGAACTCACAGGTATCTTGGGCGCTTTTTCTAGGTTTCTATCGAAATAAAAAAATGAAATTTTGAAAAACAAAGTCAGTATAAGGCTCCAAAAATCTGCTTTTTCGCACAAAAGTTTAGCTGAACTTCGACCGTTCATAAAGTACTCATAAATTGTAAAAGTAAAGAAAATATTTCGATACAAACCTCGCAAAATAATGAAAATTTTGAATACAAAACATTTTTTTCACATACTTGTAAGGCTTACTGATAAACACGTATCTCCTGGAACAAGTTTTATGAAATTTCCGCATCCTATGAATAGTTAATATTCGTTCAATGGATAGTTAATAATAATACTAATTTCATTTAATAGAATGCAAACCATGCCCTTAGGCGCTATCTCTCTCTTTTTGGTTTGCCTCTTTTTCTAGCATTGCCCTGGATGAAACACAAGCTTTTCAAACTATGCTCGTGTTGAAAACAGAGTGGCCGGGAAGGGTCGCCTTAAATGCCGCGAGCGAAGTGCAAAAGATGTCGGGAAACTCAGGTGATGAACACAGGCAATTATAAAGTTGACTCAATCGGTACATCTGATTGTTGTGGCCAATGTTATTCGCACTAGAAGGTATGGAAAACAGTTGAAGAATTTTTTGACTGCGCGAAGGGGCTTTAAAGTTATTTTCGTTATATAATGAGGGGACCAAATGATTGAGGTTATATTATAAAATACTTTATTTCTATTCTCCACTCGATAGGTTTTAATTGAAAGGAATAGAAGATATACTTACCTATAGTTTGTCGTCAAAAATCGAGTGTAACGAATTTTATTTTACTTTTTTTTTCGAAATACCCAGTGTCACTCTCACGATTACAAAACTATTACAACACCTTTCAAGCTAAAATCTATCAATTTGTTAAGGTGGTCTGGACGTGTTTCGTGCGTCGGCTATAGCGTGCGCCTTAGAAATATGCATACGTACACTCGAAAAACGTAACCTTCCTTCTGGCGCAGTAGGATCAATTAAGTAAGTATTAAGGGTTTTCAAAATATTTGAGAGTTTTTGAGTTATTGATGGCTCCTCAATTCAGACGCCTAGATAAAGTAGCCACTTTTGCAATGATGTAGGTGTCTTGTAATACATTTTGCTACAAATTACAGAATTCCGTCTTTTTATCTCATAACCTACTAAAAAAGGTAGTATGTGTTTTTCAAAATCTGATCTGGCTCCTCACTCAACCGACATCAAAATACAAACAAAGTGAATATACGTTATTATATAATCTAAAATAACAACTACATAGTTAGGAGTCATCATAAAAAAGTAGATTGGTAGGTAGTATTTATTATAGTGCGAGTATCCAACCCCTTTTCATTCCTTAGGAATTAATAACCTAATCATTTCGAGGTGAAATTAAATTTAAACGATAACAATAGTTGCATACCTGTCTGCAGGTTTATACAATTTAAATACGAGTACTTATATTTTCTAGCGTCACTGATATCTATTGTATTATTCAAATAAATTATTATTAATTGTATGTAGATAGATACCTATCAACCGCATAGTTGAAAATTCAAATGTAAAGCTGAAAGATAGAGGAACTAAACCTTATAAAATACGGCCTTTATCCTTCGTTATCAGCTGAAGACACTGCCGTTTTACATTCATATTTTATCTTTTCCTCTACATTGCAAGCTATTTTTTATTAGATTAGATTAGGACGCATCGACCCTATACGGAACCTCTTACCACAATCTCGATCGTTGCATATATTTATCGACTACAACTACGATTTTAGACTTTATACAGAACGGTTTAAGGACGTCACGAATGAATCCTGCGTTCTTTTAATAGTCTGACCCTTTCTATTCCGTCTCACCGTACTGGTTTTCTTTCTAACGCTTCTTCCATTACGGCAGTAAGACTCTGGAACGCGCTTCCCGAATCCATTCGAACCTATCATAGCCGCGCTAGTTTTAAGAGTGTTTAAGCACTTCTTGGCGATCTATTATAGTAGATTTAAAAATTGCTGTATATATTTATATGTATATAACGTACCTATTTTATTTAGTATCTTATAATTAAGGTATATTATTATGTATATTTGTTTATTATTATGTATTTTTATGTCTGAGGGTTTGTAGAAGCTGTCCAAGCGGTGGGATCAAACGTGTTTAGGTCCCGCCTCAAATGAAAACCTCAAAAAATTTCTGCTCAAACCCTAGACTTGATGGCAGAACGACGATCAAGGCCGCTGCAGGCCTCCGAAGATACTGAATCATATCGGCAGCTCAACACACGTATACAAAAATCCTTGCGACATGACATCCGTTTTTTTAATACTAAATGTATTAAGGAGACGATTGAGCAGAACAAAGGCTCCAAAGTGTTTGCAAGAATTATGTCGGTTAGGCAAAGCCGATTAATGAAGTTGAAAACGAAGGACGGTGGCGTGGTGTCGACAAAGGAAGGGGTTCTGGCAGAGATTGAGAGGTTTTATGGACAGCTGTATACTTCAATTTCGCAAAAATGGCTAAAGACCAAGCTGACCAAGAGGCAAGCTGACCCGACACTATACCGAAGATATCAGATTAGGATGACCCTCAAACAGCTCAAAAACAACAAGATGCAGTGCGAGGATGGAATTACAGCAGAGCTTCTGAAAGCGAGCGGTACTGTTAGTCCTTCAGAGGCTCTTTAATTCTGTTCTGCTCGAGGGCGTAACGCCAGAAGCGTGGAAAAGGGGCGTAGTGGTCCTATTCCTTAAAAAAAGGAGATAACACCCTATTGAAGAACTATATGCCTATCACGCTCCTAAGTCATGTATACAAGTTGTTTTTGAGGGTCATCACGAATTGCCCCGCAAACAGGTTTGATGCCTTCCAGCCCCCCGAACAAGCCGGTTTCCGTAAGGGCTTTAGTACCACGGACCACATTCACACGCTGCGGCAGGTTATAGAGAAGATGAGGGAGTACAACCGGCCGTTATGCTTAGGGTTCGTGGACTAGAAAAAAGCCTTTGATTCGATCGAAACGTGGGCCGTGCTTCAATCTCTCCAGCGATGCCGTATTGACTATCGGTATATCGAAGTGTTGAAGTGCTTACACAGTAATGCCACTATGTCAGTCCGAGTACAGGAGCAGTGCACGAGGGCTATTCCACTGCAAAGAGGTATAAGACAGGGAGACGTTATATCTCCGAATCTGTTCACCGTTGCACTGGAAGATGCCTTTAAGCTTCTGGACTGGGAAGAGTATATCACTCACCTTCGATTTTCCGACGATATCGTTGTCATGGCAGAATCGATGGCAGACTTAAGTACTATGCTCGGAGACCTAAATTGAGTTTCCCAACAAGTGGGCCTAAAAATGAATATGGACAAAACGAAAATAATGTTGAATGCCCATGTCGCGCCACTACCTGTTTGTGTTGGGAGCTCCACCCTCGAAGTTTTAGACCAATACATCTACCTGAGTCAGTTGATCCAGGCAGGAATTTCCAGCTTCGAGGAAGAGGTCTTTTGACGAATCAGACTCGGCTGGGCAGCGTTTGGGAAGCTACGCAGTGTCTTCTCGTCCAAAATACCTCAGTGCCTCAAGACGAAAGTGTTTAATCAATGTGTGTTACCAGTGATGACTTATGGATCTGAAACGTGGTCCCTTACTTAGGGTCTCATAAGAAGGCTCAAGGTCGCTCAGCGCACTATGGAGAGGGCAATGCTCGATGTTTCTCTACGTAATCGAATCAGAAATGAGGAAATTCGTAGAAGAACAAAAGTCACTGACACAGCCCAGCGGATTAGTTCGTTGAAGAGGCAGTGGGCGGGACTCATAGCGCAAAGAACCGATGGCCGATGGGGCAAAAAGGTTCTCGAATGGCGACCGCGTACTTGCAAGCGAAACGTAGGACACCCACCCACAAGGTGGTCAGACGATCTGACCAAGGTCGCTGGAAAGCGCTGGATGTAGGCAGCTCTTGATCGGTCGTTTTGGAAATCCTTGGGACAGGCCTATGTCTAGCAGTGGACGTTATGCGGCTGAAGTGATAATGATGATGATATATTATTGTATTTATCGTTTTGTGATATGCTATACTATATACGTATATCGTTTATATTATCTTTATAAGTATTGAGTATCGTACATCATTATCTTAAAAACTAGGAAATGCGCAATATTGCCGTTTTTTTACATGCTATACTTTTATCTCGCAACCCACATTTAGACTATCTGTATGACCCGAAGGTTGACTGGTAGACAACGCTTCTAGCGTTAAGTTCATCTATTGTTCTGTACAAGTACAAGTGTTAAGAATAAGTATTTATAGGTAATGATAAAAAAAAAACTTATTCTTAGATTATTATAGGTTCATTATAAAAGGTACCACAAAAGTTGGCTTCTCCTACTTCCGGGCTCATTTTTTTAGATCTTCGCAGAAAGAGAAGCAGTTAATACATTTAACAATTTTTCTTTTTTTCCGGACAAACAAAGAAGAAACACTTTTTTTTATTTGATAACATTCGTATTCAGATTCATGAATATTGACGAACATTATTTATTTAACGCGTCAATTTTCTACGTACCAGTATATTTTATGTACATAGACCATGAAGTTGTAGGTTAAAAGATAGATAGACCCCTCGTTCAATCAATTTGGCAGCCTCACTTGTCCCCTAAATCATATAATTAATTATATGAACAAATCAATTGTTCTACTATTGTTTTGAATTTTATGGATTGGGATAACCTGTATGTTATCACGTATTTTACTCAGGTATTTTTGATTCAATATGTTCAACCTTTACTCGTGCCTACTGGTAGACAACAACAATGTAGAGAAGTGCATCCATAGCATCCACTAAAATCCCTGCAGCTAAGTCACTTAATTAAACAGTGGAATCTAGTAGTAAATTGTCTTTGCTCTAGTAATAAAGAGACAACCGTGAACAAGCTCAAAAAGATAGTTGAAGGCTCTGTGAAAAAACTTTTTTACACAGAAATAAAAGGTCCAAAGATTATCTCTATGTATCTATACTCTATTCTATCACGCAAAACCTTAAATTCTTTGCCTACCCTGTTGGGGATAAGAATCCCTAATGGAGAAACACAGCATTTCGGGTTTTGCAGCTTTAGTAGACAGAGTCGAGAGCCATAAGATCCAAACGCCACTTTTAGCGGGATAGTAGGCGAGAATATAAAAAAAAAATGAACCTAAAAGTGATGGATTAATAGTCGCAACGCCAATTAACATGGTTATCATTTTCGCCCACTCCTTTAATCGCCTTTTATGATCCACACAGAAAGAATAGCACAGGTACATTCTTAGTTTTTCTTCTCTCCAAGATCAACTCCCCCATCCCCTTAAAGGGCATGGGGCTGCCCCCATTTGAAATAAATCTTTGAAAGGAAACGGAGATATCACTTAAAATTTTGTCTTGATCAGACCCTAGATAACCCTATAATCAAAGCCTTCAAACTATTTTATAAACAAACTGTTTACAGTTTAAAGTGAGAACGTGAAGCTTTTCTACGCACATTAGACAAATGTGGTAGTTTTTCCCTTATGTGCATAGAAAAGCTTCACATTCTCACTTTAAATTGTGAACAGTTGTTCATAAAATAGTTTAAAGGGTTATCTAGGGTCTGATCAAGACAAAATTTTAAATATCTCCGATTCCTTTCAAATGATTTATTTGAAATGGGGGCAGCAATGGACCCCGGAAAATTCAAGTAGCCCATTAAGAAGGTCCACCTTGGATTGTCAATTAACAAACTACCCTTTAATCACGCGGGCAAAGCTAGTACTTTAGGAAAATAAGCTTTCTGTTTACGCTTCTCAGTGCTATATATGCTAAGACCTTTAGTAAGCTGTGGGAGGTACATCAGAGGACCATTCATTATCCTGGCTGTAGCTCAAGCGACCACAAAATAAATCCCACCCGGAACACCTCACCTGCGCGCTGTGGTCATATTTTCTGTTTCTCGTTGCATGCTAGCAAAATTACCAAATAAATATTTTGACTTATAACTTGGCCTCCGAATTGTTAATTATCAATTTGACTAACCAAGTAATAATGCCAGAAAAATACAATATTTTTTTCGTAAAAAAATAAAAAATGTTAATGATTTTTTTTCTGTCATTGAAATTAATTTTATACAGATGTTTTTACTTTTCTGTATTGCCTGTTCAATTGCAAAGCCAGCCTCTCAAAAAGTTTATTCATTAATAAAAATGCAGTTATAAAAAAATATGGCTTCGTTCTAGCAGCTTCTCGAAGAGCAACACGCGCATTCATGTGCGCTTCTCAAATTCTTTTTACAGGTTTTAGGTCAAACGTATTCATCAATTTAACCACTTTTTTTCCATTCATTTTTAAAGTCCTCTTTATTCCCAATTAATTTTGAATTTAAAAGAAACCTATCTTTTGAAATAAAACGAGGAAGGAGCTAGCAATTACTCGAATGCAACTCTGGCGACCGCTTATAAATCTAACCAGCTGAGTCAACACTAACTATATTTTCTATTGCACCTGTGTATTGGCTACCTCTTTTACTATTACTTGTTTAAGATGTAGCACTAGTGTGTTTGTTAAAAAAAAATACAATGATTCACGTTTGAGATAAATTTGTTTGCAGTTACAATTCTTCAACTATCTTTATTGCTATTGTTATTTGACAACCTCTGTAGCCTAGTGGTCATTATGCCACACTGTCACACCGAAGGTCCAGGATTTGATCCCCGGTCAGCTCAAGATGAAGAATGGTCTTTTTCAAATTGACCTGGGTTTTGGATGTTTATTTATAAATGTATTTGTAATAAAATGTAGTATCGTTGAGTAAGAATCCCATAACACAAGTCTCAAACTTACTTTGTTTATTTATTTTGTTATTGTCTTTTCTAGTTCACACGATTTCGCCACATTTGTCAGACTATTCTTGTCCGATTCAATCAAACAATCGAATTGATCCGTATCGGACAAGGATTATTCCTATAAATGTGGACTTTTCTTCTCATAACTTTGAGAACTTCTAAGGTTCGCAACTCAAAATAGCTTTTCTATAAATAATTTTACTTTACTCCAGATATTTATATAAATGAATAAACTTTCGTACAATCTTGCGTCCATTCGTATAATTCTTAAAGGTTGTGTATTTATAGAAATAAAACAATTGAGATGATTGAAGTAAATATTGAAAGCTCTTCTTAATTAATGTCGTATTGACAACTTTCCATTTAATACCGAAATTATTTAAGTAATTTTTTACAAAAAAAATATTTATAAGCTTAATATTATATAACATTCACATGCATTATCATCACCTATTATATAAAATATCCGAAATAATATATGTATGTACTATTTATAAAATGACTATTACAATACATAATTTTTGAATACATCTTTTAATTTTTGGAAATAAAAGTTTATCTCATTTTTATTTGTAATTTTATATTTTTCCTTTAGATTCACGGGTCTTTTCACCCCGGTCCTTTGAGACGCTTGCGTGTAGATACAGATCCAACACGTAGAGGCCCTTTGGAGAAGTTGATGTAATGTGGCGCTCCCATCAAAACCCATTCCTAAATATACTTATAAAAGGTGGACCCTTGAATAGGTTTCGGCAGAAGAAAGATCTATTGCAAGAAAAAGGGAAAAGTCTATGGGTTATGAAATGAGATTGGGATAGACTGACGGATGGAATAAATTGTATTATATTATTATATTAACTAATGGAAATTTTATACTTATTATTAGACACATAAATACTATTTCAGAGTTATCTCATAAAGTATCCAGCAACCTTGTTCATAAAATTTTAAAGATAAAATAAAATAAGGGGTAAGTATAATGTATTATTCATTTAAATAACTAAATTTCTGAAAATTGAAATATGCTAGAATTTCGTTTTAACTTTTGGAACTGTTAACATAATTTTGTTAAAAGGAATAATCTACAAAGACACTAAATAAATTGCTATCCAGCATCACGTAAATAAAAAAGTTTCAAATGGGGTTTAAGGCTGAATAACTTTTTTCATAAATCAGTTCTCCGTAATAGCTAAGCGTGTCTTTAAATATTTAAATGATCTCCGCATAATAATATTCTATTCGTATTCTTTTGATTTGTAGAGATGAAGAGCATTAAATCACTTAGGTCCAGGCAAAAAATTATAAGCTCAGCTTTGCACTCTCCCATGCCTGGTCTGGAAGAAAAGAAAAATCTTAGAATGTTTCACCAGCTGCTTCTCTTCCCGCACAAATCGTAAAATGAGAAACATGTTTATAGGCGAAGCGGCTAGCAACCCATCACTATATTGATTATTTTCATCTTCTCACCCACCATCATGCTATTTGTATTAATGTAGGACACACATTGAAAATTGTACAGGTAGGTAGAAGGTTGTTTATTTTTTTGGGTCTGATTTGTGTATTTTTTTATGTGTGATATAGCAGCAAATAAATGAGTTCATCTATCTTCCTAGAAGTGGCTTTTGAGTCTTGCGGCCCTGGGCTCTGTCTGCTTAGAGCCGCAAGATGCAAAATGCTCTGTCTGCCCCACTAAGGATAAAGACGTGATAGTATGTATGTATTGCATTTGTGTGAGTGCACACAGATACTCGTAGTGAAGGTGAGACATCTCTGATTCGCGGCATGGCCCTATCACGTTATTTGTCTGCCGCGCCTTTACCGCTAGCTACTTGACATTCCAGTGTTGTTGTGTTTGAAAAATTAGCGAAATAAACTAACACTAAAAACAAATAATATGATAAAATAAATAACCGTTCAAGTGCGAGTGGGACTCGCGCACGAAGGGTTCCGTACCATTATCTATTAAAAAAACAGGTCTGTTGTATGGGGGAGCTCAACTTAAACATTATTTTATTTTGTTTTTTTTTTTATTATTGATAAACCAACAGCGATACAGATTCTTATAGTTAAAAAATATACAATATACTTATTAGGGCCAAAAAAGGTTTACACAGGATTTTACCAATATAAATAAACTTAATATTGATTGCAATAACAAAACAAGGTTACATATTTTGTTTTAAGTAGATGATTAAGGTTTACTAGTACATGCATAATAACCGAGCAATTAAGTATTATTAGGGGGCTCAGAAAGAGAACATCCAAGTTACAAACGATGCATTTTGACAATGTCAGTTTTGAGTCGGGATTTGGAGAGGTGAAACAAATCTAAATTTGAATATGACTCATTATAGATATTAGCCATTCGACACAACACAGAATTCTTGAAATAATTTGTGTGACTGTGGGGTACATGTAGTAACTGCGTG
This sequence comes from Acrobasis suavella, assembly GCA_943193695.1. NCBI lineage: Eukaryota > Metazoa > Arthropoda > Insecta > Lepidoptera > Pyralidae > Acrobasis > Acrobasis suavella. The sequence continues at coordinate 10,072,493 of OW971940.1, forward strand.
TGACGCGTGCGTTCCGCAGGAACTCGAAGTGCCACTGCATGCAGGAGATCGCAACAGTCTACCTGGCCATTGATTACTGATTGGAGGAAAATCAAATCATATTGGACGCGACTCATTTCTAAACTATCCATATTGTAGTTCAAGCAGGCCTCAACGTAAGAGTTGAATGTTCTGTGTTCCTTAAATTATCATTTAAGGAACACAGAACATTCAACTCAAACGTTACTCTTGTACGGATTCAATTCTCTGCTTGTGAGTAGAATATTGAGGTGACCAGATATTGCATGCATATTTAAGAATTGTTCTCACAAGGTAATAAATAGAACTTTAATGCACTCAATATTTTTGAACTCTTGAATTACGCGTTTGACAAACCATAGTTGTTTGAATGATTTACTTACTATTGCTTTCATGTGTTCTGTCATAAGCATTTTTGAGTCAAACAGAACGCCAAGATCCTTTACAGTAGAAGTGTTTTTAATTATACTACCACATATGTTATAGTAAATTTTTATTAGATTCTTTTTTCGCGAGAACGTAATTTGCATGCATTTTTTAACGTTTACAGTGATTTTGTTATTTTTGTTATAACTTTCTAAGGAGTCTAAATCTTTTTGTAATAGCTTACAATCTTCAATGGACTCGACACTCAAAAAAACTATTTTGTCATTTGCAAACATCAAAAAATTTGATGTTTGCAAATGACAATGACACTTTTGGCCCCCACTCACACAAATGCAAAACTGAGCTTATGACCAATGTCTGTATTTACTATCTGTATTGAAACTTTATTGGTTAATATCTAGACAAAAAAAAATTGTGGGCTTTAATTACATAGTGACATGTTTAATGGAAGAAATATGTCATGAACTATTATTAAAACTATAATTGATGGTTGAATTCCATTTCTTTTCGAAACTTGAAATCCATTTATTGATTCGTACCTATATATGTGAACACAACGGTACGAGTATAATAAGAAAATGGGTAATGTAAGTGGAAACAGAGGACAGTTTGAGTTACTTTTGAATACGCCAGAATTCAATCCACTTATGAGCAAGTTGGCAATTGGTCTGGAAGCTTGTTTACCCTCACTGTGACCCCGTGTCTGCCGCTCGAGAAGCCGTGAGCATTTGAGCATCCCTTTACAATGAGCTATGAAACTATGACTAAATTCTCCGCAGCTTTTAGCCATACAATATTAAATAAAATGTTAGTTTCCTGTTCTAAATCTTGATCGGAAATAAACTAATAGGTAGGTTAAAGAAAATAAAATAGAGTTTCTTTCATAGCCAAAAACACACATTTGAATACAAGCTTAAAACAAGGTAGAGGAAGGGGTGGTAATTTGGAACCCTACTTTGTTTCTTAAGTATTTTAGAAAAACTATTTAACTAATCATTTCGAAAAAAATATTTTATATACTAAAAAACTTATTAACTTTTATATTAGGAACGAATTAACGAAATAAAACCACTCATTAAGGGAAATAATTTGCTTTATTGAAAAATTGAAAAAAATGTGTTCGGAGCTCTGGTGCTGGTATTATGGAACCCGGGTTCCAAATTACAAGTATGAAATAAATTTATTTACAAAAATCACAAATATAATATTCTGCGTCGCATCCTGAGCATTCAATATGTGCCCACAACCCACATGATTGGCACTGAATCCAAGTTTCACCACGTCGATCATTGGAGTAATTTTCAGAGCAAAAAATGCAACAAGCGTCATCTTCGTTTGTGGGCTGGGCATGTGCAGTAGCATTTTCTGACACTACAGTGTCACCTGAAGAAACTGATGATTGAGAATCCGATGATGTAGATTCCTGTCTGCTCGGAGGAGTTCTAGAAGAGTTTGCTGTCCTCTGCCTACCACTACGTCCACGAGCTCTTCCCCGGCCTCTTCCTCTCTGCGCTATAGACTTGATTGACTCCTCGAGTTGCTGTTTATAGGGAGATCCGGTCAATAAAGTAGCAGCAGATGACTTGCGGCCTCTGTTAGATTTTTTATTCTTTGGTGTCGGTACCGGTAAGATATCTTCAGGGAAAACAACAGGGTTGCTGATCACTTGCTGGGAAGCTCGATTTGCCTGTCCACTAGTGCCTGGTCGAGGTTGTGCCTGTGGCATTTGAACAGCAACAGGTGTACTGGTAGACGGTAGATGAGGGTCATCATCAGTAGCTTGAGGAGTGGTCCCACTTGAGCTTGCTATGTAGTCGGCTTCAGTAAATACGTTTCTGTTCATCGGGTAAATACCAGTTACTCTGAACCCATTCACAGCAATAGCTCCAGTTTGGCATCTGAGATAAGCACGTCCCAGCAATTCAGCTATTTCGTATGGAGTCAACATCCGGTTAGAATTGAGTAACCACTGTCTAATTTCTTCGCTGTAATAAGTTTTCAAGGGACCCATAAAAGAACGGTCAAGAGGTTGCATCTTGTGTGTTGAATGTGGAGGTAAACTAATAATTGTGACATTATTAGCTCTAGCTGCCATCAAAATATCCAAATTGCGTGTGTGTGAATAATGCCCATCAAGAATTAACAGAACAGGTGATGCTTCTGTTGGGTGGGTCTTTTCAATAAAATGATGGAACCAGTCCGTAAACAGATTGGCCTGAATCCATCCTGATGGATGGCATCTTCCGATAGAACCTGGCGGAGCTCCTTTCATCAACGTTTGCGTCATGTTTTTGCGTGGGAATATCAGCAGCGGTGGAATAAATATGCCACTTGCGCTCATCGCTGATACCACTGTCACCAATGATCCACGTTCAGCCGCAGTAATGCTACCTACTTGTCTTTTCCCTCGCAGACCAATTACTTTAACCATTTTACTCTGCACGATAGATAGCCCGGTTTCGTCGACATTAAAGATTCTCTCTGGTGGATAATTATGTTTTTGGAATGCTTCTTCAAGGATGTCAAAGAACTTATCCACTGCTTCTTTATTGAAACCTTGAGCCCGAGCATTGGAAGTTCCTGTTGGTGATCGAATAGAAAGCTTATCTTTGTGGCGTAATAAGAAATGATCAAGCCAAGCTCGACCGGCTATGTTATTTCTAAACGAATGTTCGACATTATTTTTCACAGCCAACTGATAGGCCATTTTACGAACATCCTGACGGGTCAAGCCATAGAATTTACTTTCCATAACGAGAAGGTATGACACAAGGCTTTCTTCAAGGTGAGATGGCAGGACAGGTCTTCTTCCTATAGTAGTATTTACAACCTCATCGGGAGGCTGGTCACTGTGCACAAACCTTTGCAGAGTAGTTTTTGGAACATTATAAAGCTTGACCGCTTTTTTCAAACATTTTCTTTTCTCTTACTGCTTTTACAGCTTCAATCATATTATTCTTGGCCCAAGTTTTTCTTTTCGACTTCGGCTTTGGTGACAATTGAGTTCGAGGCATGACTGGAATCAGGAAAAAAGTGATGTTAATGCACTGCGGGTAATTTGGAACCCGGTTCCATATTACCCGCACCTATGGGGTTCCAAATTCAAAACCTTACTATGTCATCAAATAATTAAGAAAACTAAAACTCGTTAAAACAAACCTTAAAACTTACCTGTGACAATTTGAACTTATGCGTAAAGTACTTCCCTTAACACCCACTGTATTAGTTTTAGACTAAAATAAAAACTTTTGACAATATAAACGAATAAAAGAAAAAACATTTGCCGGTGACATAAAATTTCAACTTTGAATGACAGGTTCAAACTCGATGCAAAACTGGCGCTAGTGGCAGTGAATACATTCTATGATACCAGTTCAACGTAATTGCATAGTTTTTTAACAGATGTCGCTGTCTGTTTCTGAGATATTAAGGGGTTCCAAATTAACAGCGGGTTCCAAATTACCACCCCTTCCTCTACTTAATTAATTAAAAATCTTAATTCGTAAAAAACAAACAACAATAGTGATGATTCATATAATGCAGCTAAGATTCGACTATGAATGTAATTATATTTGCGATTATCATTACATTTTATTGGCTAAATTGGTTTATTTTGCCACTTTCCGTTGTAAATTAAATATTCGATATCGAATTTATTTAGTTAGCTCCGTTGGAGGTCATTGTTTGTCCCGACCGCGATTCGATTATACTGATTAAAAATTTATCAATTGTATAATAAAATTAATAATATCAACCACATCATTTATATTGCTATGAAGGATTTACTGTTATGAGTTTTGAGGTTTACCGAAGGGTTAACCGTATCGCATAGACTCTAATTTTATATTCCTGATTTTATCGAGTTAAATGTACTGTCAGCTAATCAACGACAACTAAGCGGTGTGTTTCAATCTATATTTTAAGAGGTGGTTATCAATTCGACTGTATGTTTTTTTTTTGTATTTGTGTTACACGATATCTTCGTCATTCGTGGATCGATTTTGATGATTCTTTTTTTATTTGAAAGCCTTTACTACCAAATTGGTTCCATATTAATTTGATGAAGAACTTAGAAGATATGGAAGAAAGTCCTGAAAGTAAATCAAGTCGGTTGATTTTTTTTTTTTGTTAAAAATTGAATTAAGTTACTTCGTAATCGCAGTTTTTTATAATTCATGCACATTTATCTATCTAATTTCTACTTTAAAAATTGGTCAGACAAACTTTGTAGGAAATAAAGTTTGCCAACTAAATAATAGCACCAAACCACTTTAAAACATTACATTACAACAAAGATGACTCTCAAATTGTATTATTCTTTATTTTGTATTTTTTGTTTAATTAAATAAAGTTGTTAAGTAAGGACGTGCTCAAACTACAACAAATATTATTATTTCACACAACATTTTTAATAAAAACAGATCTAGCATGATAGGGCAGGACAGTGATTGAGAGAGGAAAGGGCGAGATTCCAATTATTGGGTTATTTACATGAGCAAGTAAAATTATTAACTTCAAAAAATTCCACGAATAAAAATATTACAGAATTTGGAAGAGAAAAGATAAAAACAAATATACAAACTATAGAAAAAAAAGGGAAAAATGTTCGGTCACCTACTACAACAAAATAGAATTAACAAGTAATTATTACAAAAACAAAAAACCTGACTGCTATCTATATTATGTTTTTATTTTTTACTTTGATATACCCAGTGTCACTTTCACAGTAAATACGAATCTAACGACACCTCTCAAGCTAAAATCCATCGAGCCGTTCAGACTGCAGAGCGCTCCAAACAATTATATATACAAACATACATACAATGCGACACAAATAAGTTTAACGAAAATGGCGGACTTTATAGCATTTTTGTACAAATTCCCGACATGTAAATTGAACCAAAATGGCGTTTGCGCTGGCAAACGCCGTTGGCATTATTTGTACCTGCGCCGATAACCGCCATTGTGGTTTAACCTACGTTCCGGGAAGTTGTACAAAAAATAAATTGTATAAAAATGGCGTTGAAGTCCGCCATTTTTAACTTATTTTTGTCGCATTTTACATACATACTCTTGAAAAACATAACCAGGAGGGTTATGTTTTCCGGGGTGGCGCAGTCGGGTAAAAAGAGGAGTGGGAAATTCCAGAATAATTTTTTTCTATAAAATGGAAGAAAAATTAAACGTGAAAAGGAGGGTAAGAACTTGCCGGGGGAAAGAGAAACATGGAAAGCACTCCACCACAAGAGCCCAGCTTTTAAATATAAGTGTAGTAATTAGTGGACAGCAAAAATGTATCTTCCTATACCTACGAGGTGATAAAGGCCTTCTTCATCTTAAGTCTCCAAAACGATCTCTGTCAATACCATATCCATTAAGTAACTCAAAAGCGTCAATTATTCATAACTCCTTGCCGATAATGGAACAATCCTGTCACGCCGCGGAGAGAGCTGTCATCGCGGGCCGTAATGGCACATACTCACAAAAACCTATCCTAGTTAGTCGGACCATTTAGCGCACATTATTTTAAGCTATTTATTTGTCAACCCTTATCTTAAGTGGAACAATTCACATATGAAAGGGCCATCCCATTTTTGTACGTGTAAACACGTGTGTACGTATACTTTGTAGTGGCTTCACCCTTTTTTATCTTTGTGATTTCTCGGTTGCACCCTTAACTGCGCTGCCTCGAGTTTCCACTATTTTATATCGCTGGTTAGAGAAATAATGCTTCTCTAAGAACAAACTAGCTTCTGTCAGTTTTTAGGAAATCTTTCAGTTTATTACTGAGTCAAAAAATAACATATTACACGTTAACAAAACCTAGGTATAATGTTACGTGTTTCTTAAGGGTAAGATGTAGGTAAGTGAATCATCATAGTCTTCGTTGTGCCTGTGGGCTTCTCTCTTCGTGACGAATGAAATATACTTTATGACCTATTCTCATATCTACTAAATACACATAAAACATTGATAAAAATCGGTCAATCCGTTTCGGACAAGTATGATCACAAACACCATGACACGAGAAATCTATACTTTATATTATATATATGTAAAAATATGTAAATAAGTATTAAATATATGTATGTTTTTTTTTAATATACATGTATCGTTTATTATTAGTCTCAGAATTTTCTTGATTATTGGATGAAAATTGTTTTGCGTACTCATAAATAAATTATCAAAACACTGCGGAACCAATTGATACGAACGAGATTGAGTACGAATCGCACTAATTTTTTTTTTTTATTGAACTTTATTACAAAAATGTAACAGGAAAACTTTAGGCCTAAGGCCTTTTCTACAGGGTGTGCTGATAAACGCAAAATTTTGGAAGAAAGTACTAAACGCACTTGCCAGGTTATATTTTTTATCTGCTACTTATGACTTTTTTTACCGACCACTTACATATCATAGAAGAAAAAAAATAAGCATTTATTATGCCAAGCTCTGTCTTAAAATGTTAAATTTTTAAATAGTTCACGTTGTTCACAGTATCGTGGTAAAGTCCAATTATAAAAAAACAGTATGTATGTAATTTATATAAAGATAGAGGGTGACCGTTGTTTCGCTCAAAATTTTTACTTCTAATTTCACTTCGCCGAAACTTGTCTAAACATGTAATGTAAAATTATCGTTTAGCCCAATTAATATTTTTTCACAATAAGCCTATCAATTGTTAGCTGTAATTTTCGAAAATATAATATTTCATGGACTAAAATCAATTGGCATACATATCATTAGAAGTAACGATACCCTTGTATAACTATTTTTAAAACAAATATTACTTACTATAATAATATTTTCAAATATTTTTTTCTTAGGAAGACTGTTAGGGCGGAAAAATAGGTAGGTTAAGGTTGTTTTCATGAACACCCGAAAAGATTGATAGGTTATTTTTTTATGACCACCCGGAAAAAACTGTTAGGGCAGAAAAATAGGTAGGATAAGTTTTTTTCTATACATATTTCTATATATATATATCTTTTCTATAAGTTCGAGACTTGTGTCATGGGATACTAACTCAACGATACTATATTTTATTACATATACATCTAATATATAAAATTCTCGTGTCACAGTTTTTGTTGCCATACTCCTCCGAAACGGCTTGACCGATTTTGATGAAATTTTTTGTGCTTATCCGGTATCTATGAGAATCGGCCAACATTTATTTTTCATCCCCCTACATGTTAGGGGTAGTCCACCCCAAAATTTTTTTTTTATTTTTTAGACAAAATTTTTAATTTCTATTTTTTTATGATACAACATACAAAAATACATACAATCCTCAATTTTGGCAAAACAACGTTTGCCGGGTCAGCTAGTATATAGATATATAAATAAACATCCAAGACCGAGGACAATTTGAAAAAAGCCATTTTCCAACTTGCCCTGACCGGTGATCGAACCCGGGATCTCTGGGTGGCGGACTAACATGGTGACCACTACGCCACGGAGGTCGTCGTATATATCGTAATTTTATGACCACCCGGAATAACTGTTAGGGCAGAAAAGTGATGAGGCGTAACAGTCTTTTTCGTTTTCGTTTTTAGCAAAATATTAATTATTCATTGAGAATATTAGAAGTAATTAAGTAATAAGACTATACTAAATTAGAATTAATGAAAATGTCCTAAAAAACTTTGTACGAAAAGTTGTCGTCAATCCATATAAGTGATATAAAAATTGAGGGAACCAATACAGACCCCAAGATAGAGCTACTATCGCAAATAAAATGCTGGGCATTTCACATCATCGAGACAACAATAAAACATTTTAATAGTTTTAATGGTGACTGCGCGCCGGTGTACCGGATTTTCACAGAGTGTAATGCATTTTATTTTATTGCACTTATATTTGTAAATTTTTCCGTCGCATATTTTTTACTTCCTTTTGTTGTTGATTATAGATATTAGTTATACATTAACGACACATTATTATTTCAAGATTAAACAAAAAGATATTAAGGCAATTAAATCGACACTGCTTGATCTAGGATGATTTTGACATGTTTTCATTAACTTCAGAACAGATAATTTATAATTTTTTTATAATCAATTTAAATTGTGATATAGTAAAAAATAGTTTTTTTAGTTGTGATAACTACCCAATTATACCTTTACCTATAAATAAAACAATAGATAAACAATTGACCTGACCTGATTCCTCCCAGTAACAGGTAAGGGGTTATCTGATACTATCGATTATTTTAAATAGCACTCTTGGATTTTTTGAGAGTTTAAGTCTATACATACCTGCGTATGGTAAATAGTAATTTGAACTGTTGTATAGTTTCCTTCTTTAATTTCAGGTCGCGAGTTACCAAGCGGGCAAAATGTGGTATCTGTAGCACCTATAGAAGTTCCCGACGGTAAGTGCATTCGCTTGTAAGCAACTAAATTAGATCGACATGTCCATATACAACTTACGTACTGATTAAGTTACCAGATATAGTTTAATGGGATCTATTGACTACTTTATATAACTATGGGATATATTCTTTGTATAACAACCCGAAACAGCTACCCGGGAACATGTATGTAGGCTTTTGCGCATTGCAACCATAATCTCGTTTACCTTTTTGGGTTTTGTAACTTTAATATATGAGAGTTTAACTAATAGGTACATTGATGATTCTATCAAACATGTTTGTGCTGAGGTGTTGTGCATGTCACTTTATGTTCCTAAATTTATAATTTGATAACAACTAAAACTACGACACCAAAAACACTAGTAATAGACGTCTCCATTCCCACTAAAAGGACACCTCTTTGTTTAACAACCCGAAACATCCACCCGGGAATATGTAGCCATTTGCGCATTACAACCACAATCTCGCGGACCTTTTGTGTCGTGTAACTTTTTAAAGGTTCAGATTTAGTGGGGGTTCACCATTGCCTGATACGTTATTTCGCCGGTGAGCGAGTGATACTGGGACAACCGCTATTTGTCGTTCGCGGGCGAGGCATTAATCACGGCAGTGTCGCGATGTGCTGGTAGGTTCCTGTTTTATCTACTAACTGAATGACGGAGTTTGAAGGAAAAGACGATTTCTTATTTAAATAACCAGTTGCCTGTTAAAATACCAGACACAATAGTAAAACAACGAATGTCGACCGGCTCTCGGTCGGCTCACAAACAAAAGAAATTGGTAACAGGCGTGGTAAAATGTGTGTATGTATGAACATACATGTCATACATGTATGAACTTTATCTGGAGCAAGAGCAGGCATAAAGCAAATCGTGACGAATTCGTATTTTGCACTTAAGATAATCCCTAGTATTGACATAATTATTTAACCTCTTTGTTATGTAAATAACATTGAAAATCCTCGGACAACAAGATCAAAAAAGATAGTTGGAAGTTTTATGCAAAAACACAAATTCGCCGGCCGGGACGGACTCGCGACTGCGATCCAGACACCCTGGCACCAACACGATATCACGTTGCCGGCTCCGACACAATCGATCTAAAACTTTAGCACTAGTAAACATGTTTACAGCTTTCCTACTAAAGACTCACGCACTGTGGAACGCATGCGTTATTTAATAACTATAAAAAAAATATAGACTAAGCATATAGATTGGCTTTGTGCTTACATTGTGTACCTACATAGCTAGCTAGCTAGTAACACGCGAGAGAGCTACTCAAATTTTCTCGAAGTGTACCAGCCGCGTTCATGAGTAGGCTTTCGATTTTTTTACAGTTGCCATAACATACTACAGTACAATTTACAGTGTAATATTTGATGTTTTACAGTGCATTTTGCCATAACATATCTATACCGGTTTTTATAAAGATTCGACATAGATTTTATACCTAAACAAAATTTGAGAGCTCTTTCTATTGCTCTAAGATGCTCCCATAAAAATCACTAGCATTTTCATCAAATTTTAAAACACAAACGTTTTCCCAGCGATGTGATCTAACCCTAACCAAACGCGACCAGTCATAAAGCGTTTCTTTCCAGTGACGATGTACCCTCGGTTCGCGGAGCCGATCCCGAACGCCACTGTCACCATCGGCAGAGACGCTTTGTTAGCGTGCGTTGTTGATAATTTGAGGGGTTTCAAGGTAATTCTTTTTTTATCAGAATATAACAGTCCACTGCCGGACTAAAGATCTCTCTTAAGACCTAATCTCGATGGCTTGGGTTTGTGATCGCAGTCACAGAATTAATATAAGTATTACATAAAGAACGGAATCTCTTAAGGTTCGTTCGCGCCCGCGCCGTTTGGAGGATTTTGAGCGGGTGGCTGCAGCCGCCTCGACAAGGCGATAACGGGATAGAGGTGCGGGGAAGGGGAACGGGGATGCATATGTAATACTTATATTCATTCTGTGTTGCAGTACTTACCTAGATTAGATGGTATACTTTATCTTTTGAGCGCCATTAACCACTTTACTGGCTAAAAGATCGTATGACTGAGACACCATTGACAACTAAAGTGCTCAACATTGAACTATTTTTACGAGGCTTGGCGTCAGGGGTAAAGTAACCTAAACAAGCGCTGGCGTGCAAACAATTAAAGTAAGTGCGCAGGGGACGCTGGTACCCGTATTACCTATACTCCTTGTCGCTTCTTGCGACAGTCGTGGGAAAGAAAAAGAGTGGTGACAAATTGTATTCTACTCGAAATCCACACGAAAAAAGTTAAGGCTTTTGAGATGATGTAAAATGAGAAAAGGTTGACATAAAATCTTTAAGCAGTTTAGTTTGAAATTTTATTTGAAAGAAAGTGTAACCCAACATCGGTTACACTTTCTTCTTCACACTACAACGTTTATTCAAAGATCAATGCACTCAACAATACACTTTAGTAAAAGAGATACACTAATCTAGTTGCATAAATGTGGCAAAATGAACAGGTCGCATGGGTGCGAATGGACACGCAAACAATCCTGAGCATCCACCACAACATCATAACGCAGAACCCGCGCATCAGCCTGTCGTACAACGACCACCGCTCGTGGTACCTGCACATCAAGAACGTGCAGGAGGTGGACCGCGGCTGGTACATGTGCCAGGTCAACACCGACCCCATGCGCTCCAGGAAAGGATACTTGCAAGTAATAGGTAAGTCAATACATATAAAACAGTAAAATTCACGTGTCTGTACATTTAATAAATTTATGAAAAAATTAGTGTAGTGGATAAAAAAAGTAACTGAATAAAAAAAATTGTCTGTTTGTATGTTCACGCTAAACTTTTTCACTACTAGACGGATATTTAGGCGGTTTTCAATAATAGATTAAGCTCAGCTCGGAGCAACATTTTATTGAAAGCTGACAGGAAAAAAATTGTCGTCATTTTTAAACACGCGAACGTAGTCGTGGGCACTAGATAGTAATTAATAAATAAGAAGATAAGGATAAATTACATTAAGTTTTAAAATTTGTATTACTTAAGTGATAGTTACTCAACGATAATATATTTTATAATAAATTAAATAAATAATAATAATAACAATAAATTGAGCTAGCCCCAAAGTAAGTTTAAACTTGTGATATGGGATACTCACTCAGCGATACCATATTGTACAATAAATACACATTTAGATAAACACCCAAGACCCAGGACAATTTGGAAAAGGCCATTTTTCCAACTTGCCCTGGCTGGGGATCGAACCCAGAACCTCCGGATTAGCGGACTAGCGTGTTGACCATTACTCTACGGATTATAAATACATAAATAGGAAGGTGGGTTATTATAAGATAAAATTATTGAGTGTATTTTAAAGTTTAAATGAAGCACAAAAATTTGTTAACGTTTTATACCGTCGGCCATCTTTAACTTATTATGATTGGTTATTAGTAAAAATTTAAAATAAGATGGTTAGTATAACATATTTAAATATCAATATATTATATTCGTACAATCACGCAGATCAAGCCAGCCCCAAAGTACTAGAGACTTGTGTTATGGGAAAACTAACTCAACGATACTAAATTTTATAACAAATACATACATAGATAAACATCCAAGACCTAGGTCAATCTGAAAAAGATAATTTTCCATCTTGACCTGACAGGAGATCTAACCCGGGATCTCCTGTGTGGCAGCCTGGCATAATGACCCCTACACACGACACGAATTAAGTCGGCGTTTTTCCATAACACGTGTAATAAAAGTTAATAATAAAAAATACAAACATCCCTCTAAACAAAAGACAGAAAGCTAAATAATAAATAAATATATGGAGACAAATTATACTGATTAGTAACTTCGAGACTTATGTTCATCATCATCATCATCCGAGCGTATTCCCGGTTGCATCCTCAGCAGTAACGCTTCAGAGCCCGGGGTCCACTACCTTACCAAGGAGATTTGACGAGGTTACTGGTTTTTTACACAGAGCGACTGCCGTCTGCCCTCCACAACCCAAAGGGCAAACCAGAAATCAATCCTTGGATAGTTTGATGATCAAACGCTAGGTGGCGTTCGGAACCCACAGTTTTACGTGCCTTCCGAAACACGGAATCATCTTTCTTTTCGGATAATCAGGTGATTCAAGCCTGCAATATCCTATCCAGACTGGAAACAACTTTTCACAAAGTATGCTTCCCAATGGGAATCCAACCCATGACCTCCGAGTCACAAGGCAAACGCCTTGACCACTGGACTACGGAGGCAGTCGAAGTTCGAGACTTATGTTATGGGATACTAAGTCAACGATACCATATTTAATAACAAATACTTATATGGATAAACATCCAAGACCCAGAAAAATTTGAAAAAGGCCATTTTAAAACTTGCTCTGACCGGGGATCGAACCCAGAAACCTCTGAGTGGCGGACTAGCATGGTGACACTACGCCACGGAGGTCGTCAACTGGAACAAAACTAAAAACAAAGCTGAATGAACATACCCTAAAAAATATAATACAGCCGCACTCCTACTTAAAGTAAACAAAAGCCAAAAGGCTAAATGAACAACCTTACCTTACTGAAAAACATGACATTGTAATTTAAATTCGTATCACCGATTTATAATATCACAGTGGACATAGTACTCGTATGAGACATTGTTGAACGTGATTCATCTCCCAGTCTCCTGAGTCCTGAACACTTACTGTTATAATAAATCTACAGTTCGTTTATATCTCACTTTCTAACTAAAAGAACGAATAAAATAAAATTACATGACAGTAACTATTAGATTCACACGACAAAGTGTCCTTAGTTTTAAACTTAACTCATATATACTTATGGGTCGCACCATGCCATTTTCGCAAAAGTGTATAAGGACTAAAATCATATTACAATAATTTTTATATATTTTTTTTTTAATCAAGCTTTTATTGTGAGACCTGAGGCTATGTGGCCTACTGTACCTACAGTGGGCCACATAGAAAAGTATACTACCTCTATACTTTTGGTAATACTAAATTGTACCATTGGTGTTATACTTTTTTATGTGGCCCACTGTACGCTTCAAGACAAATGTTATAACTCGATAGAGTTTTCCTGTTTTACATTAGCACACAAAATTTCATCTCAATCGGAAATAAGGAAGTGGAGAAGATTTGACTCAAAAACAGAAAACGAAAAACAATAAGAACAAACATGGCAAACTAAATAATAGCTTGTAAACAGTTAACATTTAATAGACTTCATATCCAAAGTAAAATTTGTCAAGTTTTTTTTCTCTGTGCTTACATTATACAAAAATGTTTACAGTTCAGATTAGTCTTATTGTATACAGAAGCCATTTTGTCACGTGATAACATCATTTAACAAATAAAACAACGTAATTTGTTATTTACTGATGTAGTGCCCCCATCAATCATCGACAACATGACGTCCACGGATATGGTGGTGCGTGAAGGCTCCGACGTGACCTTGGTGTGTCGGGCCACGGGGTACCCGGAGCCCTACGTCATATGGCGACGGGAGGACGGGCAAGATTTTAATTACAACGGATTATCAGGTACCCTTTTATATTTAATGCAGGGCTTTGATAAAGGTTGATTAAAATTTTAATTGTTATTTACGGAATCTGTTTTCAAAGTCATGACAATCTTAGTTATGTATTAATTTATCATCTAAGTACTTATTATCAAATAATTCTGTAACGAAACAGAATATTTTTCTTTTTTGGTAGTCGTTATAATTTAATCTAATTCAGAACAGTCAACAAATATATCCTAAAACCACAAAAAAATTATTCTTAAATTATAAAAAATTGTTTAAATTTTTATAATAAAAGAATCATTTATTTTCAAAAATATTCTGTTTTGTTACAGAATATTTGTTCAAACTCTTATTTCATTTAATAACGATTCCACGTTTTATATAAAAAAAGAATAAACGCATTTTTCTGTAAAATATAATAGCATGGCACTCTGGAGTACAATGTTAGTGAATTCATAATGTTCGCATTATGATACTTTAGTTCAATTTAAACTTTTCCCTCAAAAAATGATGCATATAAATCAAAGAAAAAGTTTTTTAGATTTTGTTACATCATACCTTCCTAAGATAATTAACCTAACCTAAGATTTTAAGTTCTTTAAATTAAATGCTGTGGTAAGTATTTCTTTTTTGTGGCAATAACGCCAGGGTGAGAGCAGTACAGAACCAAGATAAGTGGTCAACGAAGAGGGGACTATGGTTTGCAGTATACCTAGAGACACTTCAAAGCATCATCTTAGCCCTTCTTCCGAGTAAAGGTTCCAAAAGTGATCGAGAAATGCTGAATGGTCTTCTGTATGGCACTTGCCAATAAAATAAGATGATACTGTAGATACTTGGAAACGTACCTATTTGCCAAGTCTTATAAGTGTGTCGGTATTAATTTCCTTTCCACTTGAAATTGACAGTAAGCGTCGTGGACGGCGAGACTCTGACAATAACAAAGGTGTCCCGGTTACACATGGGAGCCTACCTATGTATCGCGTCGAACGGCGTCCCGCCCTCGATTAGTAAGCGGATCATGCTCATGGTGCAATGTGAGTATGTAGTGGTTAAGGTATCAAGAAATTCGTTTAATTTTTTTACTATTAGTTAAAATACACATAAAATAGACATATACATAGCACAGAAATACGAGATCTATCGCAGGTTGACTAGAAGAGATCCCTATTATACACTGTAAATAAAAAATAATGTATTTAATTACTTAACTAACTAGTAAGTTGTATAATTATTTTAATTGTAACAGTTCCGCCGATGTTGTCGATACCAAACCAGCTGGAAGGTGCCTATATCGGACAGGACGTGACGTTGGAGTGTCACACGGAGGCCTTCCCTTCCTCCATCAACTACTGGACCACCGACCGCGGGGACATGATCATCTCCGGTAGGATTAAGAACTAAGTGTTAACTTTACCATTGACTTGAATAAAACAATTAAAGGATTTGAGCGTCAAAATCGTTAAAAACCATCTAAAAAAATTGATTCAATAACAAGTATTTTTTAATAAATCTTGATGTGAAATATAGGAATGCGGACTTAAAAAAAAAAGTTTTGTCCGTTCACTAGATTACTCAAAAATAAAGGACCCATATATCTTTTGTTTGGCAAAGTAGTAAAAATTCACAAAGATACATATGCTTCGAAGTTTCGGAGTGAGGGTGATTTACGTTACCTTTGGTTAAAAGTGGTAGCTAATCGTGACGTCATACGTTTAAATGCGCTTTATCTTCGTCATTATTTGTTAATCAGGGAAAAGAAAAAATACGTATACCATACTTTTAAATTATTCTATCTAACGGGCTAAAAAATATTTTGTCCACATCCCTATTATGCAAACAAGAAACTTAGGAATGTAAATGGCAATCTATCCAGTGGTATTTTAATTTTGTTTATATTTATTATATTAAGTATTTCAGGCAATATAATATTGATCATTCCATTTATCATATTGGAGTAAATAACATGTGTTCCTGTCAAACATAGAATCGATTGTATCTCTGATTTATGAGTTCATAATGAAAATAGTTTGGGACGGACGCTTATTCGAATACAATAAGTGCCGGTTGTAGCGCTACTTGCAGCTCCGGGTAAACTTTATACAATGCCCTTATTACGTCCCCATTTCCTTAATATTTTATATATTAAATTTCCCAAATATGTATATGCCGCTGATTTTTTTCGGTGTATCTAACGAGTACCTAACGTTTATACTTATAAAGAAGACTAGCGCGTGGTTATGTAACAGCGTGTCTAACGATACTAACGTTCTAAATGATTTGAAACTCATTTAAAATGATTTACAACCATAACTTTTTACAAAATCAAAACTAAACTGGAAAATTACAATAAGTATTTCAACTTCAATAGTAGGTAATTCCAAAATCCACTAATACTTGAATCATTTATCAATACTGTCCAAACTTTTTAACTATCACGTTTTATATGACATAACAAAAACTACCTATTTTCAACGGGATACCTGAAGCTTGCGCCCTTGGGCGCCCATATTCTACCGTGCCTTACCAATTTCGCTTACCTGAATACAATTTAAATGTGTAGAGAGTTGTACGCTCAGATGGAACCTAAATGTAATTAAATGCCTCAGGATTCAACTTAAGCTTTGTTTATGAGGAATCTGATTTGGGTAGGAACATGTATGTATAATATAACACGTGTACAGCTTATAATTGCCGTACTTAATTACTTTAGAGTTTTCATAAAGCTAATCTTACGTTGCAAAAGCTACATTTATGTATATATTCATACAGGAACTACTAAATTAATGGTTCTCTGCGGATATTGAAAGAAGAAGAGTCTCGAATCATAGGAATCAATCTTCTGAGCCGAAGACTAAATATGTGTCTTGACACATATAAATAAATATATCTATTCGAACATTTAATCATTCAACGAGAGTGACTTATTTTTTAAACTTTTTTAGAAATATTTTATCACGATTAAAAGCTAGCAATAACAAATGCAGGTTTTATATTTAAGTAGAAATGGAAATTGTAGGTGGCAAGTACGAAGCGTTCCCAATGGACAGCGGCTACAACAAGTTTATGATGCTCAAGATACGGAACATCACCAAGGAGGACTTCGGCTTTTACAAATGCATCGCGAAGAATTCCCTGGGCGAGACAGATGGAATTATCAAACTAGATGGTAAAGTAGATATAAGAATACTTGTTTTACACAAGGCTTGTTTTCTACCGTATAATATGATAACATTTAGGTAGGTGGAAATAAAGAAAACTCGAAAAACATATAATTAGCTGAACCGTTCCTTTTGGATACATGTATTTTTCGGGAAACAGTTCTACCCTCATTTAAAAATAATTTTTAAAATTAAACGGAGATATATTAAAAATTTGTCTTGAGTATGCCCTAGATAACCCTTCAAACTATTTTACAGTTCAAAGTGAGAACGTGAAGCTTTTCTACGCACATTTGCCACTAGTGGCCTTTTTTGCACACATTATTTCTAAACTGTAATTTCGCAAAGATTAAATTATTGGACGTAGGTGGGTTACTGCACATAGTTTCTAATATTATCATTTTAAAAGTGGCCTTCACACAGCTTTAAAAATTCAGCAAGATTATTAAAAAAAAATTTGTAAATCAACAAAGTTTCTCCAATAAGTAAGTTCTACTTCGTACTCGTAATGAGGTCGAATTCGGTTTACTGCGAGGTGAGGGCATTCGCATCAATTGGGTCAAAACTTCACTGCGGATGTATAATTCTACAAATTCTACAAACCTACGTGTTGTAATTCTACAAATTCTGTTATGTTTTTTTTTTTGATAGCAGCAACGTATTTTTTAGCTCGAATGCTTTTTTAAGAAAACTGGCATGATGTTTGAAATTCTATAAATTTTCATTGAATATTATAAAAATAGAATTATATACAGTTTTGAAAATTTATTAACAATTTTCACTAGCCCCTGGTCAAAAGCCTCACCCTTTGTCAAGAATAGGGAAAAACTACTTAGTTTGGTCTCTATATTTTACAAACAAATATAATTAAGGACCGAGCAATTTGTTTTTTCTTAACATTAGATTTTCTTACAGAAATACCCGCGCCACCATCAGCGTTTACTACTACACAGAAACCTCTACTGGATAATGAAACTATAAAGAAAAAAGGTACATTATACATTACTTGTTTTATAAAACATAATTTTCAAACTCCTAAAATATTCCTTTCTAAATAAGCAAAATTTTTAACAGATCCTAATCGAGACCAGAGTAATGACGCCTTCAGCTCAAACTTCCATGGAGGCTTCGGTCATTTAGGATTTGGTAAGTTTAACATATCAAAACCTATTTTATTCCCACATTTTTTATCCATAAATAAATATTAGTAAACTAACTAAAATTTTAATTAAATTGAATACTAAGTGCAAATACTATCAATATCTTTTAATCCTTTGAAGTACCCAAGCAAATTATTCTAATATAATTAATTAAGGTTACTAAAGGAAAAGTGTTTCATTTCATTATATTTACTTAGTTACATTTGTAACCAATTTTAGTGTCCATATTACATGTAACAATACACAAAAAGGTGTATAGAAATGTAGAAAAATCTCCTGTTATTCACTAGATTCTTAACTACGAAGGAATTTATTTCATATTGAATTGATGAAAGTTGTTGGTTGAGTATATTGGACAAAAAAAAATCCACTTATTTCTATCGATTTTCTATTATTATCTCTTTTTATTATTACATAAAGTTTACTTATTAAACTGTGCTGCCCTACTTTCGAAATGAAGCGATAAAACTGGGCAACGAAAAACATTTCCTCGTAAGAATTTCTAAACTGAACATTTTGTTGCAGATTTCGGTGGCGAGAGTGATTCAGCATATCGTACCAAGGGCTCTGTTTTCCCTTGTTTTTTACTTTTCCACTTAATTTTATTACTCAAACATATTATCAGTTCTTGATAAAAAAATCATGTAAATTTTTCTATTCATTTCATTTTTATACTTAATAGACAATAATTTTTCTTCAATTAACTACTTCAATGTTAAAATTGTAGAGTCAACAAAAGTAAATGGCCGTTTAAGGGACAGAATTTTATTGAGTTGAAAATTCAATAGGTATGTAATTTAAACGTTTGTTTTATAGGGGGATTACTAAATATAGCTTAATAATTCCGATACAAAACACAATGATGGTGAATGAACAAACATACAGATGATTCTTAACAATAATTTTAAGTCATAAATCAAAATACTTATTTGTATATCCGTCAAAGCAAATATTCTCATTTCTATCAAGAAAATAAATACGTAAACAAGATTTTTATTTCTTTTCATCTCGGAAAAAGGCAAGGTACTTATTTGTTTTTTCGTGTATATTGGAATGCCTAATGATTTGTTTGAAATCGATTTGTATATGAGTTAGATGTACATTTTTTTATAAGAAAATATTTATACTTACACAAGTTTTCTACTACATCGATTTTGTATAAAGACGCCTAATTAGATATTAATATTTGGTAATAGACCGACTTACCTGTCCACTTCGAAACTTTGTAGGAACTTTCCGATAAATTGGGTTAGATTTGATGTATACACTAATGAGATATTAATACGTAAATCTATTGCTTTGGTAGACATCGTCAGATCGTGAACTAATGTTAATAAGCAGTTGGTTTAACCCACTATCCACGCAAAGGAAGACCTCAATCGAAACCTCAATTAATATAGTCTCTTCTTCATTGGTCAGTGTTCATTTGTTTAGGGTGTTTTAAAGAAAATATTAACATTAGTCCACGTATTTTTTAATAGGGAGGGTAACTATTTCATGTTTAATTTTACAGGAGTTTACAACACGGGAAAATGTGTATAATTTTATTGATGTTTATAATCGCAGTAAATGTTAGTCGTATTAGAACTAGAAATAACATTTTATAATTTACTCAACTGCTACAAATGGGACTGCCAAATAAATGTGTTAAGTAAAAATAAATCAATGCTTAAATTTGTTGGTTTATTTGAATAACCTTATTACACGATCGATTATCGCAGACTGATTAGAAAAAAAATAGCAATACATACTCGAACATAAATAGGTATAAACTTTGAAAAACCATCCAACGGCTATTGGGTAAACTGAAAATGCTACAGCCCGTGTCTGTTTAGTCTAAAATTGAAATTAGAAAGCAAATCCACTAAACACGGATTGAGCGTTTTGTACAGTGATCAATTCCATTGAAACTGAGCACAAAGCTTCGAACATGGCGCCAAAACCTATTTAGCATAATAGTTTTGTTGATAGACCAATATCCACCTACAATCTAAATAATGAACACGCGGTTATGAAGTTTTGTTTGCGAGCAATCGATACTAAGGGTAACTGATCAGCTCAGACTGAGGCGGAACGCGACGCGACGTGGCTCGTACTTTGAAGAAACATAGAACTTGTTTACTATTCAAAAGATACAAATTTCAGTGTTACGTACAGCGCAACGCTGTTCCGCGTTACGCAGCACAAGTGTAGCTTTGTGTAGAAAAGAAGTTCTTTTTTTCTTCAAAACTACGAGCTACGTCGCATCGCGTCGCGTCCCAGCCTGAGCTGACCCTGACTTTTTTTCTTTTATCGAGTGTGTTAATAGCTATCACTGGTGTCAGATTTTTCGAGCTACTTAAAGGCATCAGACGTATAGCTCACAATGATTTCCTTCCTACAAACTCAGAGATACAAGTCGCACCTAGCAAAGAACAATATTGTTACCCGGGGTCTTGCCAATAAGTTTCAACGGCTTTACAAAACTCCGAAGCAGCATGAAGGAGCTCAATATAAAGTGTCACTGGAATTTCCCTACTCAAAAAATTGCGCGCACCGCTAAGTCTTCGGGTACCTATGGGTAGGTAACAAAACATTCTGCATCGCATCAAAAGGTAATCATTGTTTTTAAAGTTGTATGTTCATGTATAAGAGTAACATTTTTGTGACTCTACTTACAAAGACGTCTACCACAGTCTCAAGAGTTTTATTACAAGCTATATTTCACTGTATAAAAGCTTGTAATATATGTATATAGTCTGTAATCAAATCGTGCAAGTTAAATTTGACCCACTTCTCGGTTTTCGATTGAGTTTCAATCTTGCACGCATTCGTATATCGTATAACAATGCAATATTATATTAACCCTTTCAGCGCAAGAATATTTTAATATTTTTTTTCTTCTATGCCGTCATACATATAGTCAACTACGAGATAAATCGTACCTGGCATAGTAGAACGCAGATCCCTTAGACAATGCCGACTACGAGTATATTCGTAACTAACAAGGGTAATATATATATAGATAGATATACCATGCGAAATATCTGATTTCTCATTTTTGGGTCCTGCGTTAGGTCCAAAGATAGCTACTAAAAAAAAAACCGCTTCTTCTATACATAATAGCTAATCTGGCTGAATAGATCAGAAAAAATACCTCTACTAAATTTCTCTAAAAATGTCATTATTAAATCAAAGAGGTTCAACATCTTTTGGAATATATACCACCTACAGAGAAGAAAAATAAGCTAACTAAACCTTGCGTTGTCTGCTCAAAAAATAAGACTCGCAAAAAAAAAATATATATAATTATCTCCTCACTTGTCTGTCCAATTAAACCAATTAGCCATAAGTCTGTCATGTCATATCTCTTTCCCATTAAAGTTCTAATCTTTGATAATCACTGGTTTACAACAAAAAATACCCACGCATGAAACTTATGTGTATTTATAGAATAAACCATCCCTAGTTCGATACTGAAGTAGAAAAAAAATCAGCACGTCCCATTTTAAAAATATTTATTAAAAAAGATTTGCAAAGTTTTTGCTTAGATAAACAATAAAAGGATTAAAAATGACTCAAAGTTCTTCTTCTTTTATGCTGGTCCGATTTAGTTTCTCTTTAGATAGTCCAGCAGTAATCGGCCAACATATTTTTGTCCCAAAAACCTTGGTACCTCTCTTCAAATGACTTTAAATCTCGATGGAAACATTCGTCATGCTCGTTACTAACGATTCCCAGGCTTTCAGGAGAAAAATCCAAGTGTGAGTGCAAAAAATGGATTTTAAGCGACATATGCACTCCCATTTTGTATTAGTTTTTTTTTTTTAATGGCCAGATGTAGTGTCCCACTGCTGGGCAAAGGCCTCCCCTCTTCTTTCCATCTCACGTTTTACCGATTCTGTAACATTTCTTTTATTTTTTTGTTTTGATAAATTTACCGCAAATGTAACAAAAACTACTCAGGCTTAATTTACACTGTCTAGAAGATATATTAAAAAGGAAATCACTTTCACCAATTACTTTAATCTTACAATATTCTAGTAACAAACTAGAATCGACATATGAATTCGTATAAAACAACATGAGGGTATATTTAAAAACGTGACGTGATAAAAATATATGGCGTATGTAATAATAATATGAGGGTAGATACAAATCAAATTTACTAGAAATTATCTATGGGTATTGAAAATAATAAAAATTTGTAAACAAGTGAATCTATCATGTATTTTCTTTGCTAATGCCAAACTTTAAAAACTGATATTACGTGTAGTGCCAAGAAATATTTTTTTGTATAGGAGCCCCAATTAAATCTTACGAGAATACTCGTAGACAGCACTATGTTACAGTACCACACTACGAGTATTCTCGTAGCTGGCACGGAAAATGTTAACATGGAGCAGATCTAATGATGGAGGTGGAACGTGGACGTAGGAGCTCTGAAATGAAACGACGAAACCCCATCGAGTTTGGGTTCGTTTGAATAGTCTTGAGTAGCGCTTTAGACAAAAGCTGGTTTGAAAAAAATTTAAAAATAAGTATTTTTTGAAGTTGTGGTTATGTACAATACATAGGGCGCACTATAAGTTTCCGGAACTGGCCACTTACATAAACAATATTTAAAAATTTATTGCAACATTTGAAAATAGAACTCTTTGGCTGTAGAATGCAGTTCGTTTCATCCGACTGTCTTTTGTTTTTACCTTGTGGCGCCATTTAAAAAATTGTGTGTCTGCCTGCATCAAAATGGATTTAACTCGGGAAAATTTTCGTAGTATGATTTTCTACGATTTTAAGTGTAATTTGACAGCTCAACAGAGCATCGCTCGGCTTGAAACAGCTTTTGGCAATGAAGCACCATGCAAGACAACTGTTTATAGCTGGTTTGCAGAATTCAAGCGTGGTCGTATCAATCTCAGTGACGAATCTCGCGATGGTCGGCCGTCCACCGCTGTGACCAACAAAAACATCGATGCTGTGCGCCGTATGATTGAAACAGACAGGCATGTGACCTACCATGAAATTCGCGCATCCTTAGAAATAGGCATGAGTCAAATACAATTAATCCTACACAAACATTTGGGTGTGAGAAAGCTGTGCTCGCGGTGGATCCCACACAACTTGACCGAGGCTCAAAAAACGGACCGCGTCACTTGGTGCAGTGCCATGCTTACCAGATTCAACGGAGGTGCGTCAAATTTGGTATGGGACATAGTAACAGGTGACGAAACATGGATTTATTGCTACGATCCCAAAACAAAGCAGCAATCGAGCGTACGGGTCTTTCAAGATGAGCCGAAACCAACCAAAGTGGCGCGCGTGAAAAGTGCATCTAAGCGGATGATTGCTTCTTTTTTTAATAAAACTGGACACGTGGCTACTGTTGCTTTAGAGAATCGTCGTACAGTGAATAGTGACTGGTACACGACCATTTGTTTGCCGGAAGTTATTGACGAACTCCGTAAAAATAACCGTAAACGCCGTATCATCCTGCACCACGACAATGCTAGTTCTCACACGGCCAGACAGACAAACGACTTTTTGAAGGCGAAAAATGTAGAACTCATGAGTCATCCTGCATACAGTCCCGACCTGGCACCTTGTGACTTTTTTCTGTTCCCAAAAATTAAGAACCAATTACGCGGTCAACGATTTTCATCACCAGAAGAGGCTGTCGAGGAGTATGAAAAACACGTTTCAGAGGTCACCACAGAGGAGTGGCACAAAAGTTTTCAAAACTGGTTTCATCGAATGAAAAAGTGCATAGACGCCAAGGGAGATTATTTTGAAAAACAATAAATTAATTTTGTACCTTTAATAGTATTTTTTCATATTCATTCCGGAAACTTATAGTGCGCCCCACGTACAAGACATCAATCTTACTCGTGATTTGTGTATAGTTTACCTACAAATGCCAATTAATAGGGCATGACGCTAATATTTTTTTTTAGCTCATTATTTTTGGATCATATTAAAAGAGAGAAAGGGTGTTTTTGACGTATGTACTTATATGTTTAGTGTTTGTGTTATGGCATTGAACCATCTTTTTAAAAGTTATTTTGGTTTGAAAGAAGACTTGATCTGCAGTATTTTAAGCAATGATATAAAAATATTACTTTTCTTTCTATAAAACAATAAATAAATTTAACCTTGTTTCGAGGCTCAACCACTCACGTAGAGCTCGCTGTTTTTCCACTCCTTTGTGACGTTGTGCACATTTATTTACTTAGATGTTTGCATAGCTGTAATATTGGATCAACACTAATAATTCATTTACAAAATTTAATCTTTTTTTTTATTAGTTTCACGAAACTGACATTACTCAGTAACACTATATGGGTATCTTAGATTTTAAGAAACATGTGAAAGTGCAAAGTCTTCTCGATGTGAACACAGCATGCATAATATACAAAAACCTTTATAAGTAAAGTATGCATATATCAACACTGAACAATATTATTACTAATATTACTTACAATAGAAAAAAATATTAACCAAAAATGAACTAATTATAAATTATTCACAGCATATTATTTTGATGGAATTGGCCGGTGCACTTAATATATCCAAGTTTCAAGAATACGTCATTATATGTGGGACACATGCGAACAATCGATGAATTCTCCATGTTTAAAGTACGGGTCAAGGGGGTGCTGAACGTCTGCTTTGTATGAACTCGGCTGTTTGACGTGGAACCGAAAAGGTTATCCTTCCTAGCAATGCGGGGTTATCGATTTTACCACTTACTTATTTTTGCAAAAAGAGGATGTCAGTGATACTTCGTCACCGATGAAGAGAAGTAGCATCATAAGATTCCAGACTGTGACATATTTTTTTTACAAATGTAAGATGATAAAGAAATTTTTTTAGTCCCTCCAATCGGTTACAGTGAACTTGAAATAACTGGTTCCAGATTACACTACAATATTTCATAAGATTATTGAAACTTCGGGCTCATTAAAGAATTTTGTCTTACAAGTTACAAACCCAGCTAGTCGCGCGTCTTTTTTGGCGATAAAGTCATAAAGTCGATATGTTCTCTGAAGTCCAGTTTATCTAATGTAACTCCTAAGTCACGCGTATTTGAAACCTGGCGTATGGTAACATTATTAATGTGGTAGTTTGAAGGTACGGAACTAGTCAAAACTTCGTAAGAAGGCACTTTGACTCGTTTAGGAACATTTTACTTTTGCTACACCATTATTAACTGACGCTGTTAATGTCGTGAAATGTAATAAAGGCTATGTGTACGGAACCAAACAGTGCAAGTTCCGGCCCATTTCAATTTCGGAAAGTTTATGCTTGATCGTTTACGACTGTACATAAATGAAGTTGCTCTTGTAAGTATTTCTCTTAGAGGTTCACACATTACACGAATCATAACTTAAATTACAGTAAAACTGCTGCCGTGGCGGCGTTATTTCTACATGATTGAAAACTTCCCATTTTTACAACGAAAGATTTGTCCGCTAGGCAAATTAAAAAAAACTCCGACTTTCAAGCGTTCACCCCTTTTGACTTTTGACCCGCTGAACCGATTTCCATCAAACGTAGCTAAAAACACAGCATCGAAATCGGTCCATCCGTTCGAGAGCTACGATACCAGAGACAGACACACAGACAAACAGACAGACCGACAGATAGACATTGGCGTTAAACTTATAACACTCTTCTTTCTATCGGGGTTTAAATAATTTATTTTAGGAACTAATATAAGTTTCGGATTAATTATTAAATATTTTATGCTATACCTTGAAAACTAATATCTTAGAGACAAAAATTTGGACTCGCACCTCTATGTAATTACATGAGTAATAAAAAATTAACACGTTGTTTTTGTCAGTTAAGTATGAGTAACATCTCATAGTGGAAAATACCAGTGTTTATTTGCACATTGGAAATTGGATTTGATTTGATACATTTACAAACCTAATTTGAATACTCTTTATAGGAAAATGCAGGTACATGTGACAAATTAACATCCGAGGAACTTACTAAGTATGCTGTAGGCTATCCTGTGCTTTGTTGAAGTTAGGAGTGAGGTATGGAGAGCGTGGGATGAAATGATTTTATACCAATAGTCGTTATGAATGATTTTATACCAACAGTCTTGGCAGTCATTTTCACCGGTGCTACATACACGTCTTATGATATTTTCAGCGGAAGAGGTAAGAATCTATCATCATAACAGAAAGTGCACTGCGTGACTAGGCCTCTCCCAATTATTTCGAAAACAACGGATCGGAAGCGGCCTGCATCCATAAAATACTGGATGTGGGTCATCTGACCATCTATAAAATGGTCATAGCAGGTAGGTACTGTCCTGTTAAAATCTATAATTGGCTTTAGACAAAAAAACAGAGGACATGATTTCGGTAAAAAGTATTATGTTCAAGGTAGATGTGAATACTTTTGAGCCTGCTCGAGTTCAAGGGCAAAACGATGTGGCAATCATTTTGTACTCTTCGAGCACTACTGGCTTGCAAAAAAGCATTCAACTGACACATATGAACTGCATATTGAGTTTATCTCTCAAGTTATTATTTTTTTTACAACTACGATCTCATATTATATTAAGTCTGTCTCTTTATTATATTTGCAATAAAGAGATTACAAACCTCTGTCGCCTCATGATTAACACGCTATAGTCCTCCTATCTGGACGTTCTGAGTTCGATCTCCAGCGAAGGCATTTTGAAAGATTGGCCGTTTTCAAATAATAATTTGTCTTGCGTAATCAGACAGAGACACCCATTGAAAAAAGCGGCCAATTTCAAAATTTATCATCTACCTAAAATACGTATTTTTATATAGGATAAAAAGTAAGTATGACATTATTCTATTAAATAATAAATTTGGTAGCAACACTATCATACAAAAATTAAAACTATAACGCATAGTTTAGATATTGCTACTATAGATATAATTGACTGATTGTTTTGATAAAACGCGGTTCGAGATTATCTAGAATCTACCTTAAATAGAAATACTTAGTTCTTACTCATATTTATTTTATTTACGAATTAGCTGATCACCGCTACTTCATTCGCGTGGACTTTATGACTCCGGCGTATTAATACAAATACACACTAATGTAGATACATAAGATAATATTTGTAGCAGTGTTTTATGTTAAAGTCAATATTATTCTAAACTTTATTTTTCATATTGTTAACTTAGGTAGTATGAAAATTTTATTTATAAATAATGTTGGAAGGCTTTCCTTCAGGAGCACCTTTGAGAAAGCCACATTGTTGACCATGCGTATGACCAGTTCTTAGGTCGACACCAGCGGCTTTAAGCGTCTGACCCTGCGACTTATTTATTGTCATAGCAAAGCAAGTGGTCACAGAGAACTGTGTATACTTAAATTTATATCAATATCTAATATATATAATATCTGAGTTTGTTACCTAATTTAAATATAGTGATGTTGGTCTTCCTATTAAAATAAAATAAATAAAATTTAAAATAAAAACTGTTGGGGATGAGTGGTATACGCGGAATAAATTCAGTTTCACTGGCACCAATCCCAGTGAGAATCTCAGCTTCAATTATGTTTCGCTGCAAAGCATTAACTTTAAGTCGGGTTTCGTTACACAGTTTTGGCGGAGTCAAATTTCGCATTAAGTCTTATTTTGTGAGCAGAGAGACCAGTCGCTGCAAGTGAATATAGAAACTCAACTGGATAATTGGTAGCGTCGTCCTAATTTTTTATTTTATTTTTTTAACTTTATTACAAAAATTGTAACAGGCGGACTTAAGGCCCAGGGCCTTTTCTACCAGGCAACCTACAGGTGATACGGATAAAAGCTAATTTTGGACGACATGGTACATTCTAACTGGTACATGGACATAACTAGGTATAATTTAATTACTATCTTCAAGTTTTACCAAAAATACATTTAACGATAATTTTATTCATGTATATACTTATCTATATATTCATAAACATAAATGTAAAAATACACAAATATTGCATAAATTCATAAACCCTACATAGACTACATAAATATTTATAATACTCTATGACAATTGGTGAAAATAATGAACGCGCACAGCCCTCTTGTGATATGTCTATATAGCGCGTTCACATAACGTAAGAATTTCCCTGGTGTGTTATACTCTGAAGGTCGTACTTACCCCTTATACTGACCGTATAAGTTCTTCTTCGGAGGAAACAACTTTGCCAAGTATTTCGGGAAGACTCACCTGACCATTCCCTTCAAGAAAGAGACCTTCCGCAAATTTAAATAATATTTACACATCAGATGACCATCGTTTATTTTGTTATCAAATGTTTATGCAAATCAATTTAACTTGGTTTTGCATGAAGTATTTCAAGTCTTCGATTTGTAGGGTCTCATTTTTACCCTTTGGGTACGGAACCCTACAAATCGAAGATTTGGAAACACCTAACGCAGAACCAAGTTCAATTAATTTGAATAAACATTTGATAACAAAAAAATGATGATCAACTGATGTGGAAATTTAAGGTATCAGGTTTAAGTTGTTTAGCATAATATAATAACATAAGCTGCGAGTAACTCTACGTGGTAAAGGCGGTAACAGTTTGGGCCTAATTTTTGATATCAACTTGCCTAAACTGGCCAAAACTTACATTTATGTAAATACAATATGCCTTCGGGCTTATATTATTTTAAGTGCTTACTTATTTCCTTTTCCCTTTTTTTCTTCTTTACACTGCAGCCTACCCGGTAACGCAGCGCGCAGGGGAGCAGTCTCGTACATTTGTAAAGAAAATATTTTGGTCACCATTTCTCTTTATACTAATAGTCATATCTTTCACAATATTTAAAAGCAGCCAAACGATTGAGGATTATTAATTAGGTTCCAAGGAAAGTCAGGCAAGACTGGATGCTGTTTAAAAGTCCAAAGTCAAAAATCATTTATTTATCTTTGGATATTTGTATTGAGCTGCAGATCTTTTTTTCCATTACTGGGTTGGTCCCATATTAAAAGTTATTCACATTGATTAGTATTTTTACTCCCTTTCGGATTGATACCCCTTTTCCGTTACACGTTGTATATAATATAAAAAGATACAAAACACAAATAGTTTTTTTTTTAAATGTTTATAACAGCAAATGCAAAAATAATATATATATTCTTGTTTCCTTCATTGTTATAAAAAAAACAGTTAAAGTTTTGGCTAAGATTCAACCGCTCAGGTGGGGCTAGCAACGTTTCTATTTTTTTTTTATTTATTTAACTTTATTACAAAAATTGTAACAGGCGGACTTAAGGCCCAGGGCCTTTTCTACCAGTCAACCTACAGGTGATGCGGATAAAAGCTAATTTTGGACGACATGGTACATTCTAATTTAACTATAATTTAATTACTATCTTCAAGTTTTACCAAAAATACATTTAACGATAATTTTATTCATATATATACTTATCCATATATTCATATACATACATGGAAAAATACACAAATATTGCATAAATTCATAAACCCTACATAGACTACATAAATATTTATAATACTCTATGACAATTGGTGAAGATAATGAGCGCGCACAGCCCTCTTAAACGCCTGACGACTAGGGGCCTTGAGGACGTCAAAGGGAAGGGCGTTCCAAAGCATTACGGCTTGCTTGGTGAATGATTGATCGAAAAACCCACTCCGGCAGCGAGGCACATCGAGAAGAAGATTGTTGGAAGAACGAAGAACTCTGAGATGGGTATCACCCTGAAAAGTGAACTTGTTTTTGAGATACATTGGAGTTTTTGGGTCGAAGAGTATGGAGAATAGAGTAGTGAGAATATGCCGACGGATAGGTAACCATTTCAGTTGAGACCGGTAAGCCGACACA
Organism: Acrobasis suavella; assembly: GCA_943193695.1. Classification (NCBI taxonomy): domain Eukaryota; kingdom Metazoa; phylum Arthropoda; class Insecta; order Lepidoptera; family Pyralidae; genus Acrobasis; species Acrobasis suavella. The sequence goes on from OW971940.1 coordinate 10,102,961, forward strand.
TGGTCGTACTTCCGAAGGCCAAAAATAAAACGCAAACAGTTATTTAGAAGTCTATCAAGTTTGTTGAGAAAGTTACAATTCAGATCCGAGCAACATACATCCGCGTAATCTAAAATTGGAAAGATGAGAGAGTACACCAGCATAGTCTTAATATTAATAGGGAGAAAGTTCTTTAACCTGTACAAAGAGCGGAGAGCCCCCGTTACTTTTCCAGAAACCTCTGCAATATGAACATCCCAACGAAGATTTGTATCAATGTGGAGCCCGAGGTCTTTGACGCTAGAGCAAAATGGGATTGGGATATTATTAAATTGAACTGGAGGAAGTGAATTGCTGTCAAGCCGGCTTGTTAGATGTGAGCTACCAACTATAATGGCTTGACATTTATTAGGGTTGACAGTGACACCAAAACGTCGAGACCAATCAGCAATTGCCGCTAAATCTAAATTTATTTGATCGATGGCTTTATCAACATTAACAACATCTGTTTGTACATAAAGTTGCAAGTCATCGGCATAAAGATGATACGTACACTGAAGTTCTTTGGTGATAAAATCAATGAAAATGGAAAATAATAAAGGAGAGAGGATGCCACCCTGCGGAACGCCAGTATCCAATTCACACCAACTTGATGATAAATCATCGATGCGAACTGATTGCTGACGTCCACGAAGATATGAGGAGAACCAATCCACAGCCGAGGGAGAAACTGAATGGGGGGAAAGGATCGCGAGAAGGATGTCATGATCGACGGTATTAAACGCATTAGAAAAGTCTACTAAACCCAACACAGTGACTTTAGTATTATCCATACCTGCTCTAATATCATCGATCACTTTAAGGAGAGCTGAAACAGTGCTATTTCCAGGTCTAAATAAAACCGGACTGTAAGGGATTTAATAACCCATTACGATTGAAATATGAGGTGAGTTGCTTATGTACGCAAGCCTCAAGAACCTTTGACAATAGCGGGAGAATTGAGATGGGACGGAAATGATTTGGGAGAGAAGGGTTGGGAACTTTGGGTAGGGGGCATATGAAAGCTTTCCGCCAGAGTGAGGGAAACTGACCTGAAGTGAGTGAAAAATTAATAATATGGGTGATGATAGGGACAATAACGTCAAGAATGCATTCAATCATACGTCGATTAAGTTGATCAACGCCCACGGCTCTGGTTTTGATGGCTAGAAAAATCTTTTTGACTTCTTCTTGACTAACCGGAGAAAAATTAAATTCAGTTTTGACACCAGAAGGAAGAGCAGCAATGCAGGAAATAGTATTTAATTTCGTTAAGTCATCCAACTGAGAAGATGTGGTGAAATGTTTGTTGATGTCGTTTAACGAAATTGAAGAAGGGATATCAGAATTGACCGTCTTACCAATACCTAAAGTTCTAAGGAACTTCCAGATATCGGCAGAAGATGAAGAAGAGACATTGTCAAGAATTAAGCGGCGTTTGGCGTCACGTATCATTCTGTTACACCGATTTCTTGCAACTTTAAACAAGGTCCAGTTTTCCTCCGAACGATCCCTCCTAAACTGACGGAATGCTCGGTCCCTACGTCTCATATACATTCGGACCCCAGGAGTAAGCCAAGGCGCTGGAGGACGCTTAACTTTGACCTTCCGTACAGGGGCGTGTTTATCATATAGCTTAGTGAGGGCTTCGTTGAAAATGGCTACTTTGTCATCCACATTGTTTGCCGACCATAGATTTTCCCAATTTATATTAGCAGCATCGGAAGCCAGTTCCTCAAACTTTATTCGGGCAAAACTGCGCCGGTAAACTGTTTTTGGAACAATTTTTGATGGCTTAAGTTTATAAGAGCAGTGGATCAAATCGTGTCGGGAGAAAGCCGGGGCTGGATGCTGTCCATGTGAGGAAATAAGATCAGACGACGAGGTTATAATTAGATCTAACCAAGTATCTTCGGTATCGGTATTGTGGTGAGTAGCATTAAGTGGGAGTACTTGAAGACTGGCAGACTCAAAGATGCGGCCTAGGCTAAGTGTTCGCGTTGACTGACTGTTAAGAAGGTTAGTGTTGAGGTCCCCGAGAATAATATGATGTACGTACTCAGAGCTGAAGGAATCCAGAGCGATTTCAAGATCGGAGAAGTAATTTGTTGAAGGTGGACAATAAACCACGCCAAGAACAGCCTTGGAACCCCACACGATGATTTCCAGAAATATAAATTCCGCAGATGCAGAATATAAGGCCGGAGACACGGATAACACTTTGTACGCTATTTCACATCGAAGATATATTGCCACGCCTCCACAGCCTTTGCCTAGACGATCATTACGAATGAGAACAAAACCGGGCAATGGATAGGAAGTAGACGCAAGTTCAGGTTTTAACCATGTTTCTGAAATGAGAACTGCATGTACGTTAACATTCAAGAATGTTTCTACAAATTCCGAGTAATGACCGGGAAGGCTTTGTGCATTAATGTGGCAAACGTTGAAGTGAGTGGAATGTTCAAATACACTGAAAACATAGTCGCCAAGGGAAATAAAAGAGGTGTCCGCACTTCCAAAAGAGGTGTCCACACTTCCAGTACAAGAGTAAAACTCAACGCTAGACTCATTATCAGTCATTGAGAGTATTTGTTAGTATAAATATATAATTAAAAATACTTATATCAATATACAAAAATAAAGTAATAATAATGTAAAACAAATAATAAAGTAAAAAATATACTAAAAATGACAAGCAATGCAGATGTAACTTGCTTTCACTGCACCACCTGCCAGTCAACCTAAATTACACACGAAACTTAAAACAAAGTAAAAATGGCAGCTAGAAAATAAAATAATTAATAATGGCGTGCAGCAAAAGAAAAAGTTGAAATTGTTTAATCTGTGACAGTCAGGTGTCACTGTCAATTCAAAACTTCAAAGTCACTGCCATTTCAGACATAACGAGACTTAAGTAAATAGAAAGTTTTATTCCGCAACCTTAAAATTAAAAGCCAACATATTATAAAATTGCAATATTAAAGACGGTAATTTGGAAAAATATCATGACCCTATTATATAATTGAAACAATGAACCTACAATCTTAAGCAACGCCCAGAATACAGTTTCCCGCAAAACAATAATTCTGCCAAAGTGGTTAATGCCTGCATTATCACAGGCCCCGATAACACGCGATTACGAAGATGATGAAGTCCCGGACGTTGCCTCTCCCGCGCGGCTCGCCTCCTGGGGGAACCTCTCCTTCAGGCGCCTGAGCTCGTCCTCAGAAGTGATCCTCAGCCTAGTGCCGTCTGGGGTCTTGACGACAATGACACCGTCCTGTGTCCAACAATTCCGCATCCCGAAGTGTTGTCGCGACTTCCCAAAGACAGCCAGTCTCAACTTAGTGAGGAACTCCTTCACTGAGATCTTGGTCCCCTTCAGCAATGATTTTTTGTGCCATACAGCGGCTTTAATGGAATATTCGCAAAACCTAACTAGTACAGGACGATGCTTATCTTTACTTTGTTGGCCAAGACGGTGGCACACTTTAATAGATGCTGCATTCACATCTGCAACACTCATTTTCTTCTGCAGCAGCTCCAAAACCACCGTTTTACAATCCTCCTTGGGTTGCTCGGGAATGCCAGAAAAGATGAGAACATTCAGCCGGTCACGTGTTTCGATCCCATCTACAGATCGCATGCAATCTCCAATTTGGTGCCGCAGAATCCCAATCAGTTTATAGATTATTCCCCGAAATGTTCTTAATTCCTCAGCCACCTTTGCCACAGTATCTTTGGATGGAGCGGCTGACTGCAACTGCGATTCCAATTCCAGCATCTTCTTGTTAAAGGTAGCTTCCAGGTCATGTTGGGCCTTGAGGATTTCATTCAGTTGGGCCATAGTGTTCAGAAGTAATGAGTGATGACAATATATTATATAGCAGTGAAATATTCTTTGTGTAAATGGTGAGCTGGCAGGTAGTGTGTAGTGCTCAACTGTTGCTAAATCTTGAAGGATTAAGCCACAAACGTAAGTTGTGTTGATTTATAATGTGAATAAACGAAATCTAGAGAATAAACTTATAAAAACTTGTAATAATTAATTTTTAATTCACTTTTATGTGGAGAGATATTCTTACTTTTTTGCACCTACCGCCCTTTTTTTCACTTTTGTAAGGTTTTGTACACAAGTTATTAAGTTGTGAGCTGTAGGATGTATAGATAGGTATTATTTTATATTATTTTATATACTATAAAGCTACACTTACCACTCACTCACTGACTGATTGACATAGTTGTTTGACCTGTTCCCGAACAGTGGGGGTGATGATTTATGGTGGAATGTATAGGGATTTTTTTTTTGGAAATCCAAGATGGCCGCCGAAAGTAAACTGCTTCCGATTTGGCTGAAAATCGATATCTATTTGTATTTTGACCCGAAAAATCCATTATGTTTCCTGAACTGACTGCTGTTTTTACCCATTTTCTCAACTGGACATGTTATTTAGTCCACCTCAACAGCTGCACCGCTACACCGCGGGCTGCTTGCAGCCCGCGCAGCACCCGAAACACTAGTTATTATATTATATAAAGCTACACTTACCACTGACTCACTGACTCATTGACATAGTTGTTAGACCTGTTCCCAAAAAGTGGGGGTGATGGCTTATGGTGGAATGTATAGGGGTGTGGGGGTCGAGTACCAGAAAAATCTGACATTTCAAGATTCGCAGAAACCTGACGTGGAAGGGGTACGGATCGGCTAAACGGTTGGACTTGGAGATTTGACCCCATAGACAAAATAAAAGGGGTAGGCGATCAATTACCAGAGCCGGTAATTTTTTTTTTAATTTTGCAAAAAAATTTCCTTTCCCATACAACTTTCATAAAAACGCCCCCCCCAAGTAACTTGGCGCAGCCTGAGGCCGAAGGCCGAAGGCGGAGGCATTACGCGAGGCCGCAGGCCGAGCTGTGTGGCAAGGCCGAAGGCCGAGCCCCTCCCCCTCCCCCCCTTTCATCCCCCCTCCCCCCAAGTAATTTTCACGAGGCCTTAGGCCGAGTGATGCGAGCCCGCAGGGCGAGCTGCGTGGCGAGGGCGAAGCCCGAGCCACGCCCACCAAACGCTGCGTTTTTTTTTCTTAAATTTTTGGAAATTCAAAATGGCCGCTTCCGATTACGCTGAAAATCAAAATCTATAAGTACCTTGGGCCGAAAAATCCAAATTTGACATTTTTTTCGGAAACCAAGATGGCGTCTGGATTTTAGAAAATCGTCTCACTGGGACTTCGTTTTGGCGTGAAATTTTGTATGCCGGGGTAAAGCACCCCGCGGAACTCGAAACTGCAATCAGATTTTTGATCCAAGATGGCCGCCCACACCTTTTTCATGTTTCCTCAACTGACTGCAGTTTTTACTCATTTTTTAAACTGGAAACATATTATAGCCTTCCTTAATAGTTGCACCGCTGCAGCAGCCCGCGCAGCACCCGTAACACTAGTTATATTATATAAACCTACATTACCACTGACTCACTCACTGATTGACATAGTTGTTTGGTTTGTTCCCGGGTGACAGGTGTCATAAATGATATACCATCGTATATGGAGGGTGCTCCAGTGAGTACCAGAAAAATCTGACATTTCAAGATTTGCAGAAACCTCATGTGGAAGGTGTACGGCCTGCAAAAACGGTAGGGGTTAGGGGCGTGATTTTTTTTCCAAAATGTAGGGGGTTGTGATCAATTTGAAGGCTGTCATTTGTTTTTTGATTTTCTTCAAAATCCAAGATGGCCGCCATACAAGGACAATTTCCCTCCATACTAATTTCATACAAAAGTGCCCCCTTAGTAACTAGGCGCAGCCCGCCGCGAGGCCGAATGCCGAGCCCCTCCCCCCCTTCCCCCCCTCACCCCTTTATCCCCCCAAGTAAGTTTCGCGAGGCCGCAGGCCGAGTGATGCGAGCCCGTAGGGCGAGCTGCGTGGCAAGGCCGTAGGCCGAGCCACTCCCACGAAGCACTGCGCCGTTTTTTTTTTAATTTTGGAAATCCAAGATGGCCGCCGTAAATCAACTGCTTCCGATTTGGCTGAAAATCGATATCTTTATGTATTTTGAGCCGAAAAATCCAAATTTGACATTTTTTGGAATCCAAGATGGCGTCTACATTAAAAAAAAATTAAATCATCGTAGGGGTCTGAAATTTTGTATCCTAGGGTAAAGCACCCCGCGAAACTCGAAACTGCAATCAGATTTTGGATCCAAGGTGGCCGCTCACACATTTTTTCATGTTTCCTCAACAGACTGCAATGTTTAACCTTTTTCTGAACTGGAAACATATTTAGCCTATCAGCTGCACGAAAAACCGCAGGCTGCTTGCAGCCCGCGGTTTTTCGTGCAGCACAACACGAGGCCGCAGGCCGAGTGATGCGAGCCATTAGGGCGAGCTGCGTGGCGAGGCCGAAGGCCGAACCACTCCCACCAAGCCCTGCATTGTTTTTTTTTTAATTTTTGGAAATCCAAAATGGCCGCCGAAAGTCGACTGCTTCCGATTTGGCTGAAAATCGAAATCTATATGTATTGTGAGCCGAAAAATCCAAATTTGACATTTTTTTGGAATCCAAGATGGCGTCTACTTTAAAAAAAATTAAATCGACGTAGGGGTCTAAAATTTTGTATCCTGGGGTAAAGCATCCCGCGAAACTCGAAACTGCAATCAGATTTTGGATCCAAGATCGCCGCCCACACAGTTTTTCCTGTTTCATCAACTGACTGCAGTTTTCACACATTTTCTAAACTGGAATCACATTTCAGCCTACCTCAACAGCTACACAAAAAACCGCGGGCTGCTTGCAGCCCGCGCAACGCCCGAAAAGCTAGTTTTATATTATATTATATACTATAAAGCTACACTTACCACTCACTCACTCACTGATTGACATAGTTGTTTGACCTGTTCCCGAACAGTGGGGGTGATCGTTTATGGTGGAGTGTATAGGGATTTTGGGGTCGAGTTCCAAAAAAATCCGAAAATTGAAGATTTGGAGAAACCTGACGTGGAAGGGGTACGGCCCGGCTAAACGGTTGGACTTGGAGATTTGACCCCATAGACAAAATGGAAGAATTTCCTGATCAATTACCAGAGCCGGTATTTTTTTTTTAATTTTTGCTAAAAAAAATCCCCCCCTATACAACTTTCATACAAACGGCCCCCCCAAGTAACTTGGCGCAGCCTGAGGCCGAAGGCCGAAGGCGGAGGCATTCCGCGAGGCCGCAGGCCGAGCTGTGTGGCGAGGCCGAAGGCCGAGTGTGTTTTAGAAAATCGTCTCACTGGGACTTCGTAGTGGTGTGAAATCTTGTATTCCGGGGTAAAGCACCCCGCGAAACTCTAAACCGCAATCAGATTTTTTACCATTTTCAAAACTGGAAACATATGCTAGCCCACCTCAACAGTTGGACCGCTGCACCGCGGGCTGCTTGCAGCCCGCGCAGCACTCGAAACACTAGTATATTATATAAACCTACATTACCACTGACTCACTCACTGATTGACATAGTTGTTTGGTTTGTTCCCGGGTGACAGGTGTCATAAACGATATACCATCGTATAAAGAGTGCTCCAGTGAGTACCAGAAAAATCTGACATTTCAAGATCTGCGGAAACCTCATGTGGAAGGTGTACGGCCTGCAAAAACGGTGGGGGTTAGGGGCGTGATTTTTTTTTCAAAATGTAGAGGGTTGTGAGCAATTTGACAACTGTTGTCCAGTTAAATATTGCCATTTTTTAAAGAAAAGGAACATATATCGAATTTAGCATTGTTAAATGTGAGGTGTACCTAGCTATAGATGTATTGACAGTCCATTTTTTTACTTTGTCGAAGGTGTGAGGGAAAAGTAGTAGCAAATAAACATTAGTAGTGGAAGCACGTCGTTTGAATTAAAAAATAAACCCTACAACGCAAAGTCAATCTTATCAATAGAACAACTGTCATTTGCTTTTTGATTTTTTTCAAAATCCAAGATGGCCGCCATACAAGGACAATTTCCCTCCATACTAATTTCTTACAAAAGTCACCCGTAAGTAACTAGGCGCAGCCTAAGGCCAAAGGCCGAAGGCGCAGACCCGCTGAGGCCGCAGGCAAAGCTGCGTGGCGAGGCCGAGGGCCGAGCCCCTCCCCCCCCCCTTCCCCCACTCACCCCCCTCTCCTAAGTAATTAACACGAGGCCGCAGGCCGAGTGATGCGAGCCCGCAGGGCGAGTTGCGTGGTGAGGCCGTAGGCCGAGCCACTTCCACCAAGGGCTGCGTTTTTTTTTAATTTTTGGAAATCTAAGATGGCCGCCGAAAGTTCGACTGCTTCCGATTTGGCTGAAAATCGAAATCTTTATGTATTTTGAGCCGAAAAATCCAAATTTGACATTTTTTTGGAATCCAAGATGGCGTCTACATTTAAAAAAATTAAATCGTCGTAATGGTCTGAAATTTTGTATCCTGGGGTAAAGCACCCCGCGAAACTCGAAACTGCAATCAGATTTTGGATCCAAGATGGCCGCCCACACATTTTTTCATGTTTCTTCAACAGACTGCAATGTTAATCCATTTTCTGAACTGGAAACATATTTAACCTACCTCAACAGCTGCACGAAAAACCGCGGGCTGCTTGCAGCCCGTGCAACGCCCAAAAAGCTAGTTATTGTTATATATTTGATTCACTCTCACTAACATTCATTGCTAAGCTGATACCGAAGTGATAAGTTGCGTGTGTGTATCATTTAAAATAATAGTTTTCTTACATACGAGGGCAACACTGAAAGTCTTTAGAACTGGCCACTTGTAAACAGTATAATAAAAAAATAAGTTTAAATTTAGATAATGAAACTCTTTGCCAATATTATTGAGTATGTATTTTATTAATTTGTCATTTGTTTTACGATTTGGCGGCAAATTGAAAATCGACTGTGTCACGTCAGCATGAATTTAACGCGAGAAAATTTTCGTGCAATGATTTTTTATGACTTTCGTTGTCATTTAAGTCAACAAGAAAGTTATGATAGACTTCGATTGGCCTTTCACGATGAAGCCCCATCTCGTGCCACTGTTTACAATTGGTTTAATGAGTTCAAACGTGGTCGCACTAATCTCACCGATGATCTGCGTGAGGGACGGCCTTCTACGGCGACGACTGAAGATAACATCAGTGTTGTGCGGCGTATGATACAGACTGACAAAAGAGTGACCTATCAGCAGATTCGAACAAGTTTAGGAATCGGTATGAGCCAAGTGCACAAAATCCTGCATGAACATTTAGCGGTCAGGAAGCTTTGTGCCCGGTGGATACCTCACGATTTGACCGAGGCCCAAAAAATCCGTCGTGTTGATATGTGCCGTGAAATGGTTCAAAGATTTAACGGAGGTGATTCAAATGCTGTGTTTGACATACTTACGGGTGACGAAAGCTGAATTTACTATTATGATCCCGAAACCAAAAGACAGTCTGCTCAGTGGGTGTTTCCTTCCGAGGAGTTGCCAACTAAAGTGAAGAGAAGTCAAAGCGTTGGAAAAAAGATGGCGGCCTTGTTCTTCGGAAGGACCGGTCATTACGCGACAATTGTTTTAGAGGATCGAAAAACAGTTACTGCAGAGTGGTATACTAAAAATTGTTTGCCACTTGTCTTGGAAAAAGTTCGGGAGAAACGACCTCGCAGTAGGATCATCCTTCACCACGACAACGCCTCGTCGCACACCGCCGGGCGAACGATCGACTATTTGGCGATATCAAACGTGGAATTACTAGGTCACCCGCCATATAGCCCCGACAATGCGATTTTTATTTATTCCCGAAAATAAAAGAAAAACTTCGAGGAAAACGTTTTATGGACGCCGAAGAAGCAGTGGCTGCGTTTCAAAACGCCGTCGAAGAGACCCCTAAAGACGAGTGGGCAAAGTGCTTTTCTCAGTGGTTCCATCGGATGTAGAGATAATTGACGTGAAAGGACACTATTTTGAAAAGATGTAATAAAAGGGATAACTTGCTAGTTTTTGTATTTCTAAGAACTTTCAGTTTGACCCTCGTAATGTCTTTTAATAATGGATATGTGTACGGAGATCAAACAGTGCAAGTTCCGGCCCATTTAAATTTCGTGAAGTTCATGCTTGATCGTTTACGACTGTACCAAAATGAAGTAGCTCTTGTAAGTATTACTCCTTATGTACTTTTAATTAACTCGTAACACACCGCCATTTTAACAACAAAAGATTTAGAAATCATTCATTAAGACCAGATTGATTTTCTTTTGGGATATTTTAAAAGTGTTTTCAGGTTAATATCATGTTGGTAGTAGAATACTTTAGCACTGATGAGCTTGATTTTTTTGATACACTTTATATCTACATCATCAACTATCTTCCATGCGGGTCTGCGAGAAAAAAATAGAATTCGCCAACTGTTTCTCTTCCCGCACAGATCGTAAAAGCCGATCGAGGGAAGGGGCGAATATTCGAATCATGTTAATAGGCGATGCGGCTAGCAACCCAGCACTATTTTGATTCCCTTTTCCACCTACTCGCCCAACATCATGCTAAAGGTTGCCTTTAAGTCTTGCGGCCTTGGGGTCTGCCCCTTTATAGATAAAGCCGTGAAAGTATAAGATGTACCTACCTATACTTGACAACTAAGTAATATTTAGAGATAATTTATAAATGGATATCGCTCCTCTACGTATATTATACAGTTTCAAATAAAATAAACTTTGTTTTTGTCGTAGTGGAAAATATCGGTGTTTATTGGCACAGCTGAAATTGGATTTGGTGTACGTTTACAAACCTATTTTAAATATTATTTATAGGAAAATGCAGATACATGTGAAAAATTAACATACGAGGAGCTTGCTCTGTATACTGTGAGCCTATCTTGTGCTTTGGTGAAGTTAGGAGTGAGGTATGGAGACGTCGTCGGCGTGGGGTTGGAGAAACGGAATGATTCATACCAACCGTCTTGGCAGTCATTTTTACCGGTGCTACATACACGCCCTATGATATTTTAAGCGGAAGAGGTAAAAATCTATCATCATATCAGTCACAGAAAGTGCACTGCACGGCATAAGCCTCAACCAAGAATTTACAAAACGACCGATTGGAACCGGCCTGCTTCCAACGATTACTTGCAACGTTGCTCAGGACATCCGACCACCTAGCAGGTGGTCAGATGTCCTGAGGCTTGTAAAATTCCATAATTGGTAAAATTAATTATAACTTTTAAATGTCATTTAGCTTGAGCTCAAGACAAGTTGCCATCCAAATTAGCCCATACTCAGCGATTTTTTATACACGTCAAGGCTAACATACAATTTATATATAATAAGATAAACAGAATAGCTGCGGCAATTCTATCTTGATCTTGACTGACTATTAAATGACCTTCAATTCACATTTTCAAGGAACAAAAAATTATAAAAGATTATTATTGTTTTATTCAAGTTATTAAGTTAGTGGTACATTTAGGTATGATGCAATATAAAAGGTCCAAGAAAACCTAGATAGAGCTTTCTAGACAAACTTAAAAAAAAAACATGTCATATCAAGCAAAGAAGAGTAAGGCTGAAGACCGAGTAATATGGCGCACACACTACAAACGAAAAGAATCATGCAGATAGATGGTTAACTATTACTACTGAAATAGCATTATATATTTTTTTCAGCAATACTCAAACATCAAATGAGTATCACAAAGCCGAAATATTTTATTTGTACCAGTATGTTTTGGACGAAAGATCAGGATTTTCTGAAAACAGTTGACTGCATAAAATACTACATAACTTTAGACGAAAAAACTGAGGACATGATTTCGGTTAAGAGTATTATGACAAAGGTAGATGTGAATAGTTTTTAATCAGCTCGAGTTCAGGGGCAAAACGATGTGGCAATCATTTTGTACTCTTCGGGCACTACTGGCTTGCCAAAAGGCGTTCAACTTAGAGCAGTTTACCTCTAGAGTAAGTAAATATTTTTTTTACTTTGATGACCTCAAATTATAACAAGTCTGTCTGTTTATTATATTTGCTATAAAAATATTACATGAAATGCCTCCGTTGCCTCATAATTCACACGCTATAGTCCGCCTCTCTGGACGATATGAGTTCAATCTTCATCTAAGGCAATTCGAAAAAGTAGCCGTAAATTTTAATTCTGAATTATTAAATTTATATATCATTTTTAAAGCTATTTTTTGTGAGGGTTTAAATTGTATTAATTTTGTTTTATTTAAATTTACTTCAAGATTATGATTAATTAGCCAATTAGTAATGTCCATCAAAGTGTTATTTAACTTATTTTCTAGTTCTTTGGTATCCAAACAAGATAACAAAACCGAGACGTCATCTGCCGCTGCCGCCGAGATGAGACGCCTCATAGAGAGACTGTAATTGGTGTGATGAGCTTGTGTGCAATCTTTCCCTTTCGTTAGGGCGTGCTTTCTTTCCGTTAACGATTAAGGTATTATTTCTAACTATTGCGTAGTGACCGGTTTTTCTCGCTTCCTGTAGAGCGTGCTTTAATTCTTTTTGTTCTTGTAGAGCCAATGGTTTTTAATATTCTGTGACGCTTACTCCAGTTCCTTTGAAATAAAAGGAGTTATTCATATTAAATTTTTTCATCCTTTTACTTATTAATTCTATTTTCATCGGTCTGATTCGGCTGTTCTTTCCTATGTAATTTATTTCTTCTATGTAACCAGTTAGGTCAATATTTAATATATCACTAAAAACATGTAAGACTCTATCCATGACTTGACTCTCAGTTTCCCAGTGGTTTACTGATAGTCCGTTTAAAACAATTATTCTTTCCGTAGAGTAATGTGTCTTATTATTAATTATGATAAGATTGTTCAGACCATGCTGCAATTGCTTGTTTTCTTCTTGTAATGTATGGCAATTTTGCTCTAATACTTCTATTTTATGATTTATCTCGTCTATCCTTTCCTGTGTGTGCTTCTGTGTTGTCGTAATAGATTCAATTTCTTGCTGTAATTATTTTTTAAATTCACATATTCCTTTTTTAATTTCCTCTTGAATGGAAACTTTAAGCGCTAATAAAATGTGTTATTTTCAATCAAAATATTTTAAATTTTTCGAGTGATATTGATTCGTAATATTTAACATGAGTCGAGGTTTTTGGTGTTTCTTCGTTAATAATACTTTTATCTTCCAATGTAATTGTATTTCCCTTGGGCGAGTTTCTACCTTCAAGCTCAAAGCTGTCGTTGATGTTATACGATCTTTTCTTCCTTATGGTTATTTTAGATTCAGTATTTGTATTATCTGTAGATACATTAATATCAGCGTATTTTTGTTTTTGTTGTGACGATGCGTTATCTCGATTTTTAGACATATTAGAGTGTTAATAGTTCCAACTTTGGGTTCTTTAGATCGGCAATATTGACATTTTTCTGCTTTAAGCTCCGCTCGTGCTTCTGTTACATTCGCACCGTCTAAGTCATTTATAATTTGCATAATTGGCATTACAAAACTTTCCTGTCTAGTATATCTTGGTGACAGCCTGCACATTGTAATACCATCTTGCGTGGAGTAGCGTAAAGTGGATTAGATCTAAAAGTTTCTTGTTTTATTCATCTACTTGGAGCTTTTCACAAAAAAAATTGCTGGATCTATTTTATCTGATTTATCACTTTTATTTTGAGGTTATACTTATAATCAAATTTGTACCTCGTCGTGATGTGGTAGTTTCTTCATTAATGCTGGTTTTTGTTCCTTCCCAAATAAAGTCTACAGGCACTTTTGAGTGAGTAGTAAAACTCAATTGTCCTGTTACTAATGACGATTCTTCGCTTCAATTTTTTTGGTTTTTTATCTTTGAAACTAGTTATTTCTGCGGGATAACACTTCCATAGGCACAGTTCATTGTAATTTTTTGGTTTAAACTTCTATCAAAGAGGATAAAAATCACGGATTATTTTTTTCAAATATTTATATACGCAGCAGTTATTTACTAGGCAACTAGCGCCCTCTACTCACGTCTAGCACGTGGAGTTAGCCTGAACGACCATCTTCTCCAGGGGCCGAGTCTGCTTAGACCACTGCAGACTATTTTGTTTCGGTTCCGAGAGGGGGGGCCTACGCCGTGACCGCCGACATTGAAGAAATGTTTCTGCGTGTGAAGATCCGCCAAGCTCAAGAAAAAGTGTTTACAGTCCACTTACTGACTAGTCTTGTTTCTTTGAACGAACGAATCGCCAGTCTATCGCCAATAGTTCCTGGTCATCGCGAATCTTCGGCGCGCTCGCCTTTTCTCGCACACAGCATGAGAAATCGCAACGCCAAGGACCACGCAGAAACACACCCAGCTGTACTGCGTCCCATTCTCGAGGCGCATTATATGGACAACTTTGTCGATAGCTTCAACAGCATCGATGATGGACGCGAAGTCATCACTCAAGTCGACGAAGTGCATCGAAAGGCGGAATTCGCGTTGAGAGGCTAGCATACAAACGACAGCCGGCTACTAGAGACGACTCATTTGCGACAGCAAGTTGAGAAGAAGCAAACCACATCGCGTGGAGGCACAGAAAAAAGGTTGGGGCTACTGTGGGACTTCCACACGATTGGTTGAGCTTCAACATGGCTCTTCACCGAGTCCCACTGGCAGTAAAGGAAAGAGAGCGTCCGCCTACGAAAAAGGAAGCCTTAGCGACGGTGATGAGCATCGACAATCCATTCGGCCTTCTTAGCTGCTACACGATCACGACTAAGATCATCCTTCAGAAGCTGTGGCTGCTGAAGACTGGATGAGATGAACCGCTGCCTGTTCATATCACCGAAAAGTTCTACGCGTAGCTAGCAGTTATGGAGACCATCCAGAAACTGCAGATCACCTGACAGAGTGGTGGAAGTACGCACCAAAGGCGGCGTATTCAGAAGACCGGTCAGCAAGCTGATCAATATAGGAAGTACAACCGCACCTTCCCCGGACCAGAGGGAAGGGACGCGCTGCACGTCGAGCACGGGGACATCGACCAGAAGAGGCTGCGGAGAAACGCCTGCGCCGGGGGGAGGATGTTGATGACGTCCACATACTATTTACTTTCAGCGTGTTACTTTAGAAATACCTGGAAGGATCTCAGCCGCCGGCCTAGAAGCGCCAGCCAATCAGAGAACAAAGAACGCCGGCATTTTCACTCGGCAGCCTACCTGCCGATAACAGGGCCCACATTTTTTTTACCCGTACCGACCCGAACGGTCCGGGCAGGGACCCGAACGCGCGCTCTGATTGGCCGGTGCATTCGCCGCACCGCGTACCTTAGAATAGCGTAGATTTAAGATAAAATAGGGACCACCATTGAAATAGTTAGTCAGTCTTTAACTAAACCACCGCCCGCCAAATCCGCGGTTCCCTCCGTCGCGAAAACATTAAAATCCGACAAACCGGTCAAAAAACGTGTTACCAAAAAAACAGACAGATGCGAACACTTCCACAACCGCAAACCAACCCGAACCTAGTTCGGTGCTAAGGAGCGGCACAGAGGTTATCGCACCACTTCCAGATCTCACCTCCCCACCCCCCACTCTAGAGGAAGCCAATACCATGGAGGAATTCCAGCAGAAATCCAGTGAAATGGTTTTTTGGACATGAGGATGGATTCTCTATTAATGAGGCTTAACGCGATAACGACGAGGACTCCTACTCGGACGAGGAGTTCACGGTAGTAACTGGTGGCAAGAGACAAAGAGCGACGAAAGTTCTTCCACCTGCCAAAGTCGCTCGAGCGACCAAGGACTCTGATCCAACCAAAACTGCTCCCGCCGGCTTTCGACCCCAAGCAGGTAAAGCTCCCCCACCGATAATAATTCAAGACAAGGCCAAGTGGACTGATGGATGGATTAAATTCACTAGCGCCACAAAATCGGACATGGTATCTAAGTAAAGGTCCCAGCTGAAGCTGACCACACGGCACTTCAGTCCCTCCTTAAATAGAGGGATGTCCAGTTCCACACTTATCACTCGAGGATGAGAAGCATCTCAGAGTTGTATTAAAAAACATCCCATATCAGATCCACACGGACTTCGTTATCCAGGATCTGAAATCTAAAAATCTACCTATCTTGGAGGTTCACAGAATTTACCCCAAAAGAGGCCCCGAAAACCCTTACAACATGGCACTGGCAGTTCTTGAGCAATCCAAGGCTGCCAAAGCCATTTTTAACATCAAAGACCTTGCAGGCCTAGATGGCATTACGGTTGAAAAACCGCACAGAACGGGAAGAATGAGGCAATGTCACAATTGCCAGCTATATGGGCACTCGGCAAGACATTGCTACACCAAACCATGGTGCGTGAAGTGCCTAGGGACACACGCTACCAAGGAGTGCAGCCGAACACTGCAGTCACCGGGTAGACCGTCCTGCGCACTGGGCGGGCTTCAGCGCCACCGGCCTCCTTACCAAAGGCCCCAGCGAACTGCCAGGTGCTTCCGACGGAAAGCGGGCTGACCCCAGGCAGATTCCGCGTATCTCTACCGATGAAGCCATGGCCACCTTCATGGGTGTACTGGATAGGCTCCAGAACATCGACTTCTCCATGATTGATACAATCGGACGAGAATTGATCGAGGCAGGCAACGACCAACTTTGCCGTGTTTGCGTTCTAGCAAAACACAAGGCCTTTCTGGAGCAAATCGGCTCCTACCAGATCCCGCGCGAACTCCTCTCGAAACTACCATAATTTGCAGTCTCAATCGTAGAGAAAAGCCTGTCTCACTTTCGATAGCGTACTTTAACGCGGACGGAACGTTTGGACCTGCTCTGATGGGGTGCGGCCTAGATAGGAAGCCCTGTAGACGATAGCGGAACGACCTGTTCGACAGGAAATCTCGTATGATGCGCACAATATTGATTGACATGCCCATTCGGACGAGTTTGGAAACCAAACCCTCATGCCAGACCTTGTCGAAGGCCGTTGCTATGTCAAAGAACGGTGCACTTGCTGGGTACACGAATGTTTGGGGCGGAAACCAAACTGTTCGGAAGGTACTATGGAGGGCTTGGAATCTAAAAATCCCTGGAGCCGCGTCAGGATGATGCGTTCGTATATCTTCCCTAAAGTGCTAAGTAGACTTATAGGTCAATATGAAGAGGGGTTGCTCAGGTCTTTGCCTGCTTTTGGAATCCCTATTAACCACTGCGTCTTTCCAGGCGATTGGAAAAGTGCAGTTTGCTAAAGCTGCATTGAATATGCATACTATTAGCAACAGGAGGGTTTCAGGGAGGCGTCTGAGGACACCGTTAGAAATGCCGTCACCTCCGAGAGCTTTCGGGGGGCTATTGGACCGAATGATTTCTTCCACCTCCTCGAGTGTGGTCGCTCGGAGGGGGAGGGAGTCAGGTGAGAGGCTGAGGGTTTCAGCTTGCTCGTTGACTGTATCTGAGTGCGCTTGTTCTACTGGATCAAGAAAAGGGGAGCATTGCATGTCCAGGTTGTTTGCTAAGCATTTAACCTTTTCGTCATCGTCAAAGGCGACGGAGCTATCGGGGTGTTTGAGACGAGGGGTTGGTTCTACCCTATCGAGCCGCAGTGCTCTCGCAATCTTCCAAAAGGACATGTGAGCAGGTTGGAACTCTGAGAGAGTGTTACCCCATCGCTCGTCTCTGATCTCGGCTAGTCGATCTCTAACTTGACGTTGGAGGTCGCGTAACTCCAATCGAGCGTCTTCGGTGGGGTAAGCATCGTAACGTCTGGTCGCGGCACGCTTGCGTTTCAGCAAATCACGCATATCCTCAGACAATTCAAATCGATGACTAGGTTCATGCGATGGGACCTGTCTGGAGCAGCCACTTATGACTTTCTGCAAGTGATTTGTGAGACCAGCGATTGCCTTGTCTCTGTATCGTCAAAGGTCGAGTGTGAAACTCCAAAGCAGCACAAAGGAGCTCAAGATGAAGTATCATTGGCACTTATTATTCCCGCTAACTCAGCAAATATTGCGCACCGCTGAATCATCGAGGGCATATATATATGTCAGACTCCAATGTTATTGGAGTCTAGACATTTCGCAATTCTTCATAGCTTGGGAAAGGAATAGCAAATAAATTTCCAAGAGTTTTAAAACATTTATTCATTTAGGCTATTGCTACAGCTCTAATATCAAGATATCATGAAATATTTTACCACCGCGTCGGAAAAGCTGTTCCATCACAGAGAAGAGGCGGCCAGAAACTCTGCGGTAGCTCTTTTAAAATATTTCACAATTATTCCATAATTGGCATAAAAACATAATCTTAGAATTAAATATTTTATCAGTAATTTAAATAACAAGAATTACAGCAATATTAATAATTCAGTAATCACAGTTCCATGAAACGAACACATCCACTGTTGGCAACGTAATGCTCGACATTTGTTTGCGCCTGGCATTTTATAGTCAAAGTTAGATCGTTTGCCCCGCCGCTAGGTGAAGCCGTAAGCACAAATAAATGTCTTTTATTATTACATTCTGCTTTGAGATGTTTTATTATTTGAATAAATTATATAAAACTAAATAAGAATTAAATAACATCTTACATTATGTAATTTCTGGTCAAAACGATCACGTGTACTTTTACGTAAACAAGTGACTCATAATATTACAATTTCTGTACAGGTGATTTATAAGAATGTAATGCAGATATTATTGACAAACTAGGATGTAAAGGTATGGCTAGATGTTGCGCGTTGTCATAAAATATCTGACGTGATGTGATCCACAACGAACACAAGCAAAAATAAAAAAAAGTTGACAAATGCGTCTGGTGACGAGTAGAGTTCTGAAGTCACACTTTACAAAATGGGGACTTTATTTATCATAATTTGACTTATTTACTATTTTTTTTTTGCACGAACCTACCTTTCACGTAGAAGTTGTGGTTATGGTAATAATTTTTATGATTTCATGGTTGGTTTTATAGTAAAAGTTGTTCACATTGATGAGTATGTTTACTTCCTTTAGGGTTGATACATCTTTTCCGTTACACGTTGTATAAAATATAAATAGAAATAAAAAGTACAAAATACAAAAAGTTATTAATCTTCTTTCCTTTAATTTTTTTGATTTAGCATTGTTCCTTTTGATTTTTTTTAATAATAGAGACAGCAAAAATAATATATTTTCTTATTGCCTTCTCTGTTATAAACAAAACAGAAAAAATTTAAGTTTTGGCAAAGGTTCAACCGCTCACGCGGGGCTAGCAATGTTTCTATTCACTTGTGTGAGTTTTGTAAACAAGTTATTTAGTTGTGTGCTGTTGTATTCGATTCACTCACACAATTATTCATTTATAAGCTGATGTCGGAGTGAATAGTTGCGTGGCGTGTGTATTCTTTAAAATAATATTTTGCTTACATTATGTCTTGTAATAAAGGCTACGTGTACGGAGACCAAACAGTGCAAGTTCCGGCCCATTTAAATTTCGGGAAGTTTATGCTTGATCGTTTAAGAATGTACAAAAATGAAGTAGCTCTTGTAAGTATTACTCCTTGTGTACTCTTAATTAACCCGTAACACACCGCCATTTTAACAACAATAGATTTAGAAATCAT